>WWNC01000060.1:597500-1247500 GCA_011125475.1 Melanerpes aurifrons
CTGGTGAGCTCCCTGCTCAAATGCAGCTGCAGAGTGCTTCAGGTTGCTGAGCTGCCAGCGAAGCTGAGGAGAGCCTTGCTGCAGCCAGGATGCATTTTGGTGTGAGCTCTGCACTGCTGCCAGCAGGGAACACCAGAGCTTTTGCATGCAAGGTGAACAGCTGCTGAGCTGTGGAGGATGCTAAATCACCCCTGCAGCTCAGCAGAGACCTCAGACACAAGGGAGCTCTGCTGTACCCCTAAACTTGTGACCCCTACCCCAGGAGCAGATGCCAGGCTCCTGCCCGAGGGGCAGGCCCCCCCACAGTGATACAGGAAGCATGCAGGCACCTTCAGGTGAGGGTCAGAGACCCAGGGCTCCAAACAAGGAACCCCAGATGTGAGGGCAGTGCTGCTGCCAGCCTCTCCTCTGTGCCCCAGATGTGAGGGCAGTGCTGCTGCGACCCTCTCTGTGCCCCAGATGTGAGCAGTGCTGCTGCGACCCTCTCTGTGCCCCAGATGTGAGCAGTGCTGCTGCCAGCCTCTCCTCTGTGCCCCAGATGTGAGCAGTGCTGCTGCCAGCCTCTCCTCTGTGCCCCAGATGTGAGCAGTGCTGCTGCCAGCCTCTCCTCTGTGCCCCAGATGTGAGGGCAGTGCTGCTGCCAGCCTCTCCTCTGTGCCCCAGATGTGAGCAGTGCTGCTGCCAGCCTCTCCTCTGTGCCCCAGATGTGAGCAGTGCTGCTGCCAGCCTCTCCTCTGTGCCCCAGATGTGAGGGCAGTGCTGCTGCGACCCTCTCTGTGCCCCAGATGTGAGCAGTGCTGCTGCCAGCCTCTCCTCTGTGCCCCAGATGTGAGGGCAGTGCTGCTGCCAGCCTCTCCTCTGTGCCCAGAGGTCAGAGTATGCCATGCAGCCCCAGAGTGGCTCTGCTGCCCAGGGGCAGTGCCTGGAGCTCTTCAGCCTTCCTCGAGTGCAAGCACCCTGCAGTAGGAGCACCTGCAGGGTTTGCCCCTGCTACTCCACACAGGCTTTGGGGAGGCAGTGGGCAGGGCACAGGGGAGCACATCTCCTGCATCCACAGCCTGGCCTGTGGGAACAAAGAGCATCAATGCAGTCAGCTCAGGGGAAGTTGCCTCATCCCTGCAGACACTCAAGCTCAGCCTGGAGCTGTCCCTGGGCAGCCTGTTGCAGCTGGAGCTGTCCCTGGGCTGCCTGCTGCAGCTGGAGCTGTCCCTGGGCTGCCTGTTGCAGCTGGAGCTGTCCCTGGGCTGCCTGCTGCAGCTGGAGCTGTCCCTGGGCTGCCTGTTGCAGCTGGAGCTGTCCCTGGGCTGCCTGTTGCAGCTGGAGGTGTCCCTGGGCAGCCTGCTGCAGCTGGAGCTGTCCCTGGGCAGCCTGTTGCAGCTGGAGCTGTCCCTGGGCAGCCTGCTGCAGCTGGAGCTGTCCCTGGGCAGCCTGTTGCAGCTGGAGCTGTCCCTGGGCAGCCTGCTGCAGCTGGAGCTGTCCCTGGGCTGCCTGCTGCAGCTGGAGCTGTCCCTGGGCTGCCTGCTGCAGCTGGAGCTGTCCCTGGGCTGCCTGTTGCAGCTGGAAGTGTCCCTGGGCAGCCTGCTGCAGCTGGAGCTGTCCCTGGGCAGCCTGTTGCAGCTGGAGCTGTCCCTGGGCAGCCTGCTGCAGCTGGAGCTGTCCCTGGGCAGCCTGCTGCAGCTGGAGCTGTCCCTGGGCAGCCTGTTGCAGCTGGAGCTGTCCCTGGGCTGCCTGCTGCAGCTGGAGCTGTCCCTGGGCTGCCTGCTGCAGCTGGAGCTGTCCCTGGGCTGCCTGTTGCAGCTGGAAGTGTCCCTGGGCAGCCTGCTGCAGCTGGAGCTGTCCCTGGGCAGCCTGCTGCAGCTGGAGCTGTCCCTGGGCTGCCCAGCTAACCCCTAGATGAAAGGTGCTCACATTTGCTGTGCCTGGTGTCCTGGCAAGCTGAAGCCACCACAGCTGCTGCCCACAGGCTGTGGACCTGTGGAGACTGAGAGGCTTTTGGGGTGCTTCTGACACAGCAGTGCCAAACAGTTCAGTGCTGCCAAGATTAGGCCACAGCTGAAGAGGACTTCTCAGTCAGAGCTGCTGCAGCACAAGTGGAAGAGATGTGCAGGGAAAGAGGACACAGAATGCACTGGGCTGGAAGGAACATTTAAAGGTCAGCTGGTCCGACCGCCCCTGCAGGCAGCAAGGACATCTTTAACCAGATCAGGTTGCTCAGAGCCCCATCCAGCCTGACCTTGGATGTCTCCAGGGATGGGGCCTCCACCACCTCCCTGGGCAACCTGTTCAGTGTTTCATCATCCTCAGAGGGAAGAACTTCTTCCTGATCTCCAGCCTACCTCTGCCCTCTCGCTGCCTCTTGCCCTGCTGCCTCGGGTTCATGTCTGGTAAGCAGTGAAGGGCACTGCAGCCGAGGGGGAAAGCTCATCCCAGAGCTCAGCAGCAGCTCAGCCACCAGCTCCTTCCAGGCACACCTCCAGGTGAGCTGATGCATCAACTAAGACTACACATCCCCCTGCCTTGAAGGACCTCTCTCAGCTCTTGAGGATCAGACTCAGCTTTCACAGAGCATTTGCTCCCTGCCCAAAGAAACCAGAAGCAAATCCAATTGAAAACAATCCTAAGTGTTTGTAAAGCCTCACTGATTCGCTGCCCTGGAGAGCTGCAGGAGGAAAGGCCTCTTGCTGCATTCCTATCACCCTGCCCTGAGGTGCAGGGTCCCTCAGCCCTGCTCTGGCTTGGTGCTATGCCTGCAGGAGGAAGCTGCTGGCTTGCAAACCGAACCGGCTGCACTCTGCTCCTTCAGCACAGGCAGTGGGGAAGGCAAGGCCCAAGGAGCCCAAGGACCTCTTGGCTGATTTAGGCACTCTGGCTATGAAATGCTGCACCAAGCATCCTCCCTCTTGAGTGGCAGCTTTAATGCTCTTTAACATCTTCATAGATGATCTGGAGGAGGGCACTGTGTCCATCAGCAGTGAGTTTGCAGCTGGCAGCAAGCTGGGGGCAGGAGTTGATCTGCTGGAGGGTAGAGAGGCTCTGCAGAGGGACCTGGACAGGCTGGGCAGATGGGCAGAGGCCAAGGGCAGGAGATTGAACACATCCAAGTGCCAGGTGCTGCACACTGGCCACAGCAACCCCATGCAGAGCTACAGGCTGGGGTCAGAGTGGCTGAGAGCAGCCAGGCAGAGAGGGACCTGGGGGTAGTGGTTGACAGCAGCTGAACATGAGCCTGCAGTGTGCCCAGGCAGCCAAGAATAGAAATGGAAGTGAATAGAAATAGAAGCACAAAGAGATTGGCTCTAGGAACAGAGCTGAATGGAGCTGGTTGTTTCTTGCCAGGTGAAAGGTTGCACTTCTCACAATGTTTGAGCCTCCTCCCCTCCAGGCTAAGCAGCCCCAGCTCCCTCAGCCTCTCCTCACAGGGCTGTGCTCCAGACCCCTCCCCAGCTTTCTTAGTTTCATAGTTTCATAGTTTCATTCAGGGTTGGAAGGGACCACAAGGATCATCTAGTTCCAACCCCCTGCCATGGGCAGGGACACCCCACACTAGATCAGCCTGGCCAGAACCTCATCCAGCCTGGGCTTAAACACCCCCAGGGACAGGGCCCCAACCACCTCCCTGCACAACCCATTCCAGGGTCTCACCACTCTCATGGGGAAGAACCTCCTCCTCACATCCAGCCTGAATCTCCCCACCTCCAGCTTCATTCCATTCCCCCTAGTCCTATCACTACCTGAGATCCTGAGAAGTCCCTCCCCAGCCTTCCTGTAGCCTCCTTCAGATACTGGAAGGCCACAATGAGGTCACCTCAGAGCCTTCTCTTCTGCAGACTGAACAGCCCCAACTCCTTCAGTCTGTCCTCATAGGAGAGGTGCTCCAGCCCTCTGATCATCCTCCTGGCCCTTCTCTGGACACCTTCCAGCACCTCCACATCCCTCTTGTAATAGGGGCTCCAGAACTGGAGGCAGTACTCCAGATGGGGTCTCACCAGGGCTGAGCAGAGGGGGAGGATCACCTCCCTTGCCCTGCTGGCCACACTTCTCCTGATGCAGCCCAGGCTCTGGTTGGCTTTGCGGGCTGCAAGTGCACACTGAGAGCTCCTGGTGAGCTTTTTGTCCACCAGCACCCCCAAGTCTCTCTCCTCAGGGCTACTTTCCAGCCAGTCACTGCCCAGCCTGGATTTGTGCCTGGGATTGCCTCTTGCCCTTCTCTGGACACCTTCCAGCAGCTCAACCTCCTTCCTAAACTGAGGGGCCCAGAACTGGACACAGGACTCAAGGTGTGGCCTAACCAGTGCAGTGTACAGGGGCAGAATGACCTCCCTGCTCCTGCTGGCCACACTGTTCCTGATGCAGGCCAGGATGCCATTGGCCCTCCTGGCTGCCTGGGCACACTGCAGGCTCATGTTCATCTTACCATCGACCAGCACCCCCAGGTCCCTCTCTGCCTGGCTGCTCTCAGCCACTCTGACCCCAGCCTGTAGCACTGCCTGGGGTTGTTGTGGCCAATGTGCAGCACCTGGCACTTGGATGTGTTCAATCTCCTGCCCTTGGCCTCTGCCCATCTGCCCAGCCTGTCCAGGTCCCTCTGCAGAGCCTCTCTACCCTCCAGCAGCTCAGCTCCTGCCCCCAGCTTGCTGTCAGCTGCACATTCACTGCTGATGGACTCAAAGCATCACCAAACAGTAAAACACAAGCCAGCAGCAGCAAAGCAAGAGAAGGTACAGCAGGTGAGCAGAGGATGCACTCAGGAGAGGAGGTGCTGGGGCTGGCCCTGGTTTGACAGGGGCTTGCCTTGGGGACACAGAGGGAGCCTGGGCTGGGGAGTTGGCAGCCATCCATCAGTTCACTTCTCGCAGAGCAGTGTCTGAGGAGCAAGGGGAAATGCTAGATGGCAGGAAATAAAGTGAACATTTTGCTGGGACAGACAGACAGCACAGAAGGAAGTTCTGACGGAGAGCTGGGCCAGGCAAGGAGAGGAAGCAAGTTGCTCCTCCTGTTGGGCAGGGGCAAGCAGGGCCTGGCAGAGGAAGGGGGCAGAGAATCATGGAATGAACCAGGTGGGAAGGTACCCTTGAAGGACATCTTATCCAACCCCCTGCAGTTAGCAGGGACATCTCTAACCAGATTGTGGTGCTCAGGGCCCCATCCAGCCTGACCTTGAATGTCTCCAGGGGATGGGGCCTCCAGCACCTCCCTGGGCAACCTGTGCCAATGTGCCACCAGCCTCGTGGCAAAGAGCTTCTTCCTAATGAGTCCCCTGGAAGGAGCCTGGGAGCTGCTCTTGCTTGCAACAAGAAGGCAGAAGTGTTTCCAGCACACCTCTGGCCAAGGAGGCACAGGTGCTGGGAGGCAGTTGTTCACCTCCTACACTGATTCAAACTGATCCTGTGCTGGGAGCAGCCCAGAGTGATCAATCTGTGCTGGCCATGCTCTGCCTGCAGTGAAAGCCTGCTCTCAGGGCAGCCTTTTGTGGAGACAGGGCTGCCTCGGAGCCAGCAGCCTCACAGCAGTCTGGCAGCAAGGGCAGCACATGAAAGGGACATCAACACCACAACTGCTTCTGCAACGAGTCCCTGGAGCTGGAGGCTGAAGGGTCTCAGGCAGAGCACAGCAGGAAGGTTGGGCAGCCCTCTCTGATGTGCTCAGTGCCTGCCTCAAGCTAGTGGCAGTCCTGCTGCTTCCACTCACAGCATAAAAGCTTGCAGGAAAATATTATCACCACAGGATTCTAGGTGGAATGGTTTGGCTTGGAAAGGCCTTAAAGCTCATCCAGTTCCAACCCCTTGCCACGGGCAGGGACAGCTCCCAGCAGCCCAAGGCCTCCTCCAGCCTGGCAATGAACACCTCCAGGGAGATCACATCCACAGCCTCCCTGGGCAGCCTGTGCCAGAGTCTCACCACCATTTCTTCCTAATCTCCAGTCTAACTCTGCCCTCCTCAAGCTTCAATCCATTCCCCCTCATCCTACCACTCCAAGCCCTTGTGAAAAGTCCCTCCCCAGCTTCCCTGTAGGCTCCCTTTGGGAACTGGAAGGGCATCATTAGGTCTCTCTGGAGCCTTCTCATCTCCAGGCTGAACAGCCCCAACTCTCTCAGCCTGTGCCCACAGGGGAGGTTCTGCAGCCCTCTGATCATCCTTGTGGCCTCCTCTGGACCTACTCCAACAGTTTGATGTCCTTCTTGTGCTGGGGGGCACCAGAACTGGGCACAGCACTGCAGGTGGGGTCACATTCCAACATCTTGGAATGTTACTGCAATGTACCTCTATAATATTCCAGCACCTGGGAGTATGGCTCCCAGAGGCTGCTGCAGCTGCTGGCACGTTCCCTGTGCCGGGTGGACAGCCTGCCTCTGCCTCCTGCCACGCTGCTCCCCTCGCCTGACACTCTGCTCTCCACCTCTTGCGCAACAGCCAGGCCCAGTCTGGGTTTCCTGCAGATGCATCCCCTGGCTAGCACCGGCCACACAAGAAGTCCAGGCAGCAAATGGATTGCTCCTAGCACCTGAGTGCTACGAAAGCTTCCTCCTTGCCAGCGGGAGCAGCGGTGTGCAGCCCCTCCTCCCCGGGAGGCGGCAGGTCTGAGGGCAGAGCTGGGAGGCGGCAGCACACACGCGATACCTCCTGTCTTACATAACACAAATCAGCTTCATAACCAGCAACCCAGATGAACCCCACACATGATACCCTGGTAAGCTGACCTTTGCAGAGCCTTGCCACCGAGGCCCCGCAGCCTGCACTGGGGCTGGTTGCTTTTCCCTGCTCAGCAGCCCCTGCGGGGATGCGATCGGGACCCTTCCCTCCTCGCCGCCTCGCGGCGCCCTACGCTCCCACGAGCCTGTGCTAACAGTGCCTCTCTCCACGCACAGAGTGCTGCCCCTGCCGCTGACAGACCAGGGGCTGAGGCACAGAGAGGCACGGGTTAAACCCAGGTCAATCCTGGGAGCTGTGCCTAGGACACACCTGGACTGCAGCAGCTGGGTAAGCATCTGCCGGGCGCTTGAGGCGAGGACGAGCTCAGGTAGCTCACACCGCACGTGGGCAGGCTCCAGCTCCTGCCTAGCCTGGCAGCACATCCTGAACCCTGGCCACAGCCCTCCAACACCACTGGCCTCCTCTGTTTCCCTTCCCCCCGCCCCCAACTAGGTTCTTATGTTGTTAACACCTGTCTCATGCCAGGGTTCCAGCAGTGCATTGCAGTATCCCTGCTCTTTATCTGGACATTTAGGCTTCATGAAGACCTTCTTTAACTCCAAAATTGCACTGGCAGTTCACACAAGCACAGAGTGCCAGGTGGGAAGGGACCCCAAGGACCATCTGGTCCAACCCTTCTAGGCAAGAGTGGAGTTGGACTGAGCTGGCTCAGCATCCTGTCAAGCTGAGTCTCAAACCTGAGCAGTGCAGGGGAGTCCACTGCTGCCCTTGGGAGGTGATTCCAGTGTCTGACTGTTCCCATGGGGAAGCATTTCCTTCTGGAGCCCAGTGGGAATCTCCCCAGCAGTAACTTGTGCCCACTGCCCCTTGTCTTTCCCATGGGACTCCTGGCAAAAAGGGAGTCTCCATGCTCCTGGCAGCCACCCTCTATGCACTGCTCCATGGTGCTGAGGTCTGCCCTAAGGCTTCTCTTCTCAAGCTCTCTCAGCCCTTCCTCTCCTGGCAGGGCTGCCAGTGCTCTGACCACATCTTGGGGAAGGAGCTTGCATGCTGCTGCAAAAGCATCTTGTGTTATAATGTACAGCTCCATCAGGGGCTTTCACTGCTGTGCCAACTATCCCTTAAGCGATTCCTCTCTGTTATCAACATGGAACCTAGAAATGCCAGTTTAAGGCAACACAGCACACGGAACACATTGGGAAGCAAACCCTGAACCCTCCAAACCTATGGAACGTTTTGTTCCTGATCAGAAACGATCAGCTGCATCAGCTGATCCTTCAGCAAGGCAGGGCATGGAGCATTTGCAGCAACCCAGCAGGATCTTAACACTGCTGCTTTGCAGTTCCACAGAGCCACTGAATGCAGCAGATAGGCAGGGACCCCCCAAGGTCGTCCTGACCACGAGCCCTGAGGTGAGCCAGGGCCACGTGCGAGCAGCTCCGTTTGGGACGAGCACGCTGTGGGCATTTGCCACACAGCACAGCCAGGGCGACCTGCCCAGCCTCGCTGCAGCTGTCCTCACCCCAGCTGCAGGTGGGATGTTCTGTCCCCACAGCCCCGAGGAGCCAAGATTCCTTGGGATGTTCTTGCCTTGGAGATTTCGTCAAGTGGATCTCCTTACCGACACCTGAAGCCGGGCCGCTAGAATTTCACATGCCCGCTCCCCGGAGGCATTCATCGTCCCCAGCCCAAAGAGCAGGGGATCTAAATGTAGAAGCTGCCATCTGCAGCAAGCACTTCGGGCAGGAGTGGCTGCTTCACCTCGGGCGGCTCCTCGGCCCCGGAGAGGGCAGGCAGCTGCCCCAGCCTCAGCCATCCACTCAGCCAGCAGCCCTGACACATTAGCAGGCAGGAATTAGGTTGACGACCACCAATCTCTTCACAGAAGGGAGGCTTCTCCCAGCGTTCATTTGCTGGGAGATCATAGACAGGAAAAGGCTTTTGTTCACACAGGGTAAGGATGAAACGCTCGGCTCACCCCCGAGGGCACTACTTGTGCTTGCAGCTAGCTGCCCTGGCAGCTCCATCCCGCCCTTGGCTCCCAGCGCCTGCGCCCCCCTCGCCCTGCGCCCCCCTCGCCGTGCGTTCACAGCTCGTCCTAAGCACCACTAGAGGGCACAGAATTATAACAATAGAGGATCGCCCATCGCCCAGCGGCCGCTGCAGCTCAGTCCTCCGCATCACTCATCAGCCCAGCCCGCACTTCAGACCCTCGATGCTATCCACGGCGATCCAACCTGGCAGCTCCGCTGTTGCCAGCTGTGCCGTTCTCAACCCCTGCCACGTGAATGAAGGTCATGGGTGGGATGGGCACCTCACTGGGTGGACTGGGCCATGTGCTCCCAACTGAACCGCGCAGCTCACAGTGGTAAGGAGAGAGGGAATGGACTGAAACCTGAGAAGTGTAGATTTAGGCTGGAGATTAGGAAGAAATTCTTCACAATGAGGGTGGTGAGACTCTGGCACAGGTTGCCCAGGGAGGCTGTGGATGTCCCCTCCCTGGAGGTGTTCAAGGCCAGGCTGGATGAGGCCTTGAGTAGCTTGTGCTGGTGGGAGGTGTCCCTGCCCATGGCAGGGGCTGGAACTGGGTGAGCTTTGAGATGTCTTCCAACTAAACCAAATCTGTGATTGTATGAATCCTTCTAGACCCTGAATATCAACAGCTCAGTATTAGAACAGAACAGGAATAGAATAGAATAGAATAGAATAGAATAGAATAGAATAGAATAGAATAGAATAGAATAGAATAGGAATCAACCAGGTTGGGAAAGCCCTTTGAGATCATCCAGTCCAACCTATCACCCAGCACCATCTGACCAACTCAACCATGGCACCAAGTGCCTCATCCAGGCTCTGCTTAAACACCTCCAGGGATGGGGACTCCACCACCTCCCCTGGGCTCAAGTGAATGGCATGGTTCACCCTTCTAGACCTTGAGTACCAACACTCCAAGCCTACAAGAAAGCTGGGAAGGGACTTTTTACAAGGCCTTGTAGTGACAGGACAAGGGGAATGGCTTTAAACTGCAAGAGGGCAGATTGAGACTGGAGATATGGAAGACCTTTCCAGTGAGGGTGGGGAGACACTGGCACAGGATGCCCAGGCTGTGGATGTTCCCTCCCTGGAGGTGTTCAAGGCCAGGCTGGATGAGTCATTGAGCAACCTGTGCTGGTGGGAGGTGTCCCTGCCCCTGGCAGGGGGTTGGAACTGGGTGAGCTTGAAGGCCCCTTCCAACCCAATCCATTCTCTGATTCCATGATGATATTTCACTCCAGTGGCTAAGGCCGGTGGAACGTTTATCCGAGCATGGTGCTGGAGGCTCAGCTGATGTGCAGAGCATGCTGGTTGTGAAGGAGTATCTAGGGAAGAGAAAAATGGAGAGCATTAGTTAGCACTTGCAGATCAAACCGGGGAAATGCCAACAAGTAGTAAAAGAAGGATTAGCTAACTCGATTTACAATTCAAAGAGGAGCAGATATGTGCCACTGGAAAGCTTGAATATTCATGGCGCTGCTGTGGATACTTATATCAACTACTTAACATCTGTTTTGACACGTGCGCTGTTTCTGCCACCACTCCTCGGGACTGAGAGTGGTCACTGTGCTTCGTGGGTTAGAAGGTTCCTGCCTGAAGCTGCCTGCAGTGGAGGAGGAAGTGCGGTGAACACGGGGAGGAGATTAAGCTCCTTAAATAAAGACAACTGACGGGGTGGCTCTGGAGACAGTGTAGCAGTAAATTGGTACTGTCAGGGCTTCCTTGTTTCTGTGGCAGAGGCACAAGTTTCATGCCCTCAGACGGAACATGACATCTGCTTCACCGCTTGCTACTGCCTTTCTGCAAGTCGGGGATGGTGTGGTAATCCCAGGCTCGAGAGCTTGGCCTCTAATGAAGGGGAAAAACGAAACGTAATTGAGTTTCAGAATGCCTCTATTGATTTTCGCATGGCATTAGCGCCCACATTATGACTTTTCATTAACCCTTCACGAATCAGCGTCCCGTTCCCACACCGCGCCGCTCCGGCTGCAAATCGCCGGTGCTGAAGTGGCCGTTCGGGTGCTCCCGCTCTGTCCCGGGCTCCGCAGGGCTCCCATAGCAACCCCCGGAGCCCCGGGAAACAACAAGAGCGGAGACCACCCTTAGCAGGCAGCCGTGGGCCACCGGGATTCGGGGAGGGCTCTGCCCGTGGCGGGTGCCCCACCGAGCACGGGAATAAACGGCGGGCGAAGGCTGGCGGGGAGGCGCGGAGGGCTGGATTTAGGTTTTATTTATTTATTTCCCCCGGCAAGCTCACCTTGATGCGGCGGGGAGTTAAAGGCCCGCTCTCGGCAGGGGGAGCTTTGTTTTCTCGGCACAGCCCCGGCACCGGGCGGCGGCACCGCTGCGCTCCGCCCGCACCGCGCCGCGGCCGGAGCCGCCGGGGACTTGGGGCGAGCCCACAGAGGAGGGCAGCCCCCGCCGCACCGCCGCGCTTCGGACTTACGGGACTCGCACTCTCCCGCGGCGGGGGGCCGGGGCACGGCGGAAGGGCCGGAGCGGCGGTGCCGGGCTGCGCCGCCCCCTCGGGGGGAACAGTCGGTGGATCGCCTGCCCTGCCCCGCCCGGGCCGGCCGCGCTCTCCGCTCGCAGCAGGGTCCCGCCGCTGCCGAGACTCGGGGCAGTTTGGTTACTTTCTCGGACTTAAATGGACATTTCCCGGGAGCACGCATAGCCCGCGGGCGCCGCGTCCCGCCGGCCGCCTCCCTCGCCGCGGGCACCGCCGCTGCCTTCGCCGCTTTCAGCCCCGGGACGCGGAGCTTCCCGGCAGCGCGGCCCCTCGCCTTGCTCCCCTCCGCCCCCGCCCGCCTTCCTCGCCGACTGCGAGCAGGAGCAACAGCTTGCCCGGCCCAGCGGCGAGGGAGCGGGCGGCGAAAGACACCAGCGAGCCGCGGCCCGGAGCCCCTGTTCCCCGCGGCCTCTCCGCCGGAGCCGCCGCTCCCTCCGCCCCGTCCCGGGCCGCGGAGCCACGCCGGGCGGCGCGGCGGCGGCTGGTGGCGGGGCTCCGCCGCCCGGGAGAAGAGTGCGCCCGGGGGGGGCGCCCGCTCCCTGGCCGGGGCTCCCGCGGAGCTGCCGCAGCCCGGCCCCGCCGCGCCGGCCGCCCAAAGTGGCCCCTGCCCCCGCGCCCCGCGGGCACCGCCCGGACACCCTCGGCCCCCGCTGCCTCCTGCGGCCCGCCGCCGCGGGCTGTCTGGACGCCGCCGCCCGCGCCCTGCTCCGCCGAGGCCCCGGCGCTCGCCCCGGCTCCCGGGGTGATGCCATGCCCCGCAACCACGGCGGCGGGGAGGAGGGCGGCTCGGCGGGGCTCTGGATGAAGAGCGGAGCGGCGGCGGGCATGAAGGATGTGGAGTCGGGCCGGGGCAGGGCGCTGGCGAGCTCGGCGGCCCGCGGCGACGGCCTGCTGCTCCTGGGCACCGGCGGCACGGCCGCCCCCGCCGGGCTGCGGGAGGGCCGCCGCGGGAAGCACGGCGCCCGCATGAGCCTGCTGGGGAAGCCGCTGTCGTACAGCAGCGGCCCGAGCTGCCGCAGGAACGCCAAGTACCGCCGGCTGCAGAACTACCTGTACAACGTGCTGGAGCGGCCCCGCGGCTGGGCCTTCGTCTACCACGCCTTCGTGTGAGTACCGACCCGCTCCCCGCTCCTCCCGGCCCGGCCCCCCGGCCGCAGCCCTGCCGCGCTGCGCGGCGCGGACCTGCCCTGCTGCCCCCCTGCTCCCCGAGCATCGCTCCGCGATCGGCGGCCGGTCCCCGCGGGAGCGCCAACTCCCCGCGAGTTGCGCTAGAAGTGGCCGGGAGTCATCAGAGAGGGCGAGAGAGCCACAGCCACCTGCGGCGCGGATCATCCGCGCAGCCTTCGGTGGGAGGTGATGGGGAGGCAGGCAGGCCCGGTGCACCGGGCAGAGAGAGCCGGAGCGGAGCCCGGCGCAACGCTGGGGGAGCACATGCTCGCTTGTCTCCGGGGCGCTTGGGGCCGCCGCTTTGCGCGAAGGGGACAGCGACCGCCCCCGGTTAGACGGGACGAGGGGTGCCGGGCGCTGTCGGGATCGCGGCGGGGCGCGATGGACACGGCGGCGGAACGGCAGCGGATGCGTTTTGCTTCGGCGGACAGCGAGCGCAGCCCGGTTAGCCTCCTGCGCCAGCTGTTTCTCCCCTTTCCCGTGTCGCGGATGTCGCGACTGAGGTGCGCCCACCTGCCGCTGGCGGCACCGAGGGCTGCCCTGTGCCAGCCCGTGCCCTGTGCCAGCCCGCTTCTCGGCTCTGCGCTTTTGCGCCTAGCAAGTGCCTCCTCTCGTCCCCTCCGGCCGGAGAAGCCGGGGACTAAGGGGCAGTCCCGCGGCACGGCGCGGCGCGGAGCGGCAGAGTCACCGCGCTGCACGCTCCTGCTGCTTTCCCGAGAGGGGCTGGCCCGGGCAAGCCGTGTGGGGGGCAGCTGAGGCTTCAGTGTGCTTCAGGTGTCCGCAGGGCCGGTGGTGTTCGTTAGCACTCCCCCCTGTTCTTACGAGTTTCAGTAGTACTCGTGAGGAGGCCCTGCTGGAAAGTCTGCCGGATACTCGGGCAAGGCGTGGAACGCAGTCTTTGCGTGGGGTCGCAGCCCTGGGTGGAAATGTTGTGCTGAATTAGAGAGGCAGGGTGGTAGGCAGCGCTGTATCGGGGGGGTACACGAAGCGTTCCCGTGTTTGCCTTCAGAAAATACAAGCAAAGCAGAAGATTTCATCTGCCTGCTGCCGGCAGCTCTCTTGCCCTGCTGGTTGCTGGAATCAAGCTGGCGCTTAGCAGCGGCTTCAGTACCACCGAAAAGAGGCAACTGCTCCCTAAAAGGTGTTTGATAGCAGGCAGTGTGCTCCTCGTCTAGCAGCAGGGGAGTCCCCCCCCCCCCCCAAAGCCTGCTTTAATAGCAGTTGTGATAAGCGATAAAAGGTTTTACCTCAAAGTGATTAATAAGCTGCTTTGTGGAGAGATTGATTTGGGAGATCGAAGCTGCCGTGGGCAGCGAGCAGCAGGAAGGTGCTTAGCGTCTCATCCAGTAAAAGGATTCGTGTCCGCCGGGAGGATCGCTTTGTTTTACTACGGAAATCAGCTGCAGCTGGGAACTTTCTTCTCGGAGGGCATTTGTCTGGGATGGTTTTTTTTTGCTGCGTGGGTTCCTAACAGGTGTTACCCTGCGGCGCAGAGGGATGTCTGTAGCGTTGCTAGAATCACCCGAGTGCTCCCCAGGAATTACCTCCCTGCCGTGCCTGCAGTTGCCGCACGAAGCCTGTGCTGTCGGAGCCCTCTCCCTTGCAAGGGAAGCTGTGGTCGTGGTGCACATTTCTCTTGGCGACCGCGATGGGAATCGTCGGAAGGAGTCAAGTTCGAGTTTGGGCATAAGGATGATGAGTTTCAGCCTCGGGGGAAACGAATAATGATCACTAAAAGAAATAATTAAATAGCTTTTATTAAAAAAGCGAATTTCCAGGGAGTGAAGTCAGGACACGGCAGCAGGGCGAGCAGGGCAGCCTGCCAGCGGCCCGGAGGTCACTGCTGCACGGAAAGGCTGCCCCTTTCAAGTGTTTCAATTGCAGATGGCACTTCTGGCAGCTGCCGACGCCAGCCGTGGAGCTTGTGGCTGAGCAGATCCGGGGGGAAGAGCCTGAGACAGCCCTGTGCAGGGAAGGCTTCTCAGGGTCTGGCACCGCTGCCGTGCGGCAGCCACCTTCAAAGCTCTGCTGGGTTGCAGCGTGACAGCCGCCCTAGACATTGTTTTGAGAGGTCTATGTCATACCCGAGTGCCAGGTATGCAGAGGACACTTTGGGTGAGTGTCATTTGCTTTCCCCCAGCCTCCTGATCAAGTACCAGGTGCATTAGGGCAAACAGTTGCTTACAGAACGAGACAAACAAATCCCTGGACTGGTTGGAGGGGGGAATAAGTCTTGAGACAAGCAGCTTGGAGGTGCAAAGCCATGGCTGAGTCCGTGGACGAGATGTCTGCTCCTACCTCTGCTAGGCTCTGACTGCAGCAGAGCCTGTTAGAGCTCTCTGCACTACTCCTGTTGCAGGAAGGGAGCTGCCTGGGCTGGGACCTGTGGTGCTGATCCTTAGTCTCCTGACCCGAAGCTCGCTCTGGTGTGCAGGTTGAAGTAAAGCCAGGCCGGGGGTTGAGTGCTTCAGTTTAAAGACTGTGTCCTAGGAGTTTGTTTAGGTTTGCCTGCTTGGGTTTGGAAGGAGGAGGGGGGAAGGAAGCATTAGCTACAAATAAGAAACCAGCCCAGGGGTGATTTTTTTTGCCCTTTCTCATTTCCATAGGGAAATGACTCTGGAGCTGGGAAGCATCCACAGTTTGCTCCTCTTCTTCCTTTTTTCCTTTGTTGCCTTTTCAAGTAGAGCGATAGGCCAAGCACCTGAGGAATGACTCATTCAGCAGTCAATTGCTTAGTTTGTTTGTAAACACGAACTTGCCAATCGCTGGGGAAAGACAACTGTTTGGCAAACTTCTGCTGCTAGAGGAAGGATTCGTTCTTGACTACAGTACAGTTGTGCTGCAGAGCAGAGCCATCGGTTACACACTGCTTGGCTCCTGCCTGTGCACCTCAGTAGCTCTCTGCGTGGACACATCCCTCCCCCCGATAGAAATCAGAGAATCACAGAACTGTCAGGGTTGGAAGGGAGCTCAAGGCTCAGCCAGCTCCAACCCCCTGCCATGGGCAGGGACACCTCACACCACAGCAGGTTGCTCACAGCCACCTCCAGCCTGGCTGCAAACACCTCCAGGCAGGAGGCTTCCACCACCTCCCTGGGCAGCCTGGGCCAGGCTCTCACCACCCTCCTGGGCAACAACTTCTTCCTCACAGCCAACCTCAATCTCCCCACTTCTAGTTCTGCTCCATCCCTCCCAGTCCTATCCCTCCCTGACACCCTCACAAGTCCCTCCCCAGCTTTTCTGCAGCCCTCTGCAGATCCTGGAAGGCCACAATGAGGTCTCCTGGGAGCCTTCTCTCCAGCCTGCATAACCCCAACTCCCTCAGGCTGTGCTCACAGCAGAGCAGCTCCAGCCCTCTGTTCCTCCTCAGGGCCCTGCTCTGGACACCTTCCAGCCCCTCCAGACCCTTCCTGGCACAGAGGCTCCAGCTCTGAACACTGTTCCCGGTGGGCAGCTCCAGATCTTCCCTGCAGGGCTGTGGAAAGCTGCTTTGCAGCAGCACTGCAAACGTGAACACTTAGCAGAACCAGCGAAGAACATCGGTGCCTTTGGTGAGCAGTGAGTCAGTGACTTCAGCTCCTGCTGGTGAAGTGTTGGTGCCGCAGCACCTCACCTACACAGGGAGCAGGAGCACGCTGAGCGCTGCGCTCCTGCCTGGAGGAGCTGGGGGTTGGAGCTCTTCAGAAGCATCACCCTGGGACGTCTCAGCATCTCCTCCTGCTTGTTTGGGTTGGTAGAGTCCTGCAGGATGTTGCCCTAGAACGATCCAAGGGGAATTCCACATCTGCTGCAAATTTAACCTGGGGTTTCATCTTTGGTGGTTGTGGAGGGTTTGTGTTGGGTTTGTTCTTAGCTGCTGTGCTGAACAGGAAGTGGCTTGAGATGCTCAGGACAAACCCTTGCTCTTTGGTGCTGTTTGTACTGGTAGGCTATAATTAGCTGCAGAAGGTTCCTGATTGATCATCTTTGGTTTATTTCAGGAGCAACAAAGCTTCTGCTCCTCAGGTGTTTGAGTGTACTCTTTCTGATCTGTTCAACACATTCCTGCTGACCTCTTTGTGATCTGTTCTGTGCAGAAGCCTTGTGAGGATGTCCTCCCTTTCCAAAGCCACCACCTTTTGCTCTGGAAGCTTCTGAATCACAAGTGGTCGGGCTGGGAGCCTGCACCAGGGCAGGATCACTTTGCATGACCTCTCCTGACAGTTTTCCATGGAGGTGGAGGTCAGATGCAGGGCTGGGGGAGTGCTGAGGGCCTGCAGGCTGTCCCTCTGCCTCGTGCTCTTGATGGAGAAAGGCTGGGGAATTATTGCTGGGGAGGAAAAAACCCAAACCCCAAACCACCAAATTAATGACAAACTGCAATGATAGCATCAAAGATGTAACTGGATCCTTGAGTTTGGCAGATCTGGCGGAAAGGACACAGCTTACTAATGATCAGATGGCTGTGGAACAGCAGAGGCTCTGCATGTGAGCTAGCAGCACTGTATCATCCTGTACCATTTGTATAATTAGGCAGCTTCCACATTCTGATTAGAAAGACAATCATCTGCAGCAGCCTTCAGGCTTGCTTGGGGTTTTTTCCCTCTTGCTATCAGAAAGTGGGAGAAATTATTTGGCCTCTTTATATTATCCATCTCCAGGCATCTAGCTGCAGCTGCTCTGTAGGCAGGTCTGTGGCTCTCACCTCCTGAGGCCCCATTTCAGAGGTGCTGTTGGGATGGCAAAACCTCTTTACAGATGTGTGTTCTTATAAGGACAGCATGAGGGTTAGAGACTGGAAGTGGTTGGGCTGACAGCATCAGTGTGGTGGCAAAGCAAACCTTGTTAGGTGCTAAGAAGGTCACACAATGAACCCTGGAAGTGTTAGCAGCTAACACTGAGCAGAGCACTCAGGGGGTGACAGTGAGTGCTGGTGGAGGTGCAGCTGCTCTTCAGTGCAAATCTGCAGTGGTTCAGAGTAGAAGAGAGTTAACCAGGTTGGAAAAGACCTCAGAGATCATCCAGTCCAAGCTGTCACCCAGCACCACCTGATCAACTCAACCATGGCACCAAGGGCCTCAGCCAGGCTCTGGTTAAACACCTCCAGGGATGGGGACTCCACCACCTCCCTGGGCAGCACATCCCAAGGGCCAATCTCTCTCCCTGGGAAGAACTTTCTCCTAACCTCCAGCCCAAACCTCCCCTGGCACAGCTTGAGACTGTGTCCTCTTGTTCTGGTGCTGGCTGCCTGGAAGAAGAGCCCAACCCCCACCTGGCTACAACCTCCCTTCAGGGAGTTGTAGACAGCAATGAGGTCTCCCCTGCGCCTCCTCCTCTTCTCCAGGCTAAGCAACCCCAGCTCCCTCAGCCTCTCCTCACAGGGCTGTGCTCCAGACCCCTCCCCAGCTTTGTTGCCCTTCTCTGGACACCTTCCAGCAGCTCAACCTCTTTCCTGACCTGAGGAGCCCAGAGCTGGACACAGGACTCGAGGTGTGGCCTGAGCAGTGCTGAGCCCAGGGCAGGATGAGCTCCCTGCCCCTGCTGGCCACACCATGTCTGGAGTAAGAGGAGCTGTACCACAGCAATTCCTCCCTGTTCCCCTGCTGATCTCAGCTGGTTTGCTTTGCTCAGGAGAGAGAACCTGCTTATCAGCTGGCTTTGGCTAGGTCTAACTTCCCTGCTCCTCTCTCTTGTCCCTTTTGTACAGGGGGGTGAGGGGAAGGCAGGGAGGGAGAAGCTAACAGCTCCCACTGGTCCTTGGCCGGGGGGGTCCTTGTGCTGTTACTAGTTGTGAATACCTGTGTGGCACTGTGAGCACTGAGTGTTGTGCACACATTCAGGGCATTCCATTGCAGAGTAGCTGTGTTGTAAATGCAGCTCCATTTGCTTCTGACTGACTTGGGCTGCCAAAAGTTAATGCTGGGGGGAAACTTCAACCCACCACACAGAGCAATACCCTTTGGGGGGGCTGCCACTCAGACTGTGTTCCCCTCACATGTGGGGGCAGGGGGTGACTCTGCAGCACATGCAGACCTCTGCTGGGCTCTTAGTTGGACCTCACTGGGGTTTAGCTCTACGTCCTGTGCTTCCTTGTCTCAGTGACTGTACACTTAGCAGAGAGACAGAGACACAGCAGGCAGCAAAGCAGCCCTGCACTGCCTCCCAGCTGGGCAGAGGCTGTGAAATGCTCAGCAGTGCCTTGTTCAGAGAGTCATAGAATCATGGATCTGTCAGGGCTGGAAGGAAGCTCAAGGCTCAGCCAGCCCCAACCCCCTGCCATGGGCAGGGACACCTCACACCACAGCAGGTTGCTCACAGCCACCTCCAGCCTGGCTGCAAACACCTCCAGGCAGGAGGCTTCCACCACCTCCCTGGGCAGCCTGTGCCAGGCTCTCACCACCCTCCTGGCCAACAACTTCTCACAGCCAACCTCAATCTCCCCACTTCTAGTTCTGCTCCATCCCCCCCAGTCCTATCCCTCCCTGACACCCTCACAAGTCCCTCCCCAGCTTTCTTGGAGCCCCCTGCAGCTCCTGGAAGGCCACAATGAGGTCTCCTGGGAGCCTTCTCCTCTCCAGCCTGCACAACCCCAACTCCCTCAGTCTGTGCTCACAGCAGAGCAGCTCCAGCCCTCTGCTCCTCCTCGTGGACCTCTTCCCTGGTGTTGTTCCTGGACAGCAGCACTCCCCTGGAGCCCTGGCCTGGGCAGTAAATACCTTTCAGCTTCTCTTGTTCAGGTGGTTGCTGGAGAGCTGTTGCTGCCTCAGGAGTTTGGGCAGGAAGCTCTCAGGGGTGTTTATTCTGGGATGGACACTTGCTTCAGGAAAGCTCTGCCTCACAGTTTGTTCTCTGAGGCCTCCTTTGTGCTTCTGAGTGCAGAGCAGGGAGCCAGGGGAAACAGCTGATGTGCCACAGAAACCAAACCTGAGCCCCAGCCTTGTGGAGAGAGGAGAGGAGAGCACAAGGCTGGCTTTGAGAGGGAGCCAACAGCACCTGGGCTGGGCATAGTTCATGCACTTGGACCTTCTCCTATTTACCACCAGGCTTATGTCTCAGCTGAGATCAGGAGCTGTGCTGGAAGGTGGACTGTGGAGAGCATCTTGGGTGAGTGTTTGGTCTCCAAACCTTTACACAAGTGCCCAGCCTTGGTGAGCTGAGTCTGCTGTTGCTTCTCCAGCTCAAAGCAGAAGGTCACTTGAGAGCTTTCTTCATAATCATCTTTCTCTGTTTGACTTTGGTTTCCCCCCCTGCAAAACTCCTGCCCCTAGCATTTTGTGTGGGGCTGGGAGCCCTATCTCAGATCTGCTTCTCTTGGTTGTCAGCCCTGGGTGTGACATCTCTTCCTCACTGAGTGTGCTGTGTGGTGTGGGGACTCTGGGTGAGCTTCCTGTGTTCTCATATGCTGAAGGAAGTTGCCTGAAGGTACAGGCTTTGCCCAGGGGGTGGATGATCTGTGGGCACATCATAAGGCATTCAGTATGTGCTGCCTCTAAGGAGGAGATGGTTTAGAGGCTGCATGAAGTGTCAGGGTGCAGGGGAGAGGCTCTGCTCAGCTGCACCCTGGGATAGGACAAGGAGCAGTGGATGGAAACTGCAGCCCAGGAGGTTGCAGCTCAGCAGGAGGAGGAACTTCTGCCCTGGGAGGCTGCCAGAGCCCTGGAGCAGGCTGCCCAGAGAGGTTGTGGAGTCTCCTGCTCTGGAGCCTTCCCAGCCCTGTCTGGATGTTGTAGAGAGCAATGAGGTCTCCCCTGAGTCTCCTCCTCTCCAGGCTAAGCAACCCCAGCTCCCTCAGCCTCTCCTCATGTGTTCCTGTGCAACCTGCCCTGGGTGATGCTGCTCCTGCTCTGGCAGGGGCTTGGACTGGGAGCTCTCCAGAGGTCCCTTCCAGCTCCTGACAGCCTCTGAGCCTGTGATGAAGGTTTTGGTTGCCTCTGAGACTGTACTTGTGAGGTAGAGTTTCAGAGGAGGCTCCAGCTGATGGCTTGAGCAGCTCCTCCCCTCAAATAACTGTCAAAGTTTCTGTGGTGTTTCACTTCTTAAAGCCAATGCTGCCCTCTCCATGCTCCAGGCCTGGCTGTGTTTTTGACAGCCTCTCAGCCTGGCTTGCTGCTGTTGTTTGCAGCTGGGGTTTCCCGAGCTGGATGGAATTACAACTGAACTTCTTTTTCAGCAGTCACAAATAGTGCCTAGCTCCAGCCCAGTGCTGCCCCAGTCACCCTGCAGTCATCAGCAGTGATTCCCCAATTAGTGAGAGTAAACATCATTAATCTGTTTGCTTAGTGCTGATAGGAATGCAGGGGATGCTCTCCTCACAGCTCCATGGCAAGGGGAAGCACAGCCTTGGTAACCTGGGCTTGGTCTGTTCATGGAGAAGGAGACCCAAACCACTTCTGTTGCTGGATGCTGCAGGCTCCTGACGCTGCACACAGCAGCTCACTGCTCGGAGCTAATTGTCCCTTAATAACTCAGAGGTAAAGCTTAATTGCCAAGTGCTTAACATCTGAGCTGGTGCACATTTCCCTGGCCATAAATGTCTGGAGAAAATTAATGAAGCTTTGCCACTGATCCTAGTTGAAGCAGGAGGGACTTTGCTGCTCACTGAGGTGGAGTCTGGAATCACAGAGCTGTCAGGGCTGGAGGGGACCTGCAGGATCATCCAGCTCCAGCCATGGGCAGGGACACCTCAGACGGGAGCAGGCTGCCCAGAGCCACATCCAGCCTGGC
Source organism: Melanerpes aurifrons (assembly GCA_011125475.1). NCBI lineage: Eukaryota > Metazoa > Chordata > Aves > Piciformes > Picidae > Melanerpes > Melanerpes aurifrons. Next base: position 618,565 of record WWNC01000060.1, read on the forward strand.
CCTGCACCCCTCCAGCAGTGTTATCTCATGGCAAATCTTCCCCCTGTATACATAACAGCCCTGAGCTGCTACATGACTCCTAAGGAGGCAGGTCTTGGCTCCTGCCAGCAGTGCTGCTGGGTTTGTTGTTTGCCCCTTGCAAGCCATGGACACCTTCCTGGCTCTTTGGATTCATTGGTGTGGCAGGATGCCTTCTGAGCATCAGGGACTGCCCTCACCTGGGGCAGATGGAGAGTTGTCTCTCCTCCTCCTTGTCTCTGAGGGGTTTGGGTTGCTGTGTTTGGTGTTTTTTCAAAGCCTGGCTCACAGATTTCCTGTGAGGGAGCAGCTGTAGACTGCCCAAGGGACTGCCAGCACAGGGCAGCTAAGGTGGGAAGCTCATCAGCTTATCAGCTGCAGGGTGATGAGAAGCAATTGCTGCATTCATGTGCAAGGCAAACTTCCTCTGGAGATACTAATTAAAAGGTCAAAGGCTGCCTAGAGGTCAGCAGCACTTCATCAGGGAATCTTTGCAGCTCTGTGCTCAGCATTAGATGGCTCTGGAGGCAGCTGCCTGCTCTGCAGCGTGATTGCCTGGCAGGAAGCTCAGCAAAGCCTTCATCACTCTGGGCACTGAAGTGTGGCCTCAGGCAGTGTGATTGCTGCTCGATGCATCCAGCCTGCTCCAGTGATCCAGGGACACACACACAGGCTCCCAGCCAGACCTATCTGCATTTCTCTGCTTGGCCCTCAGCCGAGGAAAGCCTCCAGACCTGAGTGCTTCCCTTGACAGAGATGGACACAAGGCTCTGGTGGGCATCCCAGGAGGAGTCAGTGATCTCCAAAGCCTGCAGTACCTGCAGCTCCCTCTCATCATTCTGCTGTGCAGCCAGGGGGGAGTTCACTTCTTTTCCACTCCCCTCCCCAGCTGCATGGAGTGAAGCTCAGCAAGTGAATCATGTTCTAGGCTGATGAGGAGTGATGAAGAAAGGAAGCTCTGTCCCAGCCCACTTCTTGATTTCAGCAATGCATTCCTGTTTGTCTTGGCTGCCTTCTTGCCCTCAGGACTCCCTGCTCCAGCAGAGTGAGCACAGTGCTCCTTTGCAAGGGTTCTGTAGGGTTGTGAGGGTTTGATTGCAGCCATACCTGCTGGCCTCGGGCAGCCCCAGGCTGCTGTCAGCAGTCAAGTATGGACAAACCCAGAGACTGAAAAATGTCTGCTGTGAGAGGCAGAGAGAGCTGCTGAGCACGTTGAGATGCTGCCCTGGTGTCAGAGGGTGGAGCTTCTGCACACACCCTTTTGAGGTCATTCAGGCAGAAATAGCATCTGGCTTCTCCTGGGGCACTACACTGAATTGCTTTGTCTGTAGCCTAAGCTCATCCTTACCACAGTGCCTCAGCCACCAGAAGCAAAAGCACAAATCTTCCTCTTCCAGGCTCTCCTGGCAGGGCTGCACTGGAGGTTCCTGCTGGGGCCTTTCTAAACAAGCATGAGGATCCTGAGACACTTGGCTGAGGGGCCCTGCTGTGGGGAAGTGAAGATGAAAGCCTGTTTTGCATGTCTGTGTGTCAGCCGTGGGGGTGGAGTGATCCTAGGCAGGGAGTTTGGGCAGTGGGTTGGTCCCCCCAGCAGGCAGCTCTGGGGCAGTGCCCACGATGCTCAGGGGTGAGACTGCCACAGGGCTGGGGGGAGAGGTGATGGCTCAAAGCTGCTTGGCCAGGCTGGAGTGCACTCTGCACTGCATCCAGAGCTGCTGAGCAGGTGATGTCCTCTTCACAGCTCAGAGGCGGTCAGGGGCTGGAAGGGACCCCTGGAGAGCTCCCAGCCCAAGCCCCCTGCCAGAGCAGGAGCAGAGAACCCAGCACAGGGCACACAGAACACATCCAGACAGGGCTGGGAAGGCTCCAGACTCTTCCCTTCAGGTGGCCCAGCACCAGGGAAGCAGCACAGGAAACTCTTGCAGCCAGCTCTTCAGCTTGAGCAGCTCCTTTCCATCCAAGGCAGTCCTGCTGAGCGAGGTTAGGGCAGGCTCTGCAGCGATCAGGAGGGAAGGCTCTGTGGCTGCTCCCTCCCTGTGCAGCCGACACTTCCCTGTGGGCTCAGGGCTGGGTTTTTCCACGGGCAGCAGATGAAGCATTGCCACAGGAAGCAGCGGCACAGCCTTGCTCCTGCTGCTGCAGCAGGCTGTGTGTGGGGCAGGAGATGTGCAGCAGGTGTGTGCAGGGGGGAAGCAGAGCCTGTGCTGCAGCTGGAGGGTTTGCCTTAGGCCTCTCCCTCTGCTGGGGGGGCAGAGCAGAGGGTCACAGAGCCACTCAGCTCGGAAAAAGCCTCTAAGTTCCTCTCTTCCAACTGTAAATCTAACCCTGCCAAGTCCCCCACCAAACTGTGTCCCTCAGGGCCAAGTACCTCCAGGGGTGGTGACTGCAGCACCTTCCTGGGCAGCCTTGGCCTTCTCAGACCTTCTGGGGAAGAAATTCTGACCTCATACTCAACCTGAACCTCCCAGGGTGCAGCTTCAGGCCAGGTCCTTTCACCCTGACAGAAGGGATCCACATCCCCCTTGTGCAGCCTCCCTGCAGCCTCCTTCCAGCCTGCCCTGCCCCAGCACGCTGCTTTGCAGGGGATCTGTTCCTGAAGTGAGGTTTTGTTCTCAGGAAGCTCCCAGCACACTTCTGTGCAGCTGCAGGGAGCTGCAGTACGGAGACAGACTCCCAAGTGATTTATCCTTTTAATCTGGGGGTGCTTCTCTCCTGAGGGGTCCCAACTGCATCTGGAGGCTGAATGGGAAGCAGAATAGAGAATAAAAGAGGAACAGTTTTGCCATTGCCCCTTTTAGTAAGGGGACTGCAGCACTGCCTGGGGAGGAGAGGCTGAGAGCCCTGGGGCTGTGCAGTCTGCAGAGGAGAAGGCTGAGAGGGATCTGATCAATGGCTATCAAGAGCTGAGGGCTGGGGGGCAGGAGGCAGGGGACAGGCTCTGCTCAGCTGCAGCCTGGGACAGGACAAGGAGCAGTGGATGGAAACTGCAGCCCAGGAGGTTGCAGCTCAGCAGGAGGAGGAACTTCTGCCCTGGGAGGCTGCCAGAGCCCTGGAGCAGGCTGCCCAGAGAGGTTGTGGAGTCTCCTGCTCTGGAGCCTTCCCAGCCCTGTCTGGATGTGTTCCTGTGTGCCCTGTGCTGGGTTCTCTGCTCCTGCTCTGGCAGGGGCTTGGGCTGGGAGCTCTCCAGAGGTCCTTTCAGAGAGAGCTGAAGTACCACTGGATTGATACATAAACAAAGCATGTTATTGATCTTCCTGTTTTCCTTCCATCGAGCCCTTGGCCCTGGCTGCAGATCACAGGAAATGATCACCAAGGATTTTACTGCAACATGAACATTTTTATGCACTCCCTGATTGTCTTTCTGAGAGCTTCTCCTCTGGTATGAGTTGCTGTAGATCCTGCAGAGACTGAGCCTCCTCTGATTTATTCCCATCTGAGCCCACCCCCTGCTGCAGCGTCAGCCTCTTGCTACCTGCCCTTGAGGGTTGTTTGGTGGCAAAGCTTGGGGCAGTGTGGCTGGAAAGCTGCTGGCAGAAAGGGACCTGGGGCTGCTGCTGGGCAAGCAGCTGAAGAGGAGGCAGCAGTGTGCCCAGGGGGCCAAGAGAGCCAAAGGCCTCCTGGCTGGGCTCAGCAATGCTGTGTCCAGCAGCAGCAGGGAGGGGATTGTCCCCTGGCACTCAGCTCTGGGCAGCCCACACCTGGAGCCTTGTGTCCAGTGCTGGGCAGCTGAGTGGCAGAGAGCTGTGGAGGTGCTGGAGCCAGGGCAGAGGAGGGCAAGGAAGCTGGGAAGGGCCTGGAGAAGCAATGTGCTGGAGAGAGGCTGAAGGAGCTGGGGCTGGTTAGTGGGCAAGAGAGGAGGCTGAGGGGAGAGCTCCTGGCTGCCTGCAGCTCCCTGCAAGGAGGTTGTGCAGAGGCTGCTGCTGCTCTCTGCTGCCAGGGCATTAGTGAGAGAAGAAGAGGGCAGAGCCTCAAGCTGCCCCTGGGGAGGTTGAGAGTGGAGCTTAGGCACAAGAGTGCTGAGGGCTTGGGATGTGCTGGGCAGGGAGGTGGTGGAGTGCCCAGGGCTGGCTGTGTTTGAAGGTGGTTTGGCTGTGGGGCTTGGGGCTGTGGTTTAGGGCTGAGCCTTGCAGAGCAGGGCTGATGGTTGGCCTTGGGGACCCTCAGGCTCTCTCCCAGCCTGGCTGCTGTGGCTCTGGGAAAGGCTGCAGCTGGGTCAGCAAGTGCAGCCTCACCTCTGCCTGCAGCATGGCTGCAGCTGCACTTGGGGGACAAAGCTGGGGAGGTGCAGCTGAACATCCAGGGCTTGTGAACATCCTCTGGCTGGGTGAGAGGCAGGATCCTCAGGGGCTTGTTCTGCAGGAAGCCTTTCAGTCAGTCTCATTCCTGTCCAGGGAGTTTTGCCTTGAAACCAAAGCTGAGTTAATGATAGCCATAAAATATCCAAGACATCTAAAAATAAGATCCCATTAGGTTCAGTGTGGGGATGGCTGCTGCTCAGTAAAGGGGGAGCTGGAGCTGCAGCTGCAGCTGCAGGGCTGTGCCAGGCTGGAGGGGCTGTGCCTTAGCACACCAGGAGGACTCAGAGAAGTATTGGCTTGGCAGAGCCCCTGGATTGATTTTTCTCTCCAGTGTTTTTACCTCTGCCCCTGTGTGTAAGTGGCTTCACCTCAGTGCAAGGTCAGGGCACTGATGCTGGCCTGCCTTGAAAGGCTCCAGAGCAGGAGACTCCACAACCTCTCTGGGCAGCCTGCTCCAGGGCTCTGGCAGCCTCCCAGGGCAGAAGTTCCTCCTCCTGCTGAGCTGCAACCTCCTGGGCTGCAGTTTCCATCCACTGCTCCTTGTCCTGTCCCAGGCTGCAGCTGAGCAGAGCCTGTCCCCTGCCTCCTGCCCCCAGCCCTCAGCTCTTGATAGCCATTGATCAGATCCCTCTCAGCCTTCTCCTCTGCAGACTGCACAGCCCCAGGGCTCTCAGCCTCTCCTCCCCAGGCAGTGCTGCAGTCCCTTCAGCATCCTGGTAGCCCTCCCTGGGACTCTCTCCAGCAGATCCCTGTCCCTCCTGAGCTGGGAGCCCAGAGCTGGCTGCACTATTCCAGGTGGGAAGAAGCAATCCTAAGCAGAGCAATGGCTGGTGGCTGCCAGCTTGGCTCATCGAGGCACAGCAGTCACATTTCGATGCTGCCTCCCCTGGAAGATGGACTGAAGCTGGCAGAGGGCTCAGGGTTTCAGGAGTATGCTCCTGGGACATTTGGGTTGTGCTCAGCAGGTTAATTCATGCCTGGCAGGGAGGTGGGCTTGGGGCTTCTGGGCTTCTTTTGGAGTCTGGGGTTGGGTTTCCCTTGCCAGGAGTGTGACAGAGGCAAACCTCTGTGATTTGAGAGTGAGGAGAAAGTGCTCCTGGGTGACAGCCTGAGGAGCTGTAAGGCTGTGGAAGGCATTTAGAGAAGAGTCAGTCAAGAGATGTGGGTGTGGGGAAGGGGTTAAGTGTATCAGGGAGGCCAAATGACCTCCCACCTCCCACCCTGCAGCGAACCACAGCCCAGCGTGCAGCCCAGGGCCCTGCCTCGCCAGCACACAGCCTGCCTGCAGCGCCCAGCACCGTGTGGTGGCTCAGTGCGGATTGCCCCTGCGGGCTGTGCTGGGAGGGCAGCTCTGCCGGCAGGCTGTGTGGGTCTGTGCCTTCCCTGCGCTCCCGGAGCTGCCCTGCCTGCCTCTAGAGGGTGTGCCGGGGACGGCCACAAGCCGGCACAGGTACAGCTCGGGCTGGCTGCTGGCAGGAGGAGGCAGCTGGGCTCTGCCCCTCCAGCCCGGGGCAGTGCTGGCTGTTAGCATTTTCAGTCTGATGCAGGCAGCAGCCACTGCAGGGTGATGCCCACACAGGTACAGCTCTGCAGGCTGCCACTCACTCATCTGCAGCCTTCTTGCCTGTGATGGATGCAGGAGGTGCAAGCTGCTGATCAAATCCTGAGTGTCTGTGTCAGATGTGTGGAGTCCTCTTCTCTGGGCACTTTCAGACCCCTTCTGCACACAGTCCTCTGCAGCCTGCCCTGGCTGACCCTGCTTTAGCAGGGGCTGGACTGGATCACAGAGCCACAGCATGCCAGGGGCTGGAGGGGACCTCCAGAGCTCATCCAGAGCAGGAGCACCTGGAGCAGCTCCCACAGCAACACTTCCAGAGAGGGAGACTCCACAGGCCCCTGGGCAGCCCCTCTGGGTGACCTCCAGAGGTCCCTTCCAGCCCCTGCCATTCTGTGGTGCTGTGGGATGTTGTCCCCAGCTGTGCTGCTTGCCTCTGGCTGTTTGGCAGAGCCCTGCCTGCTCTGCAAGCAGTGACAAATCTGTGCCACAGAAATCTGCCTCTGCTCTGGGAAGGAGGTGGCAAGGCCACACCAGGGCACTGGTCAGCAGCAGGGGCAAGGAGTCAGTGCTGCTCTGAAGGTCTCCCAAGTAACCTCAGACACAAAGTCAGAGTCTTCTGGTCAGGTTGGTGCCCCAGGGGTCATTGCTCAGAGGGACCTTTCTTGTTCCTCATGAGGTTTCTGCCAGGCTGGTATCTCAAAGCTGTGACCTCCCTGTAGCCACAGTTCAGTTGCTGCTGGAACTCTAAATATTCCTGGTGGGGCTTCACTAGCGCAGGGCAGAGGCTCTCCTCCCCCCCTGCTCTGCTCTGCCCTGCTGAGACCTCACCTGGAATATTGCAGCCAGCTCTGGGCTGCCAGCTCAGGAGGGACAGGGATCTGCTGGGGAGAGCCAAGGGAGGCTCCAAGGCTGCTGAAGGGACTGCAGCACTGCCTGGGGAGGAGAGGCTGAGAGCCCTGGGGCTGTGCAGTCTGCAGAGGAGAAGGTTGAGAGGGATCTGATCAATGGCTATCAAGAGCTGAGGGCTGGGGGCAGGAGGCAGGGGACAGGCTCTGCTCAGCTGCACCCTGGGATAGGACAAGGAGCAGTGGATGGAAACTGCAGCCCAGGAGGTTGCAGCTCAGCAGGAGGAGGAACTTCTGCCCTGGGAGGCTGCCAGAGCCCTGGAGCAGGCTGCCCAGAGAGGTTGTGGAGTCTCCTGCTCTGGAGCCTTCCCAGCCCTGTCTGGATGTGTTCTGTGTGCCCTGTGCTGGGTTCTCTGCTCCTGCTCTGGGAGGGGCTTGGACTGGGAGCTCTCCAGAGGTCCCTTCCAGCCCCTGACAGCCTCTGAGCCTGGGATACTTCAGTTCTTTCAGTCTCTTTCCATCTGGACTCAGCAGTAGGCTCCAAGTGCTGCTGCCTGTGAGTGCCCAGTGCCTGCCCCTCAGCCCCAGGTCAGCTCCTCCTGCACCCTAGGCAGAAAGGAGTTCCTCTCACTTCCCATAGCTGTGAGCAGCATTTGGCTATTGCCAGTTCAGAAGTACCTTTGTGACTGAGCAATGAGGGCAGAAAGTCAGCCTCTTGTGATTCATGAAGTGGGGAAAAAGCCCAAACAAATGCAGCTGTTGGTGCTGGGTCTGCCAACCTGAGTACCAGGTGACAGGAATGGTGCTGAGCCACAGCATCCCAGCACCACAGAGCAGCAGAGGCTGGGAGGGAGCTGCAGAGAGCATCCAGTGCAGCCCCTGCCAGAGCAGCAGCACCCAGGGCAGGCCACACAGCAATGCAGCCAGGGGGGGTTGGAAAGGCTCCAGAGCAGGAGACTCCACAACCTCTCTGGGCAGCCTGCTCCAGGACTCTGGCAGCCTCCCAGGGCAGAAGTTCCTCCTCCTGCTGAGCTGCAACCTCCTGGGCTGCAGTTTCCATCCACTGCTCCTTGTCCTGTCCCAGGCTGCAGCTGAGCAGAGCCTGTCCCCTGCCTCCTGCCCCCCAGCCCTCAGCTCTTGATAGCCATTGATCAGATCCCTCTCAGCCTTCTCCTCTGCAGACTGCACAGCCCCAGGGCTCTCAGCCTCTCCTCCCCAGACAGTGCTGCAGTCCCTTCAGCAGCCTTGCAGCCTCCCTTGGGCTCTCTCCAGCAGCTCCCTGTCCCTCCTGAGCTGGCAGCCCAGAGCTGGCTGCAATATTCCAGGTGAGGTCTCAGCAGGGCAGAGCAGAGGGGGAGCAGAACCTCCCTGGCTCTGCTGGCCACACTCCTCTGAATGCAGCCCAGGATTTTTGGGTTGGGAAGTCCTTAGCAGGTACAAATGCCAGGCCCAGACCCTAAGGCTGTTCTCTGGCTGTTAATTCCAGGCTCAGTCCAGAAGCTCTTACTCCAGCAGAATGGCAGTGAAGCTATAATAGGATCATTTATCTTTGTGTTCCTGATTTCTCCAACAGTGCTTTGTAATTAAATAAACCCCACAAAGAATCCTGCCTCAGGTTTCCCTCAGCCCTGTGTCCTGAGCAGCTCCACCAGTGCTGGTCCTCAGGGCTCAGTGTTGGCATCACTGCTGTCTCACAGCTTCCTTGGTGACCTGGATGGAGCCCCAGAGTGTGTCAGCAGTGAGCTCTCAGATGGCACCAAGTGAGGTGTCAGTGGTGACTGCACCAGGGCAGGGAGGCTCTGCAGAGGGACTTGGGTAGGTTGGATCCATGGCCAAGGTGACCAGGAGCAGCTTCACCCAGGCCAGGTGCCAGGCCCTGCTCTGGGGGCACAACCACCCCAAGCAAGGCTGCAGGCTTGGGGCAGTGTGGCTGCAAAGCTGCTGGCAGAAAGGGACCTGGGGGTGCTGCTGGGCAAGCAGCTGAAGAGGAGGCAGCAGTGTGCCCAGGGGGCCAAGAGAGCCAAAGGCCTCCTGGCTGGGCTCAGCAATGCTGTGTCCAGCAGCAGCAGGGAGGGGATTGTCCCCTGGCACTCAGCTCTGGGCAGCCCACACCTGGAGCCTTGTGTCCAGCTCTGGGCAGCTGAGTGGCAGAGAGCTGTGGAGGTGCTGGAGCCAGGGCAGAGGAGGGCAAGGAAGCTGGGAAGGGCCTGGAGAAGCAATGTGCTGGAGAGAGGCTGAAGGAGCTGGGGCTGGTTAGTGGGCAAGAGAGGAGGCTGAGGGGTGCTGTGGTGCTCTCCTGCCTGGCACTGTGCCATGCCCTGGCACTACCACTTGCCACCCCCCTGCTGTGGTGCATGGCTCAGGGGGTGCCTGGCTGGCAGAGCAGGCAGAAATTCTGAGTCAGATGCCCCCAGCTGGGCTGCCCAGGGCAGGCAGCTGCAGCCCCCAGGCAGCAATCCTTCCTGGGCAGCTTCCCAGGCACACCACCTGCAGGAAGGCAAAGGATGGCTCCAGGTGTGGCTGGGAGCTAGAGAGAGCCATGGCCATGGCATGGTGATGGCATGTGCTGAGGCAGGGCTGAGGAGGAGGAGAGCCTGGAGAGCTTTGCTGCTGGCTTCTTTATCCTTCCCTTTTCATTTCCTTTTCCCTTTTCCTTTTCCTTTTCCCTTTCCCTTCCCCTTCCCCTTCCCCTTCCCCTTCCCCTTCCCCTTCCCCTTCTCCTTCTCCTTCTCCTTCTCCTTCTTTCCCCTTCCCCTTTCCCTTCCCTTCTTTTTTCCCTTTCCTTTCCTCCTTCCCCTTTCCTTCTCCTCTCCTCCTCCTGCTCTCTCTTGGGTTTCTCCTCCCCTTTTCTCAGTCATTGCTCTGCCCCATGTGAGTGTGCCAGCTGCTCATGCCCAGCAGTGCAGGTGCTCCATGCAGCCTCCCAGTGCCTGTCTGGAGCCAGCACTGCCACTCAGCTCCACACATTTCTGCTCTCCCTGGCCCTGTCCTGGGGCATTGCTGTTGGAAGAGAGTTCTGCTTCTGGAGCTGAGTGCTGAGCAGCAGTGCTGAGCGCTGCAGCTGGCTGCATGCTGCTGGTGGGAGCCACAGCTGAACCCAGCAGCTGCTGTTCAGGGGACACAGCAGAGACTCACTGCTGGTAATTCCTGGCTCCTGGCAGCTGGGTTTGAATTTGCCCCCAGGAGAGGGAAGCAGTTGGACTCCTCCTTGTCTTACTGAGAGGGAGAACTCTCTGACAAACCTTTCTGGAGGTTTGAAGACTCAAGGCTCTGCTGAGCAGAGGATCCTAAAGCCACAGACCCACAGAGTGGGAGCTCTGGAGGTCATGCAGTCCAATCCCTCTGCTAGGGCAGGATCAGCTGGAGTGAGTCACACAGAAACACTTCACAGCCAGAGCTTCACTTCCCTAAGAGCTCCTGAACCCAAAGTGCTTCCCAGGCTCTTTCCCATTCCAGAGCACTGCTCTCTGCTCCCAGCCAGGTGCAGCTGCCCTGCAGCAGAAGGCCTGCAAAGTAAACCCAAGCAGAGATTGTTCTCTTCCCTTGGCAGAGGAGCAGCAAGTGGAAGGGCAGGGAGGGAGGCTCCCACCAGAGATCTCCTGCTGCATTTTTCATGAGGAACTCACAGAGGGAGGCTGCTACCCTGAGAGCTGAGCTGCTTGGCTCTGCTGGTGTGCCAGGGGACAATCCCCTCCCTGCTGCTGCTGGACACAGCATTGCTGAGCCCAGCCAGGAGGCCTTTGGCTCTCTTGGCCCCCTGGGCACACTGCTGCCTCCTCTTCAGCTGCTTGCCCAGCAGCACCCCCAGGTCCCTTTCTGCCAGCAGCTTTGCAGCCACACTGCCCCAAGCCTGCAGCCTTGCTTGGGGTGGTTGTGCCCAAGGGCACCTGAGGAATACTTTGCCTCCTGTGGGTTTTCTTGGTGCTTTGTGGTGGTTTGGTTTATTCCTTCCCTCCCCACCTTCAGCTCCAGCAGATTTATAGACTGGGAAGGGTGTTAGCCCCAGCCCTGGAGGTGTTTGCAGCCAGGCTGGAGGTGGCTGTGAGCAGCCTGCTGTGGTGTGAGGTGTCCCTGCCCCTGGCAGGGGCTTGGAGCTGGCTGAGCCTTGAGCTCCCTCCCAGCCCTGGCAGCTCTGTGGTTCTATAAGGAACTGGGCTGAGCTTTGCACAGATCCATGGGGAAGTGATGAGTGGGATGGAAAGAGCTGACCTGAGAGGCACCCAGTGGCCAAGTGCCTCCAAGCAGCATCCTTGCCTTCGGGTGCAGGCTGGCTGAGGAGCAGGAGCCCAGGGGCTGGGGCTGTGTGAGCAGACACTGTTTGTGTGTGTGGGGAATCATTCCATGCTAAACTTGGCAGGGAGCTGCAGTGTAGGCTTGGCTGGCATGGTTCACATCCATGAAGCTCCAAAAGCAGGAGCAGCTTGGCTGCATCCCTGCCTGTGCCTGCGAGCAGCATCCCATCTGCGCAGGCTGGGTGCTGGGGAGCTGGGTTCAGGTGTGTCTCCCTGCAGGCTTCCCTCCCTGATGCCACCTGTGCAGGGGCTGAAGAGTGTGGCAGGTGAGTTAGATGATGCTTTGTCTCCTGGCCACCACCAGAAAGGGAAGCATTCCACTTGTCACTGCCTGCCTCAAAGCTGCAGGCAGAGGAGCTGAGAAACGAAGTTGTATGGAACTGAGCTGGAGGCTGTTGGTGCATCCAGAGCTCAGCAGGGCTCAGGGCAGCCTGGGCTGCTGGGATGCCCCTGCTGGGGGGGGTGGGCTGGGTGACCTTTGGGGGTCCCTTCCAGCCCATTCTGTGTCCCTGCTGAGGGGGTTAGCCTGGGTGACCTTTGGGGGTCCCTTCCAGCCCATTCTGTGGTTCTGTGGACCCTGCAATGCCATTTTCAGAGGTTCAGAGGCACTGGCTTGCAAGAGGCCTCCAGAGCTCCTCCTGTCCAACCCCCCTGCAGTCAGCAGGGACACCTCAAGTGGATCAGGCTGCTCAGCCTTTGCTCAAGGAGGAGGTGGCTGGAAGGCTTGGCTGGCAGGGAGGTTGTTGGGAGGTGGATGCTTGGAGTGGGTTTTGTTGGGGTTTGGGTGTTTCTCTTCCCCCTCCCCTAAAGACAGCACCTCCCTGCCTGGCCAGGATGAAGAGCAAAATCCAGAGAACAAATGCTCAGCATTCCTTTGGCTCCTCCATATGCCTGCACTGTCTGTAGGAGACTGCTGGCATCTCAGGGAGGCACTTGGAGGACTTTCAGATGTGCTGAAGGAAAGAAATCAATGGCAGAGCCTCCAGGGTGCGACCAGGAGCCAGCTCCCAGCCACTGCTGGTGTGGGAAGGCAGCAGCCTGGGGAGGACCTCAGCAGCTGCCCTATCTTCTCTCAGCAGGCAGTGTGCAGGAAGGCAAAAGGCTGTGTCCCTTTTAGGGCTCCTGAGGTCTGAGGAGCTGTAAACACTGTGGCAGAGCTGCAGAATGCCAGCAGAGCCCTCTCCAAAATAGCCTTGTAAACTCCTCTGGAGAAACTCCTTCTTCTTCTTTTGCCTTTCCCCCCTGGTCTGTGTTGTTGTTGGCTGTGGCTGCAGGGCTGTGGTTCACAGCCCAGGCATCAGCAGTTCCACTCTGAAATTAGACATGGGAAGGCAGCCACTTTTCCACAAGTGAGGCAGCAAATGCTGGCCTTGTGCCAGCCCAGATGCCAGGCCTGATGGTTGCCCCTGGGGACCTGAAGCACAAGAGGTGCAGCAGGGAAGTGTGGCCAGCAGGGCTGGGGAGGTTCTGCTCCCCCTCTGCTCTGCCCTGCTGAGAGCACAGCTGCAAGCCTGGGTCCAGTTTGGGGCTCCCCAGCTGAAGAGAGACAGAGAGCTGCTGGGGAGAGTCCAAGGCAGAGGCAGGAGGATGCTTAGGGGACTTGAGCATCTCCCCTGGGAAGAGAGCCTGAGAGCCCTGGGGCTGTTGAGCCTGGAGAGGAGAAGGCTGAGAGGGATCTGCTCAATGTCTCTGCAGAGCTGAGGGCTGGGGGTCAGGATGAAGGTGCCAGGCTCCTTGTGGTGGTGCCCAGTGACAGGACAAGGAGCAGTGAGATCTGGGGACCTGAAAACTGTGATGAAGAATATGCTGGGTGGATGTGTAAGGGCAGGATGTCAGACTGGGGTGAGGAGAACGAAAGGCAGCACTGGAATGGTCAGAAGGGAAGCACAAGAGGAATGCTCTGCAAGCTGGCACCCAGGAGGCTCCACCTCAGCACAAGCTGACACTGCTTTGGTGTGAGGGAGCTGAGCCCTGGAGCAGGCTGCCCAGAGAGGTTGTGGAGTCTCCTGCTCTGGAGCCTTTCCAACCCCCCCTGGCTGCATTGCTGTGTGGCCTGCCCTGGGTGCTGCTGCTCTGGCAGGGGCTGCACTGGATGCTCTCTGCAGCTCCCTCCCAGCCCCTAACACTCTGTGATCCTGTAGAAATGTTTTCTCTGCTGGGCTGTGAGAAGGCCTTAAGAGAAATGCTGTGAGTGGCTGCAGTCCATTCCTGCCTGCCTCTGCAGGGTGAAAAGTGAGCACCTTGCCCAGTGTTTGTTTTAGATCCTGGACACTTCCCCCAGGGAGCTTCCTGCTGCCAGCTTGATATAGTATCATAGACTCATAGAATCAGTCAGGGCTGGAAGGGACCACAAGGATCAGCCAGTTCCAACCCCCTGCCATGGGCAGGGACACCCCACACTAGATCAGCCTGGCCAGAGCCTCAGCCAGCCTGGGCTTAAACACCCCCAGGGACAGGGCCCCAACCACCTCCCTGGACAACCCATTCCAGGGCTTCACCACTCTCATGGGGAAGAACTTCCTCCTCCCCTCCAGCCTCAATCTCCCCACCTCCAGCTTCATTCCATTCCCCCTAGTCCTATCACTGCCTGAGATCCTGAGCAGTCCCTCCCCAGCCTTCCTGGAGCCCCCTGCAGATCCTGGAAGGCCACAATGAGGTCTCCTGGGAGCCTTCTCTTCTCCAGCCTGCACAACCCCAACTCCCTCAGTCTGTCCTCACAGCAGAGCAGCTCCAGCCCTCTGCTCATCCTCCTGGCCCTGCTCTGGACACCTTCCAGCCCCTCCAGATCCCTCTTGCAATAGGGGCTCCAGACCTGGAGGCAGTACTCCAGGTGGGGTCTCCCCAGAGCTGAGCAGAGGGGGAGGATCACCTCCCTTGCCCTGCTGGCCACACTTCTCTTGATATGCTCCTGCCTCTAGACACCTCCTGGGATTCTTTTGCTTTGTGCACTTCTGAAGCCATTTGAGGTGAAGGCAAATGCAAAGGATTGTGGAGTGGAGGTCAGGGATTGGTTTTCTTCCTGCAATATAAGAGTGGGATTTAAAGGAACTGGAAATCCAGCTGGAGATGACAAATCCTGTCTCCTGCCACTGCCTGGGAGAAGAGAGCAGCCCCAGCCTCACCCCTGCCTCCTTCCAGCGAGTTGTAGAGAGCAGTGAGAGCTGTCCTCAGCCTCCTCTTCTGCAGACTGAGCAATCCCAGCTCAGTCTCTATTCTATTCCATTTCATTCCATTCCATTCCATTCCATTCCATTCCATTCCATTCCATTCCATTCCATTCCATTCCATTCCATTCCATTCCATTCCATTCCATTCCTCCCCTTGCAGAGACCTCCCCTTTCAGCAAGTGACCTCTCCTTGCAGAGAGCTCAGCTTGGCCTTCCTCCACCTTCCTCTTCTTGGTTTCAGCCTTTAGGTCTGTTGCTTGCTCCACTTTGTCTCTACCTTGTCAGCAAGTTGCCAAGGTAGCATCCACCACCTGTGCTTCCCAAGATGCAAGCAGGACCTGCAGGCAGCTGTCATTCCCAGGCCAATGCCAGCACATCCCAAGCCCTGAACACTCTTGTGCCTAAGCTCTATTCTCAACCTCCCCAGGGGCAGCTTGAGGCTCTGCCCTCTTCTTCTCTCACTAATGCCCTGGCAGCAGAGAGCAGCAGCAGCCTCTGCACAACCTCCTTGCAGGGAGCTGCAGGCAGCCAGGAGCTCTCCCCTCAGCCTCCTCTCTTGCCCACTAACCAGCCCCAGCTCCTTCAGCCTCTCTCCAGCACATTGCTTCTCCAGGCCCTTCCCAGCTTCCTTGCCCTCCTCTGCCCTGGCTCCAGCACCTCCACAGCTCTCTGCCACTCAGCTGCCCAGAGCTGGACACAAGGCTCCAGGTGTGGGCTGCCCAGAGCTGAGTGCCAGGGGACAATCCCCTCCCTGCTGCTGCTGGACACAGCATTGCTGAGCCCAGCCAGGAGGCCTTTGGCTCTCTTGGCCCCTGGGCACACTGCTGGGGCATATGCAAGCTGAGGGTAAGCAAACCAAAACTCTTAGCTCGATTCTTGAAGCTGTTGATGTGGAGCACTGAGGTGTGCCCTGCTTTTGAGAGTCATTACTGCAGGCTGGGAAGCAGTCTCCTGCTTGTTACACTTCAGGAGCAGCTCATACTGCCTTGTGGATTACCTCTGCACAGACTCTGTGGTTTGGGTTTCTCTCCACCTGCTTACACACATGACCTTGAGGAGAAGGAGTCCTGTGTGCAGATCAATTCCTTCTGACCAGGATGACTTCTTAGTCGTGGAATTGAATCACAGAACTGTCAGGGCTGGAAGGGAGCTCAAGGCTCAGCCAGCTCCAACCCCCTGCCATGGGCAGGGACACCTCACACCACAGCAGGTTGCTCACAGCCACCTCCAGCCTGGCTGCAAACACCTCCAGGCAGGAGGCTTCCACCACCTCCCTGGGCAGCCTGGGCCAGGCTCTCACCACCCTCCTGGCCAACAACTTCTTCCTCACAGCCAATCTCAATCTCCCCACTTCTAGTTCTGCTCCATCCCCCCCAGTCCTGTCCCTCCCTGACACCCTACAGCTCCTGGCACATGAGCTCCATTTGTGCCTTGCTTGGATGCCCTCTGAGCACCCCAGCAGCCTCAGGGCAGAGCTGGGTCTCCCCTGTCAGCAGCCCCTGGCTCGGCGCAGCAGTGCCTCAGTCTCGGTGTCCCCAGCAGGCTGTGCCCCTCCCACGACCTTCCTCTCCTCCTTGCAGCTCCCAGGAGCATTTTCTCTCTCCTGTAACTCGAGCCCTTTCTGCCCCCCATCTCCTGCGGTCCCAGCTTTCCCCCGGGGAGATGTGGAGCTTGCAGAGCTGCCTGTGCCCCCTGGACACCCCCAGGAGAGCGCTGAGGCGGCGGCGGCAGCGGCTGGGCTGCGGGTTTGGGTGCTCTGCCCCTCCGAGCTTGCTGCCTGCCTGCTGAGCTGGGACCTAATTAAACTTTGCATTCTTCTGCTGCTCTTTTCCCTTTTTCGATAGTTAAAAATAAACCAGGGCCCAGTGCTGCCATTTCAGCTGCTCGCAGCCGGCTCCGCAGCCGGGGAGCAGGCTGCTCGGGTTCGCAAGGAGCTGCGCAGGCAGCGCCGGCGGCACAGCTCGCTGGATGGCACCTCCCGAAAGGACAGGAGAGGGAGGCGGCCGGGAAAGGTGGGACAGACATCCCGAGGGCAGCAGGCATCCCGAGGGCAGCGTTTCAGACAAGGGGGGAAAGAGTGCTGCAGACCCATGGCAGCTGCAGGGTGAGCAGCAGGCTCCGTGGCACCTGCCCGGCGCTGCCGCTTGGGCTGGGGGAGCCGCAGCCAAAACACCTCCGATGCAGAGGCATCGAACCAGCTGCACCCTGCTCTCGGGAGAGGTTGCAGCTGCAGCCTGGCAGGCAGCAGGCTGAGCACTCAGGGAGCTGGCAGGGTGCTGAACAGTTGGATTGCCAAAGCAAACTTGGGGCACCACATCCTGCAGGCGCTTGGAGAGGGTTTGGCTGCAGCAGCAGTCCACAACTGCTTTGAGGAATTCGGTTTGATAGCTGGCAATGAAGCCTTCAAGATCACAGCACCACAGATCGCAGCACCACAGATCGCAGCACCACAGCATCACAGCACCACAGCATCACAGATCACAGCCTCACAGCACCACAGATCACAGCCTCACAGCACCACAGCATCACAGCCTCACAGCACCACAGCATCACAGATCACAGCCTCACAGCACCACAGCATCACGGCATCACAGATCACAGCACCACAGATCATAGCATCACAGATCACAGCCTCACAGCCTCACAGATCACAGCACCACAGATCACAGCCTCACAGCATCACACAATGTTAAGGGCTGGAAGGGACGCCTGGAGAGCTCCCAGCCCAAGCCCCTGCCAGAGCAGGAGCAGAGAACCCAGCACAGGGCACACAGAACACATCCAGACAGGGCTGGGAAGGCTCCAGAGCAGGAGCCTCCACAACCTCTCTGGGCAGCCTGCTCCAAGGCTCTGGGAGCCTCCCAGGGCAGAAGTTCCTCCTCCTGCTGAGCTGCTACCTCCTGGGCTGCAGTTTCCATCCACTGCTCCTTGTCCTGTCCCAGGGTGCAGCTGAGCAGAGCCTGTCCCCTGCCTCCTGCCCCCCAGCCCTCAGCTCTTGATAGCCATTGATCAGATCCCTCTCAGCCTTCTCCTCTGCAGACTGCACAGCCCCAGGGCTCTCAGCCTCTCCTCCCCAGGCAGTGCTGCAGTCCCTTCAGCAGCCTTGCAGCCTCCCTTGGCCTCTCCCCAGCAGATCCCTGTCCCTCCTGAGCTGGGCAGCCCAGGGCTGGATGCACTATTCCAGGTGAGGTTGGGCTGTGTTTGCTGCTGTGTTATACCCCAAACCTCCCATGGATAAAAGGGTTGTGCTGAGCTGTTGGAATTGATTAATCCATGGTTGGGATTTGTTTTCCACTGTGCAGTCTGTACTCAGTAGTTGGTTAGAGAAGCCTCCTTACTGCTCATGACTCAAACTTGGAGTCCCCCAGTCCATAGAAATTCCACCTAAACCAGCAGTGTGGGAGTGAGGATGCTCCTCTTCTGGCTGTGCAGAGCTGAGCTTTAGTCATTTGCAGTCTGTAGCTTTGAGAAGGTTTTTTCATCCTACAGTTCTTGGAGCAGACTTGGAGCTCCTGGTGCTGCACATTCAGCTCCTGCTGTCATGACAGAGTCCCAGAGTGCCAGGGGCTGGCAGGGAGCTGCAGAGCTCAGCCAGCCCAAGCCCCCTGCCCCAGCAGGGTCACCCACAGCAGCTCACACAGCAACACAGCCAGCTGGCCTTGCAAGAGCTCCACACAGGGAGACTCCACAGCCCCCCTGGGCAGCCTCTGCCAGGCTTCTCTCACCCTCACAGCCAACAAACTCTTCCTCCTCTTCCCATGGCACTTCCTCTGCCTCAGCTTCCACCACTGCCCCTTTCTAGTTCTGCTCCATCCCCCCCAGTCCTATCCTCCCTGACACCCTCACAAGTCCCTCCCCAGCTTTCTTGCAGCCCCCTGCAGATCCTGGAAGGCCACAATGAGGTCTCCTGGGAGCCTTCTCCTCTCCAGCCTGCACAACCCCAACTCCCTCAGGCTGTGCTCACAGCAGAGCAGCTCCAGCCCTCTGCTCCTCCTCCTGGCCCTGCTCTGGACACCTTCCAGCCCCTCCAGAGCCTTCCTGGCACAGAGGCTCCAGGACTGGCCCCAGAGCTCCAGCTGTGGTCTGAGCAGAGTGGAGCAGAGGGGCAGAATCCCCTCCCTGCCCTGCTGGCCACACTTCTCTTGCTGCTGCATGTCTGGTGGAGTTCAGGTGGCTCAGGTGCAGTGCAGCATCAGCCTCAGGGCAGTAAATCCTCTTGCCCTGTTCTGGCTCTGGTTGAGCTGCCTCACCCCTGTCTCAGGGATGTGTTCCTGGGTGTGGGTCCTGCTGGCTGTGTTCTCCAACCAGAAGTTCTCTTTCACCTGAATTGTTTAGAAAAGCATCAATGAAAGCATTCAGCCTGCTCAGGAACACCAAAAGCAGAGAGAGGGAGGAGGGAGAGGGAACCACAGATGGTGGTGTTCACATTTGGCTACCAGAGCTACATGAAAACAAGCAGGAGAGAAGCTTCAGTTGCTTTGGAGCAGAGGTTTGCAGGAGAGGAAGGATCTGGGCTCTGGGCTGGGCCATGCAGGTCCCTGCTGGCACTTGGTGACATTGGAGGCTTTTGAGCAACAGTTAACAACCTGCAGGCTGATGCTTCCAGGTGATGACCTGGGACAGCAGAGAGCTGCCTGGAGCCTTGAGGGGTGCAGGCTGCTGGGAGTGGGGGCCAGGCTTGTGCCTCATGTTTGTGCTGGTGGCTGGGGGCCATCAGTGGAGGAGCAGCTGCTTGGCAGGGCTCAGGCATTGGAGCCCCCCTGGGAAAGGAGCCAAAGGAGATGTTGCAGCAAGGTCTCTCCCCTCACCAGCTCTCTGCCTTGGCACAGCCTGCAGCCTCTGTGCAGCATCTGCTCTGCAGCTTGGGAAGGATGTGGCTAGGTCACCACCCCTGGAGGTGTTTAAAAGATGCAGAGATGTGGTGCTGAGGGGCCATGGCTCAGCAGCAGCCCTTAGGCTTTAGAGCTAGGACTTGATTTTCAAGGTCTCTCCCAATAGAGATCACAGAGCTGTCAGGGCTGGAAGGGAGCTCAAGGCTCAGCCAGCCCCAGCCCCCTGCCATGGGCAGGGACACCTCACACCACAGCAGGTTGCTCACAGCCACCTCCAGCCTGGCTGCAAACACCTCCAGGCAGGAGGCTTCCACCACCTCCCTGGGCAGCCTGGGCCAGGCTCTCACCACCCTCCTGGCCAACAACTTCTTCCTCACAGCCAATCTCCATCTCCCCACTTCTAGTTCTGCTCCATCCCCCCCAGTCCTGTCCCTCCCTGACAGCCTCACAAGTCCCTCCCCAGCTTTCCTGCAGCCCCCTGCAGCTCCTGGAAGGCCACAAGGAGGTCTCCTGGGAGCCTTCTCCTCTCCAGCCTGCACAATCCCAACTCCCTCAGTCTGTCCCCATGGCAGAGCAGCTCCAGCCCTCTGCTCCTCCTCCTGGCTGTGATGGTTCTGTGAGGTGCATGCCTGGAGTTCTCTCACTAAAACCAGCAACCAAAGGCTTTGCTGTTGGGGTTTATCCAGCATGAGCTAAGCACAACACAAAGGCTATGCTGGCCCTGGACCTTATGCTGTGTGAGCCTACAGGTGATGCCAGTGGTGATCTGCTCTGGCTCAGCCTCGTCATGGCACAGTGGGGTGAGGCTGGCTGAGCTCCTTGCCCTTTCCTTCCCCTCCTGTGGCACGAGAGCCTTTCCCTTCATGTTTCTTAGAGTGAGATGTTGCATTTCCTTCAAGCCTTGAGCCCGTGGCAGGGTCCTGGCTGATGTCTTTAGCTGGCTGAGGAGGCTGTGCCTTTCCTCCCCCGGGTGCGTGTGACGCAGGCTGCTGGCCCTCTGCACACAAATTACCGTGGCAGAGGCCCTCCAATCACTCCAGGATTTAAACAAAGCTTTGCAAAACAATGAGCACAGCTCCTGCATGCTTGCTTCCCATCTCAATCAGACTCTGCCCTAATTAAGACAAATTGATGTTCCTCTTTATTTACAGGAATCAGCCTGAGTGATCTATGGGGGCTGTTCATCTCCCTGGCAAAGCCTGGCTGCTCCCAGCCTCCTCTGGCTCTTCCCAGCACCCTGACCTTGCCCACGCTGGCTGAGTGCTGTGTGCCACCAGGGCACACTAACAGCTGCTACTGTCGTTGTTGTTACTACTACTGTCATCTCTGACCTGAGGAGAGCCTGAGGATTAACCACTTTGGTGCTGGCAGCTTCCTTGCTCCTTTGAACTGGCCCTTGGAGGTGCTGCCCAGGGAGGTGGCGGAGTCCCCGTCCCTGGAGGTGTTTAGGAAGAGCCTGGATGAGGCACTTGGTGCCATGGTTGAGTTGATTGGATGGTGTTGGGTGATAGGTTGGACTGGATGAGCTCAAAGGTCTTTTCCAACCTGGTCTGGTCTATTCCTTTCCTATTCTATTCTATTCTATTCTATTCTATTCTATTCTATTCTATTCTATTCTATTCTATTCTATTCTATTCCATTCCATTCCATTCCATTCCATTCCATTCCATTCCATTCCATTCCACTCTACTCTACTCTACTCTACTCCACTCTACTCTACTCTACTCTATTCTTTTCCACTGGGCAGGGGGATTTCTGGTGCTGCTTTGGTGACAGATCCAGAGGCAGTGCCAGGCATTGCTCACCAATGCTCCAGCTCTGACCACTACAGCCTCAGGACTCATTAACAATCTCTGTGGACTCCTGGCTGGGGCTAAAGCTGTGCAGGGGCAGTGGCCAGAGGCTGGAGCCAGGCTCTGCTGGGGGCTGCCCAATGCCAGCAGAAGGGGCAGGGGTGGAAGCTGAGGCAGAGGAAGTGCCATGGGAACAGGAGGAAGAGTTTGCTCCCTGTGAGGGTGAGAGAAGCCTGGCAGAGGCTGCCCAGGGGAGCTGTGGAGTCTCCCTGTGTGGAGCTCTTGCAAGGCCAGCTGGCTGTGTTGCTGTGTGAGCTGCTGTGGGTGACCCTGCTGGGGCAGGGGGCTTGGGCTGGCTGAGCTCTGCAGCTCCCTGCCAGCCCCTGGCACTCTGTGCCCTTTGGCAAAAGCACATCTCAGAGGTGTTCACTTTTCCTCAGGGGATCCTGTAGTCCCCTTGGCTTCTCAGCTGCTGTGGGACAGCTGCCTCTGAAGAAGGTGGTGAAGAAGTTTTCTGCCTGCTAACATGCCTGCAAGGAAAGCCTGAGGTGTCCTCATCCTGGCAGTGCTGGGGAGGGGGGAGCCTGGCCCTGGGCTTCAGTGTCTCTGCATTCATCTTCCTCCTGCTTTTGCCTAAAGGAGAGGGTGAGCTGCAGGGCTGGGAGTGGTTTTGGTCACTGCTTGCAGAGTACTGGGGAGTCAGAGGGTCAGAATTAATTCAAGTGACCTCCTCTCCAGCTGCCTGCTGACTTGAATCTCATTTCCCCTTACCTTTCACATCAGCCCTTTCTTGGTTCCTTTTTCTTCCCTTCCCTTCACCTTCAGAAAGCTCTTTCCTGAAGGAATGTTTAGAGAGTCTCCTTGTGGCTGTGAGTGAAGCTCCACACTGCCCAGGGAAAGCAGCTGGGCGTTAAGGTGGAGCACAAGAGTGCTGAGGGCTTGGGATGTGCTGGGCAGGGAGGTGGTGGAGTGCCCAGGGCTGGCTGTGTTTGAAGGTGGTTTGGCTGTGGGGCTTGGGGCTGTGGTACAGGAATGAGCCTTCCAGAATCAGGATCACCAAGGCTGGAAGAGACCTCAAAGATCACCAAGTCCAACCTGTCCCCACAGACCTCCTGACCAGACCATAGCTCCAAGGGCCACAGCCCATCCCCTCTGGAACACCTCCAGGGATGGGGACTCCACCACCTCCCTGGGCAGCACATCCCAATGGCTAACAACTCTCTCTGGGAAGAACTTTCTCCTCCCCTCCAGCCTGAACCTCCCCTGGCACAGCTTGAGACTGTGTCCTCTTGTTCTGGTGCTGGGTGCCTGGGAGCAGAGACCATGCAGGGTTAACTGTTTGGCTTGGTGAGGCTGAGGGTCTGCTCCAGCCTGAATGCTTCTGTGGTTCTGTGTTGCTGCTTCTCAGAGCTCACCACCAAAATGCACAGCCTAAAAATAAACTTGCTGGCAAGTGCCTGCCTCCAACAGCACAGGGAAGTGTCTCCAGGAGAAATAAATAAGGCAGCCCTCAGCTGAGGCACTGGAGTGCAGTGAATGTGTAATTCATCTGGGAAGCCACAGACCTGGGAGGTGGGATTGCTGTGGCTGCCTCTGGGCAACGGATCAAGACCTAAAGAAATGATGTTTCCCTGAGTGTTGCCTGGAGCTGCTCTGGAGACCTTCCTGGTAGTGCACTTCCCACTGCCAGAGGCCAGGGCAGCTGAATCCTTGGAAAAGCAGAAGCCAGTGGCTGCTGGCTGCCTGCAGCTCAGCAGAGAGCCCAGCAGAGAGCTCTGGGAGCACTGGGAGACTGCAGGAAGGCAAAGCTGGGAATGAGCTGGAAGGTGCTGTGTCTGTGAGGAGACCTCAGAGTCACCATGACAACAGCCCAGGCTCCCTGCCTGGCTGTGTACTGCAGGAGGTTACCTCCTCATGAAGAGAGGGTGAGAGGGATAACTGTACCAGCACGGGGGGAAACAACTGCCCTGGGAGCTGCAGGGTGAGAGTGGAGCTCTGCCACCGCAGGCACATTCCAGTGCCCCTCAGCCAGCTTCTTCCTTGCTGCTGGCTCCTTCCCATCAGTGCCAGAGCTATTTCATACAGCCACAGCATGGGCTGGGCTGGGAGGGAGCTGCAGAGCTCAGCCCAAGGCCTCTGCACCCAGCAGGCACAGCCCCAACTCCAGCAGCTTGCCCACAGCCCTCTCCAGCCTCCCCTTCAACAGCTCCAGGCAGGGAGCCTCAACCACCTCCCTGGGCAACCTGGGCCAGGCTTCCACCACCCTCCTGCTGCACAACTTCTTCCTCACCTCCAAGCTCAAGCTGCTCTGCTCTGCTTTGCAGCCCTTGGCCCTGCTGCTGGCCCTGCAGGCCTTTGCCAACAGTCTCTCTGCAGCCTTCTTGCAGCCCCTTCAGCTCCTGGCAGGCTGCTCTGAGCTCTGCCTGCAGCCTTCTCTTCTGCAGGCTGCACACCCCCAGCTCCCTCAGCCTGGCCTGGCAGCAGAGCTGCTCCAAGCCCCTCAGCATTCTCCTGGCCTCCTCTGGAGCCTCTCCCTCAGCTCCAGGTCCTTGCTGTGCTGAGCCTTCCTTCTGCTGTCATTCTGCTGCCAGAATGTGCATTCCCATTACTACTGCAAGAACAACAACTACAGTAGTTGGAGTAGTAAGAAGAATGGAATGGAATGGAATGGAATGGAATGGAATGGAATGGAATGGAATGGAATGGAATGGAATGGAATGGAATGGAGTGGACTAGACTAGAATAATAGAATAGAAGAATAGACTAGACTAGACTAGAATGGAATGAATAGAATAGACCAGACCAGGTTGGAAGAGACCTTCAAGATCATCTCATCCAAGCTATCCCCCAACACCACCTCATCAACTCAACCATGGCACCAAGCACCCCAATGTTGCTGATGATGTTTTGGGTCCATTGGGAGCTGGGGTTTGTCCCTCAGCTGCATGTGTGCTGTCCCCACCGAATCAGACCTGCCCTGTGGCTGCCTCAGTGCTGGGGGAGCTGGTCAGGAAACAGAAGTGGCTGTGGTTTGTGTTGTGTCCTGTTTACAGTCCCAAGGGCGCTGGGAGCCAGGGCTTTGTCTGCTCTGGCAGATGCTTCCACTTGGCAGCAGTATCTCAGGACTGAAAACCTTGGAGGGCAGATGACTGCTGGTGGTGTGTGCACAGGTAGTGAAGCTGGCTGCTGACAGAGCAGTGGAGCAGGCTGCCCAGAGAGGTGCTGAAGCCTCCTCTAGAGGTCTTCAGAACCCACCTGGCTGTGTTCCTGTGTGGGCTGTCTGCAAGGGTGCTGTGTGGCAGGGGGCTTGGGCTTGACCTCTGGAGGTGCCCTCCAGCCAGCACCATTCTGTGGGTTTGGGGTTTGCTCCTGGAGGAGCACTGACACAGCAGCAGCAGAAATGCCTCTGCAGCCTCTGGAGGCCAGGCTGACACACATGCAGGGAGCAGGTGATGTGGTGGCCACCCAAACGTGCCAGCCTGCTGGGGGCGCTGCAGGAGCTACAGCAGAGCCAGTGCCTTCTGCCAGCAGCAGGAGGCACAGCAGGCACTCAGGTCAAGCCCCTCCAGCGCCTGCTTTGTGGCCCTGCAGCGTGAGAAGCCTTTTGCCACCCTGGCTCACCCCCTGCCATAAATCTCCTGCTCTGGCTGGCAAAGTGTCAGGAGCATGTCCTGTGAGTGAAAACTTCAGAGTTTATTCCCTTACTATGATGTGAGGAAGTTTTTCCATTGCTAATGAATGAAGCATTGGAATGAGAACAGCTCTGAGCTGCCTGCCCAGGCTGAGAGCACCTCTGCTGCAGGCACCCCCTGGCTGCCTCTGGCCCTCTGCTGGGGGGCAGGCAGCCTTTGCAGCGGGACATGGGCAGCTCAGCCCATGGCCCAGGGCTCACTGGAGGAAGATCAGCAAGGCCAAGGGCCAGGGCCTGCCCCTGGGTCACAACCACCCCATGGGGAGCTCCAGACCTGGGGAGGGGTGGTTGGAAAGCTGCAGCTGGGAGAGGGCCCTGGGGGTGCTGGTTGGCAGGCACTGAGCAGTGCCCAGGGGGCCAGGAGAGCCAATGGCAGCCTGGCTGGGGTCAGAAGCAGGGTGGGCAGCAGGGACAGGAGGTGACCATCCCCTGTGCTCAGCTCTGGAGAGGCCACACCTGGAGTGCTGTGCTCAGCTCTGGGCCCTCACTGCAGGAAGGACATTGAGGGGCTGGAGGTGTCCAGAGCAGGGCAGCCAGGCTGGAGAAGGGCCTGGAGCCCCTGGGCTAGAGGAGGGCTGAGGGAGCTGGGGGTGTTCAGGGGGAGAAGTGGAGGCTGAGGGAGACCTCACTGCTCTCTGCAGCTCCCAGAAGGGAGGTTGGAGTGAGGAGGGAGCAGCCTCTGCTCCTTGGTGACAAGGGACAGGAAGCAGAGGGAATGGTTCCAAGCTGCACCAGGGCAGGCTCAGGCTGGAGCTCAGGAAATATGTCTGCACTGGGAGGGATCTCAAGCCCTGGAACGGGCTGCCCAGGGCAGTGCTGCAGTGCCCAGCCCCGGGGGGGTGCCAGCAGCTGTGGAGCTGGTGCTCAGGGACATGGTTTGGTGCTGAGCCTGCAGGGCTGGGCTGGATGAGCCTGGAGGTCTCTTCCAGCCTGCTGTGCTCTCTGCCTCTGGAATGTTTTGGCTCTTTTCCCCCTTCTGTGTCCACATGAGGGGAGGAGGGCAAAGGCCTCACAACCAGCAGTGCAGTGCACTGGCCTTAGGTGCTTGAAGGAGCCAGGACCACCCAAAGCAGGGCTCTCACTGGGGGGCATGCAGGGGATGCATGCAGGGGATGCATACAGAGGATCCATGCAGGGGATGCCTGCAGAGGATACCTTCAGGGGATCCATGCAGAGGATGCCTGCAGGGGATGCCTGCAGGGGATGCCTGCAGAGGATGCCTTCAGGGGATGCCTGCAGAGGATGCCTGCCTGGGGGGTCAGCTGAGGGCTGAGTTTCACAGCCCAGGCTCCATCCTTCAAGGCTGGGGTTGGGTTTTGTTTCCCTGTGCTTTTCTTGGGGCAGTCTCCCTGCTTGGGAAGGTTTAGCTGCACACAGCCTCTGCCCAGGTGTGAGGCTGCAGCTCTCCCAGCTGCATGGTTACTTGAGGCACTGCTCCTAAATCCTCTGCTGCAGCTGCAATTCCCAAGGCCCTTTTCAGGCGCTGGTTTGTTTCCCCCTTCTCCCCTGCTTTGCAGACAGGCACCTCCCTCCAGCACATTGCTTCTCCAGGCCCTTCCCAGCTTCCTTGCCCTCCTCTGCCCTGGCTCCAGCACCTCCACAGCTCTCTGCCACTCAGCTGCCCAGAGCTGGACACAAGGCTCCAGGTGTGGGCTGCCCAGAGCTGAGTGCCAGGGGACAATCCCCTCCCTGCTGCTGCTGGACACAGCATTGCTGAGCCCAGCCAGGAGGCCTTTGGCTGTGCTCCTGGCACTGCAGTGCTGAGGCTGCCTCATGGCTGTGCTCCTGGCACTGCAGTGCTGAGGCTGCCTCATGGCTGTGCCCCTGGCACTGCAGTGCTGAGGCTGCCTCATGGCTGTGCCCCTGGCACTGCAGTGCTGAGGCTGCCTCATGGCTGTGCTCCTGGCACTGCAGTGCTGAGGCTGCCTCATGGCTGTGCTCCTGGCACTGCAGTGCTGAGGCTGCCTCATGGCTGTGCTCCTGGCACTGCAGTGCTGAGGCTGCCTCATGGCTGTGCCCCTGGCACTGCAGTGCTGAGGCTGCCTCATGGCTGTGCCCTGGCACTGCAGTGCTGCTGGCTGCCTCATGGCTGTGCCCTGGCACTGCAGTGCTGAGGCTGCCTCATGGCTGTGCCCTGGCACTGCAGTGCTGAGGCTGCCTCACTGTGGCTGTGCTCCTGGCACTGCAGTGCTGAGGCTGCCTCATGGCTGTGCTCCTGGCACTGCAGTGCTGAGGCTGCCTCAGGTGGTTGTGCTCCTGGCAGTGCTGCTGCCCTGGCACTGCAGTGCTGAGGCTGCCTCATGGCTGTGCCCTGGCACTGCAGTGCTGAGCCTCATGGCTGCCTCATGGCTGTGCTCCTGGCACTGCAGTGCTGAGGCTGCCTCATGGCTGTGCTCCTGGCACTGCAGTGCTGAGGCTGCCTCATGGCTGTGCTCCTGGCACTGCAGTGCTGAGGCTGCCTCAGGTGGTTGCTGTGCTCCTGCTGCCTGGCACTGCAGTGCTGAGGTGGGCTGCAGTGCTGAGGCTGCCTCAGGTGGTTGTGCTCCTGGCACTGCAGTGCTGAGGCTGCCTCATGGCTGTGCTCCTGGCACTGCAGTGCTGAGGCTGCCTCATGGCTGTGCCCCTGGCACTGCAGTGCTGAGGCTGCCTCATGGCTGTGCTCCTGGCACTGCAGTGCTGAGGCTGCCTCATGGCTGTGCTCCTGGCACTGCAGTGCTGAGGCTGCCTCATGGCTGTGCCCCTGGCACTGCAGTGCTGAGGCTGCCTCAGGTGGTTGTGCCCCTGGCACTGCAGTGCTGAGGCTGCCTCATGGCTGTGCTCCTGGCACTGCAGTGCTGAGGCTGCCTCATGGCTGTGCCCTGGCACTGCAGTGCTGAGGCTGCCTCAGGTGGTTGTGCTCCTGGCACTGCAGTGCTGAGGCTGCCTCAGGTGGTTGTGCTCCTGGCACTGCAGTGCTGAGGCTGCCTCATGGCTGTGCTCCTGGCACTGCAGTGCTGAGGCTGCCTCATGGCTGTGCTCCTGGCACTGCAGTGCTGAGGCTGCCTCATGGCTGTGCTCCTGGCACTGCAGTGCTGCTGAGGCTGCCTCATGGCTGTGCTCCTGGCATGGCTGTGCTCCTGGCACTGCAGTGCTGAGGCTGCCTCATGGCTGTGCTCCTGGCACTGCAGTGCTGAGGCTGCCTCATGGCTGTGCCCCTGGCACTGCAGTGCTGAGGCTGCCTCATGGCTGTGCTCCTGGCACTGCAGTGCTGAGGCTGCCTGGCACTGCAGTGCTGAGGCTGCCTCATGGCTGTGCTCCTGGCACTGCAGTGCTGAGGCTGCCTCATGGCTGTGCTCCTGGCACTGCTGTGCCTCATGGCTGGCACTGCAGTGCTGAGGCTGCCTCAGGCTGCCTCATGGCTGTGCCCTGGCACTACAGTGCTGAGGCTGCCTCAGGTGGTTGTGCTCCTGGCACTTCAGTGCTGAGGCTGCCTCAGGTGGTTGTGCTCCTGGCACTTCAGTGCTGAGGCTGCCTCAGGTGGTTGTGCTCCTGGCACTGCAGTGCTGAGGCTGCCTCAGGTGGTTGTGCTCCTGGCACTGCAGTGCTGAGGCTGCCTCATGGCTGTGCTCCTGGCACTGCAGTGCTGAGGCTGCCTCATGGCTGCCTCATGGCTGTGCTCCTGGCACTGCAGTGCTGAGGCTGCCTCATGGCTGTGCTCCTGGCACTGCAGTGCTGAGGCTGCCTCATGGCTGTGCTGGCACTGCAGTGCATGGCTGTGCCCCTGGCACTCAGGTGGCCTTGTGCTCCTGGCACTGCAGTGCTGAGGCTGCCTCATGGTTGTGCTCCTGGCACTGCAGTGCTGAGGCTGCCTCAGGTGGTTGTGCTCCTGGCACTGCAGTGCTGAGGCTGCCTCATGGCTGTGCTCCTGGCACTGCAGTGCTGAGGCTGCCTCAGGTGGTTGTGCTCCTGGCACTGCAGTGCTGTGTGCTCCTGGCACTGCAGTGCTGAGGCTGCCTCAGGTGGTTGTGCTCCTGGCACTGCAGTGCTGAGGCTGCCTCAGGTGGTTGGCTGCACTGCAGTGCTGAGGCTGCCTCAGGTGGTTGTGCTCCTGGCACTGCAGTGCTGAGGCTGCCTCAGTGCTGGCTGTGCTCCTGGCACTGCAGTGCTGAGGCTGAGGCTGCCTCAGGTGGTTGTGCTGCCCCTGGCACTGCAGTGCTGAGGCTGCCTCATGGCTGGCTCCTGGCACTTGTGCAGGTGGTTGTGCTCCTGGCACTGCAGTGCTGAGGCTGCCTCATGGCTGTGCCCCTGGCACTGCAGTGCTGAGGCTGCCTCATGGCTGTGCCCCTGGCACTGCAGTGCTGAGGCTGCCTCAGGTGGCTGTGCTCCTGGCACTGCAGTGCTGAGGCTGCCTCAGGTGGCTGTGCTCCTGGCACTGCAGTGCTGAGGCTGCCTCATGGCTGTGCTCCTGGCACTGCAGTGCTGAGGCTGCCTCATGGCTGTGCTCCTGGCAGAAGCCTCAGCACTGCATGCCAAGTGGAGGTGCTTCTGGCCCTGCAGTGCTGGAGCCTCTGCTCTTCAGGGCCTCTTCCTCCCATTTCCGCCTGACTTTTGTCCCCCCTGCCCCTCTCACCTCCCCTGGCCTGTGCCCTGTGCAGGTGGCAGCAGGCCCCTCGCTGCCCCTCGCTGCTGCTGCAGAGCTGCCTCCCTGCCCCTGCTGTGCAGCTGCCCCCCAGCCTGCTGTGAGTTGCCAGAGGAGAATGAGGCTTCCCTCCCCGCCTGGTTGCCAGGGGTAACCTGCACTGACGCCGGGGGATGAATGCTCTCTACCTATTTAGGATAATGCCTACTTTGAGAGCTAAATAAAGAGCTGAATTGCAGAGAAGGAAGCTGGCTCCATGTGACATAGCAAGGGAGAAAACCCTGAGATAGAGGAGAGAGGCAGAGTTCAGAGTGGATGATTGCTCCTGGCACCCTCTGCACTGCTCTGCAGCCAAGGGGCTTGGGCTCTGGGTCCTGCTGCTCCAGGGAGCAGGATCCTTGCTCTTACCCTGCTGGAGTAATGCAGGGAGCTGGGGGAGAGAGAGGCAGGGAGGAGCTGCTGTGAATTGTAGAGAGGTTACTGAAGTTGAGTGTTTGGAGCTGGAGGCTGAGAGGCTGGAGGAGGCCCTGCTGGAATCCAGAATGCCTCAGGGCAATTGGTGCAGAGTTTGTGGGGAGGAAGGACAACAAACTCTGGGTCTGATGCTGTGTGAGGGAAGCAGTTAGCACCACACAGCTGCCAGGGCTGGAAGGGAGCTCAAGGCTCAGCCAGCTCCAAGCCCCTGCCATGGGCAGGGACACCTCACACCACAGCAGGTTGCTCACAGCCACCTCCAGCCTGGCTGCAAACACCTCCAGCCAGGAGGCTTCCACCACCTCCCTGGGCAGCCTGGGCCAGGCTCTCACCACCCTCCTGGGCAATGGTTTCTGCCCAATGTCTAATCTGAATCTCCCCTCCTCTAGCTTGGATCCATCCCCCCAAGTCCTATGGGGGAGGAGAAGCTCACCAGGAGCTCTCAATGAGCACTTACAGCACAGAAAGCCAACCAGATCCTGGGCTGCAGCAGGAGGAGTGTGGCCAGCAGGGCAAGGGAGGTGATTCTCCCCCTCTGCTCAGCTCTGGGGAGACCCCACCTGGAGTGCTGAGTGACCGTGAAAGCCAAACAGCCTTTGGTCTCCTTGGAATGGAATCACGGTGTCATAGTACCACAGTGTCAGTCAGGGCTGGAAGGGACCACAAGGATCAGCCAGTTCCAACCCCCCTGCCATGGGCAGGGACACCCCACACTAGATCAGCCTGGCCAGAGCCTCAGCCAGCCTGGGCTTAAACACCTCCAGGGACAGGGCCCCAACCACCTCCCTGCACAACCCATTCCAGGGCTTCACCACTCTCATGGGGAAGAACTTCCTCCTCCCCTCCAGCCTCAATCTCCCCACCTCCAGCTTCATTCCATTCCCCCTAGTCCTATCACTGCCTGAGATCCTGAGCAGTCCCTCCCCAGCCTTCCTGGAGCCCCCTGCAGATCCTGGAAGGCCACAATGAGGTCACCTGGGAGCCTTCTCTTCTCCAGACTGAACAGCCCCAACTCCTTCAGTCTGTCCTCACAGCAGAGCAGCTCCAGCCCTCTGCTCATCCTCCTGGCCCTGCTCTGGACACCTTCCAGCCCCTCCACATCCCTCTTGCAATAGGGGCTCCAGAGCTGGAGGCAGTACTCCAGGTGGGGTCTCCCCAGGGCTGAGCAGAGGGGGAGAATCACCTCCCTTGCCCTGCTGGCCACACTTCTCCTGCTGCAGCCCAGGAATGGAATGGAATGGAATGGAATGGAATGGAATGGAATGGAATGGAATGGAATGGAATGGAATGGAATGGAATGGAATGGAATGGAATGGAATGGAATAAATAGAATAGAATAGACCAGACCAGGCTGGAAGAGACCTTCAAGATTGAGTCCAACCAATCACCCAACACCATCTGATCAACTAAACCATGGCACCAAGCACCCATCCAGGCTCTTCCTAAACACCTCCAGGGATGGGGACTCCGCCACCTCCCTGGGCAGCACATCCCCAGGGCCAATCTCTCTTGCTGGGAAGAATTTCTTCCTAGCCTCCAGCCTAAACTTCCCCTGGCACAGCCTGAGATTGTGTCCTCTTGTTCTGGTGCTGGCTGCCTGGGAGAAGAGACCAACCCCCACCTGGCTACAACCTCCCTTCAGGGAGTTGGAGAGAGCGAGAAGGTCTCCCCTGAGCCTCCTCTTCTTCAGGCTAAGCAACCCCAGCTCCCTCAGCCTCTCCTCACAGGGCTGTGCTCCAGACCCCTCCCCAGCTTTGTTGCCCTTCTCTGGACACCTTCCAGCAGCTCAACCTCCTTCCAAACCTGAGGGGCCCAGAACTGGACACAGGACTCGAGGTGTGGCCTAACCAGTGCAGTGTCCAGGGGCAGAATGACCTCCCTGCTCCTGCTGGCCACACTGTTCCTGATCCAGGCCAGGATGCCATTGGCCTCCTGGCTGCCTGGGCACACTGCAGGCTCATGTTCAGCCTACCATCGACCAGTACCCCCAGGTCCCTCTCTGCCTGGCTGCTCTCAGCCACTCTGACCCCAGCCTGTAGCACTGCCTGGGGTTGTTGTGGCCAATGTGCAGCACCTGGCACTTGGATGTGTTCAATCTCCTGCCCTTGGCCTCTGCCCATCTGCCCAGCCTGTCCAGGTCCCTCTGCAGAGCCTCTCTACTCTCCTTGATCCTTATCCAGGCAGTGTCCCTCTGTAGGCTTCCCTCTCCCTGGTGTGTTTTTAAGTCACAGCTGTTTGTAGCTCTGCTTTTGCCTCCTTCTTTCCCTCATGTTCTTCACTGAGTGCTGTCTTTCACCTGCACCGTTCAGGAAGTGCTGAGCAGCTCTGGCAGGGAAGGGCTCTGGAAATAGGCAGTGCAGAAATAACAGCAACTGATCTGAGAGCCTCTCCTGCCTCTGGTTTTGCACCCAGCCAGGAGAGTGAATGTGAACCACAACACAGACCTGAGGGCAGCAGGGAAGGCTGAGAGGGATCTGCTCAATGTCTCTGCAGAGCTGAGGGCTGGGGGTCAAGGGGAGGGGGCCAAGCTCTTGTGGGTGCTGCACAGCAAGAAGCCAAGGAGCACTGGAGACAAACTTGAGCAGAGAAGGTTTCAGCTGCCCAGGAGGAGAAAGTTCTTTGTTGTGAGGGTGAGGGAGGCCTGGAGCAGGCTGCCCAGAGAGGTTGTGGAGTCTCCTGCTCTGGAGCCTTTCCAACCCCCCCTGGCTGCATTGCTGTGTGGCCTGCCCTGGGTGCTGCTGCTCTGGCAGGGGCTGCACTGGATGCTCTCTGCAGCTCCCTCCCAGCCTCTGCTGCTCTGTGGTGCTGGGATTCAGCTCTCCTGGGTGAGTTGCAGTGGCCGTGAAGGGTCAGTACCTGAATGAAGGCATCTTCTGGCTGAGCTGGCTGATGCCTTGCCCAGGGGTGTTCCAACATCCTGCTCTGGGTCTGGGTAGAAGCAGAGGTCTGACTCTCATTGCTCTGTTGCAGTTTATGGCACTGGAGTGGTGGTTTCCAGGGGGGATACCTGGCAGAATTGCCCTGGAAGTTCAGTTAACAGATCTGAGAGACAATAGGCATCTGCATCCAGAAATTCACCTTCTGGGACAGGGTTTAGTGACCTGGAGCTGATGGAGAGGCTGCAGAGGAGGCCAGGAGAATGCTGAGGGGCTTGGAGCAGCTCTGCTGCCAGGCCAGGCTGAGGGAGCTGGGGGTGTGCAGCCTGGAGAAGAGAAGGCTGCAGGCAGAGCTCAGAGCAGCCTGCCAGGAGCTGAAGGGGCTGCAAGAAGGCTGCAGAGAGACTGTTGGCAAAGGCCTGCAGGGCCAGCAGCAGGGCCAAGGGCTGCAAAGCAGAGCAGAGCAGCTTGAGCTTGGAGGTGAGGAAGAAGTTGTGCAGCAGGAGGGTGGTGGAAGCCTGGCCCAGGTTGCCCAGGGAGGTGGTTGAGGCTCCCTGCCTGGAGCTGTTGAAGGGGAGGCTGGAGAGGGCTGTGGGCAAGCTGCTGGAGTTGGGGCTGTGCCTGCTGAGTGCAGAGGCCTTGGGCTGAGCTCTGCAGCTCCCTTCAGGCCTGGACCCTTCCGTGGCTCTGAGCTCAGTGCTCTGCAGTGGTCACTTAGCTGTGGGTTTCCCAGCCCTGGCTGCTTGCTGCTTTAAAGCAGTCTGCTAAGTAAACTCCAGTTCCATCCTGTGAGAGGAGAGTGCTCCTGGGGGTGACATTGATCCAGTGGGAGCTCCATGCTAGGAGATGCATTTTACTGACAGAGAAATTAGAGGCTGCCAAGCAGTCATTCAGGCAGAGCTGGAGTATTCTGAGTTTCCCCTGCTGTTATCCCACCCTCACACCAGCACATGGAGCTAAAAATGCTTCTGGGGTTTATTGTTTTTCTTCCTGCAATTTGGTGAGAGGACAAAAAAAGAGTTTCAAGATCTCAGTGCTGCAGGAGCTGGGAACAAGGGAGTGGGAAATGAGGTTTGAGAGAGCAGAGCAGTTCAGAGCCAGAGTGAAAACCCCATCAGCAGATCACACAGGGGCAGGTGCTGGGAGCCATCCCCACCTGGGAAATAAACCCAGAGCTGAGGTGGAGGTTGTGGCAGCAGCTAAGTGTCAGGGTAATGAGGATCTGTGTGGGGACCTGATGCTGAATTGAGTCAACCATTTGTACACCCAAGGAGGAGGGAAGAGAGGCCCCTGGCTAGGAGCTGAGTGAGAGCCCAGAGCAGAGCTGGGCAGCAGAGGCTGCCCTGTGCTGGCCCCTGGGTGCTGGGTGCTGGGCAGCAGAGGCTGCCCTGTGCTGGCCCCTGCCTGGGTGCTGGGTGCTGGGCAGCAGAGGCTGCCCTGTGCTGGCCCCTGCCTGGGTGCTGGGTGCTGGGCAGCAGAACTGCCCTGTGCTGGCCCCTGCCTGGGTGCTGGGTGCTGGGCAGCAGAGGCTGCCCTGTGCTGGCTCCTAGCTGGGTGCTGGGTGCTGGGCAGCAGAGGCTGCCCTGTGCTGGCCCCTGGGTGCTGGGTGCTGGGCAGCAGAGGCTGCCCTGTGCTGGCCCCTAGGTGCTGGGTGCTGGGTGCTGGGCAGCAGAGGCTGCCCTGTGCTGGCCCCTGCCTGGGTGCTGGGTGCTGGGCAGCAGAACTGCCCTGTGCTGGCCCCTGCCTGGGTGCTGGGTGCTGGGCAGCAGAGGCTGCCCTGTGCTGGCTCCTAGCTGGGTGCTGGGTGCTGGGCAGCAGAACTGCCCTGTGCTGGCCCCTGCCTGGGTGCTGGGTGCTGGGTGCTGGGCAGCAGAGGCTGCCCTGTGCTGGCCCCTGCCTGGGTGCTGGGTGCTGGGTGCTGGGCAGCAGAACTGCCCTGTGCTGGCTCCTGGCTGGGTGCTGGGTGCTGGGCAGCAGAACTGCCCTGTGCTGGCTCCTGGCACCAAGCAGCTGCAGCACAGGGACTGCCCCAAGAGCAGAGCACAGCCTGCCAGCCTTACCCAAGGCAAGCTGCTCACATCTCATCCTGTGGCTGCCTCCCCAAGGTCACAGCTCAGAGGCTGTCAGGGCTGGAAGGGACCTCTGGAGAGCTCCCAGCCCAAGCCCCTGCCAGAGCAGGAGCAGAGAATCCAGCACAGGGCACACAGAACACATCCAGACAGGGCTGGGAAGGCTCCAGAGCAGGAGACTCCACAACCTCTCTGGGCAGCCTGCTCCAGGGCTCTGGGAGCCTCCCAGGGCAGAAGTTCCTCCTCCTGCTGAGGTGCTGGGGGCAGTTCTGGCAGGCTCCAGGCTGCAGCCTGCAGCAAGCAGCAGCAGCAGCAGCAAGGTTTGCTCCTGCAGGAGGTGGTTTGCCATCACAGAGAGCCTGGGGGGAAGGAGCTGTGGGGGTTCCAGACAGGATAAGTAGTAGTTTGGGTTTCCCAGAGGGATTCTGTAGTCCCTGACAGCTGCCTGCACCTCCTCCATTGGTGCTGTGTCACACAGCACTCAGGGCTGCTGTCAGGGTGGGAAGGCTGAGAGCTGTGCAGAAGGCATTGGGGCTACAAGAGGATCTCCTTTGCCCAGCCCCTGTCCTGCTGAAGCTGCACTCTGGGCATGTTCAGCCCCCTGTGGGCATTGCCATGCCCTGCATGACCTCTGTGGGCAGCTGATGCAGCTCAGGCCTGCCCTTGGCCAGGGTGGGGAGGCTCAGGAGGGAGCCTGCAGGGGCAGAAGCTGTGTGGGAAGCAGCCTGGGGGCTGTGGTCACAGAGTCACAGAGCATGGCCTGACTCGAAAGGGGCCCTGAAGGTCATCCAATGCCCACAGCCCTCCCCTGGGCAGGGACAGCTCCCTCGGGGCCAGGCTGCTGAAAGCCTCCTCCAGCCTGGCCCCAAAGACTGGCAGGGAAGAGCAGATCCAAGGTCCCTGCCATGCTGTGGTGGGAGAGGAGGAGGTTTGTGTGTGGGATCTTAGCATCATGGAATCAGCCAGGTTGGGAAAGAGCTCAGAGGTCACCAGGTCCAAGCTGTCCCCCAGCACCTCCTGACAGCCAAACCCTGGCTCCAAGTGCCACAGCCAAGCCCCTCCTGGACACCTCCAGGGATGGTTTGGGGGGGTGGGTTTGTCTCAGGGGGCAGAGCTGCAGCTCTGGCTGCTTGCCTCAGCCTCTGTTGCCTCTCTGTCTGTGGAGCAGCTGAAGCTCAGGGTTCCCACGCTGGCTCCCGAGCAGGAGCAGAGAACCCAGCACAGGGCACACAGAACACATCCAGACAGGGCTGGGAAGGCTCCAGAGCAGGAGACTCCACAACCTCTCTGGGCAGCCTGCTCCAGGGCTCTGGCAGCCTCCCAGGGCAGAAGTTCCTCCTCCTGCTGAGCTGCAACCTCCTGGGCTGCAGTTTCCATCCACTGCTCCTTGTCCTGTCCCAGGGTGCAGCTGAGCAGAGCCTGTCCCCTGCCTCCTGCCCCCCAGCCCTCAGCTCTTGATAGCCATTGATCAGATCCCTCTCAGCCTTCTCCTCTGCAGACTGCACAGCCCCAGGGCTCTCAGCCTCTCCTCCCCAGGCAGTGCTGCAGTCCCTTCAGCAGCCTTGCAGCCTCCCTTGGACTCTCTCCAGCAGATCCCTGTCCCTCCTGAGCTGGCAGCCCAGAGCTGGCTGCAATATTCCAGGTGAGGTCTGAGCAGGGCAGAGCAGAGGGGGAGCAGAACCTCCCTGGCTCTGCTGCCCACACTCCTCTGAATGCAGCCCAGGACCCCCTTGGCCTTCTTGCCCCCCAGGGCACATTGCTGCCCCATGCAGACCTTGCTGCCCCCCAGCACTCCCAGCTCCTTCTCCTTGGGGCTGCTCTCCAGCAGGTCCCCTCCCAGCTGTGCTGCTGCAGCTCCTGCCCAGCTGCAGGACTCTGCTCTCAGCCTGGCTGAAGCTATCACTGACAGAGATGGAGCTGGGGAGCTTGCTGGGACCAAGCCCTCCCAACATGTGCTGGTAGCTTAGCAACTCAGGAGGCTACCCAGCAAAAACTCTGCTGCAGGAAGGTTTTAAATGAAGATTTGTGTAGAGCTGCAGAGGGGAAGTGTGCTCTTGTGGCATGTGGGGCTGCTTGCATCAGCAGCCTGGCTTGTGTGTGTCCAGCAGAGCACAAAGCAGCTGCTTTGAGCCTCAGAAAAGCTGCTTGGGCAGGGCAAGGTCTGTGTGCTGCCACAGCCTTGGCTGCCAGGAGCTGGACAGGGCAGAACTTCCAGGGAATGCAAAGTGTTCCCCAGTGGGTGCTGGTGAGAAACTGAAGTGAGCTCAGGGAGGCCTCATTGCCCTCTACAGCTACCTGAAGGGAGCTTGTAGCCAGGTGGGGGTTGGTCTCTTCTCCCAGGTACCCAGCACCAGAACAAGAGGACACAGTCTCAAGCTGTGCCAGGGGAAGTTTAGGTTGGAGGTGAGGAGAAAGTTCTTCACTGAGAGAGTTGTTAGCCACTGGGATGTGCTGCCCAGGAGGTGGTGGAGTCCTCATCCCTGGAGGTGTTCAAGAGGGGATTGGATGTGGCACTTGGTGCCATGGTCTGGTCTTGAGGTCTGTGGTGACAGCTTGGACTTGGTGAGCTTTGAGGTCTCTTCCAACTTTGGTGATTCTGTGAGTAAGGAAGGAAGGGCTCAGCAATGCTGTGTCCAGCAGCAGCAGGGAGGGGATTGTCCCCTGGCACTCAGCTCTGGGCAGCCCACACCTGGAGCCTTGTGTCCAGCTCTGGGCAGCTGAGTGGCAGAGAGCTGTGGAGGTGCTGGAGCCAGGGCAGAGGAGGGCAAGGAAGCTGGGAAGGGCCTGGAGAAGCAATGTGCTGGAGAGAGGCTGAAGGAGCTGGGGCTGGTTAGTGGGCAAGAGAGGAGGCTGAGGGGAGAGCTCCTGGCTGCCTGCAGCTCCCTGCAAGGAGGTTGTGCAGAGGCTGCTGCTGCTCTCTGCTGCCAGGGCATTAGTGAGAGAAGAAGAGGGCAGAGCCTCAAGCTGCCCCTGGGGAGGTTGAGAGTGGAGCTTAGGCACAAGAGTGCTGAGGGCTTGGGATGTGCTGGGCAGGGAGGTGGTGGAGTGCCCAGGGCTGGCTGTGTTTGAAGGTGGTTTGGCTGTGGGGCTTGGGGCTGTGGTTTAGGGCTGAGCCTTGCAGAGCAGGGCTGATGGTTGGCCTTGGGGACCCTCAGGCTCTCTCCCAGCCTGGCTGCTGCTGTGAGTCTGTGGCTGGTACTACTTAGGGCAATACCAAATGTATTTGTCTTAGCCTCCCAAAGGATAGCCTCACTCTGAAGAAAGTGTGTAAGGGCTGCAGGGAGCTGCTGCTGAGGGACATGGTTTAGCCACCAGGCTTGGCTGGGGGAAGAGAATGGTTGGACACAGGTCTGAAAGGTCCTTCCCAAAGGGAGCAGCTCTGTGACCCTGGGAGGGATAACTTCTCCTGTTCAGGGGGTTGCTTGTCCCTGGGTAGGGACTCTCTGTGCTCTGCAGGCAGCTGTCCCTGCTCCTGGCCTGCCCCCTCTCTCCCCAGGCTGCAGCTGAGCTCAGGTCAGAGCAGTGAGCACACTGCCTGCACCCTTGGCCAGGCCCTCCAGGGCTGTCTCAGGTTTGGGTGTCCTGCCTGGCAGCTGTGCAGCTGCAGATGGATACAAGCAGTGTGCAGGGCAGCAGCCACCAGGCCATGAGGCTGAAGCTCTTCTTGTTTCCCCAGGCTGCCTTTTCCCAGGGAAATCAGTTCCTGGGCTGGGCTCTGAAGCCTGGACTCCATCAGTCTGAGGGAGGAGGAGCAGTAATTGCATTCACCCTCAGTGGTGCTCTGGAGCTGCACTCCTTTGTCAGAGCTCTGTCTTGCTAAATTCCATTATATTGAGCTTAATTTGCCATGACAGGGAGCAGAGCATGCAGATAAGGAGCAGAAGGAAGCAAGTGGCTCTGATACCCTCCCCCTCCTCCACAGCTGGAGATGTGTGAGCTGCAGTTACCCAGGCTGCAGCTTTTGGGGGTGCAGCACAGCTGGGTCCTGCAAGGAAGAGGCTCTCAGTAGCCAGCACTCAGGGGCACTCATTGCTCCTTGCTTTGTCCTTTGATCAGGGGGGGTTAATTCAGAGCTCACACTGAGCAACAGGCTCCAGCAATGCTCCTCTGCTGTGAGGACAGAGGAGGTGTCCAGAGCAGAGCCAGGAGGAGGAGCAGAGGGCTGGAGCTGCTCTGCTGTGAGCACAGCCTGAGGGAGTTGGGGTTGTGCAGGCTGGAGAGGAGAAGGCTCCCAGGAGACCTCCTTGTGGCCTTCCAGGAGCTGCAGGGGGCTGCAGGAAAGCTGGGGAGGGACTTGTGAGGGTGTCAGGGAGGGATAGGACTGGGGGGGATGGAGCAGAACTGGAAGTGGGGAGATTGAGATTGGCTGTGAGGAAGAAGTTGTTGCCCAGGAGGGTGGTGAGAGCCTGGCCCAGGCTGCCCAGGGAGGTGGTGGAAGCCTCCTGCCTGGAGGTGTTTGCAGCCAGGCTGGAGGTGGCTGTGAGCAACCTGCTGTGGTGTGAGGTGTCCCTGCCCATGGCAGGGGGTTGGAGCTGGCTGAGCCTTGAGCTCCCTCCCAGCCCTGGCAGCTCTGTGGCAGTGCCCTGCTCCCACTGCAGGCTGCTCACTGCACTCCTGGCAGCAGTCAGCATGGACACAGCTCTTAGCTGGGAGCAGCAGGCTCCACACTTTTGCTGGGCACAGCTCTGGGTTCTGAGTCTCCTGAGCTGTGAGCCTGCCTCCTGTCACTGCTGGGGCTGGGGGTGTGGGTGATAACAAATAGCTGCATATCAATCTACAGTTAACTTTGCTCCCCCATGTGACACCAGGACCATTCCCTGCACAGCTGACCCTGGCTGCTCTCAGCAGTGAGAGCTGTGCCCAGCACCAGTGCTTGGCACTGAGGCAAAGGAAGCTCCTGCTCAGGGCATGGACCCTGCCTGTGTTTGAAGGTGGTTTGGCTGTGGGGCTTGGGGCTGTGGTTTAGGGCTGAGCCTTGCAGAGCAGGGCTGATGGTTGGCCTTGGGGACCCTGGGGCTCTCTCCCAGCCTGATCAGCACTGACACCTGGCTTGGGGTCATCTGCAGTCCCAGGTGTTGCCATCTCTTTGCTAGTAAGCCATAGGCCAAGCCAAGGTGACAAGGTGTCTGTCATTGATTACTGATCAAAAGGTGATAGCCAGGACCTGCACTTCATGCCTGGCATGAGGTCACTTGCAGCTCAGAGGTCAGGAGCACTGCAGGGAACATTTCCCTTCCCCTCTCCCAGCCCAGTGGCAGAGGGAAGCCTTTGGGCTGCCAATGTGTCCCCAAGAGCTGCTGGTCTGGGAGGTGGGTGAAGAGTTGCAGCAGTGTGCAGCCAGCTTCAGGGCTGCAGAGCTCCAGCAGTTACCTTCCCTGGGCTTAGACTGGGAACTCTGCTTAGGGTCCTGGCCCTTCACAGCACCACTTCAGCCTTTCTTTGCAGCTCTGATCCTGGTTCAAAGGCAGATTCCTCCTCCTCCCAGCCCATCTGCCTGGAGAGAGATGTGAGCTGCTGCTGGCTGTTTGTGCCATCCCTGGGGCTGGCTTCAGGGCCAGGCCTGGCAGTGAGTGCTTCACTTTGCTGCTCTCACCATGGCTGCCCTCAGCCTCTCCAGGCACTGCTGGCACTGACACATTGCTGCTGCTGCAGAGGAGAAGAATTGCTTCATAAAGCAAGGGATTATTGATGCCACTCCTGCCCTGCCTGCCAGTGCCCCCTCTCCAGGCACAGCTCCTGGCTGATGATTTGCTTCTCCTGGGGCAGTTATTTGTCTGAGCTTGGGGCAGGCTGCTGACCAAGAGGCCACTGGCACTCTCACCTGGCACCTCTGGTCAGTGATGCCAAGCTCCAGCCTCCACCACAGCACATCTGCACACACACAGCAGTGACAGCTGAGGGCAAGGAAACCAGCTGGAGACTGCCTGGGGGGAAGACTGGCACGGGGCAGAAGGCACTGGCAAAGGGCAGGGGCAGAAGGCACTGGCAAGGGGCAGAAGGCCTTGGCAAGGGGCAGAAGGCACTGCCAAGGGGCATAAGGCACTGCCAAGGGGCAGAAGGCCTTGGCAAGGGGCAGAAGGTGCCCTCAGGCAGTGCCACCCTTGCTCACACAGCTGTGGGTATGACCTCAGGCATTGCCTCCAGGGCTGTGGCTCCAGGAGGATCTTGCAAGCTCTCTGTCAGCTTAGCTTCAATTATAGCTCTGCAGCCTCCCCACAGCTGCCTTGCCTCTTCCTCTCTTTC
The DNA here is from genome assembly GCA_011125475.1 of Melanerpes aurifrons. Classification (NCBI taxonomy): domain Eukaryota; kingdom Metazoa; phylum Chordata; class Aves; order Piciformes; family Picidae; genus Melanerpes; species Melanerpes aurifrons. Next base: position 659,339 of record WWNC01000060.1, read on the forward strand.
TCAGCATCCAATGGTTACCAAAAGACACAAACCACAACACAGCCATGCAACATTTCAGAGCATTTGGTGCCCCCAGCTGTCTCCAGCCCAAGGGAAGCCAGGGCAGAGCACTCTGGGGGTCTCGCCTCGGTCAGCAGTTGGGGTCTGGGGTCCTGCAGGGCCCTGGCGGTGCTGGCAGCGGTGCTCAGCCAGGGCCCTGCCAGTGTCAGGCTGGGGCTTGGCCTGGGAGACCCTGGAGGCCTTCTCCAAGAGAGGCAACTCTGGGACTCTAGTTCTGTGCTTGGTACCAGAGGGGGAAAAAACACCCAGCCTGACCCAGAACCTGCAACCCAGCCCAGAACCTGCAACCCAGCCTGACCCAGAACCTGCAACCCAGCCTGACCCAGAACCTGCAACCCAGCCTGACCCAGAACCTGCAACCCAGCCTGACCCAGAACAGCAACCCAGCCCAGAACCCATAACCCCCAACCCCCCCAGAGGCAGCAGCCCAGCTCAGGACCAGCAGCCCAACCCAGCCCAGCCCAAAGGGTTGCTCCTCTTGTGCCCTGCTGGGGTTTCTGCATCTCTTTGGCATTGTGCCCCCTGGAAGTGCCAAGTCCAGGACCCCACTGTCTGCAAGGGCCAAGCTCCAGTGCTGGGTCCCCAGGCTTGGTGTGTGTGAAGAGAGGCAGGAAGCTGCCACTAGGAAGCAGTGGGATGGAAGGAGGCACCTGGGGGGGAGGGGAAGCCCAGAGTCTGTTCTTGGGTTCAGGGCTGGCTGTGTTTGAAGGTGGTTTGGCTGTGGGGCTTGGGGCTGTGGTTTAGGGCTGAGCCTTGCAGAGCAGGGCTGATGGTTGGCCTTGGGGACCCTCAGGCTCTCTCCCAGCCTGGCTGCTGCTGTGGCTCTGGGAACTAAGAGTGTGGCCAGCAGGGCAAGAAATGTTCTCCCTCTGCTCTCCCCCTGTGCAGGTCACCCCTGGAGTACTGTGTCCAGCCAGGGGCTGCCCACCCCGAGGAGGGCAGGGGAGTGCAGGGAAGGTTCAGCAAAGGGCTGCACAGATGGTTAGGGGACTGGGACACCTCTCCCAGGAAGAGCAGCAGAGGGCCTTGGGGCTTTGTAGCCTGCACACAAGGAGCCTGGGGGAGGACATTTGCACTGCCTAGCAGTCCTGCAGGGCTGGCTGCCAGGAGGATGGGGCCAGGCTTTGTGCAGTGGTGCCCAGCAACAGGACAGGAGATGGGGGGCACGGAGCTGAGCCTAGGGAGTCCATGGAAACATGAGGAGGAACTTCTTGCCTTGGAGGTGGCAGAGTGCTGGGACAGTTCTGAAGCCCCTATGGCAGGAGGGATCTGGAGGGGCTGAAGGTGTCCAGAGCAGGGCCAGGAGGATGAGCAGAGGGCTGGAGCTGCTCTGCTGTGAGGACAGACTGAAGGAGTTGGGGCTGTTCAGTCTGGAGAAGAGAAGGCTCCCAGGTGACCTCATTGTGGCCTTCCAGGATCTGAAGGGGGCTCCAGGAAGGCTGGGGAGGGACTGCTCAGGATCTCAGGCAGTGATAGGACTAGGGGGAATGGAATGAAGCTGGAGGTGGGGAGATTGAGGCTGGAGGGGAGGAGGAAGTTCTTCCCCAGGAGAGTGGTGAAGCCCTGGAATGGGTTGTGCAGGGAGGTGGTTGGGGCCCTGTCCCTGGAGGTGTTTAAGGCCAGGCTGGCTGAGGCTCTGGCCAGCCTGATCCAGTGTGGGGTGTCCCTGCCCATGGCAGGGGGTTGGAACTGGCTGATCCTTGTGGTCCCTTCCAGCCCTGACTGATACTGTGATCTCTGGAGTCACTCAAACCCCCCTGGATGCTGCCCTGCTCTTGGTGAGCCTGCTCTGGATCTGCAGAGCTCCCTTTCCACACTCTGTGACTCTGTGAGCAGAGGGCAGAGGCAAGACCCAGGTCAGCAGCAGCCACAAGCAAACCTCTCTGCCACTCACTGATTTCCCTGACACAGAGCTCACCCCAGGGGCACTGCTGCTTGGAGGGAGCACCAAAGGCAGCAAACTGGACTGAAGTTACTGCTCCTAGGCACCTTCCAGCTCCTTCACAGGCCCTACCCTTTGCCTTCTGTTCCTTGGGTGTGAGCCACCTCTTGGGGAGCAGAGCCAGTGCCAAATTACTGTTTTGGCTTTAAAATGACTTCCAATTATGTGGGCTGGAGTCACTCCCTGGAAGCCTGCAGCCCATGGGTGTAATCACTGCCTCTTGCTTCAGGGTAGTTCAAAAGAGCTTGGATGTCAAAGGGTTGTTCCCAGGGGGAGCTCTGCTTGGCCCCAGCCCCAGCACCAAAGGAGCTTTGTGTGCACCTGCAAACTTCTCTTTGCTGGAGGCCTTCTGCTGTCACTTCCCTCTCCTCTTTGTGTGCTGGGAGTGCTGAGAGGTAACCTGCTCTGCTCTGCAGCCCTTGGCCCTGCTGCTGGCCCTGCAGGCCTTTGCCAACAGTCTCTCTGCAGCCTTCTTGCAGCCCCTTCAGCTCCTGCCAGGCTGCTCTGAGCTCTGCCTGCAGCCTTCTCTTCTGCAGGCTGCACACCCCCAGCTCCCTCAGCCTGGCCTGGCAGCAGAGCTGCTCCAAGCCCCTCAGCATTCTCCTGGCCTCCTCTGCAGCCTCTCCCTCAGCTCCAGGTCCTTGCTGTGCTGAGGGCTGCAGAGCTGCACCCAGCCCTGCAGGGGAGGTCTCAGCAGAGCCAAGGGGCAGAATCCCCTCTCTGGCTCTGCTGGCAGAGCTGCTTTGGGTGCAGCCCAGGCTGCCCTTGGCCTTCTGTGCTGCAGGCTCACACTGCCTGCTCCTGCCCAGCTTCTCCCCCCCAGCACCCCCAAGGCCTTTTCCTCAGGGCTGCTTTCTCTCCCCTCCTCCCCCAGCCTCTGTTGCCAGTGAGGATTGTCCCAGCCCAGCTGCAGAGCCCTGCACTTGCTCCTGTTGGACCTCCTGAGGTTCACCTGGGTTCACCTCTGCAGCCTGTCCAGGTGCCCCTGGACCCCATCCTGCCCCCCTGGGGTGTGGGCAGCAGCTCTCAGCTGGGTGCCAGCTGCACACTGCTGCTGGTGCCTGGATCCCTCTGTCTCTGGCAGTGACACAAACATTAACCAGCACAGGCCCCAGTCCAGAGCCTGGGGGCACCACTGTCACTGCTCTCCTGCTGGCCTTCACTGAGCACCACGCTCTGGTGCAGCCACCCAGCCAGTTCCCTGGCACTGATTTCCCTCTCTGGGGATGCCCTGGGGCTGGCCAGGTGCTCCTTTGTCTTCTCCCTTCATTGCCAGCAGGTAAAGCATAACCAGGACTCTCAAGTCAGTAACAGCTGGATTGGGATGTTGCTCTCTTCCTGAGCATCTCCCCCAGGGATGTGGAGCTTGTCCAGCTGCTTCCAAAGACCAAAATAAACCCAAACACCCAGCCCTGAGGTTTCCTCCTCCTTGGTTGGGTTTTCTCTGTGTGGAGGACTCTGTTGGGTGCTTCCTGCCCGTGGCTCTTGAGGTGCAGTTGCAGCAGTGAGGGCTGAGGAGGTAAATGCACTGAGTCACCCAGCCCAGATACTTCTGCAGCAGGAACTGAGGAGTGGAGAGTGGAAAGTACCAGGGGGGGAAAACCCAGCCCAGCCCTGCAGTGTGACCTGCCTGTGGCTAATGAAAGGACTCATTCATACACTCCTCTCCTTGGCTCTGCCTTCTTGCCCTGCCACAGAAGTGAAGCATCTAAAGCAGATGCTGCCTCAGCCTGCAGTGCTGTTCCAGGGCATCCACTCAGCTTTTGGTCAAGCATTTGACCTTCCCCTGGTGGCTCTTAGCTGCCAGGCTGGCAGTTTGCCTCTGGCTGAGGGCATCCTCCCTCCCAACATCCTCTGCCAGGTCGAGTGCTGCAGCCTGCAAGGAGCAGCTCAACCCTTGCCCCTTACCCCTCAGCAGGCAGCAGCCTCTGCCAAAGATGCTGCTTATGGCAGCTGGGGAGGGAAGCCCAAGTTTGATCTTACTGTGATGTCCTTCCAGGTCAGGCTGAGTGCAGGCACAGCCAGATGGTCTCTGTGGGGGGGGTGTGCAATGGCTTCAAACCAGAGCAGAGCAGGGAGACACTGGATGTGAGGAACAAGCTCTGCAGCAGGAGGGTGGTGGAACCCTGGCACAGGTTGCCCAGGGAGGTGGTTGAGGCTCCATCCTCCAGGGCTGGGCACTCCACCACCTCCCTGCCCAGCACATCCCAAGCCCTCAGCACTCTTGTGCCTAAGCTCCACTCTCAACCTCCCCAGGGGCAGCTTGAGGCTCTGCCCTCTTCTTCTCTCACTAATGCCCTGGCAGCAGAGAGCAGCAGCAGCCTCTGCACAACCTCCTTGCAGGGAGCTGCAGGCAGCCAGGAGCTCTCCCCTCAGCCTCCTCTCTTGCCCACTAACCAGCCCCAGCTCCTTCAGCCTCTCCCCAGCAGGTTTGTGATCATTTGTGGGTAGCTGGTTTGGTTTATTTGCTGTCCTTCATGCTTTGTGTTCTGTGCTTCTGGTCCTCTCTGTCACTAAGAATGACTGCCCAGGCCCCAGCAGGTTTTGCTGGAGCTCCACAGCTGTCAGCTGGCTCTGTGCTGCCAGGCTGTGGCTGAAGCTGTGACACCAGGGGCAGACCTCTCATGCCCTGGGTACATCCTGTGTCCAGGCTGCCCCCACAGCTCCACATCATTCTCACAGGAGGCTTCCATTCCTCCCATGGAAGGAGGCAGAACATCCTGGGCCACCTCAGCTGTGTCCAGCACCCTGCCTGCTCCTGTGCAGGGCAGCACTGGAAGGGCTGAGAGGCTCTCACACAAGAAGTCACCAAAGCCCCAGACAGCAATGGGAGCTGTAAACTTGGCAGCCTGGTGGCTGGGCACTGGTGAGAGAAGGGCTGCAGCAGTGCCCCAGTCCAAAGGCTCCAAAGCAGAAGCGGCAGAACTGTAGCCAAGCTCTAAGGGCTTCTGAGTCTGGGAGGAGAAATGTCCTTGAGTGCAGCAGGAGGATGAGCCTCAGGCTCCTGGGGCCAAGGGAGTCAGTCACTGCCTGATTGCAGCATGCAGTGGCTCAGCCCTGTCAGTGCTCTCCGTGGTGCTCAGTTCCCAACATCCCATGGGAGTGCCACTGATGCACTTCCAGCATTAGTGGTGAGTCCTTGGGGTTCAGCCTGTGGTCTCCTAACAGCTTGGCCTGATGTGCACAGCAGGGGATGGGCAGAGGCTCTCAGCTTTTGCCTTTCAGACTGCTAGAAGCAGCCCTCTGGGGCTGGGCAGCTGCCCCAGCAGAAGGCTTTGCTCAGGCATTTCCTCTCCATTTGGGTGTGATCAGGGAGGCAGCTGCATGGGAGCTGGTTAGAGGGAAGTTCTCAGTGGGATGGAGCCCAGCTGGAGGCCTGAGGCCAGTGGAGTCCCCCAGGGGTCAGGGCTGGGACCAGAGCTGCTCAATAGATTGATCAAGGGCCTGGATGAGGGCACAGAGAGCACTGGCAGCAAGGCTGCTGGTGGCAGCAAGGCTGCTGGTGGCAGCAAGCTGGGAGCAGTGCTGACACAGGAGGCTGTGCTGCCATGCAGCCAGAGCTGGGCAGGCTGAGAGCTGGGCAGGGAGGAAGGGAAGGGAAACAAACCAACCAAAGCCCAAACAAAGAGAAGGGAAAGCAGACAACAAAGAGAAGGGAAAGCAGACACAAACCAGCCCAAACAAGAACCCCAACCCCACCTGCTCTGTGGACAGCTGGGACTGGAAGGCTCCCTCAGAGGCAGCTCTTCAGAGGTTGCAGTGGGTTGGAAGGGAGCCTCAGAGGGCATCTGGTGCAAAGCCCTGCAGCCAGCTGGGACTGCTCCAACTAGAGCAGGTTGTATCAGCCCTGGCTGCCTCATTTGGCTTCTCAGGCATCTCTAAAGCAGTTGGCATCGTTGTGGAGCATCTAAGTGTGCAAGAGAAGTGTGTCCAAGGGGCAAGCACTGCACTGAAGTCTGCTGCCAAGGGGATTAGGTGGCAGGGCTCCCCAGGAGGGAGGCAGTGCCAGGGGGTTCAGCTCTCTGCCAGTGAACATTCTGAGGACTGAAATCACTCAGGGGCTTTTAGCAACTGCTCTTCATTAGTGAGTGCTGATGGAGAGCAAGAACTGCCTGTTGGAAAGGAGGAAGAAAGGTGGTGAAGTGCTCTAGATACAGTCCTGACTGTAGTCCTGCACAGCCAGCAGGGCAGGGAGGGGATTCTGCCCCTCTGCTCCACTCTGCTGAGACCACAGCTGCAGCTCTGGGGCCAGCTCTGGAGCCTCTGTGCCAGGAAGGATCTGGAGGGGCTGGAAGGTGCCCAGAGCAGGGCCAGGAGGAGGAGCAGAGGGCTGGAGCTGCTCTGCCATGGGGACAGACTGAGGGAGTTGGGGTTGTGCAGGCTGGAGAGGAGAAGGCTCCCAGGAGACCTCCTTGTGGCCTTCCAGGATCTGCAGGGGGCTGCAGGAAAGCTGGGGAGGGACTTGTGAGGGTGTGAGGGAGGGATAGGACTGGGGGGGATGGAGCAGAACTAGAAGTGGGGAGATGGAGATTGGCTGTGAGGAAGAAGTTGTTGGCCAGGAGGGTGGTGAGAGCCTGGCCCAGGCTGCCCAGGGAGGTGGTGGAAGCCTCCTGCCTGGAGGTGTTTGCAGCCAGGCTGGAGGTGGCTGTGAGCAACCTGCTGTGGTGTGAGGTGTCCCTGCCCAGGGCAGGGGGTTGGGGCTGGCTGAGCCTTGGGGTCCCTTCCAGCCCTGGCAGCTCTGTGGTTCTCTACCTCTCTGTGTGGCATTTCCAAGACCTTTCTTAGCTGCCCTCCCTGCACTGAGGTCTTCCTGCTCCTTCTGCTGTTCCTGGTCTTTCAGCTGCTGTTGAGAGCATGGAAGGAGGCTGCTCAGTGGCTCATTATGTGTGAGGCCAGGTCCAGAGGCTGCCTTGAAGTCATATTGGGAGGTGAGCCAGGCAAAGCACTTCTGCCCCTTGTGTGGATGGATGAGCCTTACGACTCTGTGAAGCCACTCTGCAGGCAGCTGGGGCCAGTACAGCCCTCAGGAGCTGCTGATGAGAATCCATTCTTTTGGCCATCACAGGCAGCCTTTGTTCAATATTAAAAGCCTCTATTTAAGGCTGACCAAGCTGCTCCTCCAGGCCCTCTCCTTGTCAAGGTACAAATGAGGCTCCTCCACGTGAGTGGGACCCAGGGACCTGCTGGGATATTTTAAACCCTCCCAAAATAGTGCAGGATGCTGAGCACTACCTCCTCACCCAAAGTCCTTGAAGGCTTCTGGTCTGTGACAGTTGGTTTTAGCTTCCTCTCTTGTGCTGCTTGTGGCCCTTGGAGGCAGCTGATGAATGTGTGCTTGGCTGAGGTCCCTCTGAAGACAGCAGACCCCCGTGGAAGGAGGAAGCAGAACATGAGTGCACCCTCAGCAGGTTTGCTGATGACACCAAGCTGTGTGGTGCAGCAGACAGCTGGAGGGAAGGGATCCATCCAGAGGGAGCTGGACAGGCTGGAGAGGTGGGCACAAGCCAACCTCAGGAGGTTCAACAAGAGCAAGGGCAGGGTCCTGCAGCTGGCTGGAGGCAATCCCAGGCACAAATCCAGGCTGGGCAGGGACTGGCTGGAAAGCAGCCCTGAGGAGAGAGCCTTGGGGATGCTGGGGGAGGAGAAGCTCAGCAGGAGCTCTCAGTGTGCACTTGCAGCCCACAAAGCCAACCAGAGCCTGGGCTGCAGCAGGAGAAGTGTGGCCAGCAGGGCAAGGGAGGTGATTCTCCCCCTCTGCTCAGCTCTGGGGAGACCCCACCTGGAGTACTGCCTCCAGGTCTGGAGCCCCTATTGCAAGAGGGATGTGGAGGTGCTGGAAGGTGTCCAGAGCAGGGCCAGGAGGAGGAGCAGAGGGCTGGAGCTGCTCTGCTGTGAGGACAGACTGAAGGAGTTGGGGCTGTTCAGTCTGGAGAAGAGAAGGCTCCCAGGTGACCTCATTGTGGCCTTCCAGGATCTGCAGGGGGCTACAGGAAGGCTGGGGAGGGACTGCTCAGGATCTCAGGCAGTGATAGGACTAGGGGGAATGGAATGAAGCTGGGGTGGGGAGATTGAGGCTGGAGGGGAGGAGGAAGTTCTTCCCCATGAGAGTGGTGAAGCCCTGGAATGGGTTGTCCAGGGAGGTGGTTGGGGCCCTGTCCCTGGAGGTGTTTAAGGCCAGGCTGGCTGAGGCTCTGGCCAGGCTGATCTAGTGTGGGGTGTCCCTGCCCATGGCAGGGGTTGGAACTGGCTGATCCTTGTGGTCCCTTCCAGCCCTGAATGAAACTATGAAACTATGAAACTATGTCAAGAGATTAGAACTAGAGAATAGAATCGAAGGCTGGAAGAGACCTTCAAGAGTGAGTCCAACCTCTCACCCAGCACCACCTAATCAACTCAACCATGGCACCAAGCACCCCATCCAGGCTCTTCCTGAACACCTCCAGGGATGCTGACCCCACCACCTCCCCAGGCAGCACATTCCAATGGGGTTCTGTTAGAGGAGGGCTCAGCTCTCTTCATCTTCAATGTCCTTTGAAACCACTCTCAGCTCTGCCCAGGCTGGGGCTCACCATGGCCCTCAGCACCACAGCTCTGCCTCTGGGAAACACCTCCAGGGATGGGGATTCAGCCTCCTCCCTGGGGACCCTGCTCCAGCCTTTGTGAACCCTTGCCCAGGGAGCTCCTGGAGGTGTTCAGGGTCAGGTTGGGTGAGGCCTTGAGCAGCCTGGGCTGGTGGGAGGTGTCCCTGCCCGTGGCAGGGGGTTGGAGCTGGGGGAGCTTTATGGTGCCCCCCAGCCCAAGCCATTCAGTGACAAACCCAACAAACTGCCCAAGGCTTCTATAAGCCATGCAGAAAGCCAAGGATGAGATGAATGGCTGCACTGTCTGGGCTGCAGCAGCTCCTCTCTGTGCCCCCACTCCATTCCATCAGCTGGGGGCAAGGGAAGCGCTCACAGCTCCCCTTGGAGGCAGGCAGGAGCCGCTGCTCACTCCGGCCTTGCTCTCCCCTGCCTGAGGCCAGCACCTGCACAGCACTGCTGCTGGCTGCTGGAGCCTCCCCCCCAGCTCCCCAGCTGACCTCCCCTCAGGGCCACTGCAGATGACCTTCCTCCTCCAGAGCTGCTCAGGGTTTGCTTTGCTTCCCACTCCTACCAAGCCTTCCTGCACTGCCCTGCTGCACCCATGGGTCCATGCCCTGCTGCACTCATGGGTCCATACCCTGCTGCACCCATGGGATCCATGCCCTGCTGCACCCATGGGTCCATGCCCTGCTGCACCCATGGGTCCGTGCCCTGCTGCACCCATGGGATCCATGCCCTGCTGCACCCATGGGATCCATGCCCTGCTGCACCCATGGGTCCGTGCCCTGCTGCACCCATGGGTCCGTGCCCTGCTGCACCCATGGGATCCATGCCCTGCTGCACCCATGGGATCCATGCCCTGCTGCACCCATGGGTCCGTGCCCTGCTGCACCCATGGGTCCGTGCCCTGCTGCACCCATGGGATCCATGCCCTGCTGCACCCATGGGTCCGTGCCCTGCTGCACCCATGGGATCCATGCCCTGCTGCACCCATGGGTCCGTGCCCTGCTGCACCCATGGGTCCGTGCCCTGCTGCACCCATGGGATCCATGCCCTGCTGCACCCATGGGTCCATGCCCTGCTGCACCCACGGGATCCATGCCCTGCTGCACCCACGGGATCCATGCCCTGCTGCACCCATGGGTCCATACCCTGCTGCACCCATGGGATCCATGCCCTGCTGCACCCATGGGTCCATGCCCTGCTCCAGCCTTGGGATCCATGCCCTGCTGCACCCATGGGATCCATGCCCTGCTGCACCCATGGGTCCATGCCCTGCTGCACCCATGGGATCCATGCCCTGCTGCACCCATGGGTCCATGCCCTGCTCCAGCCTTGGGATCCATGCCCTGCTGCACCCACGGGATCCATGCCCTGCTGCACCCATGGGATCCATGCCCTGCTGCACCCACGGGATCCATGCCCTGCTGCACCCATGGGGTCCATGCCCTGCTGCACCCATGGGATCCATGCCCTGCTGCACCCATGGGTCCATGCCCTGCTGCACCCACGGGGTCCATGCCCTGCTGCACCCATGGGTCCATGCCCTGCTGCACCCACGGGGTCCATGCCCTGCTGCACCCATGGGTCCATGCCCTGCTGCACCCATGGGATCCATGCCCTGCTGCACCCATGGGGTCCATGCCCTGCTGCACCCATGGGATCCATGCCCTGCTGCACCCATGGGTCCGTGCCCTGCTGCACCCATGGGTCCATGCCCTGCTCCAGCCTTGGGATCCATGCCCTGCTGCACCCATGGGATCCATGCCCTGCTGCACCCACGGGATCCATGCCCTGCTGCACCCATGGGATCCATGCCCTGCTGCACCCATGGGATCCATGCCCTGCTGCACCCACGGGATCCATGCCCTGCTGCACCCATGGGATCCATGCCCTGCTGCACCCACGGGGTCCATGCCCTGCTGCACCCATGGGTCCATGCCCTGCTGCACCCACGGGATCCATGCCCTGCTGCACCCACGGGGTCCATGCCCTGCTGCACCCACGGGATCCATGCCCTGCTGCACCCATGGGTCCATGCCCTGCTGCACCCACGGGGTCCATGCCCTGCTGCACCCATGGGTCCATGCCCTGCTGCACCCATGGGTCCATGCCCTGCTCCAGCCTTGGGATCCATGCCCTGCTGCACCCACGGGATCCATGCCCTGCTGCACCCATGGGATCCATGCCCTGCTGCACCCACGGGATCCATGCCCTGCTGCACCCATGGGATCCATGCCCTGCTCCAGCCTTGGGATCCATGCCCTGCTGCACCCACGGGATCCATGCCCTGCTGCACCCATGGGATCCATGCCCTGCTGCACCCACGGGATCCATGCCCTGCTGCACCCATGGGATCCATGCCCTGCTGCACCCATGGGTCCATGCCCTGCTGCACCCATGGGTCCATGCCCTGCTGCACCCATGGGGTCCAGAGCAGCAGCACCCAGGGCAGGCCACACAGCAATGCAGCCAGGGGGGGTCGGAAAGGCTCCAGAGCAGGAGACTCCACAACCTCTCTGGGCAGCCTGCTCCAGGGCTCTGGGAGCCTCACTGCAGAGGCTGGGGGGCAGGAGGCAGGGGACAGGCTCTGCTCAGCTGCACCCTGGGACAGGACAAGGAGCAGTGGATGGAAACTGCAGCCCAGGAGGTTGCAGCTCAGCAGGAGGAGGAACTTCTGCCCTGGGAGGCTCCCAGAGCCCTGGAGCAGGCTGCCCAGAGAGGTTGTGGAGTCTCCTGCTCTGGAGCCTTCCCAGCCCTGTCTGGATGTGTTCTGTGTGCCCTGTGCTGGATTCTCTGCTCCTGCTCTGGCAGGGGCTTGGACTGGCAGCTCTCCAGAGGTCCCTTCCAGCCCCTGACAGCCTGTGAGTATTTAGCACAGTGAGGATGTGTTGGCCTTGAAGGGAAGAGGTGTTGCAAACACCATCCCCACAGGCAGTTGGCAGCAGCAGTGTGGGAGTCCCAATGATGGGGTTCAGGAACCTGTTTCTCTGTGCTCTCCCACGCACCCTCAGCTCCTGTCACATTCTCTTGCAAGAGTTGGCAAATCCCAAGTGTTCCTCGGAGTGTCCTTCTGCTGAGGAGATGAGTAGCAGCACCAAGAGCAGCCCAGGGAGTCTGCCAGCTGCCTTTGTGCAGGCAGTGCTGCAGTGCTGCTGCCTGGCAGGGGGGAGCAGCCTGAGGGCAAGGCAGGACTCCATGTGCTGGCCAGCAGGCAGGAGCCAGGCCCAGGGAGGAGGCAGCACCTCTGTGCACAGCAGCAGGGAGGCTGCACCTCGGGAAGTGGGCTCAGGTCTGGGGCCCTGGGAAGGAAGGACACTGAGGGGCTGGAGCAGGGCCAGAGAAGGGCAGCAGGGCTGAGGAAGGGTCTGGAGAGCAGGGCTGGGGAGGGGGCTGGGGGTGCTCAGCCTGGAGAAGAGGAGGCTGGGGGAGAGCTCTCTGCAGCTCCCTGAGAGGAGGCTGCAGCCAGGAGGGGCCTGGGCTCTGCTCCCAAGTAAATAGCAAAAGGAGAGAGGGAAAGGGCCTCAAGCTGCAGCAGGGGAGGCTGGGGCTGGGCATTAGGAAGAATTTCTCTGCTGGCAGTGGTCAGGGGCTGGCAGAGGCTGCCCAGGGAGCTGGTGCAGTCCCCACCCCTGGAGGTGCTCAGGAAACCTGTGGCCATGGCCCCTGGGGACAGGGTTTGGTGGCCATGGTGGGGTTGGGCTGATGCTTGGACTTGGTCCTGGAGGTCTTTTCCTACCTTAATGGTTCTGTGATGACTTCAAAGGCTGCAGTGTTCAGGCTGTGAACCCTTTGGAATCCCAGCCCCTGGATCTCAGTGTGTTTGCATTTGGTTTCAGTCAGGAGGGTGGGAGGGGTGCTGAGCAGGAGGTCTCTCTGGTAGCTGCCCCTGCAGGGAGCCTCTGTCCCTTCCCTGAGCTGTTGCCTGCTCCAGGAAACGCCAGCAGGCCCTGGGGATGCTGTGTGCTCACTGCCTCTGCCCTGCCTTTACACTGGCTGCCTTCAGAGCAGCACACAAAGGGCTGTTAGAGCTCCTTGCAGCCTGAGCTGGGCTGTGTGCTTGCAGTTCACACAGCTAAAAGCCTGCACAAGTTCCAGCCAAAGCAGAAACATTTTCTTGTGGCTCTGCCAAGGCTCAGACAAGAGTCTCCTTCTGGAAGGGTTTGACATCCATCAACACAGCCAAGAGTCCTTGTTCTCACCAGGAATGAAAAGAGAACTTCTGGCATCCCTCTGCCTCCAGCACCTAACTCCTCTCTGAGCAATGGCCTGCAAGGGCAGAGGCAGTGGGAGGTCACCTGCCTGGAGCACAGAGCTGCCAGGGCTGGAAGGGAGCTCCAGGCTCAGCCAGCCCCAACCCCCTGCCATGGGCAGGGACACCTCACACCACAGCAGGTTGCTCACAGCCACCTCCAGCCTGGCTGCAAACACCTCCAGGCAGGAGGCTTCCACCACCTCCCTGGGCAGCCTGGGCCAGGCTCTCACCACCCTCCTGGCCAACAACTTCTTCCCAACATCCAATCTCAATCTCCCCACTTCTGGTTCTGCTCCATCCCCCCCAGTCCTATCCCTCCCTGACACCCTCACAAGTCCCTCCCCAGCTTTCTTGCAGCCCCCTGCAGATCCTGGAAGGCCACAAGGAGGTCTCCTGGGAGCCTTCTCCTCTCCAGCCTGCACAACCCCAACTCCCTCAGGCTGTGCTCACAGCAGAGCAGCTCCAGCCCTCTGCTCCTCCTCCTGGCCCTGCTCTGGGCAGGTTCCAGCCCCTCCAGATCCTTCCTGGCACAGAGGCTCCAGCACTGGCCCCAGAGCTGCAGCTGTGGTCTCAGCAGAGTGGAGCAGAGGGGCAGAGTCCCCTCCCTGCCCTGCTGGCCACACTTCTCCTGCTGCCTGAGCTCCAACCACCATTCCCTAGCAGAGCACTGGGCTGGGAGTTGTGGTTTGCTTCGAGAATGTTTGCTGGTTAAGGAAAATGAGCTCCAGAATGATCAGCAGTGAGGAGATAATGCAGTGAGTGGTTTGGGGTGAGCTCATCAGCTCCCCTAGGGAATGAGAGGGGTCTGAGGAACACAAATCCCTGCTGGGTGGGGGCGTGTGGGAAGGAGCAAGTCAGACACTGGAAGTCAGGGGATGAGCCAGAAGTAATCCCAGCCAGCCCCAGGAGAGGAGGCTGAGAGCCCTGGGGCTGTGCAGTCTGCAGAGGAGAAGGCTGAGAGGGATCTGATCAATGGCTATCAAGAGCTGAGGGCTGGGGGGCAGGAGGCAGGGGACAGGCTCTGCTCAGCTGCACCCTGGGACAGGACAAGGAGCAGTGGATGGAAACTGCAGCCCAGGAGGTTGCAGCTCAGCAGGAGGAGGAACTTCTGCCCTGGGAGGCTCCCAGAGCCCTGGAGCAGGCTGCCCAGAGAGGTTGTGGAGTCTCCTGCTCTGGAGCCTTCCCAGCCCTGTCTGGATGTGTTCTGTGTGCCCTGTGCTGGATTCTCCGCTCCTGCTCTGGCAGGGGCTTGGGCTGGGAGCTCTCCAGAGGTCTCTCCCAGTCCCTGTGATGCTGTGAGATGTTCTCATCATAAGCTCAGGCTGCAGTGTGTGGAGGAGTGAAGCTGTGCTTGCTGAGCCCTGTGGGCTCCTCACTGCTCTGGCAGCAGAGGAGGCTGCAGAGGCAGCCTGGCCAAGGGCAGCTGCCAGCATGGAGCCTGGCTTGCTGCATTCTGGGGATGGCTCTGAGGGGAGGGAAGGCTGAGAGAGCGCCCTGGGGCTGCTGAGCTTGCAGAAGGGCAGCCTGAGAGGCACTGACAATGAATCCTCTTCACTGGAGGCTTTCAGGAGCCTCCTGGATGTGTTCCTGTGTGACCTGCCCTGGCAGGGGGCTGGCCTTGATCTCTGGGGGTTCCTTCCAGCCTCTCCCATTCTGTGATGCCAATCAGGATCCCAGCTCACTGGAGCACTCTAGAGATCTTCAGGAGGAGACACAAGGAACAGAGATGGAAGTGCAGCCAGGGCTCTGAATTGTCACATGCCAGGTGCCAGGACCTGCAGGGACCCTGCAGGGGGACTGCTCATGAGGGTGTCTGAGACAGGCCCAGGGGGGATGGTTTGGAGCTGAGGCAGAGCAGGGTTAGAGTGGAGCTGAGGAAGAAGTTCTTCAGTACCAGGGTGCTGAGCCTGTGGCCCAGGCTGCCCAGGGAGGCTGTGGCTGCCTCCTGCCTGGGGGTGTTCCAGGCCAGGCTGGATGAGGCCCTGAGCAGCTGAGTGCAGCTGAGAGGTCCATGGCAGGAGGTTGGAGCAGTTGACTGCTAAGGTCCCTTCCACCTGAGCCACTCCATGACCCTGATGTAAGCTCAGGCACCCTGGGTCTCATCCTCCCAGAGGCAGCAGCAGCTCCTGGGCTTCCTCAGCAGCCCAGCTGAAAGGAGATGAATTCTCCTCTGCCTCTCTGGGCTCTCTGCTCCAATAGGCTTCAGAGCAAACAGCAAGCTCCTTGCTTGCTCAAAGCTCCTCTGAGGAGATTATTCTGAGCACCACACACCTGGAGAGGAAAAGCTTTCTCATTCCATCTGCACAGACATTCAGCTGCTATTGTTTGTCTCCTGTGCTTTCCTAATGCTCAAGGATTTGTTATTCTCACATCCCCACACAGGGGCAGGGCTGCCTGCTGCACCTTCCCAGGAGCTGCTGGAGCAACTCAGACAGCAGAGAGTCCTTGAGACATGAGAATGAGACTCACTGAGGCTGTTCTGGAGGGGAGCTGAGGATGAAGAAGCTCTACACAGACTGGGCTGGGCTGGGAGGGAGCTGCAGAGCTCAGCCCAAGGCCTCTGCACCCAGCAGGCACAGCCCCAACTCCAGCAGCTTGCCCACAGCCCTCTCCAGCCTCCCCTTCAACAGCTCCAGGCAGGGAGCCTCAACCACCTCCCTGGGCAACCTGGGCCAGGCTTCCACCACCCTCCTGCTGCACAACTTCTTCCTCACCTCCAAGCTCAAGCTGCTCTGCTCTGCTTTGCAGCCCTTGGCCCTGCTGCTGGCCCTGCAGGCCTTTGCCAACAGTCTCTCTGCAGCCTTCTTGCAGCCCCTTCAGCTCCTGGCAGGCTGCTCTGAGCTCTGCCTGCAGCCTTCTCTTCTCCAGGCTGCACACCCCCAGCTCCCTCAGCCTGGCCTGGCAGCAGAGCTGCTCCAAGCCCCTCAGCATTCTCCTGGCCTCCTCTGCAGCCTCTCCCTCAGCTCCAGGTCCTTGCTGTGCTGAGGGCTGCAGAGCTGCACCCAGCCCTGCAGGGGAGGTCTCAGCAGAGCCAAGGGGCAGAATCCCCTCTCTGGCTCTGCTGGCAGAGCTGCTTTGGGTGCAGCCCAGGCTGCCCTTGGCCTTCTGTGCTGCAGGCTCACACTGCCTGCTCCTGCCCAGCTTCTCCCCCCCAGCACCCCTCCTCCCCCAGACATTTCCCTGCCAGTGCTGCCTGGCTGTCAGTGGTACAGACCCAGCACTCAGAGCAGGGGCAGTGAGTGCAGCTCTCAGCCTCAGTCACATTTCAGAGCAGAGGTTTCAGAACCCAGCAGCAGAATTTCAGGAGCATTCCCTAAGTGTGGAGCAGACCCTGAGGAGGTTGAGCTCTGCAGCAGCCCAGAGCAGCCTGGAGGAGCTCCTTGCAGAGCAGAGGGATCCACACTGTGCAAAGGTTCCTCTCTGCCTGCTGCATTCCCACTTGTACAACCCTGTCCTGGAGTCACCAGGTCTCCTCTGGCAGGCAGCTGGAGGGCAGCAGAGCTCCTGGGGGGAGAGGTTTGGTTTGGATGCAGATTTGTTTCTCCAGTGGTTTATTTTGTTTCCTCTTTAGGCTTCCTCTTTTTTATTGTTATTATTTCTGTAGACCTGAGGGAGTGAGGAGGAGCCCAGGCCCAGGATCTCCCCAGACAGAATGCTTCCTTCAGCTGCCTGCTGGCTGTGAGAGCCTGGCACAAAGCAGGCACTCAGGCAGGGCCTGGGGAGCTGCAGCTCAGGGGAGAGGCAGCAGTGCTGCCCACAGGCAGAGCATCCTCCTGCCAAGCTGCTCCCCAGCTCCCTCTCACTCTCTGCCCTGGCAGAGCAGTTCAGCAGTCCTTGGCCTGGGGCTGCTGGGGGCTTGGGGAGGTTATTCCAAGTGCAGAGGAGCTGTGTCCCCCTGGCACTGCAAATGCCCAGCCCTGCACAGCACAACCTAGTTCCCAGAGTCATAGAAGCAGTAAGGTGCTGGCTTGGAGGGTGGGCTGGATGAGCCTGAAGGTCTCTGCCAAGCAGAGATACTCTGGGGTGTTTTCAGCTGTTGGCTTAGAAACCTGATGGATGATGGATGGAGGATACTTGTGCTCAGCTCTGGGCAGCCCACACCTGGAGCCTTGTGTCCAGCTCTGGGCAGCTGAGTGGCAGAGAGCTGTGGAGGTGCTGGAGCCAGGGCAGAGGGGAGGGCAAGGAAGCTGGGAAGGGCCTGGAGAAGCAATGTGCTGGAGAGAGGCTGAAGGAGCTGGGGCTGGTTAGTGGGCAAGAGAGGAGGCTGAGGGGAGAGCTCCTGGCTGCCTGCAGCTCCCTGCAAGGAGGTTGTGCAGAGGCTGCTGCTGCTCTCTGCTGCCAGGGCATTAGTGAGAGAAGAAGAGGGCAGAGCCTCAAGCTGCCCCTGGGGAGGTTGAGAGTGGAGCTTAGGCACAAGAGTGCTGAGGGCTTGGGATGTGCTGGGCAGGGAGGTGGTGGAGTGCCCAGGGCTGGCTGTGTTTGAAGGTGGTTTGGCTGTGGGGCTTGGGGCTGTGGTTTAGGGCTGAGCCTTGCAGAGCAGGGCTGATGGTTGGCCTTGGGGACCCTCAGGCTCTCTCCCAGCCTGGCTGCTGCTGGGGTTGGCTTTGCTTTGTACAAAGTGAAAGGCAGCTCTCTGCTCCTCTCTCCAGCCTGTCCTCTCCACAGGCTATGGCAGGTGCCAGCCAGCAGCTCCACTCCCTGGTGAGTGGTGTTGCTGAGTGCCCCTGGCACTGAGGGGGCACACTGCCATCCTGCCACCCATGGGTGCCCCTGGCACTGCCTGTGGCACTGTTTCCTGTGTCAGGTCTACCTCCCATCTGTGTTCCCTGTCCACAGAGATGACCTCATGCAGAGAGCCAGGCTGAGACTCCCAAGGGGATGAGTGCCCAGGCATGCTCAGCAGCCTTTTCCCTGGCCACAAGCTGCCCCTCCTTGCCCACAGGGGCAGGTGCTGTGCAGCTGTCCATGTGCCAGGTGCCACTGTCCATGTGCCAGGTGCCACTGCCCTCAGCCTCCTGGCAGGAGCCCTGGCTTGCATTGAGCCCTGCAGTGTTGTCCCCGGGGGGGGCCAGGCACAGCTGCCCCCTGGTGCTGCTCAGAGCCTCAGGCAGTGCTCCTCAGAGCTCTGGAGGCCAGAGGTGGGCTGGGGAGGAGAGCTGTGGGGCCAGAATCTCTCCTGCCATCCTCTTGCCCTGCTGCATCTGCCCAGGGGCATTGCACTCTGTCGGGGCAGGCTTCCTTTGCCACCACCTGCAGGCCTCAAAGAGGAAAGCTGGGGGCTTGTGGGGCTTGGCCCTTGGGAGGTGCTGGAGTCACCATCCCTGGAGGTGCCTAAGAGGAGCCTGGATGAGGCCCTTGGAGCCGTGGTTGAGGTGTCAGGAGGTGCTGGGTTGGACTGGATGATCTCTGAGGTCTTTCCAGCCTGGTTAGTTCTGTTCCTGAGCTGAAGTTCCCTTCTTTCCCCTTTTGCTCTACCCTCCTTGGCAGGAGGATCCCAGGTGGGGTTGGGCTGGCTGCACACTGCAGAGGTAGCTCCTGAGCTGCCACAGCTCCTCCCTGGCAGTCCCTTGCTCTGTGTTCACCTTCCCCACAGCCACTGCCTGCTTGTGCAGCTCACAGAGGCAGGGACAAGGCCTGCTCCTGCTCTCACAGTGGGTTTCCTGCCCCTTCCTGCTGGAAGCTTGCAAATACAGCCTCCCTGAGCAGTAAACAACACTTCCTTGGGAGGAGCTGAGCTCAGTGTGCTCAGCCAGGGGCTGCAATTGTCAGGGTGAGATCTGGTGAGGAGCAAATGAGCTCATCAGCATCATCTCCAGCAGATTACAGTTCATTTGCTTGCTCATTATCTCCTTGAAATGGAAAACCCTTCTGAGGAGCACAAACAATGTCAGGCATCTGATCCTCACACCAGCAGCTCTGCTCTCTGCCTCCTCCCCAGCTCCTCTCCCTGGCCAGCTGAGCCTGGCCTGGGGCACAGCCCTGTGGGGAGAGGCTGAGGGAGCTGGGGCTGCTCTGCCTGCAGAAGAGGAGGCTCAGGGGAGACCTCATTGCTCTCTGCAACTCCCTGAAGGGAGGTTGTAGCCAGCTGGGGATTGGTCTCTTCTCCCAGGCAACCAGCACCAGAACAAGAGGACACAGTCTCAAGCTGTGCCAGGGGAGGTTCAGGCTGGAGAGGAGGAGAAAGTTCTTCACTGAGAGAGTTGTTGGCCATTGGGATGTGCTGCCCAGGGAGGTGGTGGAGTCCCCATCCCTGGAGGTGTTCAAGAGGGGATTGGATGTGGCACTTGGAGCCAGGGTTTGGTAGTCAGGAGGTGCTGGGTGACAGCTTGGACTTGATGCCCTCTGAGGGTTTTCCAACCTGATTGATTCTTTGATCCTAAGCTCTGAAGCTCAGAAGTGAATCCTGAGAGAGCAGCAGGGAGCTGGGGCCAGCAGCACAGGGAATGGCCCTGCCCTGCCCCAGGGGCCAGGTGGTGATTCCCCTTCATCCATCTCAGGAGCAGCAGTTACAGCCTAGAACAGGACAGACCTCCTCTTACAGGAGGGCTGCAGCTGAGTCCCTCAGGGCTCAGCTCCCTAGGTCATAGCAGCTGGAAGCTGTCACCCCCCTGCAGGTCCCAGTGAGCACAGAGTGCCACAGAAGGGATCCCAGGGAGAGGGTTTTAGCAGCTGCTGTTTGCCTCCCCCAGGACAGCTAAGGAGCTTGGCAAGGGTGGAGGAGAGGTGAATCCTGCAGTGACAGCCTGAGAGCCTCTCACCTCCTAGCACACAGGCAGGGGAGGCTGGCCTGGGGTCTGGCTGCAGCTTGCCAAAGCACAGCAGCACATCCTCTGCTGCTGCTGCCTCAGGGGGTGCCCACAGCCCTGCCTCCCGGTTTGCTCCCAGGCTGTAGCCAGGAAGTGGAGAGGCCCAGGGGGTTCCCCAGCCCAGCCCTGCACACCATTCATCCTGAGATCGGTGCTTGGAGCTTGACTGCAGAGTCCCTGCTGCAGGAGCTTCCTCTGTGTGCCTGTGGCTCTCACCTCTGCTCTTCCTCTGCAGCCGGCACAGATCTGCTGTCTCCACAAACCTGTTTGCTGCTGCTCCCAGGGCATCAGTGACAGGAGAGGAGGGGACAGCCCCAGGCTGCCCCTGGGGAGGTTCAGAGGGGAGCTTAGGCACAAGAGTGCTCAGAATCCCCTCTCTGGCTCTGCTGGCAGAGCTGCTTTGGCTGCAGCCCAGGCTGCCCTTGGCCTTCTGTGCTGCAGGCTCACACTGCCTGCTCCTGCCCAGCTTCTCCCCCCCAGCACCCCCAGGTCCTTTTCCTCAGGGCTGCTTTCTCTCCCCTCCTCCCCCAGCCTCTGTTGCCAGTGAGGATGGTCCCAGCCCAGCTGCAGAGCCCTGCACTTGCTCCTGTTGGGGCTCCTGAGCAGCCATTGCCTGGCTCTTGGGTGCTCAGTGCTGCTGTTTAAAGAGCAGAGGTGGGGATTTCTGTTGGTGCATGTTGAGTGTTCCATGCATGAAGGACTTTGTCCCCATGAATGGCCTCAGCAGGCATCCCTGGGGCAGCAGCTGGCCTCCAGCAGGGCTAGCCCCAGGCCCACAGGGTGTTAAGGATTGGAAGGGACCTCTGGAGTTCTTCAAGGCCAAGCCCTCTGGCATGTGAGGATCATCCTTGGAGGAGAGATGCTCCAGGGCCCCTCCACTGGACTCCAGCCCTGGCACTCCCCTGGCTCCAACAGGGAGCCCAGAGCTGGGCACAGGACTCCAGGGGAGGTCTCAGCAGGGCAGAGCAGAGGGGGAGGAGAAGCTCTCTTGGCTTGCTGGCCACCCTCTGCCTCATGCCCCCCAGGGTGCCCTTGGCCTCCTGGGCTGCAGGGCACACTGCTGGCTCCTGCTGCTCCTGGGAGGGATCCAGAGGCCAATGCAGAAGGGGATTCTGTGTGGATGGAGCCAAAGCACAGCACCAGCACATTACAGCAGACCACCAGGGCAGGCACACGGCTCCCCCCGCCCAGCACCTCCCACGGCTGCTGCTTCAGGCCTGCAAAGCAAGAGCTCTGACTGCATGGAAAAGGGGGAACAAGGGGAAAGGCAGCTCCCTGCCCTCTTCTGAGGCCAAACTGCCAAGCCACAAACCCCCAAGGCAGAGCCCCCAGCCCCAGGCTGGCACCGAGGCAGCAGCAGCCTGGGGGCTGCACTGCTGCAGCTCCTCTCCCCCCAGCCAGCAGCAGTCTGCCCTGCAGGGCATTAGGGAATGAGAAGCTGAACTAAGAGCCCCCGGGGGGCACAGAGGAGCTTGGGGCAGAGGAAAGCTGCAGTGGCACCAGGAGAGAGGAGCTCAGCCCCAGCCAGCACCCGTGGGGGGGATTGGAGCAGTCAGCAATGTTGGCCCTAACAACCGGGGGGCCAGCAGGCCCCCCGGCCTTTGGAGTCACCACCACCAGCACCCAGTGTGCTCCAGGGGCACTCACCAGGGAGGAGAGGAGGATCCTCAGCCCAGAAGGGCTCAGCTTGGGGCTGCTGCCCTTCCTGAAGGGGATTAAATAGGGGAGTGGGTGGGGAGGGCAAAGAGTCCACACCTGGGGAGGGAGGAGGCTCCAGGAGAGCTCAGGTGCTGTGGGTCTGAGGGGGAAATGGGGTGGGTGAGGGACCTCTGGGTGTCAGGGAGTGATGGGAGTGGGGGATGAAGCAAAACTAGAAGTGGGGAGATCAGGCTGGATGTGAGGAGGAAGCCATTCCCCTGAGCAGTGCAAGCACCTTGGAGCCTGAAGGCTCTGACAGGTTCAGATAATGTCCTTGTTACAGCCCCAAGGTGAGCCAGTGCTCGAGGTGCCTAATTCACACCCAGCCCAAGTGCTCTGACGCTGTCATGAGCCCTGAGGATACCTCTCTGAATCGATATGAGCCCAGAGGCTGCTGTAAATTGGACACAGTTTCACCCAGAGGCATTGGAAGGGGCTGCTGATGTCAGCTCTCCAAAGAGCCTTTGGAGTCCCCAGCCACAGGGGGCCTGAGCTTTGCAAGCATGGAGCCACTGGCAGGGGCAGAAGTGGCTCAAGAGGAAGATTCACAACCCCCTGAGGACCTCCTGAGGTCTGCAGAGAGGGCACAGACAGAAGGAGAAAGGGGAGAGTGAGTTTGCACATCAGCCTCCCTCAGCTGATGGACTCCTTACACGGAAGGGAGAGGCAGACAGCATCCAGCAGAGCACTGATGCTGCCAGAGGGCTTTGGCTTTGCCAACTGCCTGGGCAGCTGGGTGTGCAAACAGGGGTTGCTGAGAGCCCCTCTGGAGTCACCAGCCCCATACAGACCTCACACCACACATCTCTCATTAGCACAGCACCACAGAGCAGCAGAGGCTGGGAGGGAGCTGCAGAGAGCATCCAGTGCAGCCCCTGCCAGAGCAGCAGCACCCAGGGCAGGCCACACAGCAATGCAGCCAGGGGGGGTTGGAAAGGCTCCAGAGCAGGAGACTCCACAACCTCTCTGGGCAGCCTGCTCCAGGCCTCCCTCACCCTCACAACAAAGAACTTTCTCCTCCTGGGCAGCTGAAACCTTCTCTGCTCAAGTTTGTCTCCAGTGCTCCTTGGCTTCTTGCTGTGCAGCACCCACAAGAGCTTGGCCCCCTCCCCTTGACCCCCAGCCCTCAGCTCTGCAGAGACATTGAGCAGATCCCTCTCAGCCTTCTCCTCTCCAGGCTAAACAGCCCCAGGGCTCTCAGTCTCTCTTCCCAGGGGAGATGCTCAAGTCCCCTAAGCATCCTCCTGCCTCTGCCTTGGGCTCTCCCCAGCAGCTCTCTGTCTCTCTTCAGCTGGGGAGCCCCAAACTGGACCCAGGCTTGCAGCTGTGCTCTCAGCAGGGCAGAGCAGAGCAGAGGGGGAGCAGAACCTCCCCAGCCCTGCTGGCCACACTTCTCTTGCTGCCCCCCAGGCTCCCCTTGGCTCTCTTGGCCCCCAGGGCACATTGCTGCCCCATGCAGAACCTGCTGCCCCCCAGCACTCCACCTAACCTGGTGTCGTCTGAGAGCTGCCACGCTCTGTGTCCCCATCAGGATCACCACTCAGGCTGCTGAGATGCCCTCAGCAGCTGGGGGTTGGGTGGCAGGGCTCACATTTTGCTTTGCTGTGCCTCACATCGTTGCAAAGATGATTGCTTAGGAGGGGAACCTTACTCTTTCTTTAGCTGGGATTGATTCTGCTGAGCCCCACGGCCCTGGTGGTTAGAGCTGAGCTGTCAGTATCACCCTGCCTGTGCAGCTCAGCAGTGCTGCAGGCAGAGCTGGGATCAGATGCAGATGGGCAGAGTCATGCTGTGGAACTTCTTCCAGCCTCCCTCCTTTGACCAACTGCCTTTAGCACCTCACAAAACACAAAAAGGACTTTCCAGGCCATACTTTAAACAGTTCCTGTGGTTGGACCTGATGGTCAGAAAGGTTTTGGCCAACCACAGCACTTCTGTGAGCATTGACTTCTCCTCCCCACAAGAAGAGGAGGACTGCTGCCTGTGGAGCTGCAGCAGCACAGTGAGGGGAGCTCAGCCCTGCAGCCTGGGAAGAGTTCATCCTATGTGTGATGAAGGTGTCCTGGTTCCACACCTGGGCTGGGGTTTAGCTGGTTTGTAGTGACATACAGACAGTGATCAGTAGAATAATCAATGCCCAGTGCCAGCAGAAGGGGCAGGGGTGGAAGCTGAGGCAGAGGAAGTGCCATGGGAAGAGGAGGAAGAATTTGTTGGCTGTGAGGGTGAGAGAAGCCTGGCAGAGGCTGCCCAGGGGGGCTGTGGAGTCTCCCTGTGTGGAGCTCTTGCAAGGCCAGCTGGCTGTGTTGCTGTGTGAGCTGCTGTGGGTGACCCTGCTGGGGCAGGGGGCTTGGGCTGGCTGAGCTCTGCAGCTCCCTGCCAGCCCCTGGCACTCTGGGCTCTGTGCTCATCACAACAATCATCAGGTTGGACATTAGCTGAAGTTCTTTCCTGGGAGGGAGCTGAGACACTGGGGTGGCTTGGCCAGAGGAGTTGTGGATGCCTCATCCCTGGGAGGGTCTAAGGCCAGGCTGGATGGAAGCCTTCACCTGGGCTGGTGGGAGCTGTCCCTGCCCATGGCAGGGGGTTGGAACTGGATGGTCCCTCCCAAGCCAAACCCTTCTGTGGTCACCTTATTGGCACCTCAACAGCACATCTGAGAGGGCAGAGCTGCCTGGCTGAGGCTAATGCTGCTGACTTGTGGGATGCAGGCTCAGCACTTGCAGCCAGGGCAGCTGCAGGAGTGTTTGCTGTGGCCTGTGAAGGGTTTCCCTTGCTCACAGCTCCTGGCAGAGAGCAGCAGGAAGTCAGCTGCTAGAGGAGAGAGAGCTGAGTGCAGCACAGGGATCAGTTAATACTCAGAGACTGAGGAGGAGCTCAAGGAAGAACTTTGAGGGTTTCCCATCCTGACTCACAGAAGTGTTTTGCTCCCTTGGGTCAAACCCCAGTGTTTCCCTGTTAGAGCTGGGGGGTTCATTCTTACAGCAGCTGGAGCCTGCCCCAGCTGTGCTGTTCCAGCCTGCTGGCTGCTGATGGGGATGGCAGCAGTGTGCTGCTCAGCTTCCCTTGGTGTGGTTCCCCAGCTGCAGCGAACACATCACAGAGCCACAGAACGTTAGGGGTTGGAAGGGAGCTCAAAAGATTGAGTCCAGCCCCCTGCCAGGGCAGGGCACCCAGGGCAGGGCACCCAGAACACATCCAGGGGGGGTTGGAAAAGCTCCAGAGCAGACTCCACAGCCTCTCTGGGCAGCCTGCTCCAGGCTCTGCCACCCTCACAGGGACAAAGTTTCCCCTCCTGTTCCCCTGGCAGCTCCTCTGCTCCAGCTTGCCCCCAGTGCCCCTGGTGCTGTGCTTGGCCATCCCTGAGCAGAGCCTGGCTCCAGCCCTGCACATCCTGCTCCCCAGCACTGAGGGCAGCCCTCAGGCTGCTCTGCTCTGCCAAACCCTGCCCTGGGAGGAGCTGCTCAGCTAGCCATGCCACACACCTAGGAACTGCTTTGTTCTTTCACCTTTCCTCAGCCATGGTGTTCAATGTCCCACAGCAGATCGCCTGGCACAGTTCAGAGAGCCAGAGAGGCTCCAGCACACACTCAGGGCCCCAAAAGGAGCTAAGATGCTGTGGGTTTACCTTCACTGAATGCCACCTGCCTGCCAAGTGGAGAACTGTTCTTGCTCTCTCAGCTTCAGGGCAGCTTGCTTTAGGATCCAGGCTCTTGAGTCCAGAGCTGTGATGAAAAGTTCTGCAGGCTGCTGAACTCAGTCTGCATTGCTCTCTTCCACAGCCTGGGCAATGCTGCCCCAGCTGCCCTCCAGCAGAGCCTCATGCTGCAGCTCCTGCTGTCCTGACAGAGCACTTCTTGGGCCTGGAGAATCTCAGCCTGGGACAAAGCCAAAGCCTGACTCTCATTAGCTACCTTGTGATTCCTGTTTGTTGGCTGCTGACAGACAGCTTGAAAAGTGAACCTGTGTGGGGTCCCTGGTTTGGGACCATCAGACTGCTCCTGAGCCCTGCTGGTGCTCTGCCAAGGAGGTGATCAGGATCATTATTTAGTGCAATTGTTGTCTGGGTTTTCCTGAGGGCAGTAAGTAAGAGGAGTGCAGATGGTGGCTGCAGCAAGACAGCTCTGCAGCTCGTGTGCAGAGCTACTGTCTGTGGAGCTTCAGTCAGCACAAGAGAAGAGGAAGGTGTAGAGGTCAGTTTATTGCAAGAGATGAGAGAGGATCACAGCATGCAATGGGCTGGGCTAGGAGGGAGCTGCAGAGCTCAGCCCAAGGCCTCTGCACCCAGCAGGCACAGCCCCAACTCCAGCAGCTTGCCCACAGCCCTCTCCAGCCTCCCCTTCAACAGCTCCAGGCAGGGAGCCTCAACCACCTCCCTGGGCAACCTGGGCCAGGCTTCCACCACCCTCCTGCTGCACAACTTCTTCCTCACCTCCAAGCTCAAGCTGCTCTGCTCTGCTCTGCAGCCCTTGGCCCTGCTGCTGGCCCTGCAGGCCTTTGCCAACAGTCTCTCTGCAGCCTTCTTGCAGCCCCTTCAGCTCCTGGCAGGCTGCTCTGAGCTCTGCCTGCAGCCTTCTCTTCTCCAGGCTGCACACCCCCAGCTCCCTCAGCCTGGCCTGGCAGCAGAGCTGCTCCAAGCCCCTCAGCATTCTCCTGGCCTCCTCTGCAGCCTCTCCCTCAGCTCCAGGTCCTTGCTGTGCTGAGGGCTGCAGAGCTGCACCCAGCCCTGCAGGGGAGGTCTCAGCAGAGCCAAGGGGCAGAATCCCCTCTCTGGCTCTGCTGGCAGAGCTGCTTTGGGTGCAGCCCAGGCTGCCCTGGGGCTAAACCCTCCAAACCCCCAGGAGGATCCTGTGAGGAACTGGCCCTTTGAGTTCAGTTCTGGGCATCTCATCAGAGGCTTTAGATACCTTTCTGCTACTTGCTCCTTGGGAGGGAGCAGCTCAGGCAGTGGTGGTGAGCAGGACTGGATCCTCCATCTGTGCCTTGGCTCAAGCAAGTCTGCAGTGGGGACATCACTGAGCAGTTGTGCACACAAACATTCCTCCTGTGTTTGAATTGCAGTGAGTGTTTAGCTGACCTCTGTTCCAGTCTGACTCTCTCCCGTCTTTATTCCTTTTTTTAAGACCAAACAAAGACCAAAATCCACTGAGAACCTCAGAGCTGCCAGGGCTGGAAGGGACCCCAAGGCTCAGCCAGCCCCAACCCCCTGCCATGGGCAGGGACACCTCACACCACAGCAGGTTGCTCACAGCCACCTCCAGCCTGGCTGCAAACACCTCCAGGCAGGAGGCTTCCACCACCTCCCTGGGCAGCCTGGGCCAGGCTCTCACCACTCTCCTGGCCAACAACTTCTTCCTCACAGCCAATCTCAATCTCCCCACTTCTAGTTCTGCTCCATCCCCCCCAGTCCTATCCCTCCCTGACACCCTCACAAGTCCCTCCCCAGCTTTCTTGCAGCCCCCTGCAGATCCTGGGAGGCCACAAGGAGGTCTCCTGGGAGCCTTCTCCTCTCCAGACTGAGACCATCAAGTCCAGCCTATGAGCTCCCACCATGGTCTGGGCTGGAAGGGACTTCCAAAGGTCACCCAGTCCAAGCCCACCCTGCAGTCAGGTTTGGTGAAGGAAAAGCTTCTGCAGCTTGTGAGTCAACCACCACCAAGTGCTCAGCCACTCATCAGCCCAGCCCCTGGGTGTGCTGTAGGGATGGCAATGTGTCCCAGGAGGCTCAGTGATGTTCAGATGGTGTTGGGAGGCAAGCACAATGCAGACCCCAGGGTATCTTTCTGCCATGAGGAAGAATAACTTTGCCACTTATTAAATACTAATAACAGCAGTGAGTGGTCTCAGTGTCAGCTCCTAACTGTGAACTGCCTCCAGTTCTGCTGCCCCCAGCAAAAGAAGGACATCAGACAGCTGGGGCAGGTCCAGAGGAGGGACATGAAGATGAGCAGAGGGCTGGAGAGGACAGGCTGAGAGAACTGGGGCTGCTCTGTCTGGAGAGGAGAAGGCTCCCAGGTGACCTCATTGTGGCCTCCCAGGATCTGCAGAGGGCTCCAAGAAAGCTGGGGAGGGACTTGTGAGGGTGTGAGGGAGGGATAGGACTGGGGGGGATGGAGCAGAACTGGAAGTGGGGAGATTGAGATTGGCTGTGAGGAAGAAGTTGTTGCCCAGGAGGGCTCTGCTCTTAGAGCAGTACCTGAAGGAGCTACATGAACCTGGGGAGGGACTGTTCCCAAGGGCTGGGAGTGGTTGGGTGAGAGGGAATGGACTGAAGATTGAGGAGGGCAGATTTAGCCTGGAGATTAAGATCTAGCTGGGGCTGTCCCTGCTGAGGGCAGGGGGGCTGGATGAGCTCTGGAGCTCCCTTCCAGCCCAGCCCATGCTGTGGTTCTGTGATTCCAAAGGAGTTATTGGAAGCAGTCTATAGATTGCAAACATTAGTTAGATGAAGTCCTGAGGCTGTTTCCTTTGGATCTAAAGCCCTGCCCTCCACTCAGCTCCCTGAGGCCTGCAGTGCAGCTGCTGGAGGTGCTTAGTGCTGAGTTTAGAGGGCAGTGCTAATGCTGAGCTCAACTGGAATCCTTGGAAGCAAGCAGCCCCCTCTGCTCCTCCCCGCAGCCATTGCTGCAGATCAGGCAGGGTTAGCATGGTCAGCATGACCACCCTTGGATCAGGAGCCCCACAGAGCAGCCAGGGGCATGTGAACCTCCCATGGGTGCCACTGAGAGGAGACACAATGCTGTGGATTGCCTGCTGAACCTTGAGCCCTGTGTCCACTTCTGGGCTCCTCAGCTTAGGAAGGAGGTTGAGCTGCTGGAAGGTGTCCAGAGAAGGGCAACAAAGCTGGGGAGGGGTCTGGAGCACAGCCCTGGAGGAGAGGCTGAGGGAGCTGGGGTTGCTTAGCCTGCAGAAGAGGAGGCTCAGGGCAGACCTCATTGCTCTCTCCAACTCCCTGCAGGGAGGCTGTAGCCAGGTGGGGGTTGGGCTCTTCTGCCAGGCACCCAGCACCAGAACAAGAGGACACAGTCTCAAGCTGTGCCAGGGGAGGTTTGGGCTGGATGTTAGGGAGAAATTCTTCCCAGCAAGAGAGATTGGCCGTGGGGAGGTGCTGCCCAGGGAGGTGGTGGAGTCCCCACCCCTGGAGGTGTTCAGGAAGAGCCTGGCTGAGGCCCTTGGTGCCATGGTTGAGTTGATCAGGTGGTGCTGGGTGAGAGGTTGGCCTGGATGCTCTCCAAGGTCTCTTCCACCCTGGTTAATTCTGTTCTTTTCTATCCTAAAAGCATCTTTTAAGCCACCACCCCTCAGGGTGCAGCACCCACCTTAGCCCTAGGTCTTTACATGAGAGATCTTCATGTGCTTGCATTGTGAACAGGCCACACTTCTGCACCCAGACTGGTGAGGGTTCAACCTTGGAGCTACTCCTTGGGCATCAAGAGTTGGAAGCAGGACCAGCAAAGGGCTATGAAGCTGCTCAGGGGCTGGAGCAGCTGTCCTGTGGGGACAGGCTGAGGGAGCTGGGGGTGTTCAGCCTGGAGAAGAGAAGGCTCCAGGCAGACCCCAGAGGAGCCTGCCAGGAGCTGAAGCTACAGGAAAGCTGGGGAGGGACTTTGGACAAGGGCTGGGAGTGATAGGATGAGAGGGAATGGACTGAAGCTGGAGGAGGGCAGACTGAGACTGGAGATGAGGAGGAAATCCTTTGCAGTGAGGCTGGGGAGACTCTGGCACAGGCTGCCCAGGGAGGCTGTGGCTGTGCCCTCCCTGGAGGTGTTCAGGGCCAGGCTGGATGAGCCCTGGAGCAGCCTGTGCTGGTGGGAGCTGTCCCTGCCCAGGGCAGGGGGCTGGAGCTGGGTGAGCTTTGGGGTCCCTTCCAGCCCAACCCATGCTGTGAACCTGTGTCTGAAAGACTTTACTCAGCCAGGCTTGGAATAAGTCAGAGCTGGGCCAAACCTCTGGGGATCAGCAGGGAACAGCCCAGAGTGCTGCTGGCTTGTGACAGAGACTGAAGGGGCAGGAGGTCCCAGAGTCACACCAGCAAAGGCCACGGCCCTGGGATCCCTGCTCGGGCTCTGGCACTGCTCTGAGCCCAGGATCTTCAGAGCAGATCCAGGTGGGATGTGAGGAACAAATTCTGTACCAGGAGGGTGGTGGAACTCTGGAGCAGGTTGCCCAGGGGGGTGTTTGGGGGCACATCCCTCAGATGTTCCAGGTGAGGCTCAACAGGGCTCTGGGCAGCCAGCTCTAGCTGAGGATGGGTGCTGAGGATGGGTGCTGAGGATGGGTGCTGAGGATGGGTGCTGAGGAGGCTGCTCTGGCAGGGGGCTGGGCTGGATGATCCCTGGGGGTCCCTTCCAGCCTGTGGTGCTCTGAGGTGCTGTGCTGAGGGCATGGGGAAGGTTTGAGTCCCTCTGTCCTTCAGGAGCCCAACCAAGCCAGCCCCAGCCCCTTGCTGGGGAAGCTGCTGCTGTGGCTCCTGCACCCCTCGCAAACAAATCAATGCTGTTGGCTTGGGAGGAAAAGGTTCTGCTGCCTCCTGGTTAAGGAAATTGCTCAGGGTCTGAGACCAAAGGAGCTGCCCTGTGCTGCTTACCCTGCCCCTCACCAGCAGAGCAGCTTCTGCTCTCAGGGGACCACGGGGAGGTAATGCACTGCACCTCCTGAAGGCAAACAGGAAGGTGTTTAACTGCAGCCCCAGCTCCAAGTGTGCTTTTTGAGGGGAGAGAAGAAAGTGTGACATGGCAGGGGGCAGAGCTTGAGCCAGCAGAGGCAGGCCTGGCTCAGCAGAGAGAAACACAGAGCTTGCTCCTGACAGGATGGGCATTTCATGGCCACTGAGCCAGAAGAGAGAACATTGCACCCAGGATGAGTTTGCTCTCAGGATTTAGCCTGGCTGGGAAGTTAAATGATGGAGGGCTTGGAGCCCCTCAGCTGCAGCTGAGACTGCAGGCTCTAGGGAAGGACACAAGCCTAGGTCCTGGGGAAGGATTGAAACCTAGGTCCTGGGGAAGGGTAGAGACCTGGGTTGGAGGGAAGGTGGGTGGGAGGTTGACCAGGAGCCAGCAATGAGCTCTGGGGGCCAAGAAGGCCAATGGCAGCCTGGGGGGGATCAGCAGGGCTGTGGTCAGCAGGTCAGAGAGGTTCTCCTGCCCCTCTGCTCTGCCCTGCTGAGGCCACAGCTGGAATCTGGTGTCCAGCTCTGGGCCCCTCAGGTCAGGAAGGAGCTGAGGGAAGTGCTGGAGAGAGTCCATGGCAGAGGCACAAAGATGCTGCAGGCAGTGGAAGCTCTTCCTTAGGAGCAGAGGCTGAGGGAGCTGAGGGCTCTGGAGCTTGGCTTGGAGGAGCCTGAGAGGTGAGCTCCTGGCTGGGGCTAAAGCTGTGCAGGGGCAGTGGCCAGAGGCTGGAGCCAGGCTCTGCTGGGGGCTGCCCAATGCCAGCAGAAGGGGCAGGGGTGGAAGCTGAGGCAGAGGAAGTGCCATGGGAAGAGGAGGAAGAGTTTGTTGGCTGTGAGGGTGAGAGAAGCCTGGCAGAGGCTGCCCAGGGGGGCTGTGGAGTCTCCCTGTGTGGAGCTCTTGCAAGGCCAGCTGGCTGTGTTGCTGTGTGAGCTGCTGTGGGTGACCCTGCTGGGGCAGGGGGCTTGGGCTGGCTGAGCTCTGCAGCTCCCTGCCAGCCCCTGGCACTCTGG
This sequence comes from Melanerpes aurifrons, assembly GCA_011125475.1. Classification (NCBI taxonomy): domain Eukaryota; kingdom Metazoa; phylum Chordata; class Aves; order Piciformes; family Picidae; genus Melanerpes; species Melanerpes aurifrons. The sequence goes on from WWNC01000060.1 coordinate 690,357, forward strand.
GCTCTGGGGGCAGATGGGGGGCAGTTAGATCCTTCTGTGCTGTGTGGTTTGATGCCAGCCAGCTGTGCTAGCAGCTGGCTCCTGCAGCATCTCAGGCCATGTCCCTCCCTGTGCAAGTCCAGGCTGCTGCTGTCATGTCCTCAGGGAGAGGAGCTGGCTGGTGGTCCCAGAGCTGTCACACATGGCCTCCTCCTGCCCAGGCATCCCAGGCATGTGGGAGCCTGTGACCCGGGGAGGCCAAGCTCTGCTGCTGGAGGAGGCCTTGGGAAACAGTCATAAAGTCATCCCAGGCAGCTGGTGGGCTGCAGCTCTCTGTTCTCCAGGAATAGTTTCCACTGCCATGTCAACATCCCCATGAACAGCTCCCATGTGGCTTGTGAAGATGTTTGGGGAGCTGGGGGGTCCCTTGGAACGGCTGGGGGGCTGCTGGGGCACTTGGGCTGTGGTTGTGGAGGTGGGGAGCAGCAGCAGCCCTCTCTGTGCTCCCACCTGCAGGGAAGAAATCCTTTCCTACTATCCAACCCCAGCCTCCCCTTGGCCCAACTTCAGGCCAGTTCTCATGGCCCAGGAGCTGCAGATGGGTTGAGACCAGAAGGGAATGACCCTCATCTCTTCCCTCATCCCTTCCCTCATCCCTTCCCTCATCCCTTCCCTCATCCCTTCCCTCATCCCTTCCTTCATCCCTTCCCTCATCCCTTCCCTCAGCTCTTCCCTCATCCCTTCCCTCATCCCTTCCTTCATCCCTTCCCTTATCCCTTCCCTCATCCCTTCCCTCATCCCTTCCCTCATCCCTTCCTTCATCCCTTCCCTCATCCCTTCCCTCATCCCTTCCTTCATCCCTTCCCTTATCCCTTCCCTCATCCCTTCCCTCATCCCTTCCCTCATCCCTTCCTTCATCCCTTCCCTCATCCCTTCCCTCATCCCTTCCTTCATCCCTTCCCTCATCCCTTCCCTCATCCCTTCCCTCATCCCTTCCTTCATCCCTTCCCTTATCCCTTCCCTCATCCCTTCCTTCATCCCTTCCCTCATCCCTTCCCTCATCCCTTCCCTCATCCCTTCCCTTATCCCTTCCCTCATCCCTTCCCTTATCCCTTCCCTCATCCCTTCCTTCATCCCTTCCCTTATCCCTTCCCTCATCCCTTCCCTCATCCCTTCCCTCATCCCTTCCCTCATCCCTTCCCTCATCCCTTCCCTCATCCCTTCCCTTATCCCTTCCCTCATCCCTTCCCTTATCCCTTCCCTCATCCCTTCCCTTCCTACAGCAGCAGCTGGACCACCACACTCTCTTACCTTCTGAGGTCAGGTTAGCACTGAGTATCCTTTCCACTGTGACCTGCTACAGCAGCTCCTTCAGAGACCTGCACAGGCTGAGGGCTGGGCACAGAGGAACCTAAGGAGGTTCAGCCAGGCTGAGAGCAGAGTCCTGCAGCTGGGCAGGAAGAACAAACTGCAGCAGCACAGCTGGGAGGTGACCTGCTGGAGAGCAGCCCCAAGGAGAAGGAGCTGGGAGTGCTGGGGGGCAGCAAGGTCTGCATGGGACAGCAATGTGCTCTGGGGGCCAAGAAAGCCAAGGGGAGCCTGGGGGCATTCAGAGGAGTGTGGCCAGCAGAGCCAGGGAGGTTCTGCTCCCCCTCTGCTCTGCCCTGCTCAGACCTCACCTGGAATACTGCATCCAGCTCTGGGCTGCCAGCTCAGGAGGGACAGGGATCTGCTGGAGAGAGTCCAAGGGAGGCTCCAAGGCTGCTGAAGGGACTGCAGCACTGCCTGGGGAGGAGAGGCTGAGAGCCCTGGGGCTGTGCAGTCTGCAGAGGAGAAGGCTGAGAGGGATCTGATCAATGGCTATCAAGAGCTGAGGGCTGGGGGGCAGGAGGCAGGGGACAGGCTCTGCTCAGCTGCACCCTGGGACAGGACAAGGAGCAATGGATGGAAACTGCAGCCCAGGAGGTAGCAGCTCAGCAGGAGGAGGAACTTCTGCCCTGGGAGGCTGCCAGAGCCCTGGAGCAGGCTGCCCAGAGAGGTTGTGGAGTCTCCTGCTCTGGCCTTAAACACCTCCAGGCAGGAGGCTTCCACTACCTCCCTGGGCAGCCTGTGCCAGGCTCTCACCACCCTCCTGGGGAACAACTTCCTCCTCACATCCAGCCTGATCTCCCCACTTCTAGTTTTGCTTCATCCCCCACTCCCATCACTCCCTGACACCCAGAGGTCCCTCACCCACCCCATTTCCCCCTCAGACCCACAGCACCTGAGCTCTCCTGGAGCCTCCTCCCTCCCCAGGTGTGGACTCTTTGCCCTCCCCACCCACTCCCCTATTTAATCCCCTTCAGGAAGGGCAGCAGCCCCAAGCTGAGCCCTTCTGGGCTGAGGATCCTCCTCTCCTCCCTGGTGAGTGCCCCTGGAGCACACTGGGTGCTGGTGGTGGTGACTCCAAAGGCCGGGGGGCCTGCTGGCCCCCCGGTTGTTAGGGCCAACATTGCTGACTGCTCCAATCCCCCCCACGGGTGCTGGCTGGGGCTGAGCTCCTCTCTCCTGGTGCCACTGCAGCTTTCCTCTGCCCCAAGCTCCTCTGTGCCCCCCGGGGGCTCTTAGTTCAGCTTCTCATTCCCTAATGCCCTGCAGGGCAGACTGCTGCTGGCTGGGGGGAGAGGAGCTGCAGCAGTGCAGCCCCCAGGCTGCTGCTGCCTCGGTGCCAGCCTGGGGCTGGGGGCTCTGCCTTGGGGGTTTGTGGCTTGGCAGTTTGGCCTCAGAAGAGGGCAGGGAGCTGCCTTTCCCCTTGTTCCCCCTTTTCCATGCAGTCAGAGCTCTTGCTTTGCAGGCCTGAAGCAGCAGCCGTGGGAGGTGCTGGGCGGGGGGAGCCGTGTGCCTGCCTCTGGTGGTCTGCTGTAATGTGCTGGTGCTGTGCTTTGGCTCCATCCACACAGAATCCCCTTCTGCATTGGCCTCTGGATCCCTCCCAGGAGCAGCAGGAGCCAGCAGTGTGCCCTGCAGCCCAGGAGGCCAAGGGCACCCTGGGGGGCATGAGGCAGAGGGTGGCCAGCAAGCCAAGAGAGCTTCTCCTCCCCCTCTGCTCTGCCCTGCTGAGACCTCCCCTGGAGTCCTGTGCCCAGCTCTGGGCTCCCTGTTGGAGCCAGGGGAGTGCCAGGGCTGGAGTCCAGTGGAGGGGCCCTGGAGCATCTCTCTTCTAAGGAGAGGCTGAGACCTGAGGCTGTTGAGCCTGGAGCAGGGAGCTCTGCAAGGGGAACTCTTCAGTGCTTAGCAACACCTCAGGGATCAAGGGGATGAGGTTTGCCTCTTCTCAGTGGTGCTCAGGGCAGGGTGTGAGGGGCAACAGCTACAAACCAGGTCACAGGAGGCTTCCCTTAAACGTGAGGGGAAACCTCTTCCCTGTGGGGGTGGCAGAGCACTGGGGGAGGCTGCCCAGAGGTTGTGAAGTCTTTCTCTAGAGCCTATCCAAAGCCACCTGCAGACCTTCCTGTGCAGCCTGATCTAGGCAGACCTGCTTTAGCAGGGGGGGCTAGGCTAAAAGATCTCCAGAGGTGCCTTCCCCCCTCCCATGTTGTGGGCTTCAGTCAGCAGAGCTCCAGCAGTCTGTGAGGCCAACTGAGCTCCCATCTGCCAGCAGCAGTGCCTTCAGCTCAGGCTGGCAGGGAGCTCAGGGAGGTGATGTTGGCCCTGGGGGCCAGCACACTATTCCCTTCCTTATTAGCTGTTTTATCTGCCCTCCCCTGGCTGTGAATCTGACTGGGGGCCAGCTCTGGCAGGTTGCCTGTTGCCCCCACAGGCTGTGCACAGAGCCAGGTCACATTCTGCCCCTGCTGTGGCTCATGGAGCTCTCACTGACAGCAGTGGGAGTTGTGCAGATGGAGCATGGGGACAGAGGCTGCCCTCTGACCTTGGAGCTGTTAGTGCTTGGAAAGTGGGAACACAAAGGCAGCATTCCAGGCCCTGAGGCTCTCACTGTGAGCTTCACTTAGGCTGAGCCTTCCCTGTGGGCCAGCAAAACTTGGGTTTGGGGGAGAGCTTCCCAGGATGCTCCCTGACTGATGCTGTGTGAGGGGCTTTGGGGTGCTGGGAGTGATAGGACTGGGGGGCATGGACCCAAGCTAGAGCAGGGGAGATCTGGGTTAGACATTAGGAAGATCTTCCCCAGGAGGGTGGTGAGAGCCTGGCAGAGGCTGCCCAGGGGGGCTGTGGAGTCTCCCTGTGTGGAGCTCTTGCAAGGCCAGCTGGCTGTGTTGCTGTGTGAGCTGCTGTGGGTGACCCTGCTGGGGCAGGGGGCTTGGGCTGGCTGAGCTCTGCAGCTCCCTGCCAGCCCCTGGCACTCTGGGCTCTGAGGTGTGGAGCTGGAAGAGCTGAAGGGGAGGCAAGAGCCTGGCCTGCAGGAAGCCAGCCCTGCTAATGGCTCTGACAAACTGTGCAGCAGCTGACTCCAGTTGTTCATCTGCTGCACCTCTCTTCCTTGAAGGATGATCTCCACACTCCACTGGGAGGTTTGCCATGGCCTTGGGCAGGGACCAGACCTTCCCTCCTGACTGCTTTAAAGCCCAGCACTGCTCTTGCTAGGCTCTGGCCAGGGGAGCAGCTGCTCTCCTGAGCTCCAGCACTGGCTGCTGCTGTGGGCAGCATCTCTCAGCACTGCTTCTGTTTCTGCATGCCCTGCAATGCTCTGGCCTGGAAGGGAGCTCCAGAGCTCACCCAGTCCAGCCCCCTCTGCACTCAGCAGGGACATCCCCAGCTAGAGCAGGCTGCCCAGGGTCTCAGGACTCAAAGGCAACTCTGCCTGCAGGCTGTATTGCTAGAAGGCAGGGCAGGAGTTCTGCTGCTGGGGAGGCCACACCTCAAATGTTCATTCAGTTCTGGGCTCCTCAACTGCAAGAGAGACACTGAGGGGCTGGAGGGTGGCCAGAGAAGGGCAACCAGGTTGGGGAAGGGTCTGGAGAACAGGGCTGGGGAGAGGATGCTGAGGGAGCCTCACTGCTCTCTACACTGCCTGAAGGCAGGCTGCAGTGAGGTGGGAGATGGATTCTCCTCCTTGGCCTCAGTTGATGGGAGAGGAAATGGCCTCAAGCTGCCCCTGGGGAGGTTTAGACATTGGGAGAAGTTTCTTTGGTGCAAGAGAGGTCAGGGCCTGGCACAGGCTGCCCAGGGGGGTGGTGCAGTGCCCATCCCTGGATGGGCTCAAGGAAGGTCTGGCCATGGCAGCTGGGGACATGGCTCCATGGCCATGGTGGTGTTGGGCTGCAGGTTGGGCCTGATGGTCTTGGGGATCTCTTCCAACTGGAACAAGTCTATTGTGACAATTAAACACAGGTTTAGAGAGGGGCAAAACCCACATAGCAACAACTTCCACCCCCCAGGCATCCCCAGGTCCAGAGCAAACTCTCTCTGAGGGGATTGTCACAGGCTCAGGGGTAAGCATAGCCTCTCAAAGGCAGCTGGAGGGCTGCCATGGGAGCTAAGATCCAAAGGCTGGTGCTGAGAAGGCAGGGAGCTGCCTCAAGCCTGGGGGCACAGGTCATGGCCAAGCTCTCCCTTTGCTCTCCTCTCTTCAGCCAAATGGTTCCAGAGGAGCTCAGAGCACCTTATGAGACCTGCAAGGAGGTTGTGCAGAGGCTGCTGCTGCTCTCTGCTGCCAGGGCATTAGTGAGAGAAGAAGAGGGCAGAGCCTCAAGCTGCCCCTGGGGAGGTTGAGAGTGGAGCTTAGGCACAAGAGTGCTGAGGGCTTGGGATGTGCTGGGCAGGGAGGTGGTGGAGTGCCCAGGGCTGGCTGTGTTTGAAGGTGGTTTGGCTGTGGGGCTTGGGGCTGTGGTTTAGGGCTGAGCCTTGCAGAGCAGGGCTGATGGTTGGCCTTGGACACCCTCAGGCTCTCTCCCAGCCTGAAGAGTTCTGTGGCCCTCTGATCAAGGCAGGCAAAGCTTCAGCTTGGTTTTAGGCTGCTCAATGGCTGAGGGGAGGAGGAAATGGCTTCATGTGGATTTGCAGACTGAGAAGTGACTGAAGTAGCCTTCAGGAATTCTGTAATTACCACTCAGTGACTTCCATGTCACATTTTTCCCCTTTCACAGCTCAGAAGTATTTCCTGCTGGCTGCCAAGGCTGTGCAGATGACCCCAGCCCCCGAGCAGGCTGGAGCCTGTCACCAGCAGCCCTCACTCCTCACTCTCTCTCAGCCCTTGCTGACCAAGTTAGTGGGAGTTCATGGCAGGAGAGGACAGCACTTGGAATCTGGACCTGAGATAAAAGAAATAGGAGCTGTTGGTGATGTCTGAGCGTCCTGGGGAGGCCCAGGCCCCTTTCCCATGCTCTGATGCTGGAGCAGAGTGGGGAAGCCAGCAGCTGCCTGGGGGGTGCAGGAGGTATGGCCCTGCTGGGAAGGGTTTGGCCTGAGAGCTCTGTCCCAGGGGGACTGTTGGGATGAAGAGGCACTCCTGCCTTGGCACTCACTCCTCTGGGCCTGCCTGCTGTTGCCAAAGGGGGTTCCTCATCCCCTCTTGTAGGCAGCTCAGAGCTGTGCTCAGTGGAGTTGCAGCCAGCTGGTGGCAGGGCACAAGTGGTGCTCCTCAGGGCTCAGTGCTGGGGCTGCCAGCAGGTCCCCCGGGGGCTGCCTGCCTGCTGGTCCCACTCAGCACAGTGCCCCTGGCTCTGGGGCATGCAGGCAGCATCCCTGAGTTACTCCCTTCTGCAGCTCTGGAAGGGGAAAACCATTGTCTGCTGTAGTGGAGTGCTCAGCTCCACACCTCACTGCCTCCCAATCCCCCCAGGCCTCAGCTCCTGTTCCCTCTGTTGGCACCACTGCTGTCTCACAGCTTCCTTGGTGACCTGGATGGAGCCCCAGAGTGTGTCAGCAGTGAGCTCTCAGATGGCACCAAGTGAGGTGTCAGTGGTGACTGCACCAGGGCAGGGAGGCTCTGCAGAGGGACTTGGGTAGGTTGGATCCATGGCCAAGGTGGCCAGGAGCAGCTTCACCCAGGCCAGGTGCCAGGCCCTGCCCTGGGGGCACAACCACCCCAAGCAAGGCTGCAGGCTTGGGGCAGTGTGGCTCAAAGCTGCTGGCACAAAGGGACCCCAGAATAACAGGGGGGGAAAAGCAATCCAGGAGCAGAGAGCCAGGCTGTGGCCAGAGCTGGCCCAGGCTCCTGTTCAGGCTCCCAGGGGTCTGCTGCTGCCTGAGAGAACCTTTGCTGCCTCCCAGGATGTCAGGGTTGGAAGGCACCCAGAGATCACTGAGTCCAACCCCTGCCAGAGCAGGACCATGCAAGCTACCATGTGGGCATGAGAGCTTGGGGGTGGAACCTTCAAGATGAAAGAGGGAAGGGCTGAGTGGGAGACTGGAGCAGGAGAGCAGCACTGGAGAAGACTCTGCTGTGGGCCTGGCTCCCCTGAGGCCCCTTCCAGCCCCTAACACCCTGTGAGCCTGGGCTGTCCCTGGGCCAGGCAGTGTGCTGTGGGTGCACAGGAACCTGCCTGTGGTGGCCTGGATTGGTTTGTGTCTGTCCTGAGGGCAAGGAGGGTTTGTCAGTCTTCAGGAGGGGCTGCAGCAGCCCTCCCTGCTCAGGGGTAGCAGGGAGCCTGGGCCGGGATCTGGCAGGAGACATCTGCTGCAGCAGGAGCTGAGACAGGCTGCACTCACAGGCTGTGTGTCTGAGCTCCTAGAGGTGAGGCAGGGAGCAGCCTGTCTGGAGCTGGCAGCAGACAATGGAGATGGATGAAGTGAGGCACTTGGGAAGGGCTCACTCTGTGTATGTTATGGCTGCTGGTGCTGAGCCCCTGGCCCAGGGCCTCAGGGTCTGGAGAACTTTGTTCTCACTCTGGGAGATTTTTCTCTTTGCTGTCATCTCCTCTGTCTCTTATCTGCTTGGGTTTGGCTTTGCATGAGCACACAAAGATGAGATGGGCCTGGCACTGCTCTGAGACATCACCTGGAGCACTGCATCCTGCTCTGCAGCCCTCAGCACAGCAAGGACCTGGAGCTGAGGGAGAGGCTGCAGAGGAGGCCAGGAGAATGCTGAGGGGCTTGGAGCAGCTCTGCTGCCAGGCCAGGCTGAGGGAGCTGGGGGTGTGCAGCCTGCAGAAGAGAAGGCTGCAGGCAGAGCTCAGAGCAGCCTGCCAGGAGCTGAAGGGGCTGCAAGAAGGCTGCAGAGAGACTGTTGGCAAAGGCCTGCAGGGCCAGCAGCAGGGCCAAGGGCTGCAAAGCAGAGCAGAGCAGCTTGAGCTTGGAGGTGAGGAAGAAGTTGTGCAGCAGGAGGGTGGTGGAAGCCTGGCCCAGGTTGCCCAGGGAGGTGGTTGAGGCTCCCTGCCTGGAGCTGTTGAAGGGGAGGCTGGAGAGGGCTGTGGGCAAGCTGCTGGAGTTGGGGCTGTGCCTGCTGGGTGCAGAGGCCTTGGGCTGAGCTCTGCAGCTCCCTCCCAGCCCAGGCTGTGATTATTTGATTCCATTGCTCTGGACTGGCTGGGACTGGAGTGCAAGCCCGAGAAGACATTGGATGGGCAAAGCCATCTCAGCTGCATGGTGTGGAGCACTGCAGTGCTGAGTGACCTCAAGACAGAACAGGGAATTCTGAGGGTGTCAGGGAGGGATAGGCCTGGGGGGGATGGAGCAGAACTAGAAGTGGGGAGATGGAGATTGGCTGTGAGGAAGAAGTTGTTGCCCAGGAGGGTGGTGAGAGCCTGGCCCAGGCTGCCCAGGGAGGTGGTGGAAGCCTCCTGCCTGGAGGTGTTTGCAGCCAGGCTGGAGGTGGCTGTGAGCAACCTGCTGTGGTGTGAGGTGTCCCTGCCCAGGGCAGGGGGTTGGGGCTGGCTGAGCCTTGAGCTCCCTTCCAGCCCTGGCAGCTCTGTGATCCTGTGAGCCACTGGAGCTGTGCAGGAGTTGTTTCCTGTAGAACAGAATAGACCAGGTTGGAAGAGACCTTTGAGATCATCCAGTCCAACCTATCCCCCAACACCACCTAATCAACTCAACCATGGCACCAAGCACCCCATCAATCTCCTCCTGAACACCTCCAGGGATGGGGACTCCACCACCTCCCCAGGCAGCACATCCCAAGGGCCAATCTCTCTGTGTAGAATTTCCTCCTCACATCCAGCCTGAGCCTCCTCTGGCACAGCTTGAGGCTGTGTCCTCTTGTTCTGGTGCTGTGCATTGAAGGTAGTTTCTCAGTCTCAGCTTCATGCAGCAGCTGCTCTCCAATGCTGCTAGAGCTTTCCATGGCAGAAAGGAGTGCAGCCTGGCACAGGTGACCTGCCTTGAGTAGGAATCATCCTGAGCAGTCTGCTTCAAGGAGAAACAGAACAGGGAATGCATCTTGCAGTCCCAGAGCAGCCCTGTGGGAGCTTGAGCCTGGTGTAAATACTTCTTAGGCTCCAAATGAAAGCATATTCAGCTGGGGGGAACACAAATCTGTCAGCTGGGACACAGGGGCAGAGGAGGAGGTTTGGGCCCTGGATCATTTGTGCTGTTCTGTGCTGAGCTATATTGAAAGGCATTTAATGGGGGGGGGGAGGATAAAATAACCTCGTGGTTATGGATGGGATTGATGCTGAGTGTGGCTGATGGATGCTCAGCTGCTGGCCAGAGCCCTGCCTGCCATTGCTGGGGCATTTAAATCCACCTCTGAGTACCTGGAAGAACTGAGACTGGTCACTGCAGAGAGAATCATCACAGGAGTGTCAGGGCTGGAAGGCAGCTCAAGGCTCAGCCAGCTCCAAGCCCCTGCCATGGGCAGGGACACCTCACACCACAGCAGGTTGCTCACAGCCACCTCCAGCCTGGCTGCAAACACCTCCAGGCAGGAGGCTTCCACCACCTCCCTGGGCAGCCTGGGCCAGGCTCTCACCACCCTCCTGGCCAACAACTTCTTCCTCACAGCCAACCTCAATCTCCCCTCCTCTAGTTCTGCTCCATCCCCCCCAGGCCTATCCCTCCCTGACACCCTCACAAGTCCCTCCCCAGCTTTCTTGCAGCCCCCTGCAGCTCCTGGAAGACCAAATTAGGTCTCCTGGGAGCCTTCTCCTCTCCAGCCTGCACAATCCCAGCTCTTTGAGGCTGTGCTGATGGGAGAGGCAGAACTGGCCCACACCTGGCCCAGGTCTGGCCTCCAGTGCTCAGCTCCCCTCCCAAGCCCAGGCTGCACTGTTGTTTACAAAGCACATCTGATCAGAAGCTGCAGTGCAGCTCCTTCCTCAAGAGGCCAAATGTGCCTCAGTTCCCAGGGGGGCTGTGCAAATAGATCTTCCCTTCCTTTACTGGAGTTGTCATCAGCAAGCTATCTGAAGGAGAAATGGAAGTGCCCCCAGTTGCCCCCTGGGAGAGGCACTGCAGCATGTCCTTGGGGCTGCCAGCAGGTCCCCCGGGGGCTGCCTGCCTGCTGGTCCCACTCAGCACAGTGCCCCTGGCTCTGGGGCATACAGGCAGCATCCCTGAGTTACTCCCTTCTGCAGCTCTGGAAGGGGAAGACCATTGTCTGCTGCAGAAGCTGTAGTGGAGTGCTCAGCTCCACACCTCACTGCCTCCCAATCCCCCCAGGCCTCAGCTCCTGTTCCCTCTGTTGGCACCACTGCTGTCTCACAGCTTCCTTGGTGACCTGGATGGAGCCCCAGAGTGTGTCAGCAGTGAGCTCTCAGATGGCACCAAGTGAGGTGTCAGTGGTGACTGCACCAGGGCAGGGAGGCTCTGCAGAGGGACTTGGGTAGGTTGGATCCATGGCCAAGGTGGCCAGGAGCAGCTTCACCCAGGCCAAGTGCCAGCTCCTGCCCTGGGGGCACAACCACCCCAAGCAAGGCTGCAGGCTTGGGGCAGTGTGGCTGCAAAGCTGCTGGCAGAAAGGGACCTGGGGGTGCTGCTGGGCAAGCAGCTGAAGAGGAGCCAGCAGTGTGCCCAGGGGGCCAAGAGAGCCAAAGGCCTCCTGGCTGGGCTCAGCAATGCTGTGTCCAGCAGCAGCAGGGAGGGGATTGTCCCCTGGCACTCAGCACTGGGCAGCCCACACCTGGAGCCTTGTGTCCAGCTCTGGGCAGCTGAGTGGCAGAGAGCTGTGGAGGTGCTGGAGCCAGGGCAGAGGAGGGCAAGGAAGCTGGGAAGGGCCTGGAGAAGCAATGTGCTGGAGAGAGGCTGAAGGAGCTGGGGCTGGTTAGTGGGCAAGAGAGGAGGCTGAGGGGAGAGCTCCTGGCTGCCTGCAGCTCCCTGCAAGGAGGTTGTGCAGAGGCTGCTGCTGCTCTCTGCTGCCAGGGCATTAGTGAGAGAAGAAGAGGGCAGAGCCTCAAGCTGCCCCTGGGGAGGTTGAGAGTGGAGCTTAGGCACAAGAGTGCTGAGGGCTTGGGATGTGCTGGGCAGGGAGGTGGTGGAGTGCCCAGGGCTGGCTGTGTTTGAAGGTGGTTTGGCTGTGGGGCTTGGGGCTGTGGTTTAGGGCTGAGCCTTGCAGAGCAGGGCTGATGGTTGGCCTTGGGGACCCTCAGGCTCTCTCCCAGCCAATCTTAATGACAGGAGTGGAGGGGAGTGGAACAAAACTAGAAGTGGGGAGACTCAGATTGGATGCTAGTCAGAAGTTCTCCTCTATCTTACAGCCTGCCCCACACTGCTCCAGCTCTCCCTGCCCATAAGTGTCAGGGGGAGTGCAGTGCCCGTGGGCTGCTGCAGCAGTTTGCTCTCTCAGGGCAGCTCTCAAGTGTGCTGCTGGCAGGGGGGGCAGGCCAGGAGGAAACTTCTGATGAAGTGAAACTGCCTCAGGAATTTTGTTTATGGTGCTTAAGTCTCAGCTTCTTATTCATCTCCTCAGAAGCTGTTCAGGGCCCCTGACCAGATGGAGATTCAGGGCCAGCGCTGCCAGCAGAGCCTCCAGCTGCCTTCCATCAATATTTGTGAGGTGTTTTGGAAGCAAAAGCCATCTCCTCTGCCTGGAAACTGACCGAGGATCAAAGGCTCTAAACAGCCTCTTGGGGTGAAGGCTGCTGCCACAGCAGCCCTGCTGGCTTGCTGCATGGCCCCAGGGGAAGGTGGCACCTCTGCCCTTTGAGGCCATTCCTCTTCCTTCCTGAGAGCTCAGAAATTGCAAGGGGGGGAGAGGAGAGGGCAGGATTTGGGGGATGCTCTTAGAGGTCTTTTCCAACCTTAATGATTCTTCAGGAGTACTCTAAGAATAAACCAGAAGCCTGTGTCCAAGACAGGGAGAGGAGCAGCCCCCTGCAGAGTGCCAGCAGAGCCAGAGAGGGGATTCTGCCCCTTGGCTCTGCTGAGACCTCCCCTGCAGGGCTGGGTGCAGCTCTGCAGCCCTCAGCACAGCAAGGACCTGGAGCTGATGGAGAGGCTGCAGAGGAGGCCAGGAGAATGCTGAGGGGCTTGGAGCAGCTCTGCTGCCAGGCCAGGCTGAGGGAGCTGGGGGTGTGCAGCCTGGAGAAGAGAAGGCTGCAGGCAGAGCTCAGAGCAGCCTGCCAGGAGCTGAAGGGGCTGCAAGAAGGCTGCAGAGAGACTGTTGGCAAAGGCCTGCAGGGCCAGCAGCAGGGCCAAGGGCTGCAAAGCAGAGCAGAGCAGCTTGAGCTTGGAGGTGAGGAAGAAGTTGTGCAGCAGGAGGGTGGTGGAAGCCTGGCCCAGGTTGCCCAGGGAGGTGGTTGAGGCTCCCTGCCTGGAGCTGTTGAAGGGGAGGCTGGAGAGGGCTGTGGGCAAGCTGCTGGAGTTGGGGCTGTCCCTGCTGGGTGCAGAGGCCTTGGGCTGAGCTCTGCAGCTCCCTCCCAGCCCAGGCTGTTCTGTGGCTCTGAGGAGCACATACAGCATGGGGTTGGGTTGTAGGCATTTGAAGAGCTGCTGCTGCTGTGTTGGGAGGGGATCAAGCTTGCCATGCAGACAAATCCCCAGCCCATGGCACACGCTGTGGTACCTGCATTTGTTTTAAATGCACAGCCCTGGGAGGAGAGGCTGAGGGAGCTGGGGTTGCTCTGCCTGGAGAAGGGGAGGCTCAGGGGAGACCCTTGCTCTCTCCAGCTCCCTGAAGGGAGGCTGTAGCCAGCTGGGGGTTGGTCTCTTCTCCCAGGCAACCAGCAGCAGAACAAGAGGACACAGTCTCAAGCTGTGCCAGGGGAGGTTTAGGCTGGAGGTGAGGAAGAAATTCTTCCCAGCAGGAGAGATTGGCCATTGGGATGTGCTGCCCAGGGAGGTGGTGGAGTCCCCATCCCTGGAGGTGTTTAACCAGAGCCTGGCTGGGGCCCTTGGTGCCATGGCTGAGTTGGTTAGGTGGTGCTGGGGGGGGTTGGCCTGGATGCCCTCAGAGGTCTCTTGCAGCCTGGTTGCTGCTGTGTGGCTGTGCCAGGGAGCAGCATGTGCCAGCAGTGCTCTGCTGCCCAGGCTGCTGGTGCCAGAGCTCTGCCTGCTGATGTGCCTAAGCACAATAAATTACAACTCTTCCCTGTGACTTATTTCAGGCAGGGCAGGATGTGAGATGTCTTTAATAAGCTTAGTTACTCCCCACCCCTGTTCTCTCTTTAATCCTGTTAGCACTCATTGAGCATTTAATTACAGCTCCCAAGGTCTGAATGGGAGCAGCAGTGTGAGCTGACTGCACTTACATGAACCTGACAAACAGAGGCCACTACCTCCCCTGGGCAGCCTCCTGCTCCTGACAGGACCTCAGCTGCAGCAATTAGATGGCTGCTAATTAATGCTCTTTGCACTGGGGCTGAACGTGCTCTGAGGAACTCAGTGGACCTCCCCCCTCACTCGGGAAGAGATGACTCTCAGCCCAGAGGCTCCTGAATGCCCAGGCACAAAAAGACATCATCCTGGCCCGAGGAGTTCATAGAGCAGGAAGGCTTTTTGTTCTCCTGCAGTGTTCAGACTCCTGCAGGCTCGCAGGGGGCAGCCTTGTCCTGGGTGACCTCCAGCAGTGACCTTGGGCACAGCTCCCTGGAAGGAGGCTGCAGGGGGCTGGGGCTTGGTCTCTTCTCCCTCATCTCACAGAGTGAGAGGGAATGGCCTCAGACTGAGCCAGGGGAGAGTTAGGTTGGGGAAGACTGGAATCATGGAATTGTCAGGGCTGGGAGGGAGCTCAAGGCTCAGCCAGCTCCAACCCCCTGCCATGGCCAGGGACACCTCATACCACAGCAGCTTGCTCACAGCCACCTCCAGCCTGGCTGCAAACACCTCCAGGCAGGAGGCTTCCACCACCTCCCTGGGCAGCCTGGGCCAGGCTCTCACCACCCTCCTGGCCAACAACTTCTTCCTCACAGCCAATCTCCATCTCCCCACTTCTAGTTCTGCTCCATCCCCCCCACTCCTATCCCTCCCTCACACCCTCACAAGTCCCTCCCCAGCTTTCCTGCAGCCCCCTGCAGATCCTGGAAGGCCACAATGAGGTCACCTGGGAGCCTTCTCCCCTCCAGGCTGCACAACCCCAACTCCCTCAGGCTGTGCTCACAGCAGAGCAGCTCCAGCCCTCTGCTCCTCCTCCTGGCCCTGCTCTGGACACCTTCCAGCCCCTCCAGATCCTTCCTGGCACAGAGGCTCCAGAGCTGGCCCCAGAGCTCCAGCTGTGGTCTCAGCAGAGTGGAGCAGAGGGGCAGAATCCCCTCCCTGCCCTGCTGGCCACACTTCTCTTGCTGCAGCCCAGGCTCTGCTTGGCTCTCTGGGCTGCAAGTGCTCACTGCTGGCTCCTGCTGAGCTTCTCCTCCCCCAGCACCCCCAGGTCCTTTTCTGCAGGGCTGCTCTCCAGCCAGTCCCTGCCCAGCCTGTAGCAGTGCCTGGGATTGCCCTGCCCCAGCTGCAGGACCTTGCCCTTGGTCTGGTTGAACCTCCTGAGGTTGTCCTGGTCCCAGCTCTGCAGCCTGCCCAGGTCCCTCTGGAGGAAGTTCTGTACAGATAAAGGGTCAGGGATTGGCACAAGGAGGTGGTGGAGTCCCCATCCCTGGGAGGTGCTCAGGGAGCCTGTGGCCATGGCTCCTGGGGCTGTGTTCTGGCCATGGTGGTGTTGGATGGGGTGATCTGGGAGGCCTTCTCCAGCAGAAGCAATTCTGTGTGTGGATAACTCTGGGTCATGAGATGCTTCAGCTTCTCATCCTCAGGCTGTGGCTCAGCAGCAGGGAGCTGCCTCCCAGCCTCTCTGTGATGTCTCTGGGCACTCCTGCTGAGAATCCAGAGCTGAGCAGGGTTGCAGGCACAGGAGGGGCAGAGTGGTTCAGTACTTCCCAGGTTTGTTCCCCAGGCCCTCTGGGAGTCTGTTCCTCCAAGAAATGGAGAGAGGTTTCTTGTGGAGGTGCAGGGAGGGCAAGGAAGGGAAGTGAAGTGGTGCAGAGGCAGTGCTTGACAGCCAGTTTCAACAGCTCAGGGGTGTGAGAATCAGGGTCTGAGTGGCCAGGAGAGCCAAGGGGAAGGCCTGGGTGAGCCAATCCAGTAGTCAGTGCTGCCCCTGTTGAGCCAAGTGACTGCTCAGTGCTGTGCAGGTGTGGGGAGCTCATAGCTGGTGGAAACACAAAGCAGTGCAGAGGGAAGAGCAGACTGGAAGCAATCTGAGTCCCTCCAGGGCAGTAAACATTCCACTGCATCTGCAAGGGACTTGTTCCTAGGCCTGTGCCAAGCACTGCTTCCAGGAGCTTCCTTACACAGCAGCAGCAGAGGAGCTGTGGGGCTCCTAACCCTCCAGGAGCCTGTGCCATGCAGACCTGCAGCAGGAGGAAGCACTTCCACTTCCATGCAGTCACAGAATGGGCTGGCAGCCTCCTCCAGAGCTCATCCAGTCCAAGCCCCTGAGCATTCTCCTCAGCTCCAGGTCCTTGCTGTGCTGAGGGCTCCAGCCCTGCAGGGGAGGTCTCAGCAGAGCCAAGGGGCAGGATCTCCTCCCTGGAGCTGCTGGGCACTCTGCAGGGGGCTGCTCCTCTCCCTGTCTCTCTGGCTTCTGGTTTATCCTTAGAGTATTCCTGAGGGGTAACCCAGAATCATTCAGGTTGGAAAAGACCTCTAAGACATCCCCAACCCCTGCCCCCTGCTGAAGATGGACATAGCCCCTGGCCAGCTGGGCCTGAGGCTCACTGTCACCAGCTCCCCAGCAGCTTCTGCTAGGTTAACCTCCAGCTGCACACTGTGGAGCCTCTGCTGGTGCTCAGCCAGGCCCCTCCCTGGCCTCTGGATGCAAAATGATCCAAAGGAAATGTTCAGAGACCTTTCCCTGCAGGAGTGGAGTGTGGCTCCTGGAATCTGGTTGTCACCTTGCTTCTGGCCAGGGAACAACCTCAGCAGAGGGAGTCCCTTCAGTCACAGCAGTGCCCATGAGAGCTGCCCAGGTGGTTTCAGAACCTCCTGTGTGACCACTCAGACTCAAGAGCAGGACCTGCCTGGGCACCAGGCCAGAGGCAGGCTGCTGCCATGCCCCAGCTCAGCACACTGCTGACCAGAGCCTGGCACAAGTACCACACCTTCTGGGCAGCTCCTTAGACTGTCCTCAGGAGAGGGCAGCCCTGGCCTGAGAGGTCTCTCCACTGTGCCATCATTCTTCAGGCAGAGGGTGAGTGCAGGGGAAGGCTTGGAGAGGTGCTGCTCTGGGGGGCAACAGCTCCAACCATCCAGTCAGAAATGCAAAGCCTGCCACCCCTGGCTGGCAGCACTCCTCCTGCTTCTCTGTTTGCTTTCTCAGCCATTTGGATGACTTTGTTCTCTTTAAGCACCAAAGCACTGCCCAGGCCTGGAAGGCTGGGGGCTCAGCCTGGGGGAGAGTGGAGCAGAGGGGAGCTGTGCAAAGGCTTTCCACATCTGACTCTGAACAAGGCTACAGCAGAGCCCTAAACAGGAGCAGGCAGCTGACAAGGCTTGGGAGGCTTGCAGTGAATGAGGAGAGTTTGGTCAGGGAGCAGCAGGGGCTGACTGCACAAGGACCTGCTCTCTGCCATGGGCTGCACCCCCTGGCCCTGAGCAGCAGGCTGGGAGTGATGGGGCCCTTGAGAGCAGCAAGTGATGGGAAGCCAAGGGAGCTGGAGGGGAGCTGCTCTGTACATGGAGGGAGGTGAAGCTCAGGGAGCTGGGGCTGGAGGGGAGCTGCCCTGTACATGGAGGGAGGTGAAGCTCAGGGAGCTGGGGCTGGAGGGGAGCTGCTCTGTACATGGAGGGCAGGGGGAAGCTAAAGGAGCTGGGGCTGGAGGGGAGCTGCTCTGTACATGGAGGGGAGATGACCACCCAGGAGACCAACTTCTTACAGGGATGGGGATGGAGCTGGAAGCTGGCCCTGCTGTGGCATCATCAGTGGGGCAGGGGCTGGTGGCCTCAGGGACATGAAATAGGTTCCTAGGAGGAGCTGCAGAGGCATTGGGCAGGAGCAGTCAGGGCTGTTGGAGCTCTCAGGGCCCTGACATCTCTCAATTGCCATTGCCCCTAATGGTTCAGCACGATGTAAGCTGTGGGTTTGGGGCAGCATCAGCCCAGGGGATGCCCTGCTGTGGATGTGTTTGTGCTCCTAAATGAGAGGAGGGGAAAAGAGTCATCAAGCCCTCCGGAGGGGGTGGCTGGGGAGCAATGAACGCTGCCAAGCATGTGGCAATGGCAGCTCGGGGACGCGCTCAGCCTGTGGCTCCGGCGGCGGGGAGCAGCCGGCGGTGCGAGGGAGGGCAGGGGGCACGGCCGGGCGGGGGGCACGGCTGGGCTGGGGCGGTGCGAGGGCTGGGGGCACGGCCAGCGGCAGGCTGCTGACTGTGGGAGGCAGAACAAACAGCCAAACCCTCCAAACGATGCCTTGGGAGCACGGCCCTGGGGCAGGGCACAAGCTGCACACAGCAGCTGCCCTCCTCCTCCTCTGTCCCATTTGCCTTCCCTGCTGCCCACTCCATCCCTGCTTCTTTCCTCCTCTGTTCTGGGGCTGTGCCATCACAGCTGTTAGCTGAGCTTTCTCTTCCCAGTTCTGCTCCTGGCTTTCTGCACCCTGAGTGCAATAACAATCAGCAAAACCCCCAAAAGGCTGAGCCTGTGCTGGGGTCTTGTGGTGGTTTCTGTACAGGGTCTGTAGGGAGAAGTAGAAATACTGCAGCAAAGGGCTGTGACTTCACCTGGAAGGGCAGGCTCTGCAGCCAGCACAGCCTGGTTGTGCTGGGAAGCTGCATGATAGACTGAGCTGCAAGGATCTGCTGAGGAGCGAGGAGATGCTGGAGTGGTTGAGCAGAAGTGTGGAGTAGGAGCATTGTCTGCCACTGAGATGAGCAGGAGGGCCAAGAGAAGGCTGCAGAGAGACTGTTGGCAAAGGCCTGCAGGGCCAGCAGCAGGGCCAAGGGCTGCAAAGCAGAGCAGAGCAGCTTGAGCTTGGAGGTGAGGAAGAAGTTGTGCAGCAGGAGGGTGGTGGAAGCCTGGCCCAGGCTGCCCAGGGAGGTGGTTGAGGCTCCCTGCCTGGAGCTGTTGAAGGGGAGGCTGGAGAGGGCTGTGGGCAAGCTGCTGGAGTTGGGGCTGTGCCTGCTGGGTGCAGAGGCCTTGGGCTGAGCTCTGCAGCTCCCTTCTGGCCTGGACCATTCTGTGGGCACTCAAATGCACAACCCCTCAGCAGCAGCAGTGTTTGAAAGTGTTTGTCAAAGCTCCACTGCCCTGCCAGAAGAGCTGCCTGGTGAAAAGCTTAAATTCAGACATCTTTGGGGTTTTTTTCTACAGAATGCCACAGAGTGCCAGGGGCTGGCAGGGAGCTGCAGAGCTCAGCCAGCCCAAGCCCCCTGCCCCAGCAGGGTCACCCACAGCAGCTCACACAGCAACACATCCAGCTGGCCTTGCAAGAGCTCCACACAGGGAGACTCCACAGCCCCCCTGGGCAGCCTCTGCCAGGCTTCTCTCACCCTCACAGGGAGCAAACTCTTCCTCCTCTTCCCATGGCACTTCCTCTGCCTCAGCTTCCACCCCTGCCCCTTCTGCTGGCATTGGGCAGCCCCCAGCAGAGCCTGGCTCCAGCCTCTGGCCACTGCCCCTGCACAGCTTTAGCCCCGGCCAGGAGCTCACCTCTCAGGCTCCTCTCCAGATGGTGTTGAGCAAAACAGGAAGGGATTTCAGCATCTCTCATGAGCAGCCCCAGGGACTCTTCCCCCTGCTCGGGAAGCTCGTTTGGTTGCCGGGGGTTTGTCTCCTTTCCCGGGAGCCCATCCGAGCAGGGCTGAGACTTCCCCCGGCAGGATCCAGCCCCACCGGAGGGCTCTGCTCTGCCTGGTCCCGGAGCGCCCTCAGCCCTGCCGGCGGTGAGGAGATGTTTGTGTTCCTGGAGTGTTTGTGCCGGGGGTGCTGCCGGCGCTGCCGTGCCGCGGGAGGCTGCTCGGCGCAGGTGCTAAGTGGCAGTGAATTAGCTTAAGTGCACGGAAGCCTTGTTGGGATGCTCCCTGGGAGAGCTGAAGTGGTGAGGCAGTACGACAGCTTTGTTTGTCGGTGAGGGACTGCGCCTGGGGGGTTGAGGCTCTCGCTGAGGCATCTTTATTGCCTTGGTGGTGTTAATCGAGACGAACTGCCCAGCCGCCCCGGGGCAGGGCAGGGCAGGGCAGGAGGCGCAGCGGAGGTCTGAGCTGCCTTAGTATCATAGTGAAGTATCATAGAATCAGTCAGGGCTGGAAGGGACCACAAGGATCAGCCAGTTCCAACCCCCTGCCATGGGCAGGGACACCCCACACTAGATCAGGCTGGACAGAGCCTCAGCCAGCCTGGGCTTAAGCACCTCCAGAGACAGGGCCCCAACCACCTCCCTGCACAACCCATTCCAGGGCTTCACCACTCTCATGGGGAAGAACTTCCTCCTCCCCTCCAGCCTCAATCTCCCCACCTCCAGCTTCATTCAATTCCCCCTAGTCCTATCACTGCCTGAGATCCTGAGCAGTCCCTCCCCAGCCTTCCTGTAGCCCCCTGCAGATCCTGGAAGGCCACAATGAGGTCACCTGGGAGCCTTCTCTTCTCCAGACTGAACAGCCCCAACTCCTTCAGTCTGTCCTCACAGCAGAGCAGCTCCAGCCCTCTGCTCATCCTCCTGGCCCTGCTCTGGACACCTTCCAGCACCTCCACATCCCTCTTGCAATAGGGGCTCCAGAGCTGGAGGCAGGACTCCAGGTGGGGTCTCCCCAGAGCTGAGCAGAGGGGGAGGATCACCTCCCTTGCCCTGCTGGCCACACTTCTCCTGCTGCAGCCCAGGCTCTGGTTGGCTTTGTGGGCTGCAAGTGCACACTGAGAGCTCCTGGTGAGCTTCTCCTCCCCCAGCACCCCCAAGTCTCTCAGGGCTGCTTTCCAGCCAGTCCCTGCCCAGCCCAGCCTGTGTTTGTGCCTTGTCTGAGGTGTGGACAGGATGAGGAGGAGATAATTGGTGGCAGGCTTTTGTTTGGGGGACATGGAGAGGCCTCCCCTCTGTGGCTTTGGTGGGGGAAGGTGAGGAGGTTTCAGTGAGAGAATGAAGTCAGAACACAGGAAATTACTTGGTCTGGAAAGAGGAGAATAGAACAAATCAGGTTGGAAGAGACCTTCAAGATCATGGAGTCCAACCTCTCACCCAGCACCACCTAATCAACTAACCCATGGCACCAAGCACCCCATCAAGTCTCCTCCTGGACACCTCCTGGGATGGTGACTCCACCACCTCCCACTGAGGTGCTGTGGTGTTTGAGTCTCAGGGCTCACCCTGCTGTGCTCTCCTGGTTGGATCTTGCTCCTCAAGCTCTGACCTGCTGGCACTGATGTGTCCTACCAACCCCAACAGCTCTCTGCCCTGCTGGCCTCTGTCCAGGGAGCAGGCACTGCAAGGCAGCCTCTTCATGTGAGCTGCTGGGGGCTTAGTCCATGTCATTATTGACCCTTTGGACTCTTGGCACGTTTGGGATGGATCCATGGGTCAGGCTCTCTGCCCTGCCCTGCTGAGAGCACAGCTGCAATCCTGGGTCCAGTTTGGGGCTCCCCAGCTGAGAGAGACAGAGAGCTGCTGGGGAGAGTCCCAGGCAGAGGCAGGAGGATGCTTAGGGGACTTGAGCATCTCCCCTGGGAAGAGAGCCTGAGAGCCCTGGGGCTGTTTAGCCTGGAGAGGAGA
The DNA here is from genome assembly GCA_011125475.1 of Melanerpes aurifrons. Lineage (NCBI taxonomy): Eukaryota > Metazoa > Chordata > Aves > Piciformes > Picidae > Melanerpes > Melanerpes aurifrons. The sequence goes on from WWNC01000060.1 coordinate 711,331, forward strand.
AGGCTGAGAGGGATCTGCTCAATGTCTCTGCAGAGCTGAGGGCTGGGGGTCAAGGGGAGGGGGCCAAGCTCTTGTGGGTGCTGCACAGCAAGAAGCCAAGGAGCACTGGAGCCAAACTTGAGCAGAGAAGGTTTCAGCTGCCCAGGAGGAGAAAGTTCTTTGTTGTGAGGGTGAGGGAGGCCTGGAGCAGGCTGCCCAGAGAGGTTGTGGAGTCTCCTGCTCTGGAGCCTTTCCAACCCCCCCTGGCTGCATTGCTGTGTGGCCTGCCCTGGGTGCTGCTGCTCTGGCAGGGGCTGCACTGGCTGCTCTCTGCAGCTCCCTCCCAGCCTCTGCTGCTCTGTGGTGCTGTGCTGGAACTACACAAGGATCCAGGGGGGGTTACCTGTGCCAGCAGCCTCCTCCTGTTCCACAAATTATTTGTCCTTCCAAAGAATGAAGCAGGAAACCCACCTGAGGAGCTGGCAGCCACTTGCCCCCCAGGGTCAGCTCCTGGCCCTGTGCCCCAGGGCTCCCCCCCGGGTCAGCTCCTGGCCCTGTGCCCCAGGGCTCCCCCCCGGGTCAGCTCCTGGCCGTGTGCCCCAGGGCTCCCCCCCGGGTCAGCTCCTGGCCGTGTGCCCCAGGGCTCCCCCCCGGGTCAGCTCCTGGCCGTGTGCCCCAGGGCTCCCCCCCGGGTCAGCTCCTGGCCCCCGCTGGAGGGGGAGGTTGTCAGAACGGTTGCTGTGATCTCTTGCTGTGCTTAGCATCAGCTCCCAGCTTCGAGGGAGGCTGTGCAGAGGACTCAGAAATAATTGTCGTGTAATTACCCATCAGCTTTCACTTGCTCACTTGAATCCTTGCCCCTGGGGCCGGAGCAGTGCCTAAGGAGCTGCCAAATGGGCTGCAGCTGAGCACACGCTGGTGTTTAGTTTAGCTTTCAACAGGAAGCAAGGAGCACAGTGTGAGATTAGAGGCTTGATTAGCCCTTTGATGTGCAGCTTAGCCTGAGCCTGCCTCTGAGGCTGTGCTCTGCCCAGCACAGGGCTGCTGCTTGGAACGGGGCAGCCGAGCTCTGCTCTGGGCCTGCTGGAGCAGCCTCACACCCTCCCTGCTCGCAGCAGGACGTGCTGCAGTCGCTCGTGCCCCGCACAGGCTGCAGCCCATCCCTGCACAGGCTGCAGCCCATCCCTGCACAGGCTGCAGCCCATCCCTGCACAGGCTGCAGCCCATCCATCCCCGCACAGGCTGCAGCCCATCCATCCCCGCACAGGCTGCAGCCCATCCCCGCACAGGCTGCAGCCCATCCCCGCACAGGCTGCAGCCCATCCATCCGCACAGGCTGCAGCCCATCCATCCCGCACAGGCTGCAGCCCATCCATCCCCGCACAGGCTGCAGCCCATCCATCCCCGCACAGGCTGCAGCCCATCCATCCCGCACAGGCTGCAGCCCATCCATCCCGCACAGGCTGCAGCCCATCCATCCCGCACAGGCTGCAGCCCATCCATCCCGCACAGGCTGCAGCCCATCCATCCCGCACAGGCTGCAGCCCATCCATCCCGCACAGGCTGCAGCCCATCCCGCACAGGCTGCAGCCCATCCATCCCGCACAGGCTGCAGCCCATCCATCCCGCACAGGCTGCAGCCCATCCCCGCACAGGCTGCAGCCCATCCCTGCACAGGCTGCAGCCCATCCCCGCACAGGCTGCAGCCCATCCATCCCCGCACAGGCTGCAGCCCATCCATCCCCGCACAGGCTGCAGCCCATCCCTGCACAGGCTGCAGCCCATCCCTGCACAGGCTGCAGCCCATCCCTGCACAGGCTGCAGCCCATCCCTGCACAGGCTGCAGCCCATCCCCGCACAGGCTGCAGCCCATCCCCGCACAGGCTGCAGCCCATCCATCCTCGCACAGGCTGCAGCCCATCCATCCCGCACAGGCTGCAGCCCATCCCTGCACAGGCTGCAGCCCATCCCTGCACAGGCTGCAGCCCATCCCGCACAGGCTGCAGCCCATCCATCCCGCACAGGCTGCAGCCCATCCCGCACAGGCTGCAGCCCATCCCCGCACAGGCTGCAGCCCATCCCTGCACAGGCTGCAGCCCATCCCCGCACAGGCTGCAGCCCATCCCGCACAGGCTGCAGCCCATCCCCGCACAGGCTGCAGCCCATCCCCGCACAGGCTGCAGCCCATCCATCCCCGCACAGGCTGCAGCCCATCCATCCCCGCACAGGCTGCAGCCCATCCATCCCCGCACAGGCTGCAGCCCATCCATCCCCGCACAGGCTGCAGCCCATCCCCGCACAGGCTGCAGCCCATCCCCGCACAGGCTGCAGCCCATCCCCGCACAGGCTGCAGCCCATCCATCCTCGCACAGGCTGCAGCCCATCCATCCCCGCACAGGCTGCAGCCCATCCCTGCACAGGCTGCAGCCCATCCTGCACAGGCTGCAGCCCATCCCGCACAGGCTGCAGCCCATCCATCCCCGCACAGGCTGCAGCCCATCCCGCACAGGCTGCAGCCCATCCCCCGCACAGGCTGCAGCCCATCCCTGCACAGGCTGCAGCCCATCCCCGCACAGGCTGCAGCCCATCCATCCCCGCACAGGCTGCAGCCCATCCCCGCACAGGCTGCAGCCCATCCCTGCACAGGCTGCAGCCCATCCCGCACAGGCTGCAGCCCATCCATCCCCGCACAGGCTGCAGCCCATCCATCCCGCACAGGCTGCAGCCCATCCATCCCCGCACAGGCTGCAGCCCATCCATCCCGCACAGGCTGCAGCCCATCCCCGCACAGGCTGCAGCCCATCCCCGCACAGGCTGCAGCCCATCCCCGCACAGGCTGCAGCCCATCCATCCCCGCACAGGCTGCAGCCCATCCCGCACAGGCTGCAGCCCATCCCGCACAGGCTGCAGCCCATCCATCCCCGCACAGGCTGCAGCCCATCCCCGCACAGGCTGCAGCCCATCCATCCCGCACAGGCTGCAGCCCATCCATCCTCGCACAGGCTGCAGCCCATCCATCCCCGCACAGGCTGCAGCCCATCCATCCCCGCACAGGCTGCAGCCCATCCATCCCCGCACAGGCTGCAGCCCATCCATCCCGCACAGGCTGCAGCCCATCCATCCCTGCACAGGCTGCAGCCCATCCCTGCCGAGCTCGGCTGTGCCTGCCCCGCGGCGGCAGATGCTGCTTCGTGCTGGAGGCGCTGCCTGCCTGCGGCGCGGCCGGGGTGAGCCTTGCTCTGAATGCTCTGGGGCAGAGGCTGCTGGATTCTGCTTCCCAGTGCTGCTTCCACTGCTCCTCCTTGGCTTCCAGCCTGCTCCAGCCGGGCTCCTGTGCCTCTGCAGGCAGCAGCTGAGCCTCTTGGCCTTTCCAAGAGTGAGAGGATGATTCCCACACACCTTCCCTGTAGCTGGGAGGGGATAGAGAGCCTGCTGGAGCTCTCCTCTGGGCAGAGCTTGCTCCAGTGCTGTTTTGGGATAGCTGCTCCTACAAGGCTGGGGGCTCCAGCTATCCAAGGAGTTGTAACAGGCCTCAGTCTCCCACCTCAGCTTCTTCACAGGGGCTTGTGGAGCTGATGGAAAGCTGGCAGAGGGCCTCCTGCCTCCATCCCACCCCTGCACTGCCACTCTGGGCATCTCCTCCTCGCCCTGCACGCTGAGAGCAGCTTTGTGCTCAGTAATGAGAGCAAATCAACTGCTCAGGAGCTGAAAGGCACTGCCCAGAAAGCTCTGGAGGCCCCTGGATGGTACACTGGGGGCAGCTTTTGGGCTGTGCCTGATGCTACACCATCATAGACTCAACCTGAGGTTGGAAAAGACCTCTGATGCCATCCAGTCCAACCTGTGCCCCAGCACCACCTAACCAACTCAGCCATGGCACCAAGGGCCCCAGCCAGGCTCTGGTTAAGCAGTGCCAGGGGTGGTGAGTGCCCCACCTGCCCAGGGCCAGGCAGTCCTGTGGCCATGGGAAAGGTCTTGCTCCCTGGGGAGTGTTCCATGCATGAGGATGAAGGGAATGAAGCTCTCCTGCTGTTCCAAATGGGCTAGAACCACCCAGGGAGACCTCCTGATAAGCAGCCAGCCTCAGCCAGCCCAGGCAGGCTGCTCCTCCCTGCCAGGGCAGCAGGCATCTGAGCAGCAGGACCTGAGGGAGTTAAGTCTCTGCTGGGAGAATGAAGCCCTTGTGGGTGCCACACAAGGCTGGACAGGGAGGAGAGGAAGGGCTCTATCATCCCCATTGAGTCACCAAGTGCAGGGCTCTGCAGCTGGGCTGGGACCATCCTCACTGGCAACAGAGGCTGGGGGAGGAGGGGAGAGAAAGCAGCCCTGGGGAAAAGGCCTGGGGGTGCTGGGGGGCAGAAGCTGGGCAGGAGCAGGCAGTGTGAGCCTGCAGCACAGAAGGCCAAGGGCAGCCTGGGCTGCACCCAAAGCAGCTCTGCCAGCAGAGCCAGAGAGGGGATCCTGGCACTCTTTCCTTGAAACAGACCCAAGGTTTCCTGCTGTCCTGCCCTCCCTGTCCCTGACGGCTCAGCTGGAAGCGAGGGAAGCCCAGGAGGAGCAGCAGGGCTGCAGCAGGAAGTGCTGCACAGACCTCCTGATGAGCTTTATGAGCAGAGCCCTGATGGCCCCTTCCTGTCTGTGTGCCTTGGGAGGCACTGGCAGCTGGCACTGCCCCCTCCTTCCCCTCCCAGAGATTGAGCCCCTTGTGCCAGCCCTTGGAGCTCTCTGACGGCAGCAGGGCAGCCTCCTGCCTGCCCCCCGTGCCCTCTGGCGCAGGCGGAGCGGGGCCGGGGGCAGAGGGCAGTGCTGAGGGGGTGCTGAGGGGTGCAGGGCACTGTGTGCCCAGGCTGGCTGTGGGGCAGTGCTGAGGGGTGCAGGGCACTGTGTGCCCAGGCTGGCTGTGGGGCAGTCAGGCTGGCTGTGGGGCAGGGCTGAGGCTGGCACTGTGTGCTCAGGCTGGCTGTGGGGCAGGGCTCGGGCTCTGCCCTGGATGGAGGCATTTCTGTGGGGCACATTCCCAGCTCCTGCCCTGTGCTGCTGCCTTGCCCTCAGCTCAGCTCTGCTTCCAGTTGGTTTCTTTGCCCCTGGAGTTCCCTGGCTGCATTGCCTCGCTCAAGTGATTGTTGATCCTGTGGCTCAGTTGTGTTTGTTCCCCTGGGAGCAGCTCCTCCACACTCCTGCTGCCAGCAGCCTGGCCCTGCCTGCCTGGCTGTGAGGGCAGGAATGAAGCACCTGGGGCAGGCTGGCAGTGGCACCTCGAGGGCTTGGAGGCTTGAAGTCAGCTTTTGCTGTAGTCTCTTCTTGTGTCTGCTTTGGGCACATCCCTGAACTGTTCTGCAGTTTTATTTCATAGAGCCACAGAGCTGCCAGGGCTGGAAGGGAGCTCAAGGCTCAGCCAGCCCCAACCCCCTGCCATGGGCAGGGACACCTCACACCACAGCAGGTTGCTCACAGCCACCTCCAGCCTGGCTGCAAACACCTCCAGGCAGGAGGCTTCCACCACCTCCCTGGGCAGCCTGGGCCAGGCTCTCACCACCCTCCTGGGGAACAACTTCTTCCTCACAGCCAATCTCAATCTCCCCACTTCTAGTTCTGCTCCATCCCCCCCAGTCCTGTCCCTCCCTCACAAGTCCCTGCCCAGCTCTCCTGCAGGCTCCTGTTCTTGAAGCACCTGTGTCCAACAGCCTTCAGGAGTGAAGCCAATTCTCTCTCTGCTCCTGTGTGTAGGCATGGAAAGAGCTCAGGCTGTGCAGCCTGGAGAAGGGAAGGCTCCAGGCAGACTTTTTAGTGGCCTTTCAGAACCTGAAAGGGACCTCCCAGAACGCTGGGGAGGGCTTTGTCAGGGGTTTGTAGGGACAGGATGAGAGGGAAGGGATTGATGCTGGAGGAGGGCAGGATTGGACTGGAGAGGAGGAAGAAACTCTTTGCAGTGAGGCTGGGGAGACTCTGGCACAGGCTGCCCAGGGAGGCTGTGGCTGTGCCCTCCCTGGAGGTGTTCCAGGCCAGGCTGGATGAGGCCCTGAGCAGCCTGGCTGGTGGGAGGTGTCCCTGCCCAGGGCAGGGGGCTGGAGCTGGGGGAGCTTTAAGATCCCATTCCATGTCTCTCTGCAGCAGTCACCATGCCCATGCAGGGGCTTGCACTGGCCAGCAGGAGCCTGGGGAAGGGCAGAGCTGTGGCCATACACCCAGCTGCTGGCCGTGGGGATCTGTGACCTCATGCACAGGTCATGGCCATGAGCACCTCTGAGCACACAGACAGCTCCTGCCTGCGGAGTGCACTCTGCTGCCACAGAGCAATCCCTCCCGAAGGGAGGCCCTGCCGTTCCCAGCAAATCACACAGCTCCCAGCCTCCCCCAGGCAGTGCTTAACATGGGCTGGAAACTTTCTCTTTCTTGTTTTCCACTGAGCACATTTACAGTCAGGAGAGGGCTGCAGTTCACAGGCTGCAGGCTGGAGTTGTTTGGAGGCTGCTCTCAGCAGCAGCATCATCATCACCATCATCAGCTGCATTCAGGCAGTTCAGTGGCTTCTGTCTGTCTCCCCAGCTGCTGGTTTATGACCTGCTGGACTCTCCTGGCCCGACTCTTAGCATCATTCCTGTGGTGCCAAGCCACAGACCCGCTGCAGCAGTGCAGATGGAGATAGATGTTGTCTGTCACCACTCCAGGTTTAGGGTTTGCCATCCTCCCAGGAGACCTTCTTGTGGCCTCCCATCCAATGTCAGCAGCTTGGTCCTGCTCTGCCTGGATCCTGGAGGCATTATGAATGCTCCTGCAGAAATGTTGATGCCTTCAAGACAGGAAAAATGCTCTGGAGAGCTGCTGGGGAGAGCCCAAGGCAGAGGCAGGAGGATGCTTAGGGGACTTGAGCATCTCCCCTGGGAAGAGAGCCTGAGAGCCCTGGGGCTGTTGAGCCTGGAGAGGAGAAGGCTGAGAGGGATCTGCTCAATGTCTCTGCAGAGCTGAGGGCTGGGGGGCAAGGGGAGGGGGCCAAGCTCTTGTGGGTGCTGCACAGCAAGAAGCCAAGGAGCACTGGAGACAAACTTGAGCAGAGAAGGTTTCAGCTGCCCAGGAGGAGAAAGTTCTTTGTTGTGAGGGTGAGGGAGGCCTGGAGCAGGCTGCCCAGAGAGGTTGTGGAGTCTCCTGCTCTGGAGCCTTTCCAGCCCCCTGGCTGCATTGCTGTGTGGCCTGCCCTGGGTGCTGCTGCTCTGGCAGGGGCTGCACTGGATGCTCTCTGCAGCTCCCTCCCAGCCTCTGCTGCTCTGTGGTGCTGTGCTCAGTTCTGAAGACAGCAAAGCTTCATCCTCAGCACTCAAAGCTTTGAGCATGAGTTACCACTTCTAGAATCTTTTTTTCTGCTAAGAAGCTGAAGAGGAAGAGGTTCAATGAGAAAGAGAAAGTGAAGAGCAGCTGAACTGGGTGCTGGACCAATACCACATGAGTGAGAACTTTATAGCTGCTTCCTTGTGCTGTGAGCTTCTGCTGGGCGAATGCTAAGCAGCTGAACAAAGCAAGCAAAGTGCCAGAAGCCTCTGGCCAAAACCCCACTGAGCTTGGCAAGGACTTCTCTGGGACAAATGAATTATGAGGGCTCCTGGGGAGGCTGTTCTTGTTCCCTTCTCTTGCAAGTCAGAGGAGCTGCTCTGCTGTGAGCACAGCCTGAGGGAGCTGGGGTTGTGCAGGCTGGAGAGGAGAAGGCTCCCAGGAGACCTCCTTGTGGCCTTCCAGGATCTGCAGGGGGCTGCAAGAAAGCTGGGGAGGGACTTGTGAGGGTGTCAGGGAGTGATAGGACTGGGGGGATGGAGCAGAACTGGAAGTGGGGAGATGGAGATTGGCTGTGAGGAAGAAGTTGTTGCCCAGGAGGGTGGTGAGAGCCTGGCCCAGGCTGCCCAGGGAGGTGGTGGAAGCCTCCTGCCTGGAGGTGTTTGCAGCCAGGCTGGAGGTGGCTGTGAGCAGCCTGCTGTGGTGTGAGGTGTCCCTGCCCATGGCAGGGGGCTGGGGCTGGGCTGAGCCTTGGGCTCCCTTCCAGCCCTGCCCTGCTATGATCCTACAGGTCTTGACCCACCACAACCACTCTGTGCTGCTGTTCTTCTCTAGACAGTGTTCTGAGCCCTGAGCTCTTTCTCCCAGGGCTGCTGCTCTGCCCTGGGTAGCTGCTAGAGAACCTTTCTATTATTTTATTTAGAATGGACTACTATTTAGAATAGACCAGGTGGGAAGAGACCTTCAAGATCATCCTGTCCAACCCATCAACCAATCCAACACCGCCCAAACAGCTAACCCATGGCACCAAGCACCCCAGCAAGTCTCCTCCTGAACACCTCCAGGGATGCTGACTCCACCACCTCCTTGGGCAGCCCATTCCAATGGGCAATCACTCTCTCTGTATAGAACTTCTTCCTAACATCCAGCCTGAACCTCCCCTGGCACAGCTTGAGACTGTGTCCTCTTGTTCTGGTGCTGGTTGCCTGGGAGAACAGACCATCATCCACCTGTCTACAGCCTCCTTCAGGGAGTTGGAGAGAGTGATAAGGTCACCCCTGAGCCTCCTCTTCTCCAGGTCTTCTCTTTCTGCCCAGTGGCACTCTGCTGGTGTGCATCTGAGACAAGCCTGCCCCTCACCCTGTGTGCCCTTACCCACCCCAGCCTGCAGACAGAGCCCAGGGCAGCTTGGATGCCTGGCTCCACAGTGCAGCACAGCCCCAGCTGACATCTGCTTACTGCAGCTGCCTGAGGCTGCCAAGGGAAGGGTGAGCCTGAGGATCCCAGCTGATGGAAACCTGCTGTCTGCTCCCTGCAGTTTATGCCTCCTGTCAGTTGTTATTACCTTGCTCTCTGGATCCTGTTAGCTCAGGGCCTGTGTGCAAGTGATGGGAAAGGTCTCCTCCTGTTTGCTTCCCTCAGATAGCAGAAGGCTGCAGGCATGACCCTTCCAAGGCCTCCAGTCAGGAGCATCATGGAAATTTGGCTGTGTGTGGAGCACTTGAGCAGCCATAAACATTGGAGTAGCTCTGTGCTTGCACAGGCTATTGTTCCACAATCTCTCATCTTTCTCTCTGCCCTTTTTACCCCCCCTCCCTTCCTTCTTTTTATAGCTTTCCAGTCAGCTATGGCCTGTGTGTTCCACAGCCCAGGGAGCAGCTGTGGCTGAGCCTGTGGGATGCTGGCATTGCAGCACTACCTGGCCTGGAGGTGCCAGCAGCAGAGGGAAGCACAGTGCCAGCAGCTGAGGCCTCTGCACCTGCAAGAGAAGCACCCTGGGACAGGCTTCTGCCAGCTTTGCTGTCTAGAGAGCCAAAGCAAAGCATTCAGGTGCTCATGGAGTGGAGAGCAAGCTGGGCTCAGGTCACAGCTCACAGGGCAGAGTCACCCTGTCCCAGCCAGCTGCTCTCAGCAGGCAGGGGGGCAAGGGCTGGGAAGGCAGGGGTGTGCCTTCATGGCATCACAGCATTGTCCCTGTGATCCAGGTGTCAGCATCACACAGGCTCAGAGGCTGTCAGGGCTGGAAGGGGCCTCTGGAGAGCTCCCAGCCCAAGCCCCTGCCACAGCAGGAGCAGAGAACCCAGCACAGGGCCCACAGAACACATCCAGACAGGGCTGGGAAGGCTCCAGAGCAGGAGACTCCACAACCTCTCTGGGCAGCCTGCTCCAGGGCTCTGGCAGCCTCCCAGGGCAGAAGTTCCTCCTCCTGCTGAGCTGCAACCTCCTGGGCTGCACTTTCCATCCACTGCTCCTTGTCCTATCCCAGGGTGCAGCTGAGCAGAGCCTGTCCCCTGCCTCCTGCCCCCCAGCCCTCAGCTATTGATAGCCATTGATCAGATCTCTCTCAGCCTTCTCTTCTCCAGGCTGCACACCCCCAGCTCCCTCAGCCTGGCCTGGCAGCAGAGCTGCTCCAAGCCCCTCAGCACTCTCCTGGCCTCCTCTGCAGCCTCTCAATCAGCTCCAGGTCCTTGCTGTGCTGAGGGCTGCAGAGCTGCACCCAGCCCTGCAGGGGAGGTCTCAGCAGAGCAGGGGGGCAGAGCAGGGCTGACCCATGGGGAGAGCAGCAGAGAGAACTCCTTACACCTCCAGTGCTGGTTAGAGAGCTGTGCCTCAGCCTGGGCTGTGCACACCACCTCTGGCCCTGAGGCTGCAGGCAGGATTGCAGAAGCTGCCAAAGCTGCTGAACCTCTGAGCAATCTTCCCAGCCATGGCCCTGAGTCGTGTGCAGCTGAACCCCCCTCAGAAATGTGCCCTTGGAGTCCTGTCCTGTGTGCTGCCAGCCCAGCAGAGTGCTGCCTCTTGCTGTCAGGTTGCTTCTGCCCTGTGTCCAGGCACATTCACTGGGCTCTCTGGCCCCTCCTGCACAGAGAATCCTCACTTCCAGCCCCAGAGGTTCCTCAGGAGGGCTGGAGGCTGCACTGAGACAGTGGTGTCCCTTCAAGCAGAGCTGGCCACAGGCTGGGCTTGGTGATCCCAGAGCTCTGTTCCAGCCTCAGTCATTCTGTGGCTCTGTGCTTGGTGCTGTGCTGCATTCACTGTCTGAGGGATCCTGGCCCAGGGAGGTGGTGCTGGAGTCCCCAGCCCTGGAGGTGTTCCAGAAGCCTGTGGCTGTGGCACCTGGGGACGTGCTTTGGTGGCCGTGGTGGGCTTAGGGGTTGGACTGGGTGTGCTCAGAGGTCTTTATCAGCAGGAACAACTCTCTGGTTCTGCTGCTCTGTGGCTTAAAGCACTCCAGCAGGGCTGCCAAGAGGTCAGGGAGCTGTGGAAGTGCTGTCTGCAGCTCTGTCCTCAGCACCTTCCTGTGCTCATAGGACCCTGAGGTGTCTGAGAGGAAATCTTCTCTCTCCCTCTGTTCCTCTTCAGTCCTAGACTTGCCAGGCCCAGCAGCAGTGATCAAGGCTTCCTCTGGACTTCTCACTGCAGGAGAGACACTGAGGGGCTGGAGGGGGTCCAGGCAAGGGCAACCAAGCTGGGGAAGGGTCTGGAGAGCAGGGCTGGGGAGGAGCAGCCGAGGGAGCTGGGGGTGCTCAGTGTGGAGGAGGCTGAGGGAGAGCTCTCTGCAGCTCCCTGAGAGGAGGCTGCAGCCAGGGGGGGCTGGGCTCTGCTCCCTGGGAACAAGTGGTAGGGTGAGAGGAAATGTCCTCTTGGGAGGCTTAGGCTGGCTGTTAGAAGTTTCTTCACTGCCATGTCCTCTTGCCCTGGCTTCCCCAGGGAGGTGTTTGAGTGCCCCTCCTAGAGGTGTCCCAACGGGGCAGAGGTGTGGTGCTGAGGGATGTGGCTGAGCAGCAGCTGGGGCAGAGCTAGCAAATGGTTGGACTGGGTGGTCCTGAAGGTCTTGTCCAGTGGCAAGGCAGCTGTGGCTCTCTCTGGGGAGCCCACTGCCATCAGGGCACCATGAGCCCTGAGCTTTGCTCTCCCTGCTGCTCAGCATTCCCCCAGTTCCTCTCCCTCTGCCTCTTTTCTGTTGCCCCATGGCATTCAGGAAAGGCTTCCTGATCCTCACTTCTGATTGCCCTTCCTTAGAGCCAGGAAGAATTCCTTGCTTGGAGTGGAGAGGAAGGGAAACCCCAGGACTCCTCTGTAACATCTCCTTTGGGAAGGTTATTCTGCCTCCTCTCTTGCAAATTGTGCTCTTCTGTCTGGAAACCAAACCAAACCAAACCAAACACTTCACACACACCCCAAAAACCCCAGACCAAACCAACCACACAAAACCCCCACCAAAACTAACCCAGCAGCTCTGAACAAGCCAGCAGGAGACTCTCTGGAGGCAGCTGGGCTGCACTCAGCCTGGGGAGTGCTGGCAGTGTCACTGTGCCAGGCTGGAGCCCAAGCCTGAGCTGCTCAGCCTGGCTGCAGAGCTGGGGGAGTGCTGGGGCAGCTGCCCTGAGCTGACCTCTGTGCTGCTTAGCCTGCACTTTGTCACAGCTCAGCCTGGCTGCTCCAAAGCTGACCTTGGCAGGCTGAGCTGTGCTGCAGCTGAGCTGAGCTGCAGGCTGAGCTGTGCTTAAGGCTGAGCTGAGCTGCAGGCTGAGCTGAGCTGCAGGCTGAGCTGAGCTGCAGGCTGAGCTGTGCTTAAGGCTGAGCTGAGCTGCAGCTGAGCTGAGCTGCAGGCTGAGCTGTGCTTAAGGCTGAGCTGAGCTGCAGGCTGAGCTGTGCTGCAGGCTGAGCTGTGCTTAAGGCTGAGCTGAGCTGCAGGCTGAGCTGAGCTGCAGGCTCACCTGCACAGACTCACAGCAGCACTCAGGCTGGGAGAGAGCCCCAGGCTCCCCAAGGCCAACAAGAACAGTCACATCCATGCATTGGCCCAGCTCAGCCTCAGAGTGCAAGCTGTCTGCAGGCATGGAGCTGCTGAAGCAGGCAGACCAAGATGATTCCAGAGCCATCTCCCCACAGTGAGCCACAGAAACCCAGCCAGCAGCACTCAGCACTGCTGCCACAGCCTGCCTGGCCTGGGCTGGGCTGGGGTCAGCACTCATTGGATTACAGCCTGGGAATCAGAGCTCACTTCTCTCTGTGTCTCCCCCAGTCCCTGAAACAAAATGATCCATGCTTGTTGTGCACCAAGAAGTGACCTGAAGTGGGGGGGAAGCAAAGCAGCTGGGCAGCAGTGGGGAGTTACTGCCCTGTGAGTGCCAGGCAGGCATGGCATCACTGCAGCCACGAAGGAGTAGGCTCAGACAAACTGGTCAAAGGATCCAGCTTCATAAAGTTCATCCTGGGAGCTCTGTGAATCACTCAGGTTTGGCTTTGCCTGCTGAAAATACACACAGGCTCCAGAGCTGTGCTGAGGCAGCCCGAGAGCAGCAGAGGCAGCCCAGCTCCACAGCTCCAGGCTTGGGAAGCCCTTCAGCCACAGCATGGGCAGGGACCAGAGTGCCATCCCCACAGGGCCTTCCCTGGGCATCTCCTTGGCATCCCCTACCAGCCACTGCTGTGAGGCTTGGGCCTGAGCCAGTGAAGTGAGTGCAGGTTGATAGCTTCAAGGCTTACATCCTCTGAACTCACTCCCTGCTGCAGTGTGAGGTGACTGAGCCCTGGAGCAGGCTGCCCAGGGGGGCTGTGGAGTCTCCCTGTGTGGAGCTCTTGCAAGGCCAGCTGGCTGTGTTGCTGTGTGAGCTGCTGTGGGTGACCCTGCTGGGGCAGGGGGCTTGGGCTGGCTGAGCTCTGCAGCTCCCTGCCAGCCCCTGGCACTCTGGGCTCTGTGAGCTGCTGCCCTTGCCCACTGCTGGTGTGCTCAGCAGGGCTTTGCTGTGGGGCTTCAGAAGAGATTGTTTGATGCACAGAAGTTCTGTAGCCCTCTCCCAATGGCAGATAAAAGCCTGAGAAACAGAGGCAAATGAGTCACAGCCTGGGCAGGGACTGGAGAGGCTCAGGGAGAAGGAAGCCTCATTTTGACTGGCTGGAGAGCAGCCCTGGGGAAAGGAGCTGGGGGTGCTGGGGGAGGAGAAGCTCAGCAGGAGCCAGCAGTGAGCACTTGCAGCCCAGAGAGCCAAGCAGAGCCTGGGCTGCAGCAAGAGAAGTGTGGCCAGCAGGGCAGGGAGGGGATTCTGCCCCTCTGCTCCACTCTGCTGAGACCACAGCTGCAGCTCTGGGGCCAGCTCTGGAGCCTCTGTGCCAGAAAGGGTCTGGAGGGGCTGGAAGTGTCTCTAAGATCATCAAGTCTGGGAGGTGTCCAGAGCAGGGCCAGGAGGAGGAGCAGAGGGCTGGAGCTGCTCTGCTGTGAGCACAGCCTGAGGGAATTGGGGTTGTGCAGGCTGGAGAGGAGAAGGCTCCCAGGAGACCTCCTTGTGGCCTTCCAGGATCTGAAATGGGCTCCAAGAAAGCTGGGGAGGGACTTGTGAGGGTGTGAGGGAGGGATAGGACTGGGGGGGATGGAGCAGAACTAGAAGTGGGGAGATTGAGATTGGCTGTGAGGAAGAAGTTGTTGCCCATGAGGGTGGTGAGAGCCTGGCCCAGGCTGCCCAGGGAGGTGGTGGAAGCCTCCTGCCTGGAGGTGTTTGCAGCCAGGCTGGAGGTGGCTGTGAGCAACCTGCTGTGGTGTGAGGTGTCCCTGCCCATGGCAGGGGGTTGGGGCTGGCTGAGCCTTGAGCTCCCTTCCAGCCCTGGCAGCTCTGTGGTTCTATGCTTTTGAGCAGTGTTCCATCAGCCCCAGGCAGAGCTGTGCAGTGCTCAGGGCAGTGACAGCAGGAGCTCCTCAGCCTGCCTGCTGCACCCTCAGCTCAGCAGGGCCTCCTGCTGCCAGCCTGCACATCTGCTCCTGAGCCCTGCTCTCTGCCTTGAGACACCAAGAAACTTCAAGCCCCCAAGGAGGCAGACGAGCTTCCCACCTCCCTTCCCACCTCCCACCCCACCTCCCCTCCCACCTCCCCTCCCACCTCCCCTCCCACCTCCCAGCCTTCTTTTGCAGCCTCACATTGCTCTGCCTCCAGCCCCTGCTCTGCCTCCAGCCCCTGCTCTGCCTCCAGCCCCTGCTCTGCCTCCAGCCCTGCTCTGCCTCCAGCCCCTGCTCTGCCTCCAGCCCTGCTCTGCCTCCAGCCCCTGCTCTGCCTCCAGCCCTGCTCTGCCTCCAGCCCCTGCTCTGCCACCAGCCCCTGCTCTGCCTCCAGCCCTGCTCTGCCTCCAGCCCCTGCTCTGCCTCCAGCCCTGCTCTGCCACCAGCCCTGCTCTGCCTCCAGCCCTGCTCTGCCTCCAGCCCTGCTCTGCCACCAGCCCTGCTCTGCCTCCAGCCCTGCTCTGCCTCCAGCCCCTGCTCTGCCACCACCCCTGCTCTGCCTCCAGCCCTGCTCTGCCTCCAGCCCCTGCTCTGCCTCCAGCCCCTGCTCTGCCACCACCCCTGCTCTGCCACCAGCCCTGCTCTGCCTCCAGCCCTGCTCTGCCACCAGCCCCTGCTCTGCCTCCAGCCCTGCTCTGCCTCCAGCCCCTGCTCTGCCACCACCCCTGCTCTGCCTCCATCCCTGCTCTGCCTCCAGCCCCTGCTCTGCCTCCAGCCCTGCTCTGCCTCCAGCCCTGCTCTGCCACCACCCCTGCTCTGCCTCCAGCCCTGCTCTGCCTCCATCCTGCTCTGCCTCCAGCCCCTGCTCTGCCTCCAGCCCCTGCTCTGCCACCAGCCCTGCTCTGCCTCCAGCCCTGCTCTGCCTCCAGCCCTGCTCTGCCTCCAGCCCCTGCTCTGCCACCAGCCCTGCTCTGCCTCCAGCCCTGCTCTGCCTCCAGCCCCTGCTCTGTCAGTGCTGCTGCCTAAGAACCAGAAAGGCCACCTCAGATTCCTGGCAGCAGAGAAGTGATGAGGATGAAGGCAGAGCAGAGTGGTGGTGTGGCATGAAACTGAACCCCTTGAGCTGAAGTGCAGTGATTGATTCCCAGCAGTGTGTCTCATGCTAACAGTGCATCATGGTGGGGGCTGGGAGCAGATAGCTTCTGCCTTCCATTTTTATCCCTGCTTGCTACGGGGAGGGGAAAACTCGAGGCAATGAGGAGAAATTTCTGGCTCTGCTGCTATTCATGAGTCAGCTCAGCATTCCCAGCACCAGCCAGGCTTCCACTGAAGTCAGCTGTCAGTTAGCAGGGGCAAGAGGAAGGAAGGAAAACTGAGATCTGGGGGACTGGAGAAGTTCTCAGCATGTTCATTCCTGCTCCCACAGTGGCACTGTCCTGCCAAGCTCTGGCACTGCTGGCTGCTCTGGGAGGTCTGAGGGTGCTGGGGCTACAGAGCAGCCTGGGCTGTAATGACTGTGCTGTGCTCAGCACTTAAACTCTCTCATGAAGGTAAGGCTGTGCTCAGGGCAGGCTTAGAATCATAGAATCAATAAGGATGGAAAAGACCTCAGAGCTCAGCAAGTCCAAGCTGTCACCCAGCACCTCCTGACAGCAGAACCATGGCTCCAAGGGCCACATCCAATCCCCTCTGGAACCCCTCCAGGGATGGGGACTCCACCACCTCCCTGGGCAGCACATCCCAAGGGCTAACAACTCTCTCTGGGAAGAACTTTCTCCTCTCCTCCAGCCTAAACCTCCCCTGGCACAGCTTGAGACTGTGTCCTCTTGTTCTGGTGCTGGGTGCCTGGCTTCCTCCCTCCTCCTCATTCTCCTCTCTTTCAGAGGTGGTAAGTCATGGAATGATAGAATCATTCTGGGTGAGAAAGCAGAACCAGAAGTGGGGAGATGGAGATTGGCTGTGAGGAAGAAGTTGTTCCCCATGAGGGTGGTGAGAGCCTGGCCCAGGCTGCCCAGGGAGGTGGTGGAAGCCTCCTGCCTGGAGGTGTTTGCAGCCAGGCTGGAGGTGGCTGTGAGCAACCTGCTGTGGTGTGAGGTGTCCCTGCCCATGGCAGGGGCTTGGAGCTGAGCCTTGGGGTCCCTTCCAGCCCTGGCAGCTCTGTGGTACTCTGATCATTGACCCCCAACCATTCTGTAACTGCCCCAAGGCTGAGCAAAACCAAGGCCCTGAGCCCCACAGCTCTGCACCTGTTCAATGCCTGCAGGCATGGGGAGCCAGCCACCTCCCTGGGGAGTCTGTTCCACTGGTGGAGAATCCTTTTGGGCCAGAAGTTTCTTGTAAGCTCCAACCTCAATCTCCCTTGGTGCCCCCTGAGGCCATTTCCTCTCTGTCTGTGAGATTCAGTAGCATTGAGGGGCAGCAAATCCACTGAGATCCTCCCAGCAAGCTGAGTATCCCATGGGCTGGTGCACAGGGTGGGTTGGGTTGGAAGGGACCTTAGAGCTCATCCAGCTCCAACCCTGCCATGGGCAGGGACCCCTCCACCAGCCCAGGCTGCTCCAGGCCTCATCCTTGAACACCTCCAGGGAGGGAACCTCCCCAGCATCCCTGGGCAGCCTGTGCCAGAGTCTGCACACCCTCCCTGCAGGGAATGTCATAGAATTAATGAATCAATAAGGTTGGAGAAGACCTCAGAGGTCATCAAGCTTCTGCCTCCTCTCTGCTCTCAATCTGCCCTCCTCAAGCTTCAGTCCCTCCCCTCTCATCCTTTCACTCCAAGCCCTTTTATGAAGTCCCTTCCTGGCTTTCTTGTAGTCTCTGCAGGTTCTGGAAGCTGCTCTGAGGTCTCCCTGGAGCCTATATCATGAAGGTGAACATTGCTGCCACACTGGCTGTGTCACCCTGCAGTCTAGAGAGCTGTGATGGGAGGGTGTGTGGCTGTGCTCACCTCTCTGGAGTGATTAAACCACACGACAGACCCAGCCAGGGGACCTCACAGGCCCTCTTCAGGTCTGTGATGGAGAGGAGTTCCTCCTGCTCCTCCCTGCAGCCTGCCCTGCACTGGGCCCTTCCCCTGCACAGCTCCTGTCCTCCTCACCATCCCTGACCCAAAACCACTGACAAAAGAGTCAGAAGCCAGGGCAAAATCTCCCCTGTGATATCCTGACTGGAGAAAAGAGGAGAGAGAAAGAGAGGAGAGAGAAAGAGAGTGGGGACTGATCCAAGGGAAAATGCACTCCTGCCAGACTCTCAACCTGGCTCTGTCCTCTGGGGCTACATGGAATGGGCTGGGCTGGGAGGGAGCTGCAGAGCTCAGCCCAAGGCCTCTGCACCCAGCAGGCACAGCCCCAACTCCAGCAGCTTGCCCACAGCCCTCTCCAGCCTCCCCTTCAACAGCTCCAGGCAGGGAGCCTCAACCACCTCCCTGGGCAACCTGGGCCAGGCTTCCACCACCCTCCTGCTGCACAACTTCTTCCTCACCTCCAAGCTCAAGCTGCTCTGCTCTGCTTTGCAGCCCTTGGCCCTGCTGCTGGCCCTGCAGGCCTTTGCCAACTGCCTCCCCCCAGATCTCTTGGTCTGAAACCTTTCCACTAGTGCTAATTTCACAGATGCCAACCAGGCACCTGGATCTGAGTGACTGCATTTCCAGGAGGCTTTGCCTCTGTCCTGGCCTTCAGTTCAGATGCAAACCAATGCTCAGCTGTTCTCACTGGTGATAAATTGCAGCTCATCTTCTAGGCAGCTGCTCTGCTAGCACTTGGGTATGGACTGAAGTCCACTCATGTGTTTTCTGCTCAATATCCTGACATCCAGGAGCACCCTGGCTGGGCTCAGCAATGCTGTGTCCAGCAGCAGCAGGGAGGGGATTGTCCCCTGGCACTCAGCTCTGGGCAGCCCACACCTGGAGCCTTGTGTCCAGTGTTGGGCAGCTGAGTGGCAGAGAGCTGTGGAGGTGCTGGAGCCAGGGCAGAGAGGAGGGCTGGGAAGGGCCTGGAGAAGCTGGGAAGAAGGGCCTGGGCAAGAAGGCTGAGGGGAAGCTCCTGTGCTGGAGGAGGCTGCAGGGCTGCTGGGCTGCCAGGGCATTAGTGGGCAGAGAGCTGCCCCTGGGGAGGAGGCTGGAGCTTAGGCACAAGAGTGCTGAGGGCTTGGGATGTGCTGGGCAGGGAGGTGGTGGCAGGGCCTGTGTTTGAAGGTGGTTTGCTGTGGGGCTGTGGTTTGCTGTGGGCTGATGGTTGGCCTTGGGGACCCTCAGGCTCTCTCCCAGCCTGGATGTGGCTGTGTGGGCAGAGGGCAGAGCTGTACGAAGCCCTTAAGGTGTTGGACTCTTCCCCTGGAGGGAGAGGCTGAAGTGCAGGTCCTGGGGAGGGGAAAAGAAACTAAAAAGGGAAATCCTGAGGGGAAATTGCTGAGGCTTTGGTGCAGCCTGTGTCAGACCTGGCTAACAAATCACCACAGCCTTGGCTGTACCTCATGCTCCTGCATAAACAAGTCTCAGGGAGACTACAAATGATGGAAAATTTAATCCACATGGCCTGCACTATCAGAGCTGCTAAGCTGTGTTCTGTTCCACCATGTCAGCAGTGCTCTGTCTGCCTCACAGAGACCTTGGGAAGATTGCTTTTTAAGGGAGGTACCACAGGACCTGCAGAACTGTTCTCCTGCCTCTCCTAGCTGCCAGCTCTCTGCAGCTCCCTGCAAGGAGGCTGTGCAGAGGCTGCTGCTGCTCTCTGCTGCCAGGGCATTAGTGAGAGAAGAAGAGGGCAGAGCCTCAAGCTGCCCCTGGGGAGGTTGAGAGTGGAGCTTAGGCACAAGAGTGCTGAGGGCTTGGGATGTGCTGGGCAGGGAGGTGGTGGAGTGCCCAGGGCTGGCTGTGTTTGAAGGTGGTTTGGCTGTGGGGCTTGGGGCTGTGGTTTAGGGCTGAGCCTTGCAGAGCAGGGCTGATGGTTGGCCTTGGGCACCCTGGGGCTCTCTCCCAGCCTGGCTGCTGCTGTGAGTCTGTGCAGGTGAGCCTGCAGCACAGCTCAGCCTGCAGCTCAGCTCAGCCTGCAGCACAGCTCAGCCTGCAGCTCAGCTCAGCCTGCAGCTCAGCTCAGCCTGCAGCACAGCTCAGCCTGCAGCTCAGCTCAGCCTGCAGCACAGCTCAGCCTGCAGCTCAGCTCAGCCTGCAGCACAGCTCAGCCTGCAGCTCAGCTCAGCTGCAGCACAGCTCAGCCTGCAGCTCAGCTCAGCCTGCAGCACAGCTCAGCCTGCAGCACAGCTCAGCTGCAGCACAGCTCAGCCTGCAGCACAGCTCAGCTGCAGCTCAGCTCAGCTGCAGCACAGCTCAGCCTGCAGCACAGCTCAGCTGCAGCTCAGCTCAGCCTGCAGCTCAGCTCAGCCTGCAGCACAGCTCAGCCTGCAGCACAGCTCAGCCTGCAGCTCAGCTCAGCCTGCAGCACAGCTCAGCTGCAGCACAGCTCAGCCTGCAGCACAGCTCAGCTGCAGCACAGCTCAGCCTGCAGCACAGCTCAGCCTGCAGCTCAGCTCAGCTGCAGCTCAGCTCAGCCTGCAGCACAGCTCAGCTGCAGCACAGCTCAGCCTGCAGCACAGCTCAGCCTGCAGCTCAGCTCAGCCTGCAGCACAGCTCAGCCTGCAGCACAGCTCAGCTGCAGCACAGCTCAGCCTGCAGCTCAGCTCAGCTGCAGCTCAGCTCAGCCTGCAGCTCAGCTCAGCCTGCAGCACAGCTCAGCTGCAGCTCAGCTCAGCCTGCAGCTCAGCTCAGCCTGCAGCACAGCTCAGCCTGCAGCACAGCTCAGCTGCAGCTCAGCTCAGCCTGCAGCTCAGCTCAGCTGCAGCACAGCTCAGCCTGCAGCACAGCTCAGCCTGCAGCTCAGCTCAGCCTGCAGCTCAGCTCAGCTGCAGCACAGCTCAGCCTGCCAAGGTCAGCTTTGGAGCAGCCAGGCTGAGCTGTGACAAAGTGCAGGCTAAGCAGCACAGAGGTCAGCTCAGGGCAGCTGCCCCAGCACTCCCCCAGCTCTGCAGCCAGGCTGAGCAGCTCAGGCTTGGGCTCCAGCCTGGCACAGTGACACTGCCAGCACTCCCCTGAGGGGCTCTTGCAGCCTCCATGTCCCTGTGATTCTATGATTTTCACTTCCAGTCCTTCCTGAAGCTTGGAATTGCTTCAGCCTTTGGTTTTCTGTATCCTGATGGAGATATTGCTGCTCACCTCCAGGAGCTGTGTGCTTGGAGCCCTGGGCAGCACACTGAGTGCTGTCAGCTTGCTGCTGCCTTCTTGCCTGGAGCTTGCACATCTGCTCCAGGATGCAGCATAGTGCCCCAGCTCCCACCCTGCAGAGTGCTCTCCTCCTGCTCTGGGGAACTCAGTGCCCTGCACATCCCCTGTGTAGAGAACAGCATCTCCTAGCCCTGCAGATGCCCCTTTGCCCTGCCCACATCAGCTCCCTGGCACACTGGAGTCTCCTTTTCTCACACACCAAGAAGGGTGCTGGGACTGAGAGGACCTCTGGCCCTTGTGCAGGGCCATGGAGGTGTTTGCAGCCAGGCTGGAGGTGGCTGTGAGCAACCTGCTGTGGTGTGAGGTGTCCCTGGCCATGGCAGGGGGTTGGGCTGAGCCTTGGGGTCCCTTCCAGGCCTGGCAGCTCTGGGATTCCCCTCACAGAGTCTCTGTGCTGTGAGAGCTGCTCACCCAAGCTGTTCTCCAGCAGGGCAGTGGTTGTGTCCAAGTGCTCAGCACTGCTGAGCCTGCACCTCCAATATTTGGTTCACTTGTGGGCCCCTCGCTCCAAGGAGGACACTGAGGGGCTGGAGTGTGGCCAGAGAAGGGCAACCAAGGGAAGGGTCTGGAGGGCAGGGCTGGGGAGGAGCAGCTGAGGGGGCTGGGGGTGCTCAGTGTGGAGAGGAGGAGGCTGAGGGAGAGCTCTCTGCAGCTCCTGAGAGGAGGCTGGAGCCAGGGGGGGGTTGGTCTCTTCTCTCTGGTACCAGGTGATAGAAGGAGACAAAAGGGCCTGAAGCTGAGCCAGGGGAGGGTTAGCTTGGGCATGGGACACAGTTTTGTTCCTGCAAGAGTGGTCAGGGATGGGAGCAGGCTGCCCAGGGAGGTGCTGGAGCCTCCTTCTCTGGAGCCTTCCAGAAGCCACCTGGATGTGTTCCTGTGTGCTCTGGCAGGGGGCTTGGGCTGGATGGTGTCCTGAGGGCCCTTCCAACCCCTAACATCCTGAGAGCTGTGAGCCTGGGAGCCCTTCCTTGCATTGGCAGGGATTGAACCAGTTTCCAGCTGCAGCATAACTCTGCTGGGCTCATCACCTGGTTGTCTCACTTTCAGGGGGCTGTGCTGTTAGTGTTTGCAGGGGAGGCCATCAGGCTGTCTGCAGCTCTTTGACTGGGGAGGATTGTCAGTGCTGGCAGTAAATGATGGAGCACAGCAGCTCTGAAACATCCTCCCTGCCTGGGGTTTGTATGCTGAGAACACTCCCTGAGTAACCTTCCAACAGCTGCTTTGGGCTGATGTCCTCTTCCCTGTGAGCAGCCCTGGAACCACAGAGTGTGGTAAAACCTCTGCTGGGGGGGAAATAAAAGTAAGCCATAGCTGGAGCCTGGGAGGTTGGTGATTAACCAGTCAGGAAAGCTTTATGAGAGCAGGCTGAATAAATATCAAAGCTCCTGAGCTCTATTCCCTGCCATAAAGGAGGCTTCTCTCCAATTAGTGCCTGCTTGGAGGGGCAGGGGAGGGGGAGGATGAAAGGCTCTGCCCCCACACTGGTTACTGCTGAAAGCAAACAGAAGTTGCTGCCTGTGATAAAACACAAGGCCATGGCAGGGCCTGGATGCTCTGGTGGGAAGCTGCAGCCTGGGGCCTGTGCTTGGCTGTCTGGTGCTGAGTGCAGGGGAAGGAACATCTGCTTGGCTCAGCCTGAACACAGCCATGGTCCTGGCTGAGCCCCCCCAGGCCAAACAGAGCTGCTCTGGGGTCTGCTCTCTGCCACTCCCTACCTGGAGCAGCAGGCTTCTGTGCAGCACCAAGCACAGAGTGAGTTGGGCTGGAAGGGACCCCAAGGCTCAGCCAGCTCCAACCCCCTGCCATGGGCAGGGACACCTCACACCACAGCAGGTTGCTCACAGCCACCTCCAGCCTGGCTGCAAACACCTCCAGGCAGGAGGCTTCCACCACCTCCCTGGGCAGCCTGGGCCAGGCTCTCACCACCCTCCTGGCCAACAACTTCTTCCTCACAGCCAATCTCCATCTCCCCACTTCTAGTTCTGCTCCATCCCCCCCAGTCCTATCCCTCCCTCACACCCTCACAAGTCCCTCCCCAGCTTTCTTGCAGCCCCCTGCAGATCCTGGAAGGCCACAAGGAGGTCTCCTGGGAGCCTTCTCCTCTCCAGCCTGCACAGCCCCAACTCCCTCAGGCTGTGCTCACAGCAGAGCAGCTCCAGCCCTCTGCTCCTCCTCCTGGCCCTGCTCTGGACACCTTCCAGCCCCTCCAGACCCTTCCTGGCACAGAGGCTCCAGAGCTGGCCCCAGAGCTCCAGCTGTGGTCTCAGCAGAGTGGAGCAGAGGGGCAGAATCCCCTCCCTGCCCTGCTGGCTCTG
The DNA here is from genome assembly GCA_011125475.1 of Melanerpes aurifrons. NCBI lineage: Eukaryota > Metazoa > Chordata > Aves > Piciformes > Picidae > Melanerpes > Melanerpes aurifrons. The sequence goes on from WWNC01000060.1 coordinate 734,096, forward strand.
CTTCCAGCACCTCCAGATGCTTCCTGTCCTGGGATGGCTTTGTGGTGGGAGGGCACCTAACAGGCTCAGGTTTATTCCCCTTCCAAGGAATTCTGTGTAGCCCTAGGCAAGTCCTTTGCCTTCTCTGTGCTGTGCAGCTGTGGGATGGCAGCAGGCAGCTTGCTTTCTCCCTGCTGTGTCTGCTGCCTGGAATTGTGCTCTCAGAGCTCTCTTCCAAGTGCAAGCTCCTGTGTTTGGGCCAGGCCCAGTACAGGGGGGGCCCAGGTTAGCTGTTGTTCCTGGAATACAACTGGACAGGAGCCATTTGTAACACCCAAACCCAAAGGAAGTGACAGAAATACCTCTTGAACCACTTCAGAGCCAGATCAGTGCAGCAGGAGGAATCTGCATCCTTTGACCAGCCACTCTTAGGCACTTCTCATGCCCCTGGATGTCTCAGTGAGGAGAGACCACATTCCTGCCCCTGCCAGCAGGATGTGACTGTGGAAGGGGTTGTGTCTGGGGCAGAATGGGCTGGGGGATTGGTTTGGTTCTGCTTTGTTGGGTTGGGGAAAGGAGAGCAAAACTCCTTCCAGGTGGATTTCTGTCACTTGAGTGAGTCCTCTTTGAAACCTTTAGACATACATCACAGAGTCACCAAGGTTGGGAGAGACCTCAGAGATCATCCAGTCCAAGCTGTCACCACAGACCTCATGGCCAGACCATGGCTCCAAGTGCCACATCCAATCCCCTCCTGAACACCTCCAGGGATGGGGACTCCACCACCTCCCTGGGCAGCACATCCCAATGACAAATGACTCTCTCTGTGGAGAGCTTTCTCCTCACCTCCAGCCTAAACCTCCCCTGGCACAGCTTGAGACTGTGTCCTCTTGTTCTGCTGCTGATTGCCTGGGAGAAGAGACCAACCCCCACCTGGCTCCAACCTCCCTTCAGGGAGTTGCAGAGAGCAAGAAGGTCTCCCCTGAGCCTCCTCTTCTCCAGGCTAAGCAACCCCAGCTCCCTCAGCCTCTCCTCACAGGGCTGTGCTCCAGACCCCTCCCCAGCTTTCTTGCCCTTCTCTGGACACCTTCCAGCAGCTCAACATCTTTCCTAACCTGAGGAGCCCAGAACTGGACACAGGACTCAAGGTGTGGCCTAACCAGTACTGAGCACAGGGCACAAGGACTTCCCTGCTCCTGCTGGCCACACTGTTCCTGATGCAGGCCAGGATGCCATTGGCCTTCTTGGCCACCTGGGCACACTGCTGGCTCATGTTCAGGCAGCTGTCAACCAGCACCCCCAGGTCCCTCTCTGCCTGGCTGCTCTCAGCCACTCTGACCCCAGCCTGTAGCACTGCCTGGGGTTGTTGTGGCCAAAGTGCAGCACCTGGCACTAGGACTTGTTGAATGCCATCCTGTTGGCCTCTGCCCAGCTGTTCAGCCTGGCAAGGTCCCTCTGCAGAGCCCTTCTGCCCTCTGACTGACCAACATCTGCCCCCAGCTTGGTGTCAGCTGCACATTTGCTGATGACTGACTCAATGCCCTCATCATGTGCTGATCCCTGTCCTCCTTTGGTCTGGAAGTTAGACTCACCCATGGCAGGTGCCAGAGCTGCCCTTTGCCTTACAGTCATGGGATCTTTGAGTGGGTTGGGTTGGAAGGGACTCCCAAAGGTCACCTGCTCCAACCCCCTGCAGTGAGCAGGGACATAGAATCATGGAACTGCCAGGGCTGGGAGGGAGCTCAAGGCTCAGCCAGCTCCAACCCCCTGCCATGGGCAGGGACACCTCACACCACAGCAGGTTGCTCACAGCCACCTCCAGCCTGGCTGCAAACACCTCCAGGCAGGAGGCTTCCACCACCTCCCTGGGCAGCCTGGGCCAGGTTTTCTCCAAATCTCTTTGATCTCTGATAAGCTTAGACAGAAGATAGACACTGAGGGGCTGGAGGTGGCCAGAGAAGGGCAGCCAGGCTGGGGAAGGGTGTGGAGAGCAGGAGCAGCTGAGGGAGCTGGGGTGTTCAGCCTGGAGAAGAGAGGAGGCTGAAGGGAGAATACAGAATGAACCAGGTTGGAAAAGACCTCAGAGCTCATCCAGTCCAGCCTACCCCCCAGCACCACCTAACCAACTCAGCCATGGCACCAAGGGCCTCAGCCAGGCTCTGCTTAAACACCTCCAGGGGTGGTGACTCCACCACCTGCCTGGGCAGCACATCCCAAGGGCCAGTCTCTCTTGCTGGGCAGAATTTCTTCCTCACCTCATTGCTCTCTAAAGCTCCCTGAAGGAAGGCTGGGCTGAGGTGGATGTTGATCTCCTCTCCCTAGTATCAGGTGATAGAACCAGAGGGAATGGCCTGAAACCATGCTGGGGGAGCTTTGGGTTGGACCTCAGGACCTCAGGACCTCAGGAAAAAGCTCTTCAAAGCATGAGAGGCCAGGGCCTGGCAGAGGCTGCCCAGGGAGGTGGTGGAGTCCCCATGGCTGGTGGTGCTCCAGAACCCTGTGGCCATGGCACCTGGGGCCAGGGTCTGCTGGCAGTGCTGGTGTCAGTGGTGCTTGGGCTGGGTGATCCTGGAGGCCTTCTCCAAGTGAAACAGTGCTGTGGTTCCCTCTCTGGTCAGCTGTGGAGGGAATGGTTTGTCAGGCAGGGGAGGAAGCTCTCCCAGGGGTGAGCTCCTCTTACAGCCTCTGAGGGTGTCCAGGCTGGGTGAGGTCTGTGGCACCCGAGGCAGTGCTGTGGGTGCTGGACCATCCCTCCAGGGGAAGGCTGCTCCCTGTGTTTGCCCTGCTGGGTGCGGGCAGTGCTGCTCAGGAGGGGGTGGGCTGAGTGCCTCGGCTGCTGCTGCTGCTGCTGAAGTGGGATCAGAGCAGGGAGTGGGGCCCCGGGGTCCTGGGCACCATTAACAAGTGTTCCTATTCTTTCTTTTCCAGTTTTCTGCTTGTCTTTGGTTGCTTGATTTTGTCCGTGTTTTCCACTATCCCTGAGCACACAAAGCTTGCCTCTGGTTGTCTCTTCATCTTGGTAAGTGAAACTTCTCCCTACCAGACAGATTTGCTGATGCTTTGATGTGCACTCAGGTGCTCTCCCTCCTGCTGGGGGAGAGCTCAGCATCACTGGGAGCTGCTGCCAGCCCCAGGCACCGACACAGGCTGGGCAGGGACTGGCTGGAGAGCAGCCCTGCAGAAAAGGACCTGGGGGTGCTGGGGGAGGAGAAGCTCAGCAGGAGCCAGCAGTGAGCACTTGCAGCCCAGAGAGCCAAGCAGAGCCTGGGCTGCAGCAAGAGAAGTGTGGCCAGCAGGGCAGGGAGGGGATTCTGCCCCTCTGCTCCTCTCTGCTGAGACCACAGCTGCAGCTCTGGGGCCAGTGCTGGAGCCTCTGTGCCAGGAAGGGTCTGGAGGGGCTGGAAGGTGTCCAGAGCAGGGCCAGGAGGAGGAGCAGAGGGCTGGAGCTGCTCTGCTGTGAGCACAGCCTGAGGGAGTTGGGGTTGTGCAGGCTGGAGAGGAGAAGGCTCCCAGGAGACCTCCTTGTGGCCTTCCAGGAGCTGCAGGGGGCTGCAGGAAAGCTGGGGAGGGACTTGTGAGGGTGTGAGGGAGGGATAGGACTGGGGGGGATGGAGCAGAACTAGAAGTGGGGAGATTGAGATTGGCTGTGAGGAAGTTGTTGGCCAGGAGGGTGGTGAGAGCCTGGCCCAGGCTGCCCAGGGAGGTGGTGGAAGCCTCCTGCCTGGAGGTGTTTGCAGCCAGGCTGGAGGTGGCTGTGAGCAACCTGCTGTGGTGTGAGGTGTCCCTGCCCATGGCAGGGGGTTGGGGCTGGCTGAGCCTTGAGCTCCCTTCCAGCCCTGGCAGCTCTGTGGTTCTATGATTTACAGTCTATGAACCACACCAGAACCACCTGGACATAACCAGAGGGTTACCAACAGCTTCCTCCTCTTTCACCTCATGGTTCTAGGAGACCAGCCTCGCCATCAGGCTGATGAAAAGCACACTGAAACCCAGGGCTCCACCATCTCTGTTGGTGTGGGAGTGCTGCCATGGGAGTGCCGCCGAGGTGCTGCCCCCGAGGTGCTGCCCCCATGCCCTGCGCTGCAGGGTTGCTGCCCCCCGAGGTGCTGCCCCCATGCCCTGCGCTGCAGGGGTGCTGCCCCCGAGGTGCTGCCCCCGAGGTGCTGCCCCCATCCCTGCGCTGCAGGGGTGCTGCCCCCCGAGGTGCTGCCCCCGAGGTGCTGCCCCCATGCCCTGCGCTGCAGGGTTGCTGCCCCCCGAGGTGCTGCCCCCGAGGTGCTGCCCCCGAGGTGCTGCCCCCCGAGGTGCTGCCCCCGAGGTGCTGCCCCCATCCCTGCGCTGCAGGGTTGCTGCCCCCCGAGGTGCTGCCCCCGAGGTGCTGCCCCCATCCCTGCGCTGCAGGGGTGCTGTGCTTGCCAGCTGAGGCTTTTCCTGCTGCCGTGGGGCGGTGCCTGAGCAGGATCGGTGCTCGGTGGTGCTGCTGCCGTGTCCGGAGCCGGCGTGCGGCCGCAGGCACTTCTGCTTCCAGGGGCGGTGGTTTGGGTGCCCCAGCTGCCGGCAGGCTGCCAGCGCTGCCTGGGCCGTGGCAGTTTGCTCAGCCCCTCACCAGGCTGTGCTTTGGGAGGTGTTTCTCTCGCCGCTGTTTTGCTCTCCTCTCCCCGCTCCCGAGGAGGATCTGAATGACTTTACGCCCTGCAAGCGCTTCAGGCTTCTCCTGGGCGGTGTGGATTCCGCTTTGCGCTGCTGCTGCTGGGAGCGGCCTGGGGCCAAGGGCTGTACTGATCGATAACACGGCACCGCAGAGCCGCAGCCGCCCCCGGTCACTGCTGCTCCGCCTCGGCAGCAGGCTGCGGCTCGTTCGGTGGTGCCTGGGGGCGAGGGAACTGCTGGCAAACGCCAACCTTTTCTTGTCAGCGCTCCACACATCCAAAAGCCCTTAATTAATGATGGCCTGAGCAGCCTGATGAGCATAACCCTGGTGCCTGCTGTGCCTCCACAGCACTGTGGTTAACCACAGCCCAGGAGCTGCCACCTCACATGGGGAGGAACTTCTGCCCTGGGAGGCTCCCAGAGCCCTGGAGCAGGCTGCCCAGAGAGGTTGTGGAGTCTCCTGCTCTGGAGCCTTCCCAGCCCTGTCTGGATGTGTTCTGTGTGCCCTGTGCTGGGTTCTCTGCTCCTGCTCTGGCAGGGGCTTGGACTGGCAGCTCTCCAGAGGTCCCTTCCAACCCCTGACACCCTCTGAGCCTCTCTGCCACTGCAGCAAGATACCTGAGCATGGAGAGCCCAGAACTGGACACAGAGCTCCAGGCAAAACCTCTCTGGGGCAGAGCAGACCTTTGCCTGCCTTGCCAGTTCTGATTGTCCATCCCACAGCCTCCTCTGACCACAGCAATGGCTGAAGGAGGAAGGGGCTGTGTGGTTGATCCTGACAGCATCAGTGCCAGCCTGGCCCAGCACTGGTGTGCTGCAGGCTGCTGCCTTCAGCAAGCCCTTGGCAGGAATGGATCCTGTGGTGACGAACTTCACAGCTCCTGCTGTGGGTCTCTAATGGAGAAAAACATAAACACAGCAAGGCCTGAAGCTCCAGAGGCAGGCTGAGGCTGGCTTATTCCAGCTTGCTGAGGCATGGCTGGGTCCTGCTCTGCACACTCAGTGCTTAGCTGCCACCAGCAGTGCTGTCCAACAGCCTTCTGCCCTGCAAACCAAGAGGGAAATGCATTTCTCCGTGCACTCAGGAGCAGCCCAGGCATGGCTGCAGGCTCTGAGCTCCCACAGCCTTTCCCTTGCAGTGCTTCACACAACCCCTACAGAGGAGCCCCTCAGCAGGGACAGTTGTGTGAACTGTCAGAGATCTGTGGCCAGTTTGGGGCTCCCCAGCTGAAGAGAGGCAGAGAGCTGCTGGGGAGAGGCCAAGGCAGAGGCAGGAGGATGCTTAGGGGACTTGAGCATCTCCCCTGGGAAGAGAGCCTGAGAGCCCTGGGGCTGTTGAGCCTGGAGAGGAGAAGGCTGAGAGGGATCTGCTCAATGTCTCTGCAGAGCTGAGGGCTGGGGGTCAAGGGGAGGGGGCCAAGCTCTTGTGGGTGCTGCACAGCAAGAAGCCAAGGAGCACTGGAGACAAACTTGAGCAGAGAAGGTTTCAGCTGCCCAGGAGGAGAAAGTTCTTTGGGGTGAGGGAGGCCTGGAGCAGGCTGCCCAGAGAGGTTGTGGAGTCTCCTGCTCTGGAGCCTTTCCAACCCCCCTGGCTGCATTGCTGTGTGGCCTGCCCTGGGTGCTGCTGCTCTGGCAGGGGCTGCACTGGATGCTCTCTGCAGCTCCCTCCCAGCCTCTGCTGCTCTGTGGTGCTGTGGTTTGGCTCCCTGCTGGAGATGGAGAGAGATGTATCTTGTCTAATGAAGTGCCACACGGCTGCAGCAGCCTCTGGAGCTGCCTGCTGGCTTCCTGTGCTCTCTTTGCTAGGCAGATTTGCTGCTGATGCTTCCCCCTGGGCCGTGTTCATTGCCTAGAAAGCTCATTCAGTCTCCCTGCAGCACCTGAGCTGCTGCCTGCCCTGGCACCTGTGGCTCTTGATCTATGGCAGCTATTCACATGTGCACAGGGAGGTTAAAGAGGGAAGTGTGGATGAGGTGAGCAATCCTTTCCCTCCTGCTCAGCAGGGCCAGGGGAGCTGAGCTGATTCCCCTGCAGGCAGAGTTCCATTTGTCTGCCCCAGCTTTGCCTGGTGAGGGGGCAGAGCAATCACTGCAGCCTGAGGGCTGCCTCCAAACAGCAGCAGCCCACAAGAGATCACTGTTTGGGGGAGCAGCATTAGCTGAGGGCTGCTGAGCATCAGCAGAGGCTAATGGCCTTGTCTGGGTGAGCAAACCCTCCTGTGCCCACAGCAAACCTGTGCCACCCGGACCCAGTGCTGGCATCCACAGCAGCACTGCTGTGCTCCTGCCATCTGCTTATCAGGGCAGCTGCCAAGGGAAATACAGCATCACAGGGTGCCAGGGCTTGGAAGGGACCTCTGGAGAGCTCCCAGCCCAAGCCCCTGCCAGAGCAGGGCACACAGAACACATCCAGACAGGGCTGGGAAGGCTCCAGAGCAGGAGACTCCACAACCTCTCTGGGCAGCCTGCTCCAGGGCTCTGGCAGCCTCCCAGGGCAGAAGTTCCTCCTCCTGCTGAGCTGCAACCTCCTGGGCTGCAGTTTCCATCCACTGCTCCTTGTCCTGTCCCAGGGTGCAGCTGAGCAGAGCCTGTCCCCTGCCTCCTGCCCCCCAGCCCTCAGCTCTTGATAGCCATTGATCAGATCCCTCTCAGCCTTCTCTTCTCCAGGCTGCACACCCCCAGCTCCCTCAGCCTGGCCTGGCAGCAGAGCTGCTCCAAGCCCCTCAGCATTCTCCTGGCCTCCTCTGCAGCCTCTCCATCAGCTCCAGGTCCTTGCTGTGCTGAGGGCTGCAGAGCTGCACCCAGCCCTGCAGGGGAGGTCTCAGCAGAGCAGGGGGGCAGAGCAGGGCTGACCCATGGGGAGAGCAGCAGAGAGAACTCCTTACACATCCAGTGCTGGTTAGAGAGCTGTGCCTCAGCCTGGGCTGTGCACACCACCTCTGGCCCTGAGGCTGCAGGCAGGCAGCAGACCAAAATCTGAAGTGATAAAACACAGCACCACCCCCAAGAGCAAAAAGCCACAAGCACCTTGAGAACCCACCTCACACAGCAGGAAAATGCTCTGTGCTGTGCTGCTGGTCTCCTGCAAGTGCTTTTGCAGTGCACTTTATCAAGCCAGCACCACAGGGGGAGCAGCACTTGGGCTGGAAAGGCAAAACCAAATCTCTGGGGGGAAGCAGCCAGGAGGGAAAATCTCCTGGAGCTGGAGGTCCCTCCCTGCCAGGCCTGCACTCTCTGTGTGTCTCAGGGTGAGAGTCAGCTGCAGGGCTGTGAGGAGCTGGTTCCCTGCTGCTGCTTTGCTCCCAGCTCCAGCAAATTCATTAACTCATTTGTTTATTTGAGCTGAGAAATCAGAAAGACCCCAAAAAAACAGGAAAGGAAAGAAAGGACCAAGTCTGGATCAGCTGAAATGCTTCATTTGCCCTCCCCAAGGTCTCCTCTGAGTGCTGGAGGTTTGACAGCTGCTGGCTGAGAGGTCAGGCTGGGGCTGTGGGACAGAGCTGTGGGGTTTGTTGGGAGTGCCAAAGCCTTCCAGTGTGTGTTTGTTATCCTGATCACTTCCATCTTGAGGCAGCAAGAGAGAGATTGCCAAACTCACCTGGGCTCCTGCAGGGCTGCCTTGGTCTCAGCTGGTTTGTGTTTACTCCTGGAAGAGTCAGGGGGGCAGAAGCTGTGCCCAGCTCTGGGGGATAGGAGCCTCTGAAAATGCTGCCTGGGAACTCATTCTTCAGGCAGAAATGGAACCACAGAGCTGCCAGGGCTGGAAGGGAGCTCAAGGCTCAGCCAGCCCCAACCCCCTGCCATGGGCAGGGACACCTCACACCACAGCAGGTTGCTCACAGCCACCTCCAGCCTGGCTGCAAACACCTCCAGGCAGGAGGCTTCCACCACCTCCCTGGGCAGCCTGGGCCAGGCTCTCACCACCCTCCTGGCCAACAACTTCTTCCTCACAGCCAATCTCCATCTCCCCACTTCTAGTTCTGCTCCATCCCCCCCACTCCTATCCCTCCCTGACACCCTCACAAGTCCCTCCCCAGCTTTCTTGGAGCCCCCTGCAGATCCTGGAAGGCCACAAGGAGGTCTCCTGGAAGCCTTCTCCTCTCCAGCCTGCACAACCCCAACTCCCTCAGGCTGTGCTCACAGCAGAGCAGCTCCAGCCCTCATGGGGAAGAGCTTCTTCCTGAGCTCTGATCTGAATCTCCCCTCCTCAGCTTGGATCCTGACATCCAGCCTGAATCTCCCCACTTGCAGGCTTGCTCCATTCCCCTGTTCCTATCACTCCCTGACACCCAGCAGAGTCCCTCCCCAGTCACAATGAACTCCCTGAGACCTTTTCCCTCCTCCACATGACCTCTTCCATGGCTTTGCTGATTGCATTGGTGATGTGGCACTGATTTCACCAGGCCAGAGGAGCCTTGCTGTCAGAGCCTGCCCTGGGGCTCCCTGCAGCTGCAGGAGAAGCTGTGTGTGCAGGCAGAGCAGGCTCCCCACTGGAAACAGAAGTGCTGACTGCACTCACCTCAGGCTGCTGTGAGAAGCAAGTCTGGCACGGCAAAAACCTGCCTGGAGAGGTGAAGTTGTTGAGAAGCACAGCAGCAGATGTCCCCAAGGCTGCAATTCCTCTTCTCAGAGGGCAGTGCTGGCACTCCCAGCCAGCCAGCAGAGCTCTGCCACGCAGAAGCAGGGCCTGTAGCTACGGAGAGGGATGAAGCAGCAATGCAAATCACTTCATGGCAGGGGAACCTGGCACCAGGCTGCAAACTGCAGAGGCAGCCCTGAACATTATTGTCAGCAGCGCTGAAGATGAGAGGGGACCTCAGGAGGTCCAACAGGAGCAAGTGCAGGGCTCTGCAGCTGGGCTGGGCCAAGCAAGAGGGAGGGGACAGTCTCTTCTGTGTTGCACTCTGTGATAGGACAAGGGGTAATGGATGTAGAATACAGCACAGGATGTTCCACCTCAACATGAGGAGGAACTTCTTCGCTGTGAGGGTCACAGAGCACTGGCACAGGCTGCCCAGGGAGGTTGTGGAGTCTCCTTTGTTAGAATTAGAACCTTTATTAGAATAAACCAAACCAGGTTGGAAGAGACCTTCAAGATCATTGTGTCCAACCCAAATCCTCACTGGCAACAGAGGCTGGGGGAGGAGGGGAGAGAAAGCAGCCCTGAGGAAAAGGCCTTGGAGGGTGCTGGGGGGGGAGAAGCTGGGCAGGAGCAGGCAGTGTGAGCCTGCAGCACAGAAGGCCAAGGGCAGCCTGGGCTGCACCCAAAGCAGCTCTGCCAGCAGAGCCAGAGAGGGGATTCTGCCCCTTGGCTCTGCTGAGACCTCCCCTGCAGGGCTGGGTGCAGCTCTGCAGCCCTCAGCACAGCAAGGACCTGGAGCTGAGGGAGAGGCTGCAGAGGAGGCCAGGAGAATGCTGAGGGGCTTGGAGCAGCTCTGCTGCCAGGCCAGGCTGAGGGAGCTGGGGATGTGCAGCCTGGAGAAGAGAAGGCTGCAGGCAGAGCTCAGAGCAGCCTGGCAGGAGCTGAAGGGGCTGCAAGAAGGCTGCAGAGAGACTGTTGGCAAAGGCCTGCAGGGCCAGCAGCAGGGCCAAGGGCTGCAAAGCAGAGCAGAGCAGCTTGAGCTTGGAGGTGAGGAAGAAGTTGTGCAGCAGGAGGGTGGTGGAAGCCTGGCCCAGGCTGCCCAGGGAGGTGGTTGAGGCTCCCTGCCTGGAGCTGTTGAAGGGGAGGCTGGAGAGGGCTGTGGGCAAGCTGCTGGAGTTGGGGCTGTGCCTGCTGAGTGCAGAGGCCTTGGGCTGAGCTCTGCAGCTCCTTTCTGCTCTGGACTATTCTGTGATGCTCTGAGGAGGGAAAACCACATCCCCTTTTTAGCTGACCAAGACAACTTGCTAAAGCACCAAACCAGCTGTCCTTGACCTCCTCTAAGGACAGAGGAACAACCCTCCTGGCACAGCTGCTCTCCCACCACACATCTCCCTTGGTGCTTTATCAATTGGATTGATAAGGAGGTAGCCTGGGAAACCACTGCCAAGGGGTAAGTGAAACAGTTTCCATGCCTGTAGATTTGTGAGAGCTGCTCTGCAGTGTGGGAGTTGATGGCTTCATGCCAGAGATTGATAAGGATCCAAACTGGTTATGTGGAGAGCAGGAGCTGCCTCCCTCAGCCAGGCAGCAGACAGCCTGGATTGCGACAGCAGGAAGGGAGAGAGCTCAACCTTCTCTGTCAGGAATCCAGAGCTGACCCTGCTGGGGGATATTGACTTGGCCCAAGGACAGCAGAGAGTGGCTCCAGAGGACAGCTTGGAAATAATGTGGAAAGGGGGAAAAAAAGCCTGCAAACCACTGCAAGTCACCAGGCAGAGAGTGCTGGAAAGGCAGAACTCAGTGATGGGAAAGCTGTTGGAAACACAGAGCACACCTGGGAGAGGCACACAGAGACAGAGAGAGACTCACAGAGCTGCCAGGGCTGGAAGGGAGCTCAAGGCTCAGCTCCAACCCCCTGCCATGGCCAGGGACACCTCACACCACAGCAGGTTGCTCACAGCCACCTCCAGCCTGGCTGCAAACACCTCCAGGCAGGAGGCTACCACCACCTCCCTGGGCAGCCTGGGCCAGGCTCTCACCACCCTCCTGGCCAACAACTTCTTCCTCACAGCCAATCTCAATCTCCCCACTTCTGGTTTTGCTCAAAACCCAGCTCAGGAGGGACAGGGATCTGCTGGGGAGAGGCCAAGGGAGGCTCCAAGGCTGCTGAAGGGACTGCAGCACTGCCTGGGGAGGAGAGGCTGAGAGCCCTGGGGCTGTGCAGTCTGCAGAGGAGAAGGCTGAGAGGGATCTGATCAATGGCTATCAAGAGCTGAGGGCTGGGGGGCAGGAGGCAGGGGACAGGCTCTGCTCAGCTGCACCCTGGGACAGGACAAGGAGCAGTGGATGGAAACTGCAGCCCAGGAGGTAGCAGCTCAGCAGGAGGAGGAACTTCTGCCCTGGGAGGCTCCCAGAGCCCTGGAGCAGGCTGCCCAGAGAGGTTGTGGAGTCTCCTGCTCTGGAGCCTTCCCAGCCCTGTCTGGATGTGTTCTGTGTGCCCTGTGCTGGATTCTCTGCTCCTGCTCTGGCAGGGGCTTGGGCTGGGAGCTCTCCAGAGGTCCCTTCCAGCCCCTGACAGCCTCTGAGCCTGTGGATCCTTACAGACATTTTGATGTTTGCCTCTTTTTGATGTTTATTTACAGAGTCCCAGAGCTTCCAGGGCTGGGAGGGACCTCGAGGCTCAGCCAGTCCCCCCCTGCCCTGGGCAGGGACACCTCACCCCACAGCAGGTTGCTTGGAAGGAAACTCCAGCACCTCTGGGCAGCCTGCAGCAGTGCTGTTCCAGCCTCAGTGTGCAGAAGTTCCTCCTCCTGCTCAGATGGAGCTTCCCATGTTCCAGTTTGTGCTTGCTACCCCTTGTGCTCCCCTGGGCACCTCTGAGGACAATCCTGCCCCCTCCTGACACCCACCCCTTAAGTATGGACAAGCATGGATCAGATTGCCCCCTCAGGCTGCAGGCCCTGCAGTCCCTCAGCCTTTCTTCAGCAGGATGTTCCTACTCCCCTAACCCTCCTTGCTGCCGTTTGCTGTGCCCTCTCCGGGGGGTCCCTGCCCTGCTGGGACCACAGCAGTCTGCAGCTTGTTGTCCTACTCAGCCTGTGGAACACTTCACTTCCATACCAGAGGCAGAGCTCAAGCAACAGCAGAGCCCTTGTCCTGTGGGCAAATCCTTCCCACCTCAGCTCCTTTGTACCTGCAAGAGGAGCAGCAGAGGGCTCAGCTTTGGCCATGTGCCCTCCTTGGAAATGGTTCTGGATCCCAGCTGTCAGTCTGCAGGCCCAAGGCATCTGACTGCAGCAGCAGCTGGGTTCCAGCTTCAATAAGCAGCTGTGGTAATGAACAGGAAAGCTGTGCTGAAAGCTCCTCCTTTTCCTCTGCTGTGGGAAGGTTGTGCTGAGGGAAATCTTCACCCTTAAAAGCTACCTGAGCAGCACAGTGCTGCAGGCAACTCCAGCAAGTCATCACTTGGGTCCTAATGAGGTGGGGAAGAAAACCCCAGAACCCTGAGCTCATCATGGCTGGCTGATACAAATTGTCCTTGATGTCACTAATTGCCAGCCCTGTTCATTAGAGTCCTGCAGGACCTCTGGCAAATGGAAACCTTGCTCTGCATGGCCTCTTCCTCTCCTCCCCTGCTGTGTGTGACCCTCATTGTTCCAGGGGCAGAGCAACCAAGGCAGACACAGATGTGAAAAACTTCTGCTGCCCCTCTGCTCTGCTCTGCCCTGCTGAGAGCACAGCTGCAAGCCTGGGTCCAGTTTGGGGCTCCCCAGCTGAAGAGAGACAGAGAGCTGCTGGGGAGAGCCAAGGCAGAGGCAGGAGGATGCTTAGGGGACTTGAGGATCTCCCCTGGGAAGAGAGCCTGAGAGCCCTGGGGCTGTTGAGCCTGGAGAGGAGAAGGCTGAGAGGGATCTGCTCAATGTCTCTGCAGAGCTGAGGGCTGGGGGTCAAGGGGAGGGGGCCAAGCTCTTGTGGGTGCTGCACAGCAAGAAGCCAAGGAGCACTGGAGACAAACTTGAGCAGAGAAGGTTTCAGCTGCCCAGGAGGAGAAAGTTCTTTGTTGTGAGGGTGAGGGAGGCCTGGAGCAGGCTGCCCAGAGAGGTGGTTGAGGCTCCCTGCCTGGAGCTGTTGAAGGGGAGGCTGGAGAGGGCTGTGGGCAAGCTGCTGGAGTTGGGGCTGTCCCTGCTGGAGTGCAGAGGCCTTGGGCTGAGCTCTGCAGCTCCCTTCCCATCCAGCCCATGCTGTGTCTATGTTTCTGTGGTTCTATGCTGTGTTCAACTCAGTTGCTGCCCAAGTCCCTGGGTGCTGTTTCCTGCCCCACTGCCTTGCAGAGCTCCAGGCTCTCACAGCCTAGAAACCTGCAGGCTCTTTACTGGGGGAAAGTCCATCCTGGATCATCCCAATCCTTGCAGATATCCTCTGTTCAATTTATCTGCAGGCTTCCTTCCCAGTGCCACATCAGTCAGTCCTCATCCTGCAGGGAAAACAAATTAATTGGCTGGCCAGGGGCAGTGTTTTTCCTGGAGGTGGGAATGCACTCAGCTGCCAAATCAAACACAGCTTTAATCCTCCTCTGCTTGATGAACTCTTTAAGAAGCTCCTGCAGGTCCTCTTCTCCTCCTGTTGCTGGGCACAGCAATTTCTGTGTAGCTATTGCCAAGCCCAGCTTTTGATGATGGAATTCAGGGGTGGAAGCTGAGGCAAGGAAGTGCCATGGGAAGAGGAGGAAGAATTTGTTGGCTGTGAGGGTGAGAGAAGCCTGGCAGAGGCTGCCCAGGGGGGCTGTGGAGTCTCCCTGTGTGGAGCTCTTGCAAGGCCAGCTGGCTGTGTTGCTGTGTGAGCTGCTGTGGGTGACCCTGCTGGGGCAGGGGGCTTGGGCTGGCTGAGCTCTGCAGCTCCCTGCCAGCCCCTGGCACTGACTCTGTCAGTTCCAGAGCATCCACAGGTCAGCCCAAGGTGTATCTCTGTGATGGGGATTCACATTCCCTCGGGGTGTGGGAGGTGAGTTGTGCTCCAGGCTGTGTTGCTGCAGCTCCCCTGAGGCCACTCTTGCTCTGAAGAATTCCTTCCAACAAGCAGAGTCCTGCAGGCAGGCTGCTGCTATTAAATGCACAGTCTGACAGAAGGTCCTGTGAGGAAGGCCAGCCAGGGAGGGCTGCTGAATGCTCTGCTCCACAGCCTGGCCAGGGAATGCTCCTCCTGATGTGGACATCCATTTGCTGTCCTGCAGCTGCACTCTCATTGGGAGTCATTGCACTGTGATGGATCCCAGCCTGCTGCCAGGGGCAGATGGGCTGCCTGAGTGCTGCTCCATCCTCTCAGTCACCTGTCCACTGCTGCCATGAGAATGTGTCTTCCAAAATGTTCAGCCTTCAAACTAAGAACCAGTTCTAGGGATGTGAATCCATCACAGCCTCTCCCCCAGCTGCCTGCACTGCCTGTGGCTTGAGCTCAGCCAGAGAGTCAGGGGATCAGGGAGCCACAGAATGGCCTGGGTTGGAAGGGACCTCTGAAGAGCACAGAGCCACAGCAGCCACATCCAGGCTGGGAGAGAGCCTGAGGGTCCCCAAGGCCAACCATCAGCCCTGCTCTGCAAGGCTCAGCCCTAAACCACAGCCCCAAGCCCCACAGCCAAACCACCTTCAAACACAGGCAGCCCTGGGCACTCCACCACCTCCCTGCCCAGCACATCCCAAGCCCTCAGCACTCTTGTGCCTAAGCTCCACTCTCAACCTCCCCAGGGGCAGCTTGAGGCTCTGCCCTCTTCTTCTCTCACTAATGCCCTGGCAGCAGAGAGCAGCAGCAGCCTCTGCACAACCTCCTTGCAGGGAGCTGCAGGCAGCCAGGAGCTCTCCCCTCAGCCTCCTCTCTTGCCCACTAACCAGCCCCAGCTCCTTCAGCCTCTCTCCAGCACATTGCTTCTCCAGGCCCTTCCCAGCTTCCTTGCCCTCCTCTGCCCTGGCTCCAGCACCTCCACAGCTCTCTGCCACTCAGCTGCCCAGAGCTGGACACAAGGCTCCAGGTGTGGGCTGCCCAGAGCTGAGTGCCAGGGGACAATCCCCTCCCTGCTGCTGCTGGACACAGCATTGCTGAGCCCAGCCAGGAGGTCTTTGGCTCTCTTGGCCCCCTGGGCACACTGCTGCCTCCTCTTCAGCTGCTTGCCCCTCAGCACCCCCAGGTCCCTTTCTGCCAGCAGCTTTTGAGCCACACTGCCCCAAGCCTGCAGCCTTGCTTGGGGTGGTTGTGCCCCCAGGGCAGGGCCTGGCACCTGGCCTGGGTGAAGCTGCTCCTGGTCACCTTGGCCATGGATCCAACCTACCCAAGTCCCTCTGCAGAGCCTCCCTGCCCTGGTGCAGCTCAAGATCATGCACTCCAGCCCTCTCTGCAGTAAGCAGGGACATCCTCCACGAGATCAGGCTGCCCAGAGCATTTGCTCTGATTTTTTGGGTGGCTGTGGTTCAGTTCTCCTATTAGCAGCCAGACTCAGCAGACTCTGAACACCTCCAGGGATGGTGACTCCAGCACCTCCCTGGGCAGCACAGTGACTCAGCAGCATTCAGGTTAGCCTTGGACTGTTCCCTAGGAAGCCTTCTGTGTGCAGATGTGTGACCAGCCTTGGGAGCAGGCTGGCCTTGGGATGCTGAGATGCTCAGGCTGGGTTGCCAGGCACACAGAGTGATCAGTGTGCTGGGCAGGGAGGTGGTGGAGTGCCCAGGGCTGGCTGTGTTTGAAGGTGGTTTGGCTGTGGGGCTTGGGGCTGTGGTTTAGGGCTGAGCCTTGCAGAGCAGGGCTGATGGTTGGCCTTGGGCACCCTGAGGCTCTCTCCCAGCCTGTGCTGCTGTGGCCCTGTGGTTTCCTGATGCTTCAGTGCTGCTCACCTGCAGCAGGAACTGGTTGTACTGATGCCTGTGTTGCTGTTGCTGTTGTTGTTTGCCCCTGCAGGAGTTTGTGATGATTGTGGTCTTTGGGCTGGAGTTCATCGTCCGCATCTGGTCGGCCGGCTGCTGCTGTCGGTACCGCGGCTGGCAGGGCAGGCTGCGCTTCGCCAGGAAGCCTTTCTGTGTCATAGGTGAGTCTGCAGGCCCCAGACAGGCCCCCACCCCCCACCCCCCACTCACTGACTGCTGCAACCCACCTCCAGCCCGCTGCCAGCCAGGGCAGCCCCGAGGCAGCTGCCAGCCGAGGAAAGCTGCTGTGCGAGGAGCGGCTGAGGGAGCTGGGGGTGCCCAGCCTGCAGGGGAGGGGGCTCAGGGGGCACCTGGGGAGGATTGAGGTTACACCAGCACCCCCCCAGCTGCCAGAGCAGCTCAGGTGGAAGCAAATGCAGCTCTAGTACCAAGCAAAACTGCAACCTGAAAATGGGAAATGCATTGAACATCTCTAGCTGTGGGTCCAGCTCTGGAGCCTCTGTGCCAGGAAGGGTCTGGAGGGGCTGGAAGGTGCCCAGAGCAGGGCCAGGAGGAGCAGCAGAGGGCTGGAGCTGCTCTGCTGTGAGCACAGCCTGAGGGAGTTGGGGTTGTGCAGGCTGGAGAGGAGAAGGCTCCCAGGAGACCTCATTGTGGCCTTCCAGGATCTGCAGGGGGCTGCAGGAAAGCTGGGGAGGGACTTGTGAGGGTGTCAGGGAGGGACAGGACTGGGGGGGATGGAGCAGAACTAGAAGTGGGGAGATTGAGATTGGCTGTGAGGAAGAAGTTGTTGGCCAGGAGGGTGGTGAGAGCCTGGCCCAGGCTGCCCAGGGAGGTGGTGGAAGCCTCCTGCCTGGAGGTGTTTGCAGCCAGGCTGGAGGTGGCTGTGAGCAACCTGCTGTGGTGTGAGGTGTCCCTGCCCATGGCAGGGGGTTGGAGCTGGCTGAGCCTTGAGCTCCCTTCCAGCCCTGGCAGCTCTGTGGCTCTCTGATTTACAGTCTATGAACCACACCAGAACCACCTGGACATAACCAGGGGGTTACCAACAGCTTCCTCCTCTTCCACCCTTCCCTTCCCCCCTGTGCACAGGACCAGAGACACAGAGGGGCAGAGGGTAGCTTGGTGGTGCTTAGCCACAGCAGAGAAACACAGCCAAGGTCAGCAGCAGGCAGGCAGAAGCAGCCAGCTGGTGCCTGCCAGAGCAGGAAGGCCACCAAGGGGAAGAGCTGCTGTGCACAGCTCCCTTTCTGCTGTCAGAGCTCTGAGATTGGTCAGGCCTCATTATTTCCTTTGTGCAGCCACTGCTCATTTGTTTGCACTCTGCCACTTTTCTGCTCAATCTGTGGGGCATTTTCTGCCTGAAGCTGCCCCAGGACCTTATCACTCCCTGCCCAGAAGAAAGCTGCAGTCCAGCACCATCTGCCTGCCTGGCTGGGCAGCCCTTGGCCAGCCCCTGCCTTGGTGCTGGAGGGGGCTCCCCGTGTCTGTGGTGGTCTCCAGGGCAGGGTCAGCACAACACAGGGGCTGTGGGGGCCCTGGTGGCTGCCCCTCAGGGGGACAGCAGCCTGAAGTGCAACTAGAGGCAGTGGCTGGAGCTGGCTGATGGGTTGGTTTGGGCACCCCAGATGTGCATCAGAAGTCTGTGGTAACATCTGGGGACTCTTGGCCCTGCAGTTCCACTCCAGTGTGAGGGTCTCTGCTGGGGGGAGCTCATCTCCCTGCTGTGTGTGGGTCCCTGTGGGCATCCTGGGGCCAGTGCCTTCCCTGCTCCTGTGGAGTGCTTTGGCTTTGCTCATTGGGGTTGGGAACTGGGTGGTCTTTAAGGTCCTTTTCAACCCAAAGCTTTCTACATGAGTAAAGCTCTTCTGCCAGGCACCCAGTGGCAGGACCAGAGGGCATGGCCTGAAGCTGTGCCAGAGGAGGTTTAGGTTGGACATTAGGAAGCAGTTCACACAGAAAGGCTGGCTGGGCACTGGAGGGGACTGCCCAGGGAGCTGGTGGAGCCCCCGTGCCTGGAGGGCTGTAGGAAGAGCTTGGATGTGGCACTTGGGGCAGGCTTCAGCTGATGTGGTGCTGGTAGGTCACAGGCTGGGCTTGATGACCTCAGAGGTCTCTGCCAGCCTCAGTGAGCCTGGGATGTGCCTGGGGCTCTTCTCTGGCTATAAAGCCACAGAGACCCCAGGCAGCAGTTCCCCTCCTTCCTTGGGCTCTCCAGAGACCATTTGCCCTGCCTGCCACACAGCCAGCTTGCCTCTTGGGGAGTGAGGGCTGCAGGTCTGACCTCACTGCACAGCCCAGGAGCTGTGTGCAGCTGCTGGGCACAGGACACATCAGCTGCTGCATGCACTGCATGCACCCCATGGACCCAGGATCACAGCATGTGGTGCTGCAGCACCTCCCCATCCCAGCCCAGGAGCTGTGTGCAGCTGCTGGGCACAGGACCCCCCAGCTGCATGCACCCAGGATCACAGCATGTGGTGCTGCAGCAGCTCCACATCTCTCTTGCACTGAGACCCAAGACTCCAGGTGTGGCCTCCCCAGTGCACCACCCTGGAGCACAGGCAGTGAGAGCCCTCAGGGTGCTCTGTGCTGGAGCATTTGGGCTGTGGGGAGAGGCTGGGGGCCCTGGGCTTGTTCAGCCTGCAGGTCAGATGGCTCCAGCAGGGGCTCAGCGAGCTCAGTGCTGAGGCCTCCCTGGGAAGCACAGGAGCAGTCCTGGCCTGTTGCTCCTCCTGCATCTGCTGAATTGTTTCCTTAGCCATCCCTTCAGTTATCCTTTCTGATGATTGCTGCAGTGGAACAAGAATGTCTCAGCAGCCTTCCTCTGTTTGCTATTCATTAGCTCTGTTATCTCTCCCCAGCAGATCTGCCCTCTGATTAGTCTGTGTGTGTGAGCAGACACAAATCATCCCCTCAGGCCTGCAGTAATGAATGGGAGGGTGGCCTCCAGGGTCACGTTCAGGCAGCCTTTATTTTGGTGCCATTAATAATGAGAATAAGGTCTCCCCAGGGCCAGAGCCCTGTGCTTACCTTGGCAGGGCCACAGGGGCACTGCCCTGGCAAACCAGGCCAGCAAGAGCTGCTACCAGCTTGCTGCTGCTGTCTACCAAACCACTTGGCAGCCCTGGCCCCCTGCCTGTGGCTGTGCAGTGCTAAAGCCTGCCCTGTCTTTTGTTCCAGCTCACAGCCAGCTGCCATCCTGCCTGCCCTCTGCTTCCAGAGCAGCTTCCCTGTGGGGTGCAAAGGACACCCCCAGCACAGCCTCCCAGGGACTCCATGTGCCTGAAGGTGTCCTGACTTCTGCACCAGGGCAGGGAGGCTCTGCAGAGGGACTTGGGTAGGTTGGATCCATGGCCAAGGTGACCAGGAGCAGCTTCACCCAGGCCAAGTGCACAGCTTTAGCCCCAGCCAGGAGCTCACCTCTCAGGCTCCTCCAAGCCAAGCTCCAGAGCCCTCAGCTCCCTCAGCCTCTGCTCCTAAGGAAGAGCTTCCACTGCCTGCAGCATCTTTGTGCCTCTGCCATGGACTCTCTCCAGCACTTCCCTCAGCTCCTTCCTGACCTGAGGGGCCCAGAGCTGGACACCAGATTCCAGCTGTGGCCTCAGCAGGGCAGAGCAGAGCAGAGGGGCAGGAGAACCTCTCTGGACCTTCTTAAGAGTTTTTGAAGACATGTGATGTGGACAGGCAGGAAAACAAAGACCAAACAACCTCTGCTCCTCATCTTGTAGCCAGCAAGAGAAGTGTGGCCAGCAGGGCTGGGGAGGTTCTGCTGCCCCTCTGCTCTGCTCTGCCCTGCTGAGAGCACAGCTGCAAGCCTGGGTCCAGTTTGGGGCTCCCCAGCTGAAGAGAGACAGAGAGCTGCTGGGGAGAGCCCAAGGCAGAGGCAGGAGGATGCTTAGGGGACTTGAGCATCTCCCCTGGGAAGAGAGACTGAGAGCCCTGGGGCTGTTGAGCCTGGAGAGGAGAAGGCTGAGAGGGATCTGCTCAATGTCTCTGCAGAGCTGAGGGCTGGGGGTCAAGGGGAGGGGGCCAAGCTCTTGTGGGTGCTGCACAGCAAGAAGCCAAGGAGCACTGGAGACAAACTTGAGCAGAGAAGGTTTCAGCTGCCCAGGAGGAGAAAGTTCTTTGTTGTGAGGGTGAGGGAGGCCTGGAGCAGGCTGCCCAGAGAGGTTGTGGAGTCTCCTGCTCTGGAGCCTTTCCAACCCCCCCTGGCTGCATTGCTGTGTGGCCTGCCCTGGGTGCTGCTGCTCTGGCAGGGGCTGCACTGGATGCTCAGTGCAGCTCCCTGCCAGCCTCTGCTGCTCTGTGATCCCCACAGCTGTTGGTGACCTCCCTGCCTCAGGGCCTTGCTTTGCTCTTCTTTCATGTCTATATTTCTATTTATTTTATCTTGGTTTTGTGTTCATTACAGTCCTTTTAGTTTTCTTTCCTGATCCCTAACTCTCCCTCCCCTTTTCCCTCACTCTTCCCCTTTGGGATGGGAGGAGAGTCAACAGGGAGCCTCTGCCCCTTGGCTAGTGGCTGGCTGGTTAGTAGCCAGCCCTCACCCTTGGCCCTGGGCAAATGGATTTGCTCTTCAGACAAGATCCTTTTCTCTTCCCCACCAGCACCAGAAGCTCTCTCCCAGCACACAGAGCAGCCAGCAGCACAGTTCCTGGGCACAGGGAGGTTAAATTCCTGCTCTGAGCAGGAAATGGCAATCTCTCAGCCCCACTGGAACTATCCAAACATCAATAAATAATCCTTAATTGGTCCAGGGAGAGATGTGATGTGCCCTGGCACCCAGGGCTGAAGGGAGTCATCTGCTGCCTCAGGGGCTTGGAGTGATCAGTCACAGATTGCAGGAGATCCACAGCAGAATGGATGAAATAGGTTAGAGCCCTGGGGTGGGATCCAGGGGAACCCACCTGGGGTGAACCCAGGTGAACCTCAGGAGGTCCAACAGGAGCAAGTGCAGGGCTCTGCAGCTGGGCTGGGACAATCCTCACTGGCAACAGAGGCTGGGGGAGGAGGGGAGAGAAAGCAGCCCTGAGGAAAAGGACCTGGGGGTGCTGGGGGGGAGAAGCTGGGCAGGAGCAGGCAGTGTGAGCCTGCAGCACAGAAGGCCAAGGACAGCCTGGGCTGCACCCAAAGCAGCTCTGCCAGCAGAGCCAGAGAGGGGATTCTGCCCCTTGGCTCTGCTGAGACCTCCCCTGCAGTGCCCCTGGGGAGGCTCAGAGTGGAGCTTAGGCACAAGAGTGCTGAGGGCTTGGGATGTGCTGGGCAGGGAGGTGGTGGAGTGCCCAGGGCTGGCTGTGTTTGAAGGTGGTTTGGCTGTGGGGCTTGGGGCTGTGGGTTAGGGCTGAGCCTTGCAGAGCAGGGCTGATGGTTGGCCTTGGGGACCCTCAGGCTCTCTGCAGCTGCTGTACCTCAGTGCTTGCTTCTGCAGAGACACTCTCCTGAGCCCTGCTCATCTCTCACCTGTGAGCTGGCAGCTCCACACCCCAGCTCTGCTCACCCCTCCTGACTGCAGCTGGCTCCCTTCAGCCTTACCAGCAGCTTGTTAGCCCCTGCAAACCCTAGAGAAAGTCAGTTCCCACAGATGTTCCTGTTCCTTGCCATCCCTTCAGAGCCCTGCCTGTGGCCAGCAGCTCTGCTGAGCTGCCAGGTGGGCAGAGCAGCCCAGCAGGGGCTGGCTTTGTGCTCCTGCCTCAGTTCCACCCCAGCACTGGGGAAGACAAGCAGCACAGCTCAGGTTTTGATCCCTGCTTTTCACAGCTGCTGTGCTAGATGCAGCCAGGACCTGACAGTGCAGCAGCCTTGGTGCAGCTGTGCCACAGGGCTGCAGTGTTTAGGTCTGAGGTTTGGCAGTGCTGAGGAGCAATCCTTGAGCTCCCTTCCAGCCCTGGCAGTTCTGTGATTCCAGTATCTTCCTGTCCCTCTTGAAGTGGGGAGCCCAGAACTGGGCACAGCACCCCAGATGTGGTCTCCCCAGGGCAGAGTATCTTCAGACAGGTTTTTCTCTCCACCTCAGCCTTGGTCCTGCTCTCACCCAGGGGATGAGGGGAAAAAAAGCCCTAGGCAGAGTGCAGTGCTTTGCAAATCTTCTTCCAGAGCCTGTAAGGCACAAAAGAGCTCAGGGGAGGAGTTATGGGGAGGGTCTGTGTGTGGTTTGCTCCTTTGGTTGGGCACAAATGGAGCTGGTGAGCACTGGGTAGAGGTGCAGTACTTAATGTGCTGCTGGCAGCCTCTCTGGAAGCCAAATAAACCTTCTGCAGGACCTGTCTGGCAGGGGCATGTTAGTGATGCCAAGGATCAGCTATTGGAAGTGCCTAATGAAGTCTAAATCTATGAGAGGCTTCCAGTTGGACTTAATCTTAGCTTGCTAGGAGGCCCTTAGAGTTTAAGGAGTTATTGAGCCAGCTGTTAACAGCTTAAAGATGTTTGCTGAGGACTTACTCAGCCCCTACACAGAGCAGGTACCCAGCAGGGCCATGAGCTGTAGCTGCTGACAGCACAGGCAGCTGAAGGGCTCCCAGGGACTTGGTGCTTCTTGTCTGGCCTGAATGAAAAGTGCTACCCAGAGCCACAGTTCAGTGTTACATGGAGCCACAGAATGGTCCAGGCTGGGAGGGAGCTGCAGAGCTCAGCCCAAGGCCTCTGCACCCAGCAGGGACAGCCCCAACTCCAGCAGCTTGCCCACAGCCCTCTCCAGCCTCCCCTTCAACAGCTCCAGGCAGGGAGCCTCAACCACCTCCCTGGGCAACCTGGGCCAGGCTTCCACCACCCTCCTGCTGCACAACTTCTTCCTCACCTCCAAGCTCAAGCTGCTCTGCTCTGCTTTGCAGCCCTTGGCCCTGCTGCTGGCCCTGCAGGCCTTTGCCAACAGTCTCTCTGCAGCCTTCTTGCAGCCCCTTCAGCTCCTGGCAGGCTGCTCTGAGCTCTGCCTGCAGCCTTCTCTTCTCCAGGCTGCACAGCCCCAGCTCCCTCAGCCTGGCCTTTAAGAAGGATTTCAGTGCCTTTGCAGGCAGGTTTAAGTCCATGGCTGTGTGCAGTGTGCCCCTGCTCTCAGAGCAAGGGGGCTGCTCCCACTGCAAGGAGCTGCCAGCTGGCAAACCCAGCCCAGTTTGCCTCTGCCCAGCAGCTGCTGCAGCAGCCTGCAGCCCGGAGCTGGACTCTGTGCCCTCGTGAGCCAGCAGAGGGAAGTGGTCAATGCCTTGCTGGGAGCTAAAAGCCTTTCTGCAGCCACTTATGATGACATCGATGACATCACCTTTCCCATGCTGTGATCTTGCCCCGCGAGTGCTCAGACACAGAGGTCTCCCTCTCTGAATGGCCTCTGTCAGGCTGCTGCTGCTCAGCTGCTCGGGAGCCTGGAGCTCTACGAATGGCTCTCTCCCTCCCTTTGCTTTCCTTTCTTCTCCTTTCTTTTCTTCTTTCCTTTCCCTTTCCTCTTTTCTTGTCTTTTTCCCCCTTATTTTGTCTTCTCTTTTCTTATCTCATATTTCCTTGTCTTTTCTTTTCCTCCCTTCTCCTCCTCCTCCTCCTCCTCCTCCTCCTCCTCCTCCTCCTCCTCCTCCTCCTCCTCCTCCTCCTCCTCCTCCTCCTCCTCCTCCTCCTCCCTCCTCCTCCTCCTCCTCCTCCTCCCTCCTCCTCCTCCTCCTCCTCCTCCTCCTCCTCCTCCTCCTTCTCCTCTCCTCCTCCTCCTCCTCCTCCTTCTCCTTCTCCTTCTCCTTCTCCTTCTCCTCTCCTTCTCCTTCTCCTTCTCCTTCTCCTTCTCCTTCTCCTTCTCCTTCTCCTTCTCCTTCTCCTTCTCCCTCTCCCTCTCCTCTCCCTCTCCTCTCCCAGTTCCCTCAGACAGGTTTATTGAAGCAGACCTCTTCTGCCAGGAATCTGGGAGCCCCACAACTTTCCTTTCAGAAGCTGCTGCCTGCCCTCACTCCGATGCCCCTCGGCCACCAGGCTGTGCCTTAAGCTGCTCCCAGTGCCAGCTGCTCTCAGTTTGGGCTGGAGTTTCTAGCAGTGCCTGTGCTGTGCTCCAGAGCAGCACTCTGGGGGGGTGGTGTGAGCCCTGTGCTGTCCTGGCTGATCAAGACTCCCAGTGTGCTTCAACAGGAGGAGCAGGCACGTTGCACACACGCAGCAGTGACTGCAGGCTCCCTGCTGGCCTGGTTTGGTTCCCAGCAGGGCTTGCTGAGGTTTTCTTACACCTGTTCCTGGCAGCTTGAGCTGTGCTGGAGTGCTCTGCCTGGCTGCCTTCCCTGCTGCCAGGGAGCACAGCCAGGCAGGGCTGCCCTGGGCACACTCCTGCTTTCCCTGCTCCCAGCCTGAGGAGCTGTAGCCTGGAAGGGCCTGGGGGCAGAGGGGCAGCACTGTGAGAAAGTCAATCAAAGGAGAGAACAAGGTGAGGAAATGATGCAGCCCTGCCCCAGCAGCCTGGGAAAGCCTCTCCTCCCTCCAAGTGTTTCCAGACATGTGCCAGGTTGTTCTCTCCTCCCTGCTCCCTCAGCCTCTCCTCCTCTGCCTCTCCCATCCCTACCCTCCCTCTGCAAGCAGGTGGCTCCCATGGAGCAGTCAGTGCTCCCACAAGGGCAGAGCAGAGCTCTGCTGCTGCTGCCTGCTTCACCACTGGTGCTCAGAGGGGAGCAGGGCTGGGGCAGAGGGCTCCCAGCAGCACAGGGCAGATGCTGTGTGGCACTGGCAAGACTCAGTTCCTTTGGAGCCTTTGCAGTGGGGGAGTGCCCAGGGAACTCCACCTCCCAAGGGATGCTCTTGGAGATCCTGGGATGGGCAGGAAGAAGGGCAGGGGCATTGGCTTTGGCAAAGAGCTGTCCTGTGGAGAGTGGCTGAGGGTAACCAAACCTCTTAATGAGCACTTCAGTAACTTCCAGACCAAAGCACAGTCCATAGTACTTGGCTGGCCTTCCCCTTTTGAAGTCCTGAGAGTGCTTTGCAGGCTGCACACTGCACTCCCAGCAGATCCAACCAGCTGCAGCTAAGGGTTAGAGCAGGAACACAGGAGGCCACAAAGGGCTGGAGCCCCTCTCCCGTGGGGACAGGCTGAGAGCGTTGGGGTTGCTCAGCCTGGAGAAGGGAAGGCTCCAGGGAGACCTTAGGGCAGCCTGCCAGGACCTGAAGTGGCTACAGGAGAGCTGGGGAGGGACTCTTGACAAGGGTTTGGAGATCTAGCACAAGGGGGAATGGCTTTGAGCTGTAAGAGGGCAGACTGAGACTGGAGATGAGGGAGAAACTCTTTGCAGGGAGGGTGGGGAGAGCCTGGCACAGGCTGCCCAGGGAGGCTGTGGCTGTGCCCTCCCTGGAGGTGTTCCAGGCCAGGCTGGATGAGGCCCTGAGCAGCCTGGGCTGGTGGGAGGTGTCCCTGCCCAGGGCAGGGGGCTGGAGCTGGGTAACCTTCAAGGTCCCTTCTGACCCAACCCGTCCTGTGGATCTGTGGATTACAAGGGGCTGTGCCTTTGTGCAGGGTGGCACAAGCCCAGCTGGCCTTGCCACCAGGTCACTCACCAGGGACACCTTAGCAGCCCAGTCTTTGCCTGAGGGTTTTCCAGCACACGCTGTGAGAGCTCCAGGGGCAGGCAAACACAGGATAGGATAGGATGGGATGGGATAGGGTAGGGTAGGGTAGGGTAGGGTAGGATAGGGTAGGATGGGATAGGATAGGGTAGGGTAGGATAGGGTAGGGTAGGATAGGATAGGATAGGGTAGGGTAGGATAGGATAGGATGGAATAGGACAGGACAGGATAGGATAGGGTAGGATAGGATAGGATAGGATAGGGTAGGATAGGGTAGGATAGGGTAGGATAGGATAGGGTAGGGTAGGGTAGGGTAGGATAGGATAGGGTAGGATAGGGTAGGATGGGATAGGACAGGACAGGACAGGATAGGATAGGATAGGATAGGGTAGGGTAGGACAGGGTAGGGTAGGATAGACCAGACCAGGTTGGAAAAGACCTTTGAGCTCACCCAGTCCAACCTATCCCCCAGCACCACCTAACCAACTCAACCATGGCACCAAGGGCCTCATCCAGGCTCTTCCTGGACACCTCCAGGGATGGGGACTCCATCACCTCCCTGGGCAGCACCTCCCCAGGGCCAATCTCTCTGGCTGGGAAGAACTTCCTCCCAAGAGAAGCTGGCTTGCAGGAGGGGAGCTGAGTGCTCCCTGGCTGTGCTGCCAGGAGAGTGAGTCAGGATCTGGGGCTTAGTTCAGCAGAGTTCACAGAGGTGTTCCCTGCTACATGATACTCCCTGCTCTCCAGCAGCTTCTTCTGAAGGGCACAGCCAGCCCAGGTCCAAGAGCATAGCTGTCAGGCCAAGGGGATGCTTCAGATACCCTAAGGCATCTCAGATGGCACTGGGCAGATCCATTTGGGCAGCTGAAGTGAGTGCCAGAGAGCAGATCAGCTGAGCAGCCAGCAGGAGCCTTCCTGGGGATTAGCTGCCCCTCTCCACAGTGCCATGGTTCCCCTGTGCTGCACAGGGACTTTAGACACCTGCTCCTCTGCAGACACCTACAGTTCAAAGCCCTCCCAGGGAGCTCAGTGCCTTGACATGAAGCTGGATCTCCCTGCCCCAGCTGCTTTGCTGAGCTCCATTTCAGTGTGGGATGTCTTTAACTTCTGCTCACAGGCTCAGAGGCTGTCAGGGCTGCAAGGGACCTCTGGAGAGCTGCCAGCCCAAGCCCCCTGCCAGAGCAGGAGCAGAGAACCCAGCACAGGGCACACAGAACACATCCAGACAGGGCTGCGAAGGCTCCAGAGCAGGAGACTCCCCAGCCAGGATGTTTGCAGGCCAGGGGTATTTGGTCCTCAGCTTCCTCTGGTGGCTGAGCAGAACGAACCAGGGCTGCTTCCTGCTGCCCTGGAGCACTCTGAGGAAGAGTCTGCAGCTTGTAGGAGCAGCCAGGCTCTCAGCACTCACCTGTGGCAGCCCTTGTCCCTTACTGGGTCCTTCCTGACCTGGAGATCCCCTTGGGGCAAGATGAGAGCTCAAGGCCAACACTAAAGAAGTGAAAGCTCCTGTCAGCAGGAACTTGCTTTCAGTTCTTCACTGACAGCTCCCTGCAAGGAGGCTGTGCAGAGGCTGCTGCTGCTCTCTGCTGCCAGGGCATTAGTGAGAGAAGAAGAGGGCAGAGCCTCAAGCTGCCCCTGGGGAGGTTGAGAGTGGAGCTTAGGCACAAGAGTGCTGAGGGCTTGGGATGTGCTGGGCAGGGAGGTGGTGGAGTGCCCAGGGCTGGCTGTGTTTGAAGGTGGTTTGGCTGTGGGGCTTGGGGCTGTGGTTTAGGGCTGAGCCTTGCAGAGCAGGGCTGATGGTTGGCCTTGGGGAGCCTGGGGCTCTCTCCCAGCCTGGCTGCTGCTGTGGCTCTGTGGCTCTGCAGCTGTGGGCTCAGGTTGTCCTTGCAGAGAGCCATGCAGGCAGCACCACTTGCTGAGATTTGAAGCAGGTATTTCTCACAAAGGCTTTTTAAGCTTTTACAGAAGCTCAGGACATTAATTATGAGGTGATGAAGTAACACAGAGCTTGTTCTGTGCCTTTCCCCTTGGTGTGACTGCCCCAGTCATCAGCAGGGAACATTATGCCTCCTTCAGAGCATCCCTGTGCCATCCCTGGGCTGCTGCTCCTCATCTCAATCAGCAGTTGGCTGATTAGTCCATGCAGAACCAACTCCCTCTCTCAGTTTGATTCTGTGACCTGAAGAAAGAGATCCTTTACCCCTGCTGGGCTCCCACACGCTCCCCAGGCTGCCAGCTCCAGTTCCAGCCCCCTGCCATGGGCAGGGACACCTCCCACCAGCCCAGGTTGCTCAGGGCCTCATCCAGCCTGGCCTTGAGCACCTCCAGGGAGGAGGCAGCCACAACCTCCCCGGGTAACCTGTGCCAGAGTCTCCCCACCCTCACTGGAAAGAGTTTCTTCCTCATCTCCAGTCTCAATCTGCCCTCCTCAAGCTTCAGTCCATTCCCTCCTTCAACACTCTCCTTTTATCAGAGGCTCAGAGGCTGTCAGGGGTTGGAAGGGACCTCTGGAGAGCTCCCAGCCCAAGCCCCTGCCAGAGCAGGAGCAGAGAACCCAGCACAGGGCACACAGAACACATCCAGACAGGGCTGGGAAGGCTCCAGAGCAGGAGACTCCACAACCTCTCTGGGCAGCCTGCTCCAGGGCTCTGGCAGCCTCCCAGGGCAGAAGTTCCTCCTCCTGCTGAGCTGCAACCTCCTGGGCTGCAGTTTCCATCCACTGCTCCTTGTCCTGTCCCAGGCTGCAGCTGAGCAGAGCCTGTCCCCTGCCTCCTGCCCCCCAGCCCTCAGCTCTTGATAGCCATTGATCAGATCCCTCTCAGCCTTCTCCTCTGCAGACTGCACAGCCCCAGGGCTCTCAGCCTCTCCTCCCCAGGCAGTGCTGCAGTCCCTTCAGCAGCCTTGGAGCCTCCCTTGGGCTCTCTCCAGCAGATCCCTGTCCCTCCTGAGCCGGGGGGCCCAGATCCCTCTGGCATTAAAATCGGCAGCCTCGGTTGCCCCGGTGCAGGTCCCTGGGGCAGCCCTGGGCCCCAGCGGTGCCTTCGCAGCGCTGCCCCCCGGGGGCTGTCCGGCGGGCGGCTCGGCGGCGCGGCCCCGGGGGCGGGCGGGCGCTAACGCTCTCTCTGCGGGGTCTCTTGCAGACATCATTGTCCTCATCGCGTCGGTAGCAGTTGTTTCTGCCAAAACTCAGGGTAACATTTTCGCAACATCGGCACTGAGAAGCCTTCGCTTCCTGCAGATCCTGCGCATGGTTCGCATGGACCGCCGGGGGGCACCTGGAAGCTGCTGGGCTCGGTGGTGTATGCGCACAGCAAGGTAGGTCCTGCCCCTGGGGGCTGCCCTGCTGCCCTCCCCCCGGGGCCTCCACCGCCAGGGGGGCAGGGAACACTCCTCTGGAGCACAGCACCTCGAGTGCTCTGAAGGGAGGGCTGCAGGCTGGGAGCAGTGCGGCCGAGAGCAGCCAGGCAGAGAGGGACCTGGGGGTGCTGGTGGACAGCGGCTGAACAGGAGCCAGCAGTGTGCCCAGGGGGCCAAGCAGGCCAGTGGCATCCTGGCCTGCATCAGGAACAGTGTGGAGGAGGGAGGTCATTGTGCCCTGTGCTCAGCACTGCTGAGGCCACACCTGGAGTCCTGTGTCCATCACTCTGAGGGCACTGCTGAGGCTCTTCCCTTCAGCACAAAGCTGAGGCAGGATTCTCTTTTCTCTCTCTTTCCCTCCTGGTGTTTGTTCTGCACTGCAGCTTACAGCTCTCTGCTTGGGGTCCAGGCAGCTCCTGGTGGGAACACATTGCAGGGGGAGCTGGGCTTGCTTAGCCTGGAGAAGAGGAGGCTCAGGGGAGACCTTCCTGCTCTCTGCAACTCCCTGAAGGGAGGTTGGAGCCAGGTGGGGGTTGGGCTCTTCTCCCAGGCAGCCAGCACCAGAACAAGAGGACACAGTCTCAAGCTGTACCAGGGGAGGTTTAGGCTGGAGGTGAGGAAGAAATTCTTCCCAGAAAGAGGAATTGGCCATTGGAATGTGCTGCCCAGGGAGGTGGTGGAGTCACCATCACTGGAGGTGTTCAAGAGGGGCTTGGATGTGGCACTTGGAGCCAGGGTTTGGTTGTCAGGAGGTGCTGGGTGACAGCTTGGACCTGATTCTCTCTGAGGTCTTTTCCAGCCTTATGATCCTCTGATTCTAAGGCCAGTTGGGCTGGGCAGGAGCCCAGAGCCAGCCCAGAGCCCTGTGCAGTGCTGGCAGCTCTCAGGACATGTTGAAAGCCTTGCCCTTGATGTGCAGGGGCTGTGTTCAGCTGGGAGCAAAGAAGGCTCCAGGGAGACCTTGGAGTGGCCTGCCAGTATCCCAGTGGGGCCTGAGGAATCACAGCATGGCTCAGGTTGGAGCAGCCTTAGAGCTCATCTCCCCCAACCTCCCCAGCAGGGGCAGGGACACCTCTCTGCTCGCCTTGGCTGCTCAAGGCCAGGATACAAAGGGGAAAAGTCCTAATCCACCTGCCAACGTGTAGAGCTGGGTACCCCACACTGCAGAGCCCTGCATGAGCTTCAGAGGTTCATGGAATGGGTTGGGGTGGAAAGGATCTCAAAGCTCATCCAGTTCCAACCCCCTGCCATGCCCAGGGACACCTCCCACCAGCCCAGGCTGCTCAGGGTCTCATCCAGCCTGGCCTTGAACACCTCCAGGGAGGAGGCAGCCACAGCCTCCCTGGGCAGCCTGTGCCAGAGTCTCAGCACCCTGGTACTGAAGAGCTTCTCCCTCAGCTCCAGTCTGACCCTGCTCTGCCTCAGCTCCAAACCATTGCCCTTGTGCTGGACCCCTCATGCAGAGTCTATCTCCAGCCTCTTCCCAAGAGCCTGCAGCACTAGGCCAAGGGGCAATGGTTTGAAAGCAGGGAGGGGTGGATCTGACTGGACATTGAGAAGTCCTTCACTGGAGGGTGATGGAACTGGGACAAGCTGCTTAGGGATTGGGGGAGGGCCATCCCTGGACACATCCTAGGGCAGGCCTGACCGGGCTCTGAGCAACCTGATCTAGTTGGGGGTCTCCCTGCTACTGCAGGGGGCTTGGTCTAGGTGACCTATGGAGGTCCCTTCCAACTCAGAGCATTCTCTGGCTGTCTGAATTTGATACCCATTGGTCCTGTGTCAAACCCCAGGGCTAGGTTTGGTTCACCTTCAGGGCACATCTGGTCCCTGGGGAAGCCCTTGGTGGGAGGCCAGGAGGGTACAGAGAGCTTTCCCTTTATGCCTTCCTTCAGATGCCATCCTGAGCAGCCTTCCAAACTGATCTCTGATCTCTCTCTGTCTAGGAGCTGATCACAGCCTGGTACATAGGATTTTTAGTCCTCATCTTTTCATCCTTCCTGGTTTACCTGGTGGAAAAGGATGCAAACAACCAGTTCTCCACATATGCAGATGCTCTCTGGTGGGGCACAGTAAGTACAGAGGGAGCTGTGGGCACTCCTTGAACATGACCTCAGAGCTCTCTGGGTTTCACCTGCTGTGGCTTTCCACTTGCTGTGCTGCTCACTGGATGGTTTTGCCTGGCAGCAGCCTGGTCTGAGAAGCTGCCTCCCAGCACATCCAGAGTTCATGTCAGCCCCTGGGGTCCAGAGCTCATTTGCCCCCATCCTGCAGGGCAGCTCTGCTCCTGGTTCTGCTGCAGACCACTGAACCTTCAAGAGGAGAAAGCACTTTGGTGTGTTTGTAACCTACATTCCTTGGTTATGCAGTCACAGAGTCACAGAATCAGCCAGGGTGGAAAAGACTCAGAGCTCATCCAGTCCAACCTCCCCCCAGCACCATCTAACCAGCTCAACCATGGCTCCAAGGGCCTCAGCCAGGCTCTGGTTAAACACCTCCAAGGATGGGGACTCATCACCTCCCTGGGCAGCACATTCCCATGGCCAATCTCTCTGTCTGGGAAGAATTTCTTCCTCACCTCCAGCCCAAAACCTCCCCTGGCACAGCTTGAGACTGTGTCCTCTTGTTCTGGTGCTGGCTGCCTGGGAGAAGAGACTAACCCCCAGCTGGCTCCAGCCTCCCTTCAGGGAGTTGCAGAGAGCAGGAAGGTCTCCCCTGAGCCTCCTCTTCTCCAGGCTAAGCAAGCCCAGCTCCCCCTGCAATGTGTTCCCACCAGGAGCTGCCTGGACCCCAAGCAGAGAGCTGTAAGCTGCAGTGCAGAACAAACACCAGGAGGGAAAGAGAGAGAAAAGAGAATCCTGCCTCAGCTTTGTGCTGAAGGGAAGAGCCTCAGCAGTGCCCTCAGAGTGATGTTGTTGCTCCTTGCTCTGTGCCTCAGCACAAGCAAGAATAAATATTCCCATGCTGAGCTCAGATCCCTGAGGTCTCTCCCAGGCAGTGCAGGGAGGGCAGCAGCAAACTGCAGGGCTCTGTTCTCACCCAGCTGATGCCAGGGAAGATGCAAAAGGTAAGCCCTGCTCAAATGGCACCAGAATGAAATGTTAGGCTAGAAGAGGGGCTCCTGGGCCCTGCCTCAGCTAGCTGAAGACATCAGGGTTGGTTAATCACCTTCATGATTAGATTTCCCCACTTATGGTCAGTGTGTTTGGTAGCTCCAGCTATGAGATCACAGAGCCACAGCAACACAGGCTGGGAGAGAGCCTGAGGGTGCCCAAGGCCAACCATCAGCCCTGCTCTGCAAGGCTCAGCCCTAAACCACAGCCCCAAGCCCCACAGCCAAACCACCTTCAAACACAGCCAGCCCTGGGCACTCCACCACCTCCCTGCCCAGCACATCCCAAGCCCTCAGCACTCTTGTGCCTAAGCTCCACTCTCAACCTCCCCAGGGGCAGCTTGAGGCTCTGCCCTCTTCTTCTCTCACTAATGCCCTGGCAGCAGAGAGCAGCAGCAGCCTCTGCACAACCTCCTTGCAGGGAGCTGCAGGCAGCCAGGAGCTCTCCCCTCAGCCTCCTCTCTTGCCCACTAAGCATCCCCAGCTCCTTCAGCCTCTCTCCAGCACATTGCTTCTCCAGGCCCTTCCCAGCTTCCTTGCCCTCCTCTGCCCTGGCTCCAGCACCTCCACAGCTCTCTGCCACTCAGCTGCCCAGCACTGGACACAAGGCTCCAGGTGTGGGCTGCCCAGAGCTGAGTGCCAGGGGACAATCCCCTCCCTGCTGCTGCTGGACACAGCATTGCTGAGCCCAGCCAGGAGGCCTTTGGCTCTCTTGGCCCCCTGGGCACACTGCTGCCTCCTCTTCAGCTGCTTGCAAACTGGAGCAGAGGAGGTTCCATGTGAACATAATGAACAACTTAGTCACTGTGAGGCTCCCAGAGGCCTGGAGCAGGCTGCCCAGAGAGGTTGTTGGAGTCTCCTTCTCTGGAGCCTTTCCAACCCCACCTGGACATGTTCCTGTGCAACTGGATGTAAGTGAACCAGGTCTAGCAGAGGGCTTGGACTGGGTGGTCTCTAGAGGTCCCTTCCAGCTTCTACCACCCTGGGACACCTCTGACATTGTCATGGTCTCATCTGCAGTAGCTTCCCAGACTCTGTGCAGTTAAGCTCAGGATCAGGCTGGTCAGGGCCTGGCCTGTGGGGAGCTCCTTCCCTTGCAGCACTAACAGTGCTGTGGAGCAGGATCTTTCCTGCACCTCACCCTCCAGCTGCCTGGAACAAAACATTCCCTGGGTGGTGTGATGAGAGGAATGTGCAGTGAAGCTGCAGCTCATTTGTAGGGCCTGAGTGAGATGATAACAGCACAGTGCTGACACCTGTACCCCCATGGGAAGGCTGTGCTGAGATAAAGCAACTCCCAGCGAGCAGCAAGCTGCTGAGAATCAGAGACACTAAGTCCCCAGGAGCTCAAGGAATGGGGGGAGGGGAGGAGAGGCTTTTCATATGGCCTTGTTGTTCCCTTTGGAGACATTGCAGGGATGCAGCCTGTGTGGCTCCTGGGTTTGGATTGCTCCCAGATGTCAGAGCCCAAAGGTTCATCTGTGGCTCCTTGGGAAGGCAGTGTGGTGGCAGTGTCACTAGCATGCAGGTGACACCTAGCTCCCTTTCCCTCCTGTCAGCCCAGGCTGGAGCTGCCTCTGTCCATTCCAGTGTCTGGCAGGGCCAGGGAGCTGGAGGGGAGCCCAGAGGCTGGGCTGCTTCCAGGGCTTCAGACTGCTGTGCAGTGAGTGGCCTGGGAAATGAATTTTGAGGAACTTTATGCAGTGATTCATTTGTCCAAGTGCCTCAGGTTGGGGTCTTCAGGGCCTCAAGCTGGTTTGCACTTGCCCTCTGGGAATACCTGGGGATACCTGCTCCAGCAAACAAAGGAAGACCAGTCCAAGCCTCTCTGCTGAGCCAAGAGCATGGCTGCATCAGCTCACCTCTGCCAGGAAGGAGCTGCACACAACTTGGACTTGATGAGCCCTGAGCTCTTTTCCAGCCTTATTGATTCAAAGACCCCCAGCTCCCTTCCTCCCTCTTGCTCAGTCCCAGCTCCTGCTGCCTTCTGCGGGCTCTGGAGCTTGGTAGGAGCCTCCCTGAGCTGCCACAGCTCAGCCGAGCAGCAGAGACAGCGCCGTGGGCAGTCCCCTCCACCCTGCCGGGCTGCCTTGGCTCCCCAGAGCCCAGCAGCAGCCGGGAGGAAGGGCTGGGGCAGGGGATTAAGAGCAGGGGAGGAGCAGGAGAGCTGCTAAGCAGCCGAGGTGGTGTGCCTGGGACCGGGCTAGCGTTACAGGACCTGAGACCTGATCACCGCTGGAAACTTCAGCTGCAGCCTGAGCCCAGCTCTGCCTCTCCCTTCGGGTGGCTGTGGCTACACTGCGCCCTGCAGCCTCTCCCCGACCATGGCAGCAATTACGGGCAGTGTTTACTGGCTACACAGCCCTAAGCAGGGGAAGTCCAATTGCTTCCAAAAGCCTTTCCTTCTCCTGCCCTGTGGTGACCCCCCGGCCTTACACGGGGCTGCTGCGGCCACCTCTGCCAGGAGCAGAAGGAGGTCTCTAGGAGGCACTTGCCTGAAGGGCTCAGCCCTGCCAGGGCGTTTGCCCACGCTTGGTAGAGCATGGAAACAAGGATCCCTTCCCTGTGCACACCTTCCCTGCCAGAGTGCTTGGCACTCAGCCTGCTGCTGGCTCTCCTGGTGCCCTCCAGGCTGTGCCCTGCCCTGGGCACGCTCCCGGCCGCCTCCCGCCCGGCCCTCGGAAAGCCTGACCCTGCCCTGGCCTCCCCCAGCCGCCCTGCCCTGGCCTCCCCCAGCCCCCAGCTGCCCTGGCCTCCCCCAGCCGCCCTGCCCTGGCCTCCCCCAGCCCCCAGCTGCCCTGGCCTCCCCCAGCTGCCCTGCCCTGGCCTCCCCCAGCCCCCAGCTGCCCTGCCCTGGCCTCCCCCAGCCCCCAGCTGCCCTGCCCTGGCCTCCCCCAGCTGCCCTGCCCTGGCCTCCCCCAGCCCCCAGCTGCCCTGCCCAGGCCTCTGCCAGCAGCAGCCACACCACGGAGAAGGAAGCAGGCAGGCAGAGCTTTCCCCTGCCCAGCCAGCCCCCGGCTTTGGCACTGCCAGGCTTCCCAGGCCAGGGGCAGCCCAGGCAGGGAGGGCCCTCAGCCACCCACAGGCATCAAGCCATCAGCTTTTGCCTTGGAGAAGCACTCAGAGAGCCACAACCCTGCACCATCATCCCAGGGAGGTCTGCATTTGTGCTGCATTTCTGCATGGCCTGCAGTCAAGGAGCTCCCTGTGGAGAGTGCTCCCACTTGTACCAACCTCTGCCACCATCTGTGCTGGGCTGCAGCAGGAGAAGTGTGGCCAGCAGGGCAGGGAGGGGATTCTGCCCCTCTGCTCCACTCTGCTCAGACCACAGCTGCAGCTCTGGGGCCAGGTCTGGAGCCTCTGTGCCAGGAAGGGTCTGGAGGTGCTGGAAGGTGTCCAGAGCAGGGCCAGGAGGAGGAGCAGAGGGCTGGAGCTGTTCTGCTGTGAGGACAGCCTGAGGGAGTTGGGGTTGTGCAGGCTGGAGAGGAGAAGGCTCCCAGGAGACCTCCTTGTGGCCTTCCAGGATCTGCAGGGGGCTGCAAGAAAGCTGGGGAGGGACTTGTGAGGGTGTGAGGGAGGGATAGGACTGGGGGGGATGGAGCAGAACTAGAAGTGGGGAGATTGAGATTAGACATTAGGTAGAAATCATTCCCCAGGAGGGTGGTGAGAGCCTGGCCCAGGCTGCCCAGGGAGGTGGTGGAAGCCTCCTGCCTGGAGGTGTTTGCAGCCAGGCTGGAGGTGGCTGTGAGCAACCTGCTGTGGTGTGAGATGTCCCTGCCCATGGCAGG
This sequence comes from Melanerpes aurifrons, assembly GCA_011125475.1. NCBI lineage: Eukaryota > Metazoa > Chordata > Aves > Piciformes > Picidae > Melanerpes > Melanerpes aurifrons. The sequence goes on from WWNC01000060.1 coordinate 769,978, forward strand.
GGGTTGGGGCTGGCTGAGCCTTGGGGTCCCTCCCAGCCCTGGCAGCTCTGTGGGTCTGTGGGTGTCAGCACAGCACACCCCTTGTGACACATCTGCCTGCTGAGCCTGGCTGCTTGCCTTCACCACATGACCACAGGTGCCCTCTGCTTTTGCTTTGACCTCTCCCCACCCTGGTCTGGCATAGCCTTGCCCAGCAGCCTGGGGCTCCTCCTCGCTGCTGTGGAGCAGTCCTTGGGTCTGCATGGCAGGAGGCTCACCTGAGCCTGCCCTAAGGAGGGGGGAGAGCACCAGGAACTCCTTCAAGTTCCTTCCAGTGTTTGATTTGATCTCTGTGTGTGTTTCAGCAGCTAACCCCCTCCAATCTGTGCTGCCAGTGCAGCTGCTTCCTACTGCTCCTTGGGCTTTACCTCATCTGTGAGCCTCAGCTCAGCCCTGCTGGGCTCTCCCAGGTAGCTCTCTGTGCAGCTCCCATTTGTGGAGCTGTGCTCTGTGTGCTGTTTCCCTGCAGCACACAGGTGAAATCCCTCAGATCCCCGCAGGAGCAGCATGGGGTTTGGGGTTTTTTCCTGCTCAGCTCATGCAATTTGCCTCCACTTTGGCGGGGGGGGGGTTGGAACTGGATGGTCCTTGAGGCCCCCTCCAGCCCTGACAATTCTGTGATCCTATGAGTGAAGAGTTTGATTAATTCACTCATTTCTGATCTAGTCAACTTCTCTCCAGTTTGGGCTGCAACTGAGCTTTATTTATTCAGGAGCAGGATGAAGTCTGCATGGCACAGACCCCATTCTCCTGTGAATTTGGGGGGGTTTGTCTTTCAGGAGCAGCTCGCTCTCGGTTTCAAGCCTCGGTGGCTGTTTTCACGCGGTGTAAATGATCTGCAGTTAACCTCTCATTGTCTGCTGGTAAACCGCTGATGTTCATTGATCTCCCTTTAGATCACGCTGACAACCATCGGCTACGGAGACAAAACTCCCCTGACCTGGCTTGGGAGGTTGCTGTCTGCAGGATTCGCTCTGCTGGGCATCTCTTTCTTTGCACTGCCTGCTGTGAGTATGCCTGGAAGGCTGGGGCCCGAAGGGGACGGAACTCCGCGAGCTCTGCCAGGGCAGAAGAGGCTGAGGGAAGCTCTCTCTGCACGAAGAGCAACCGTTTAAGGTTGTGACCTTCGTGGCACTGGAGAATCGCTGTCCAAAACCCCAAGGGAAGATGTAGAGAGGCAGGGAACTGCTGGAGAGAGGCCAAGCAGAGGCTGGGAGACCTGGGGCTGCTTAGTCTGGAGAAGACTCAGAGGGGATCTGATCAATGCTGATCAATATCTAAAGGTGTGTGGGGGGGGAGGGAATGGAATGGAATGGAATGGAATGGGATGGGATGGGATGGGATGGGATGGAATGATGGAATGGGATGGGATGGGATGGGATGGGATGGGATGGGATGGGATGGGATGGGATAGGATAGAATAGAATAGAATAGAATAGAATAGAATAGAATAGAATAGAATAGAATAGAATAGAATAGAATAGAATAGAATAGAATAGAATAGAATAGAATTAACCAGGTTGGGAAAGCCCTTTGAGATCACCCAGTCCAACCTATCCCCCAGCACCATCTGATCAACTCAACCCTGGCACCAAGGGCCTCATCCAGGCTCTTCTTAAACACCTCCAGGGATGGGGACTCCACCACCTCCCTGGGCAGCACATCCCCATGGCCAATCTCTCTTGATGGGAAGAACTTTCTCCTCACCTCCAGCCTGAACCTCCCCTGGCACAGCCTGAGACTGTGTCCTCTTGTTCTGGTGCTGGGTGCCTGGGAGAAGAGGCCAAGCCCATTTCAGTGGTGCCTGGTGAAAGGGCCAGGGGCAGTGGGCACACACTAAAGCAAACTGAAGCACATGAGGTAAAGCCTCCTGAATTTGGTGGTGCTGGAGCCCTGAGGGAGGCTGCCAGGGAGGTGGATTCAGCTTCTCTGCAGGCCTTGGACAGCTGCCCGAGGGTGTCCCTGTGCCACCTGCCCTGGGGGGCCCTGCTTCAGCAAGGGGCTTGGGCTAGGCAGTGTGCAGAGGCCACCTCCAGCCCCCAGCCTTCTGTGCCTGGGGCAGCTGGGGTCGGTAACTGCTTCCTGCAGAGCTGCCTTGGGGAAAGCAATCCCAAACCAGGGGGCCTGAGGCTTTGTAACAGGGACAGGCCTTTCTTTGGTCATCAAAGGAGGGGGGGGGGTCTGCATCACTGCTCCTCTTTCAGCTGGAAAGGAAGTAGGTAAATAAATAAACATAAAACAATAAAGTGAAATAAAGAAAGGGCAAATAAAAATTCAAATAAAATAATCAAATCGAAGTAAAATAATAAAATGAAATCTAAAATCACTGAAATGCAGAATGGAGTAAAAGGAAAGGTAAAATCACCCAAATATGCAATAAATGAAATGAGAGAATAAGAAAAGAAGAGAGGAGAGGAGAGAGAGGAGAGAGAGGAGAGGAGAGGGAGAGGAGAGAGAGGAGAGGAGAGGGAGGAGGGAGAGGAGAGGAGAGGGAGGGAGAGGAGAGGAGGAGGGAGAGGAGAGGAGAGGGAGAGGAGAGGAGAGGGAGGAGAGGAGAGGAGGAGAGAGGAGAGGAGAGGAGAGGAGAGGGGAGGAGAGGAGGGAGGAGAGGAGGAGAGGAGGAGGAGGGAGGGAGGAGGAGAGGAGAGGAGGGAGGAGAGAGGAGGAGAGGGAGGAGGAGGGAGGGAGGAGGAGGAGGAGGGAGAGGGGAGAGGGAGAGGAGAGGAGGAGGAGAGGAGAGGGAGAGGAGGAGAGGAGGGGAGAGGAGAGAGGAGAGGAGAGGAGAGGAGAGGAGAGGAGAGGGAGAGGAGAGGGAGAGGAGAGGCGGGGAGGGGAGGGGTGTTTGGGTATTTGCAGCGGGGTTGTCCTGTGGGACCAGGTTCAGGTCCAGCAGAAGGCAGTAGATGAGGGCGAATGAGCCTCATTTGATGTGCAAATGGCACTGCGGTTCCCTGGGGCTGGTTGTGACTCAAGAGGAGACTTTGTTTGTGTTGCTTCCATCAGCGTTCAAGAGACTCTGAGGGCCCTGGGAGTGCTTAATGACCAATCAGTGCTGTGGGGTGGGAAGTGACTTCTCCTTTCTGTGAGAGGATTGCCTTTGTCTCTCAGAGCAGCGTGGGGAGAGCATGGGACCAGAGCTGGCTTCCCTGCTCTGTTGCATTGCAGCCACTGCCACCTCTGCAGGAAATCCATCCTGTGGTGCTCAGAGAGATTCCCTGCAGGTCACTGAGCACACAGGAGTTACAACTGTGCATTGGCTTCCAACCCTTGCTGAGGGAGAGGCTGCAGAGGAGGCCAGGAGAATGCTGAGGGGCTTGGAGCAGCTCTGCTGCCAGGCCAGGCTGAGGGAGCTGGGGGTGTGCAGCCTGCAGAAGAGAAGGCTGCAGGCAGAGCTCAGAGCAGCCTGCCAGGAGCTGAAGGGGCTGCAAGAAGGCTGCAGAGAGACTGTTGGCAAAGGCCTGCAGGGCCAGCAGCAGGGCCAAGGGCTGCAAAGCAGAGCAGCAGCTTGAGCTTGGAGGTGAGGAGGAAGTTGTGCAGCAGGAGGGTGGTGGAAGCCTGGCCCAGGTTGCCCAGGGAGGTGGTTGAGGCTCCCTGCCTGGAGCTGTTGAAGGGGAGGCTGGAGAGGGCTGTGGGCAAGCTGCTGGAGTTGGGGCTGTCCCTGCTGGGTGCAGAGGCCTTGGGCTGAGCTCTGCAGCTCCCTCCCAGCCCAGCCCATTTGTCAAGCCAGCATTTGTCAGAAGCCCTGAATCATCTGCTGCATCTATTTCTTGCTCTGAGCACAGAGAGCATTTCAGTGTCTCTGGCATATGGTAATGCATCATAATTATCACACTGCCCAGGGTTGAATCACTGACATTTACTGGCAGCTGCTGTAATTAATCCCCTTTGTCACCATGTCACTGGGACCAGGAGAGCTGGGTTCAGCAGGGCTGCCATCAACATGGAGCAGAGGAATAACCTTTCCTACTAGAGATGCCAGGACTTGAGTTCCTCGTTTGTGTCTGTGTACAGATACTCATTTAAGCAGCTGAATATGCCCCAGCAGTGTGCCCAGGGGCCAAGAGAGCCAAAGGTCTCCTGGCTGGGCTCAGCAATGCTGTGTCCAGCAGCAGCAGGGAGGGGATTGTCCCCTGGCACTCAGCTCTGGGCAGCCCACACCTGGAGCCTTGTGTCCAGCTCTGGGCAGCTGAGTGGCAGAGAGCTGTGGAGGTGCTGGAGCCAGGGCAGAGGAGGGCAAGGAAGCTGGGAAGGGCCTGGAGAAGCAATGTGCTGGAGAGAGGCTGAAGGAGCTGGGGCTGGTTAGTGGGCAAGAGAGGAGGCTGAGGGGAGAGCTCCTGGCTGCCTGCAGCTCCCTGCAAGGAGGTTGTGCAGAGGCTGCTGCTGCTCTCTGCTGCCAGGGCATTAGTGAGAGAAGAAGAGGGCAGAGCCTCAAGCTGCCCCTGGGGAGGTTGAGAGTGGAGCTTAGGCACAAGAGTGCTGAGGGCTTGGGATGTGCTGGGCAGGGAGGTGGTGGAGTGCCCAGGGCTGGCTGTGTTTGAAGGTGGTTTGGCTGTGGGGCTTGGGGCTGTGGTTTAGGGCTGAGCCTTGCAGAGCAGGGCTGATGGTTGGCCTTGGGGACCCTCAGGCTCTCTCCCAGGCTGTGCTGCTGTGGCTGTGAAGGCTTTTCCCAAGAGCCATAAGGGGCACAGCAGGGCAGGGCAGGGCAGGGCTGGGCTCTGAGGGCCAGGCATGTATCTGGAACAGCCACCTGTGGTCATTTCCTCCTTCCTGGCCCTAGCTCCTCTGGATGCTCCTGCTTCATTATGTGTATCTACACCTATGCTATGTATATCCATGACCTTTAGAGCTGCAGGAACATCCTGCAGCAGGCACTCCAGCAGTAGCTGGGATGAGGGAGCTCTGGTAGCACCACAGATGCTGTCACTGAAGTACAGAGCCCTCTGCTTCACCACAAAAGGAGCTCTGCTCTTCAGCCTTGCACCCTCAGGTGCTGCCACAGAATCTCAGGCTGGTAGGGGTTGGAAGGCCCCTGTGGAGCTCATCATCCACTCCAGCCCCCCCTCCTGAAGCAGCTTTGCATAGATCAGGTTGCACAGGAAGGTGTCCAGGTGTATTCTGAGTGGCTCCAGGGAAGGAGGCTCTCTGAGCAGCCTGCTGCAGGGCTCTGCACCCCCACAGCAGATCTTCCTTATGTTTCAGTCACCTCCTGTGTGTTCCCTGCAGCAGTCTCCTGGGCTACCCTCTCCACTGAGCCTTTGTGGCTGTGCTGTGGCTGTGCTGGGAGCCCCTTACCCACCTGCTGCTGCCTTGTGTTGCAGGGCATCCTTGGCTCAGGATTTGCACTGAAAGTGCAGGAGCAGCATCGCCAGAAGCACTTTGAGAAAAGGAGGAACCCAGCTGCCAGTCTGATCCAGGTGAGCAGCTGAGAGCAGGTGGTTCACAGTGCCTGTGAGACACACTTGGTCTTTTGCAGGCTGGGGAGACCCTCTGCCAGTGATGTTTAAGGGGCTGGTTGGTTTCCTGGCATGAGTCTGTTCAGGCACTGCTGTGTGCCAGAGCTGTGCCTTACCATGCAGAGGTTTGGGGGCCTTAGAATCACAGAGCTGCCAGGGCTGGAAGGGAGCTCAAGGCTCAGCCAGCTCCAACCCCCTGCCATGGGCAGGGACACCTCACACCACAGCAGGTTGCTCACAGCCACCTCCAGCCTGGCTGCAAACACCTCCAGGCAGGAGGCTTCCACCACCTCCCTGGGCAGCCTGGGCCAGGCTCTCACCACCCTCCTGGCCAACAACTTCTTCCTCACAGCCAATCTCAATCTCAATCACTTCTAGTTCTGCTCCATCCCCCCCAGTCCTATCCCTCCCTGACACCCTCACAAGTCCCTCCCCAGCTTTCCTGCAGCCCCCTGCAGCTCCTGGAAGGCCACAATGAGGTCTCCTGGGAGCCTTCTCCTCTCCAGCCTGCACAACCCCAACTCCCTCAGCCTGTCCTCGTAGGAGAGGAGCTCCAGCCCTCTGCTCCTCCTCGTGGTCCTTCTATCCATGCTGAAGGAACCACCTTGAGGCTCAGTTGCAGGCCCACAGTTAGTGAATGGCTTGGGGGGAAAACCCCAGAATTGCTCCCCAGACAGCCCAACTGAGAGCACAGCACTCTTGGCTCTGTTAAGCTGCTTTTCATCTGCTAGAGGCTTTGGAGTGTGCCAGCAGAAGGGGCAGGGGTGGAAGCTGAGGCAGAGGAAGTGCCATGGGAAGAGGAGGAAGAGTTTGTTCCCTGTGAGGGTGAGAGAAGCCTGGCAGAGGCTGCCCAGGGGGGCTGTGGAGTCTCCCTGTGTGGAGCTCTTGCAAGGCCAGCTGGCTGTGTTGCTGTGTGAGCTGCTGTGGGTGACCCTGCTGGGGCAGGGGGCTTGGGCTGGCTGAGCTCTGCAGCTCCCTGCCAGCCCCTGGCACTCTTTGGCTGTGTGAGAATGAAAAGCATCCTGCCCCAGAGGGCTGCTTCCACTGTCAGCTAATGGCAAAGGCTGGAAATGTAGGCACCAGCAGTTCCAGAGGATCTGAGCCTGCCAGGAGTGGCTTCAAGCTCCACCCCTGACACGATGGTGGTGCAGAGCAGCAAGGCAGGAGGGAGCAGCAGTGCTGAGGGCCAGGCTGGATGGGGCTCTGAGTGGGAGGTGTCCCTGCCCGGGGCAGGGCTGTTGGAACCAAATGATCTTTAAGGTCCCTCCCAACCCAACCCATCCCATAACTGCTTGATAGTTGTTAACCAGCTGGTTTGCAGGGCAGGCTTTCACAGGCTCAGAGGGTGTCTGGGGTTGGAAGGGACCACTGGAGAGCTCCCAGTCCAAGCCCCCTGCCAGAGCAGGAGCAGAGAACCCAGCACAGGTTGCACAGGACCGCATCCAGATGGGGCTGGGAAGTCTGCAGGGAAGGAGACTCCAGCACCCCTGTGGGCAGCCTGCTCCTTCCTTAACTTAAAGTCTTAGTTACAAATGAGGAAACCCTCTGCAGAATCCTTTTGCACCAAGTTTGATTCCACTCAGTGCTCTGGAAAACAAAATGAAACCCAACCACAAGAGAGAACAAAAGAAGCAGGGGTGGGGGAAGGCAATAATCTCCTGGCCTCCTGGTTCCTTTCCTCTGGAGCCCAAGGTTTTGGTGTCTGCCCCTTGTGCTGGCTTGGCTTTGATGCTGAAATAACCAATCCAGATAAGAAAGCTGAGCCTGAGCATGCTACAGGTCCCTGGTGAGTCCAGGGTAGATCCTGGGCTGCCTTTAAAGCAGTCTTAAACTCCCTCTCTGCTTTCCATCATTGCTCTTCAATGGTTATTATGCCAAACGGTTGACATTGGGCAATTAGCAGACTGATTAGCATAGATCAAGGTATAGATCCACTCCTTTTGCATCTATCCTGCTGTGGAATGACTCTCTGGAATGTTTGCTAGCACAGCCTGGTGGAGCTCCCTGCCAGTGGCACAGTGCCTGGCACAGTGAGAAAGATGAGGGCAAGGAAAGGGAACCCCAGGATCAGAGGATGGTAGGGTTGGAAGGGACCTCCAAAGATGATTGAGTCCAACCCCCCCTGCCAGAGCAGCACTATGGAAATGAACTGGGAGATGATTACAGGGTGAATGGTTCCCACCACACGTCTTGCTACACCAAAGATGAAACTTGGTCTGGAAGCAGGATCCAGAATTAACCAGGCTGGAAAAGGCCTTTGAGATTCCAACAGACAACTGCTCCAGAGCCTCTGTCCCACTGTTAGTCACTCCAGAAGGGATCTGAAGAAGGATAAGAGATGCAGATAAAGCCTGGGAGCAGAGTCAAGAGCTCCATGCAAGTCCCCAGTGTGTTCCCACTCCTGGAGGCTTATTGCAGACCTTAGCTGCAGGACCAGAGTAGGAGGCAGATCAGAAGGTGGGGAGGGTGGGCGGCGCTGCTGCTCACACAGCAGCACTGAATGCCCCGGGCTGGAGGGGACCTCCAGACCTCTCCCAGTCCCAGCCCCCTGCAGCCAGCAGGGACATGCCCAGTCGGGTCAGGGTGACACTGAGCCATGGCCAGCACGCAGAGATGCTCAGCCAGGGCCAATGAATGCAGCTGTGCTGAGCTCAGAGAAGCTGCTCCCGTGTGCAGGACCTGCCCCAGCCCTGCCTGCAGGCGCAGAGCTGCACAGGGCAATCCATTTCCAAGGCTCTGCTCTGCTCACTCCCCCTTGGAAATGATCTTTTCCTGCGTGCTTCAGCAGTGTCCCAGTCTACAGGGAAGGGGGGAAAGAAACCCAACCACAGCTCCTTTTGATCTGCTTTCCAGTATTGTTTCCAAAGCCTCTCCTGACACTGTCTTTACCTCAGACTGCAAGCTTGTGTGGGTGTCCCCTGCGGACTTGTGACAAATGAATCACTGCCATGGGGGTTTGGGGAGCAGTTTAATGTGCTGAATCCTTTCTGGTTCTCTCCTCAAAACCACTAACTGATAGTGAACTGTGTTAAGTATCCTGTGCCTGGCAAAACCCTCGGGAGGTTCTTTCCTGGAGTTCCCTAATCCACCTAAGAGAGCACATCCCAGTGCCAGCAGGATCCCTGCCCTCCATGAGCACAGAATCAACCAGGTTGGAAGAGACTTCCAAGATCAACAAGTCAAACTGAACACCCAGCCCTAACTAATCAACCAGACCATGGCACCAAGGGCCTCAGCCAGGCTCTTCTTAAACACCTCCAGGGATGGGGACTCCACCACCTCCCTGGGCAGCATATCCCAAGGGCCAATCTCTCTGTCTGGGAAGAACTTCTTTCTAAGGTCAAGCCTAAAATTGCCCTGTGCAGCCTGAGAGTGTGTTCTGGTGCTGGCTGCCTGGGAGAAGAGACCAACCCCCACCTGGCTACAACCTCCCTGCAGGGAGTTGGAGAGAGCAAGAAGGTCTCCCCTGAGCCTCCTCTGCTCCAGGCTAAGCAACCCCAGCTCCCTCAGCCTCTCCTCCCGGGGCTGTGCTCCAGCCCCCTCCCTCCCCAGCCTTGCTGCCCCTCCTCAGCCTGGTGGCAGTGTCCCTTCATGTCTCTGGTTCCTCTCTGCTTCTCTGTTGTTTCCCCACCCCAGGCTCCTTGGCAGTTTTACTCCACCGAGGCCAGCCGAGCAAACCCGACAGCCTGGCGACATTACCCAAGTACCCTTCCTCCCCTCAGGCATGTATCAGTGCTGGAGTGGGGAGCACAAGGAGAGAGGAGAGCCAGGAGTGGTGCTGGTTACTAATCTGCTTCTCCACTGTTGTTTTGTCGTTGCCCCCCTCTCCTGCACGCAGTGTGTGTGGCGGAGTTACGCGGCTGATGAGAAATCAGTCTCCGTTGCTACCTGGAAGCCTCACTTGAAGGCCTTGCACACCTGCAGCCCTACAAAGTAGGTACAACTCTGGCAGCTGGGGCTGTCCCCCGCTCTGCTCAAGCTTGTGGAGAGCTGCTCTCTGTCTCTTTCGCCTCGCTTTGTCTTCCTGAAGTCTGCTCCTTGCAACCTCCAGCTGGCAGCTCAGTTTAACCCTGCAGCCTGAAGGCACAGGGGAGACAAACACAACTCATTGCCGTTGAGCTGGGAAATGTCACTGAGCACAGGCATTAGAGACATCTTGCCCCCCAAACCCACTCATATATCAAGGTTGATGTTCCAGCCAGCTCCTGATTGTCTCTGAGGAGGGAAGCGTTCAGCTGGCTGCAGAGCTCCTGCCTGGGTTTAATCAGGCTGGGCTTATGCCTCTGCATGAGGCTGGAGCTCCAGGGCTGCCTTGCCAAGGCTCTGCAAGGCTCAGCCCTAAACCACAGCCCCAAGCCCCACAGCCAAACCACCTTCAAACACAGCCAGCCCTGGGCACTCCACCACCTCCCTGCCCAGCACATTCCAGTGCCTGCAAATTAGCTCCTTTCCATCCTGACCTCAGCATCTCCTCAGGACACTTCATCCCCTCAGTCAGACACACAGATAGCTCCTGGGAGGTGACTGCAAAGAGCTGCTGCCCCAGCTTGGCAGACAGGAAATGGTTTGCTGTCTGAGTCTGGGTGAGAATGCACAGGGCACCAGCAGGCCAAGGCTCTTTGATAACCCAGCAGAAGGTTTAGCAGGGGGTAGTAAGCTGAGTGATGGAGCAGAGGGCAGCAGTCAGGAAGCAGAAGATGCTTGCTGCAGGGGAGAAGGTGCTGAGAGCCTCATGGAGAAGCTGCAGCCAGTGCAGGGGAATTGCTGCTTTCTCTCAGAGCTGGGTGATGGGCAGCCACATGGCAGCAAAGAGGCAACCCTGTGCCCCCAGCTCAGCCACAAGAGGAGGTTTGGCTGGGTACCCAGAGCTGCCCTTTGCATTTCAAAGAGCTGACAAGAGCAGAGCCACAAGCAAGGCACGGGCAGAGCTGTCCTCCCAGACATGCTGCAGGCTGGAAGCAGCTCCTCAGGTGGGGAGTGGCATGGAACATGGACTGCTCTGTTCCTGACAGGTGCCAGCAGGTAGAAGGCAACACCTGGCAGAAGATCACACAGACACTGAGGCTGTTTCCCACCTGAAGCATCCCAGCAGGACTGTCCCTCCCCAGCACATCTCCTTGGTGCTTTGCAGCCAGCACACTGCTGTGCTGCCCCCAACAATCCAAGCTCTTCATCTGCCTAACGAACACTCAGAGCCTGCAGCCTCCTGGTGCCTGTGTGTCAGCAGCTGCCTCTTGCCCTCAGTGCTTTGCCAGCTCAGTCTGCAGTGGGCTGCACCAAGCTGTGCCTGTGCTCCATGGAGCACCTGGGCAGGGCTCCTCCTGCTTTGTGGAAGCATTGCAGCTCTGAGTCTTGCCTGGCTGTGTGCTTGTGGTTGCCATGTGTGTGTTTGTGCACTAATTAACATCTCCATCGATGTTTATCATGTACCTGGCATGGTGTGTAACTGAAGCAGGCTGATTACTATCTTGCATAACAAGTCTGGTTTTTTTTCCCCTCCCACTCCCTGACCTGAAGAAAAGAACAAGGGGAAGCTTCCAGCAGGTTTGTAGCTCCTTGTTGTTTCTTTCACCTGTGAAACTGCTCTCCTCTGGTGCTTTGCACTCTTGCCCAGAGTCATAGAGTGGGAGGAGAGGGGGAGCTGGGAGGGAAAGGCACCTCTGGAGATCGACCAATCCTCCCCCCCCTGCTAAGGCAGGCTGCCCTTACATGGAGTCACAGAATGGGAGGGGCTGGGAGGGGTCTCTGCAGGTCACCTAACCCAAGCTCCCTGCCAGAGCAGGACCACCTAGGTCAGGTTGCTCAGAAATGTGTCCAGGAGGGGTTTGAAAGGCTCCAGAGCAGGAGACTCCTCCTTGGGCAGCCTGTCCCAGTGCTCCAGCACCCTCAAGGGAAAGGAGCTCTTCCTCCTGTTGTAAATGAAACCTCCTGTGTCCTGCTTTGTACCCCACTGAGCAGCACCCTCATGACCTCCTCCCTCTAGCTATTGATCAGCATTGCTAAGATGCCCTCTTTGGGCAGAGGAGGCAGCCTGGCATCTCCTCCTTTACTAAGCCCCAGCACCACTGGGCAGGAGGGCAGGTGGAGTTTCCACCCAGCCTGGATCACAGAGTCCCAGAGTGCCAGGGGCTGGCAGGGAGCTGCAGAGCTCAGCCAGCCCAAGCCCCCTGCCCCAGCAGGGTCACCCACAGCAGCTCACACAGCAACACAGCCAGCTGGCCTTGCAAGAGCTCCACACAGGGAGACTCCACAGCCCCCCTGGGCAGCCTCTGCCAGGCTTCTCTCACCCTCACAGCCAACAAATTCTTCCTCCTCTTCCCATGGCACTTCCTCTGCCTCAGCTTCCACCCCTTGTGGAGTGCCTGCCCACAGGGAGCAGAGGCAGGCATGGGCAGGACTGTCCTTCCTGGGTAGATAAAGCCCTGGAGATACCCAGTGGCAGGGCAGCAAGAGGAGCCCTGCTGCCTGCTGTGCTTAGAGCTCAGATCCACAGGGACAGGAAGGGACTCCGTGGCTGCAGGAGCATTGCCCTGCCTCCCAAACCCCCTGGGGCTGGGAGTCTGCTGGTTGGGCAGCCAGCCCTGCAGCATCAGCACCACCAGAGAGCAGGAAAGGATGGGAAGGCAAGAGGCAAAGTCCTGCTGTGGTTCAGGAGCTCTTCTGGCTCCTGCAGCCAGGGGTGAAAGGCGTTGGCATCAGTTCCCCACGTCCCCTTCCACGCCTCGGATCACTGCTCCGGGCCTGGCTCCATCCTTTGCCCTCGCACAGGAACTCAGGGGGGAAGGGTTGGATTTGCTCTGAGATGTCCTTCAGGAGCACTCAGCTGCTCTGTCAGCTCTGTGCCTTCTCACACACACTGCCTGTTGGTGCAGCCTCTTGATCTGATGCAGTTACTGCAGCCTGGTCAGACCTTTGGCACTCCCCAGCCACCTTCCCTGCTCCTTCAAACAGCAACCCTCAAACCTGCCTTCAGCTCTTTTAGAGGGGAGGTTGGAGTGGGCAGCAAAGGTCCCTGCAAAACAGTGATCTGTGCTGAGGGGAGAGAGGTTGCTCCCAGTGCTGCCCAGGAGCACTTGTAGAGGACAAAGTTACTTGCAATAAGTAGGAGGTGGATGCAAAATGAACCTCAGCTGTCAAAGCATCTCACTTGCTCCACACTGCTGAGAGCTGCTGTGGGGCTTCAAGCACTCAGTGTACAGGCTGCCATGGGGGGTTGTGGAGTGGCTCAAGGGAGGATCTCCTGCCCCTCTGCTCTGCCCTGCTGAGGCCACAGCTGGAATCTGGTGTCCAGCTCTGGGCCCCTCAGGTCAGGAAGGAGCTGAGGGAAGTGCTGGAGAGAGTCCATGGCAGAGGCACAAAGATGCTGCAGGCAGTGGAAGCTCTTCCTTAGGAGCAGAGGCTGAGGGAGCTGAGGGCTCTGGAGCTTGGCTTGGAGGAGCCTGAGAGGTGAGCTCCTGGCTGGGGCTAAAGCTGTGCAGGGGCAGTGGCCAGAGGCTGGAGCCAGGCTCTGCTGGGGGCTGCCCAATGCCAGCAGAAGGGGCAGGGGTGGAAGCTGAGGCAGAGGAAGTGCCATGGGAAGAGGAGGAAGAGTTTGCTCCCTGTGAGGGTGAGAGAAGCCTGGCAGAGGCTGCCCAGGGGGGCTGTGGAGTGTCCCTGTGTGGAGCTCTTGCAAGGCCAGCTGGCTGTGTTGCTGTGTGAGCTGCTGTGGGTGACCCTGCTGGGGCAGGGGGCTTGGGCTGGCTGAGCTCTGCAGCTCCCTGCCAGCCCCTGGCACTCTGGGCTCCTGTGGTTTAGGCAGCTCTCTTTCCCTTTCTCTGCACTGACTGGCAGGTGTTGGTCCCTTCAGAGGTCTGTGTCCTGCTGCAGAGTGCTGTAGGCAGGGAAAGAAATGACCTGGTTAACTCCTGAGCTCCTGATCTGCTGCACAGCTCCTCTGGGGCCACTCAGTGCCTTGGCACTGACTGTTTGTCCTCCTCATGCTGATGTCCTGCTCCCTGTTTGTGCCACTCCAGAGCACCCAGGAGGTGTTGCTCTGTGTTTGTGCCACTTGGCAGTACTGCTGGTGGACAGGGTCTGTGGTGGGGAAAATGTGGCTGCAGACTGCTGCAGCCCTCCTTGGAGGGAGCTCTCCTCCACTGTGCAACTCCTTTCCTCCTGAGTGACTTGCATGGGATGCTGTGTGAGCTGAGTGAGCTGCCCCTTCTTTCCCTTCAGTGAAGGGGGGTTTGCACAGGCAGTGCTCTGGGCTGCTCTCTGGAGATGCTCCTTGCTCCCTGCTCCCCTCTGACAACAGTGGAGAAGAAGTTTTCTGACTGTGAGGGAAGGTGAATTATTTCCTTGCCCACCCAAGTGACTTTCTGTCCTGAGAGAAAGGAGTTCTTGTGCTTAGAGAGCTAGCTGTTGCTGGAGTGTGAGTGGAGAGAGGGCTGTGCTTAGGAGGCTGGAGCTCCCAGCTGCTGGGAAGGGAGGGTGTGTGCTGTGTCCCTCCAGATGTGGGGCAGAGGTGAATGAAGCACTTCTCCAAAGCAGTGGCAGGGAAGCACCACTCCAGAGCTTGCTAGAAAGCAGCCCTGGAGCCCTTTGGAAAGCCTGGGTGCTAACTCCTCACCAGCAAAGGCACACACTGCCTGCAGGCAGTAGTTACTGCCCTTCAGTTATTCCATCTGCCTGAGGTTCTTCCTGGGCAGGGAGCTGGAACAAGCCTGATGAATCCCACAGCCCCCCAGAGCATAAGGAGTCTAAGCTGTGTGCAGGGCAAGCCTTGGGTGTCTGCAGAGGATGAACCTTCCCAGCTTCACAGATTGCAGGGAGCCTCAAAGCTCCTCTTCTCCACCCCCCCTGCAGTCAGCAGGGACTCCTCCAGCTGGAGCAGGCTGCCCAGGGACACACTGAGCCTGAAGGTCTGAGCTGTAACTTAGTGAGCCTGAATGCCAGCCCCTTGTTCACACAGCTCTCTGGGGCAGCCAGGAGGAGTTCTGCCAGCAGAGAAGCTTGGAGGGAAGACTCAGCCCTGCTCTGGGGGGGATGCAAATTGTGCTCTGGAATTATCCTATAGGAGCTTGGAGGGAAAACTCAGCCCTGCTCTGGGGGGATGCAGATTGTGCTGTGGAGTCCTCCTGTAAGAGCTTGGAGGGCTTGGAGTGAAGACTGCTCCCTGCTCTGGGGGGATGCAGATTGTGCTCTGGAGTCCTCCTCTGCCACCTCTGTTTCTGGGATCAGGCCTAGCGCAGGCTCTCTGCATCCGCCACGTGGGAAAGGAGCTGGCAGGGATGCAGATCCAAGCCAGGGAGGAAAGCCTGAGCCCTTCCCCAGTAGTGGAATGCTCAGTAACGTGGTCCTCTATCTCCCCTCACTCCTAGTAAGCTTTGTAGTAATAAAGAGAAGCTCTTCAGGATGCACAGCCCCCGGAAACATAGGTACTCAGCATCCCTCAGCTGCGCTGGAGAATGCCCACTAACAGCAGCTGCATGAGGCATTTACTTCCCCTCCTGAGCATTTCAGCTCTCCAAAGGAGGTTCCTTGATGCATTGGTGTTCAGCTTTTGGAGTGCTTGCAGTCCCCTCCTTGCTTGCTGCCTGCAGGGCCACTCATGCCGTGGCAGTAACAGCAGCAGCTCCTGGGAGCTCCTGGCGCTGTGCAGCTCCGTGCCCTTGGCTCCCCTCCGCTGCCTGAGGCTTGGAGTTCTGCAATGCATAGCCCTGCACAGATCCAAAGCTGGGGCTGAACATTGGCTAAAGACATTTCCCCAGGCCCAGGAGGGGTTAGGTGAGTTCAGTAACCAGTGGGGAGTGTGAGGCTGGAGCAGGCTGGGTGGTGACCAGCAGGCAAAGCCTGCGGCTGTGCTTGAGAGGAATCCCCTCGGACACAGCCCAGGGAGGCTGTGGCTGCATCCTGTGCCTGTGGCATCAACCCTCTGCTCCTGCTGAACTCAGTGCAAACCCTGTCCCTAATGCCCACTCCCAGGTGGATGGATGGATCCTTGGGTTCCAACTCAAGTTTATTGCCATCTGCCCTCTCTACTTTACAAACCAAATCATTTTGAAGGCAGTGGAAGTACAAAGGGATGATGGCAAATGGAGAGTGAGAAAGAGCTGCTCTTCACCTGGGACCCTGAGCTCCATTCATTGATCTTTCTGCTGGTCTCTTTCACCACTGAACTCCATCACATTAGGTCCCTGCAGGTCTTGTTGTTGGTCATTGAAGGTGTGAGACCCAACACTGCATTTCTTGGGCTCCTGGTCCTACAACAGGAGGCTGCTGGAGAAGTCTTTGAGTGTCTGAACTTCAGCCCTCACTGTGCTCTCCATTCCACTTCCTTCAGCTTAGCTTCATTCCAGCTGCAGGCTTGGTGGGAATCAACATCTGTGCTTACTGGAGGTGACCTGCTGGCAGCTGGCACCTCTCTGCCTGCTGCTGTCTGCCAGGGGGGTAATTGTTGTCAGGTTCAGCTTCTGTCTTGGCTCAAGATCCACAGGATGCTCCTTCACACAGAAGCACAGAATGGCTGAGGTGGGCAGGGATCATCCACTCCAGCCCCCATGGGCTCTCTCAGCTAGACTCAGGCCCTCCAGCTATTGACATTGCTTCCTACTCCCAGGCAGCAAAGTGTGGAAGCTGAAAAACAGCTCAGGAAATGGTGAGAAGCAGCAAGCAGCAGTAATGGAGAAGCAATGTGCTGGAGAGAGGCTGAAGGAGCTGGGAATGGTTAGTGGGCAAGAGAGGAGGCTGAGGGGAGAGCTCCTGGCTGCCTGCAGCTCCCTGCAAGGAGGTTGTGCAGAGGCTGCTGCTGCTCTCTGCTGCCAGGGCATTAGTGAGAGAAGAAGAGGGCAGAGCCTCAAGCTGCCCCTGGGGAGGTTGAGAGTGGAGCTTAGGCACAAGAGTGCTGAGGGCTTGGGATGTGCTGGGCAGGGAGGTGGTGGAGTGCCCAGGGCTGGCTGTGTTTGAAGGTGGTTTGGCTGTGGGGCTTGGGGCTGTGGTTTAGGGCTGAGCCTTGCAGAGCAGGGCTGATGGTTGGCCTTGGGACCCTCAGGCTCTCTCCCAGCCTGTGCTCTGTGTAGATCTCAGTCTGTAGCAGGCAGAAGATCAGCTTGACCAGAAAGATGGGAAGAGAGGCAGGGAGCCAGGGGAGTGGGCCTGGGGGGCAAAGGGATGCTGATCTGACCAACAGGTGTAGTAAGTGTCAGTGGGAGACAGCCAGGGCTGTGAGTCTGGGAAGGAAAAGCAAAGGTTTGGAGGCATTGATCAGTTGAAACAAACTTTTCCCGAGGCCAGGTTTGGTCCAGCACAGGATTCCTTCCTTCTGCAGTGAAGCTGCACTGACCTCTAGTGTCCCTGAGCTTCTCCTCCTTCTCCAGGCAAAGGTGGAAGAGACATCAAAAGAAGGAATCAGAGCTAGGAAGTGAAGCACTCCTGCCTGTTCTGACAGGAGAAGGGAGTGCTGAGATCCTGCCCCTGACCTTCAGAGGCTGCCTGGGCCTTGGGCCTGCAGTGCCACTGCTACACAGCAGATTCATTGCCTTGCTTTCTGTGCTGGTTTATTGGAGTATGAGTTGTGCCTTTCCAGCCACTGTTCCCATCCTGAGGGCTGCCCCTTGGCAAGCCCTCTCTCCCAGGCCAGCTGCAGGGGCTGCTGTGCCTCTCACCACTGCCTCCTCAGCTTGACTTGCCACTCTCTGCCACTCAGCCTTTATGCAGTACATGACCCTGTGTCCAGAGCACCCCAGGGCTGGCACTGCCTCAGCAGCACCAATTCATTGACAGAGGAACATGAGTGCCTGTCTTAGAGTGCTTATAGAGCAATGCACCCAGCACTGGGCAGGGTTATGGCTATCTGATCAATGTTCAACTCATGTCAATCAGTGCAGCAGGAAGAGACCTGGCCAGAAACCCACATCCAAGCACCACAAAGCCCCAAGCCCCACAGCCAAACCACCTTCAAACACAGCCAGCCCTGGGCACTCCACCACCTCCCTGCCCAGCACATCCCAAGCCCTCAGCACTCTTGTGCCTAAGCTCCACTCTCAACCTCCCCAGGGGCAGCTTGAGGCTCTGCCCTCTTCTTCTCTCACTAATGCCCTGGCAGCAGAGAGCAGCAGCAGCCTCTGCACAGCCTCCTTGCAGGGAGCTGCAGGCAGCCAGGAGCTCTCCCCTCAGCCTCCTCTCTTGCCCACTAAGCATCCCCAGCTCCTTCAGCCTCTCTCCAGCACATTGCTTCTCCAGGCCCTTCCCAGCTTCCTTGCCCTCCTCTGCCCTGGCTCCAGCACCTCCACAGCTCTCTGCCACTCAGCTGCCCAGAGCTGGACACAAGGCTCCAGGTGTGGGCTGCCCAGAGCTGAGTGCCAGGGGACAATCCCCTCCCTGCTGCTGCTGGACACAGCATTGCTGAGCCCAGCCAGGAGGCCTTTGGCTCTCTTGGCCCCCTGGGCACACTGCTGCCTCCTCTTCAGCTGCTTGCCCAGCAGCACCCCCAGGTCCCTTTCTGCCAGACAGTCAGAAGCAAAAGATTCCTGAGCTGAAATGTAGTTCAGGCTTGCAATGTGATTTGAATTGGAGATGAAACTCCAGAGCTGCCTTTTCTTTCCAGCCAGGAGGGGCTGTGGGTCCCTTGTGCTGCACATGCACCAAGCAAACAGCACTGCAGGTCTAGGAAGCAATTTGCAAGGGAAATAGAAAACCTTCCCAGCACCAGGATGTGTTGTTTATGGCAACAGCTGCCTGCTGTGGGCCAGGGAGGAAGAGGATTGCTCTCAGAAATCCTGGTGCTGGTTCCCATGCCATATGCAAAGGGGTTTCTCTGGTCAGCTTTCTCCTGAGGGGCTCATTTTGCCCTTCAGCATTGGTGGAAATGATCTCTTGTTGAGCTTCCCAGCATGTACTCTGCCTGCTCCAGCCTGCATCCTCGCTGCTCTCAGGGATGGTTGTCTCCAGGGTGAGCTGCTGTGTGGTGCTCTGCATGGGCCAGGACACCTGACTGACTCTCTCCACCATTCACAGCCACAGCAACTCCTTCCCCTTGCCTACAGTGACAGAGCAGCACTGTCTCCTCAGGCTGCAGCAGCTCAAGCATCCCAGAACCACACAGTCTGTGTTACCATTAGTTAATTCATTAGCCCAGTTAATTACTTAATTAGTTGAGGTTTGAGGGGGGTGGTTTCAGATCTGAGATGAGGAAGAAATCCTTTGCAGTGAGGCTGGGGAGACTCTGGCACAGGCTGCCCAGGGAGGCTGTGGCTGTCCCCTGCCTGGAGGTGTTCAGGGCCAGGCTGGATGAGGCCCTGAGCAGCCTGGGCTGGTGGGAGGTGTCCCTGCCCATGGCAGCAGGGCTGGATCTAGATGTTCTCCAAGGTCCCTTCCAACCCAAACCACTCTATGTACTGACTGCAGAATTCCTCTCTGGTAATACCCCCTTGTGGCCATGCTGAAGCTGAATGCAGAGGCTTCCAGGGTACTAGAAAGTCTCTTACCTAGTTTGCAGGTAGACAGTGTTTGCTCCAAGGGTGCTGAAAGCACCCCCAGAGCCTATGCCAGGGCAGCAGGAGACCAGGTGGCATCACAGCATGAGCAGCTGCTGCACCACCTCTCACCATGCCAGAGCAGTGCCCTGAGCAAGGGCATTGAACTTGAGTTCAGGGCATTGAACCTGACCTTGCAGATGAAGCAAGGTCTCCAAACCACAGCAGCAGACTTCCCTTCTGCTTCACAGAGCTGAAGGAGAGCTTTTGGAAGGGACCTCTGAAGACCATCCAGTCCAATGCCCCTGCTGGAGCAGGGTCACCTGGAGCGAGTCCCACAGGAACGAGTCCAGGCAGGTTCTGAATGCCTCCAGAGGTGGGGGCTGCCCCAGCTCCCTGAGCAGCCTTTGCCAGTGCTCTGCCACCCTCAAAGTGAAGAAGTTTTTCCCCTTAGGTTTGTGTGGAACCTCCTCTGCCTTCTGCCCTTCTCCTCCTCCCCAGCTTTACACCCTCTGCAGCAAAGGCCAAGATGCTAACTGAGGCAGAAGCACAGGCAGCTAGTCCTGGGGACCACAGGAGAGGCACCAGCTGTGCTGCAAGATGAGCCAAGGTCATGTAAGCACTGGCAAGTAGGAAGTGGACGTAGCCCACATTGCCCTGCCTGCAGGAGAGAGCAGTAAGGGCAAAGCATTAGCTTACCATTGGCCAGCTGTAAGACCACCAGGCCACCACTGGGCCAGCCACCAGCTTGGGCCTGTCCAAAACCCCTGAGCAGCAGCACCTGCGAGTGGTCAGCTCCCAGCTCAGCCCCCACGTGGAGGCTTGGGCTTACCCCCAGCTAACCCCCAGAGTGAATTGCCACAAATAAACACTCCCCAGGCTCAGAGCCTGGAAGCACAGCACTGGAAGTTGTGTTTACAGAAGGTGAGCTGAAGGCCAGGAGTGTGAACCCCAAGGGATGTGTATAAAACACAGCTGCAGACATGGACAGTTCAGGGAAAGGAAAGCAAAACACCAGGATCCCCTTGGACAGGGCTGCCCCCACCCTGGGCAGCCCAGAGCCTCCTCCCAGCCCCTCCCAGCCCCAGCCGCCCTCAGAGCCAGCAGAAGGTCAGGAGAGAGAGAAGGGAGCAGCCTGCAAAGCAGCAGAGAGCAGCAGCCCAAAGGAGCCAGAAGAGTTTGTGCAGCAAAGTGCATCCCAGCCAGCAAAGCAAGGGAATGATGCAGACCATCCATGGAGTTCTTCTGTGTCCAGTCCCCTGCTTTATTCACCTTTTGACTCAAAGATGTCCAGGAAGTTCCTGCTCTTGTTCATAATGAAGGCTAAAGCCCCAGCCCCAGCCCATAACACGCAGCCTGGCACTGCACTGCCACCCAGCGCGCCCCAGGGCTGTTCCTTAGCTTGGAGCTGGTCTTGCCCGAGTCAGTGCCTGCAGCAAGGAGCTGTGGGGGTGAGTGGTGACTAACTGTGGGTGTGGAATGGTGGAAGTGCCAGCCCTTGGAAAGAGCATGGATCTCCTAACAGTGGGTTTGCCTGCTTACAGCCCCAGGGAAACACTGCTCCCTGGCACACAGTGATGGCAGAATGCACCTTGGGCTGCTTTGTCTGGAGACGTGGGGGGGAGGCAGAGAGACAGAGAGACACAGAGACAAAGAGTCATAGAGACATAGAGACACAGAGACATAGAATCATAGAGACACAGAGACAAATCATAGTCATAGAGACACAGAGTCATAGTCATAGAGTCACGGCGACATAGAGACAG
Source organism: Melanerpes aurifrons (assembly GCA_011125475.1). Taxonomy (NCBI): domain Eukaryota; kingdom Metazoa; phylum Chordata; class Aves; order Piciformes; family Picidae; genus Melanerpes; species Melanerpes aurifrons. The sequence continues at coordinate 790,687 of WWNC01000060.1, forward strand.
AGGCATAGAGACATAGGCATAGAGTCATAGCATCATAGAGTCACAGAGACATCATAGAATCATGGAATCAGAGTCATAGAACCACAGTCATAGAATCATAGAATCAGTCATAGAATCACAGTCATAGAATCATAGAATCACAGAATCAGACTCAGAGTCATAGACTCCTAGAATCAAAGAGCCATAGAATCAGAGTCATAGAATCCTATAGTCATAGAATCATAGAACCACAGAGACACAGAACCATAGAATCAGAGTCATAGAATCAAAGAGTCACAGAACCATAGAATCATAGAATAGTCCAGGCTGGAAGGGACCTCCAAAGGCCATCCAGTCCAAGCCCCCTGCAGCCAGCAGGGCCATCTCCAGCCAGCCCAGGCTGCCCAGAATGCACTCAGCTGGGCTAGCTAAGGCAGAAGTAAACCTATTTAAAATGAATGGCAATGGGGGAAGGAAATCTTGGAGATTAGTCTACCATCACTGTGTGAAATCTGTTTCCATCAAACTTAATGTCCTTTGTATTCCTTTCCTTTGTCTTTCTTAATTTCCTTTATATTCCTTTATTTCCTTTATGTTCCTTTCCTTTGTGTTCCTTTAGTTCCTTTATATTCCTTCATTTCCTTTGTGTTCCTTCCTTTCCTTTATATTCCTTCCTTTCCTTTGTATTCCTTCATCTCCTTTGTATTCCTTCATTTCCTTTATATTCTTTCCTTTCCTTTGTGTTCCTTCCTTTCCTTTATGTTCCTTCATTTCCTTTATATTCCTTCCTTTCCTTTGTGTTCCTTCCTTTCCTTTGTGTTCCTTCATCTCCTCTGTATTCCTTCCTTCCCTTTGTCTTCCTTCCTTTCCTTTTCCCATGGTGTAAGGCAGCCTGCCCCTGGCCGTGCCTCTACCCAAAGCCAATTTGCATCAAAATCAGTTTCCTGCCCACACAAAATCCCTTCAACAGAGGCAAAGGTGTGTGGGGAAACAGATCCCTGCTGCTGAGGAGGGCTAGAAGTCAGTGTTGGTCAGCAGATGATGGGAGAACAGAAATAACATTTTAAAGAAGTAAGTAAATAAATAACATTACATTAAATGAAGTGAAATTAAATGACATTGACCAAAAGAAAAGGAAACAAAATAAAATGAAACTAAACTTTTAAAGTAAAATAAAGTAAAATAAAATAACATAAAATTAAAATAAAATAAAATAAAATAAAGTAAAATAAAATAACATAAAATTAAAATAAAATAAAATAAAATAAAGTAAAATAAAGTAAAATAAAATAAAATAAAATAAAATAAAGTAAAATAAAGTAAAATAAAATAAAATAAAATAAAAATAAAATAAAATAAAAATAAAATAAAATAAAATAAAATAAAATAAAATAAAATAAAATAAAATAAAGTAAAATAAAATAAAATAAAATAAAATAAAGTAAAATAAAGTAAAATAAAATAAAATTAAAATTAAATTAAATTAATTAAAATGAAATTAAATAAAATTAAAATAAAATTAAATAAACTGAAACAAGAAAAAATAAAATAATAATAAACCAGGACAAAATAAAATAAAATAAATACAGTAAATTAAATTAAATTCAACTAAATGAAGTAAAATAAAATAAAACGAAATCAAATCAAATAAAATGAAGCAAAACAAAACAAATCAAAACAAAATAAAATAAATTAAATTAAATGAAATGAAATTAAACTAAACTAAAATAAAATAAAATAAAATAAAATAAAATAAAATAAAATAAAATAAAATAAAATAAACCAACCCAAACTGAAATGAAGCGAAGCAAAGCAAAGCGAAGCAAAGCAAAGCGAAGCAGATAAAAGCACTACAGTAACACGGAGCGTCCCGAGCTGCCCTGGAGCAGAGAGGGAGCGCGGTGGGGCAGCAGGGACTGACGCCGCCTTTCTCCCCCCCGGCAGTCAGAAGCTGAGCTTCAAGGAGCGTGTGCGGATGGCCAGCCCGCGGGGGCAGAGCATCAAGAGCCGGCAGTGCTCGGTGGGGGACCGCCGCTCCCCCAGCGCCGACGCCGCCCCCGAGGGCAGCCCCACCAAGGTGCAGAAGAGTTGGAGCTTCAACGACCGCACTCGCTTCAGGCCCTCGCTGCGCCTCAAGAGCTCCCAGCCCAAGCCTGCGCTCGACGGTAGGAGCCGCCCGGGCGTCGCCCCCACCCCCACTCCTGCGCCGCAGGCGCCCCCGGGCCCGGGGAGCACAAGCGTGGAAGCAGCAGGGCTGGGAAAGACCTGAGCTCAGGCCACCCCCCGAGTGCTGGGGCCAGTTCTGGGGCCCTCCGTGCAAGAAAGAGGTTGAGATGCTGGAAGGTGTCCAGAGAAGGGCAAGGAGGCTGGGGAGGGGGCTGGAGCACAAGGCTGAGGAGGGGTCTGGAGCACAGCCCTGTGAGGAGAGGCTGAGGGAGCTGGGGTTGCTTAGCCTGGAGAAGAGGAGGCTCAGGGGTGACCTGAAGGGAGGTTGTAGCCAGGTGGGGGTTGGTCTCTTCTCCCAGGCAACCAGCAGCAGAACAAGAGGACACAGTCTCAAGCTGTGCCAGGGGAGGTTTAGGTGGGAGGTGAGGAGAAAGTTCTTTCAAGACAGAGAGATTGGCCCTTGGGATGTGCTGCCCAGGGAGGTGGTGGAGTCCCCATCCCTGGAGGTGTTTAACCAGAGCCTGGATGAGGCACTTGGTGCCATGGTCTGGCTGATTAGTCAAGGCTGGGTGATTGGTTGGACTTGGTGATCTTGGAGGTCTCTTCCAACCTGGCTGATTCTGTGATCACTCCAACCCCACCATGGCCACCAAACCATGTCCCAAAGTGACTGTAAAGTCATGAAATCATTTAGCATGGAAAAGACCTCTAAGGTCATCAACCCAACACCTCCAGGGCCACCAAACCATGTCCCAAAGTGCCCAAAGTGATTGTAAAGTCATAAAGCCATTTAGATTTAGGTTGGAAAAGGCCTCTAAGGTCCTGGAGTCCAACCACTCCAAGCCCTTGCCAAAAGTCCCTTCCCAGCTTCCTTGTAGCCCATTTCAGGCACTGGAAGCCTGCTCTAAGGTCTCCCCAGAGCCTTCTCTTCTCAGCTCCACCTCCCTCAGCCTGTCCCCATAGCAGAGGGCTGTGGTTCCCTAGAAGCTCTCTCCAGGCCTTTCTGTAGGTGAGCATCACCTTGGCTCCCCTGCAGTGCACTGGGACCTCCTCAGCTGTCCAGGACTGCTGGGAGCTGATGGCAGGTGGCCTGCTGAAGCTGAGCTGCTGCACCAATTCATGCAGGTCTCAGGATGCTGTATTTCCAGTCCCTCTTATCAGCCTGAGAGGGAGTTATCAGCACCAGGCAGATGAACAGGAGATCTTAGAGCATCAGTCACAGAATCATTGAGGTTGGAAGAGACCTCTGAGGCCATCAGGTCCAACTGCTTCACTAATGCAGAGCTGCAAAGGATGAAGCTTTACAAAGCACACACTTCAAAGGGTGAGAGAGTGATGCAGCAGCCTCCCATGCAGGGAGAACACATCACAGGCAGAGGAGCTGCCCGGCCTCAGAGCCACACACAGCCACCCCCAGAGCTGTCCCCAGTGAGCCAGGAGCCCCTTGTGCACCTAAAGCTTCCTCCTGCAGTTTGTGTCCCAGCACCAAACCAGGGGAACCACAGCCCTTGGCACCTGAGAACACTCCCAGACAGGGGCCAAAGATGTGCCAGAGGAAGTGAAAAGAAGCAGATGTCATGGCATGGCCTCGGGCAGTGTGCTGCAGTGACGTGGATGATCACAGGAGCACAGCAGCAGCCAGGCTGGGGGAGAGCCCAGGGTCCCCAAGGCCAACCATCAGCCCTGCTCTGCAAGGCTCAGCCCTAAACCACAGCCCCAAGCCCCACAGCCAAACCACCTTCAAACACAGCCAGCCCTGGGCACTCCACCACCTCCCTGCCCAGCACATCCCAAGCCCTCAGCACTCTTGTGCCTAAGCTCCACTCTCAACCTCCCCAGGGGCAGCTTGAGGCTCTGCCCTCTTCTTCTCTCACTAATGCCCTGGCAGCAGAGAGCAGCAGCAGCCTCTGCACAACCTCCTTGCAGGGAGCTGCAGGCAGCCAGGAGCTCTCCCCTCAGCCTCCTCTCTTGCCCACTAACCAGCCCCAGCTCCTTCAGCCTCTCTCCAGCAGGAAGTTGTGCAGCAGGAGGGTGGTGGAAGCCTGGCCCGGGTTGCCCAGGGAGGTGGTTGAGGCTCCCTGCCTGGAGCTGTTGAAGGGGAGGCTGGAGAGGGCTGTGGGCAAGCTGCTGGAGTTGGGGCTGTCCCTGCTGAGTGCAGAGGCCTTGGGCTGGAGCTCTGGAGGTCTCTTCCAGCCCAGCCCATGCTGTGCCTATAAAACCACAGAGCTGGGCACCTAGAGGACACTCTCCAGCTGTGGGCAGCTGGCAATTTGCTTTCCTGCCTTTCTCTCAGGCCCATCTGAACTTGCTGGCTAATGTCCCACTCTCTGTCACAGGCTCAGCCCTTTTAACTACACAATTCTGGTGCAGCTAATGAATTGTTTGTGGAAGGTCTCCTGCTCCCCTGTATCATCACTCAGAATGAGGGAAAAAAGGACTCTTGTTGTTGTACTGAAGCCATGGGAGCTGCCCCCTGACACACTGCCAGAGCACAACATTGTGAGGAGCTAAAGCACAACTGAAGATACAGCAGAGAGCTGTTGGGAGGGGGTGCCAGGAGCTGGGGTTGCAGCTCTTTGCAGCTTGCCTGCAGGGTGTGATAGCTGAGCTCAAGCAGCTTTCTGACCTCCCAGGGAAGGCAGATTAGATAATTATACCCAGAATATGCCAAATAACCTCCCACCAGCCCCAGCCTCCACTGAGGCCAGACCTCAGCCTTGGGAGAAATCCTTCCACCTAGAAAATGCTGCTAGGGAAATTCTGTGATGGTATTGAAATCCCAGAGCTGCCAGGGCTGGGAGGGAGCTCCAGGCTCAGCCAGCCCCAACCCCCTGCCATGCCCAGGGACACCTCACACCACAGCAGGTTGCTCACAGCCACCTCCAGCCTGGCTGCAAACACCTCCAGGCAGGAGGCTTCCACCACCTCCCTGGGCAGCCTGGGCCAGGCTCTCACCACCCTCCTGGCCAACAACTTCTTCCTCACAGCCAATCTCCATCTCCCCACTTCTAGTTCTGCTCCATCCCCCCCAGTCCTATCCCTCCCTCCACCCTCACAAGTCCCTCCCCAGCTTCCTTGCAGCCCCCTGCAGATCCTGGAAGGCCACAATGAGGTCTCCTGGGAGCCTTCTCCTCTCCAGCCTGCACAACCCCAACTCCCTCAGGCTGTGCTCACAGCAGAGCAGCTCCAGCCCTCTGCTCCTCCTCCTGGCCCTGCTCTGGACACCTTCCAGCCCCTCCAGAGCCTTCCTGGCACAGAGGCTCCAGAGCTGGCCCCAGAGCTGCAGCTGTGGTCCCAGCAGAGTGGAGCAGAGGGGCAGAATCCCCTCCCTTGACCTCAAGTTTCTCTCTCCTGCCTCCTCCCTGCTTTCATGATCAGAATTCTAATGGTTTGGGGATGTTTCTTCCAGGGATCAAGGCAATAATTCCCTGGTTCATTCCCCTGGGGCCTCCTGTTCCTGGCCTCTGTCCTGGCAAACATCTAAACATGGGCTGCTGCCCTCCTCTCTGGGGGGGAGTTTTGGCTGTTCTTATCATGAAGTTTGTGATTCAGTTCCATCCCAATTAGTGTTGCTGGTTGGTTTGTTTGGCCACTTGGTTTTTCCTTTGGAGCTTAGCAAGCACAGTGAAATGATTTGTTTGATTTATGGGCCAGCAATGTGCCCTGGGGGGCAAGAAGGCCAAGGGGGTCCTGGGCTGCATTCAGAGGAGTGTGGCCAGCAGGCCAGGGAGGTTCTGCTCCCCCTCTGCTCTGCCCTGCTCAGACCTCACCTGGAAGATTGCAGCCAGCCCTGGGCTGCCAGCTCAGGAGGGACAGGGATCTGCTGGAGAGAGCCCAAGGGAGGCTCCAAGGCTGCTGAAGGGACTGCAGCACTGCCTGGGGAGGAGAGGCTGAGAGCCCTGGGGCTGTGCAGTCTGCAGAGGAGAAGGCTGAGAGGGATCTGATCAATGGCTATCAAGAGCTGAGGGCTGGGGGGCAGGAGGCAGGGACAGGCTCTGTTCAGCTGCACCCTGGGACAGGACAAGGAGCAGTGGATGGAAAGTGCAGCCCAGGAGGTTGCAGCTCAGCAGGAGGAGGAACTTCTGCCCTGGGAGGCTCCCAGAGCCCTGGAGCAGGCTGCCCAGAGAGGTTGTGGAGTCTCCTGCTCTGGAGCCTTCCCAGCCCTGTCTGGATGTGTTCCTGTGTGACCTGTGCTGGTTCTCTGCTCCTGCTCTGGCAGGGGCTTGGGCTGGGAGCTCTCCAGAGGTCCCTTCCAACCCCTGACAGCCTCTGAGCCTGTGAACTCCTCACTCAAAGAGACTCAACTTGTTGCTGTTCTAAAGCTAATGGCTGAGAGAGCAAATCAGTTCAGAGGGGCAGTGAAGGGAATTTGTGTTCATGGTTCACCAGGCAGGAGGATGAGGTGAGCTTGGAAGAGGTGAGAAGCTTCATGGACACAGATGATAACCAAAGCAGTGGCCTGGGACACCTTTTAGTTTGATAAGGGGGAATGAAGGCATGAAGATAAAGCAGGAAGAGCTTTTTGTGCTTACAATGATCTTTGGAGGGAAAAAAGAAACTGAGATGGAATGAGAAATTCTGTGCTGGAAGTGCTGGGAGTGCAGGCAGGAGAGGCACAGCCAGCAGGGCAGGGAGGGGACTCTGCCCCTCTGCTCCACTCTGCTGAGACCACAGCTGCAGCTCTGGGGCCAGCTCTGGAGCCTCTGTGCCAGGAAGGATCTGGAGGGGCTGGAAGGTGTCCAGAGCAGGGCCAGGAGGAGGAGCAGAGGGCTGGAGCTGCTCTGCTGTGAGCACAGCCTGAGGGAGTTGGGGCTGTGCAGGCTGGAGAGGAGAAGGCTCCCAGGAGACCTCCTTGTGGCCTTCCAGGATCTGCAGGGGGCTGCAGGAAAGCTGGGGAGGGACTTGTGAGGGTGTGAGGGAGGGATAGGACTGGGGGGGATGGAGCAGAACTAGAAGTGGGGAGATTGAGATTGGCTGTGAGGAAGAAGTTGTTGCCCAGGAGGGTGGTGAGAGCCTGGCCCAGGCTGCCCAGGGAGGTGGTGGAAGCCTCCTGCCTGGAGGTGTTTGCAGCCAGGCTGGAGGTGGCTGTGAGCAACCTGCTGTGGTGTGAGGTGTCCCTGCCCATGGCAGGGGGTTGGAGCTGGCTGAGCCTTGAGCTCCCTTCCAGCCCTGGCAGCTCTGTGAGTCTGTCTCCATGTTTTCAGAGGACTTTCACCAAGTCCTGGGCTGGAACAGCCATTCCTGAGAGCCAGGCACAGACCATCAGCTTCAGGCACCCCTTGAGGTTTGGCCATGTCTGTGTGGAAGGTACTCAGCCTCAGCAGAATGATTTGGGTCACCCAGATGAAGAGCCCTCTCTGCCTCCCACACAGCCAGGGTACAATAGAGGAGTCATACACTGCTTTTTGTCTTTAGAGGTCATCTTGTGCAACCCCTCTGCAGTGGACAGGAACATCTGCCCCTCCATCAGGTTGCTCAGAGCAACCTCTTCAGTGTTTCACCACCCTCATGGTGAAAACAACCCAAGCTCTGCCTTGGATCCAGCCTCAATCTCTTCTCTTTTAGTTGAAACTCATCATCCCTGGGCCTGCTGCCTCAGGCCCTGCTAGCAGGGTTATCTGCAGCCCTCTTCCAGGCCTAAGCACTTCTGAAAGCTTCCAAAAGCAGCTCAAAGGGTCCTGGGACCACCCTGCCAGCCCCTGTGTGAGGAGCCCTGCTGTGCTGTCACCACAGGCACTCAGTCATGGACTCATAGAATGCCTCAGAGCTCCTCTGCTCCAACCTCTGCCATGCCCAGGGACACCTCTCAGCTGGACTCAGCTGCTCAGGGTCTCATCCAGCCTGGCCATGCAGACCCCCAGGCAGGAGGCAGCCACAGCCTCCCTGGGCAGCCTGGGCCTGAGTCTCAGCAGCCTCCTGCTGAAGAACTTCTTCCTCAGCTCCACTCTAACCCTGCTCTGCCTCAGCTCCAAACCATTCCTCCTTGTCCTGTCTCAGACACCCTCATGAGCAGTCCCTCTGCAGCCTTCCTGCAGGATCCCTTCAGGTGCTGGCAGCAGCTCTGAAGTGCCCCTGGAGCCTTCTCCTCTGCAGGCTGCACAGCCCCAGCTCCCTCAGCCTGTGCTCCCAGCAGAGCTGCTCCAGCCCTTGGAGCATCTCTGTGGCCTCCTCTGAGCTCTCTCCAGCAGCTCTGTGTCCTCCTCCTGCTGGGGACCCCAGAGCTGGAGGCAGGATTGGAGGTGAGGTCTGAGCAGAGCAGAGCCCAGGGGCAGAATCCCTCTGCTGCCCTCTGCCCACCCTGCTCTGGCTGCAGCCTAGAATGCAATTTGCCCTTTTGTTCCAGTTGCCCCCAGGCCCCCAGCCCAAACTGAAGAGCAGCAAGTGACTCCTGCCTCTGCTCAGCAGGCAGACAGCTACTTGAAATGCTGCTGCCATAGGGAGCTAGGAGCAGTGGGGGTGAGGAGAGCAAGCATCACATGCTCCCAGTGCCAGAGCCTGTAATTAAACCACACAGAACACTGCTCAGAAAGGACAGAGGATATTTATAGCAGGAACAAATCAGGCCCTGAGCAGAGCTTTTGAAATGCTGCCACCAAGTCCTCATTCTTTGGCCTTGATGGCATCCCATGGTTGAGGGCAGTGTCCCTTTCTGTGCCCATTCAGGTAGGGTGACCTTAAAGGGCTGAGGCTTGCTGAGAAGAGTTCACAGCACCACAGAGCAGCAGAGGCTGGGAGGGAGCTGCAGAGAGCAGCCAGTGCAGCCCCTGCCAGAGCAGCAGCACCCAGGGCAGGCCACACAGCAATGCAGCCAGGGGGGGCTGGAAAGGCTCCAGAGCAGGAGACTCCACAACCTCTCTGGGCAGCCTGCTCCAGGCCTCCCTCACCCTCACAACAAAGAACTTTCTCCTCCTGGGCAGCTGAAACCTTCTCTGCTCAAGTTTGTCTCCACTGCTCCTTGGCTTCTTGCTGTGCAGCACCCACAAGAGCTTGGCCCCCTCCCCTTGAGCCCCAGCCCTCAGCTCTGCAGAGACATTGAGCAGATCCCTCTCAGCCTTCTCCTCTCCAGGCTCAACAGCCCCAGGGCTCTCAGGCTCTCTTCCCAGGGGAGATGCTCAAGTCCCCTAAGCATCCTCCTGCCTCTGCCTTGGACTCTCCCCAGCAGCTCTCTGTCTCTCTTCAGCTGGGGAGCCCCAAACTGGACCCAGGCTTGCAGCTGTGCTCTCAGCAGGGCAGAGCAGAGCAGAGGGGGAGCAGAACCTCCCCAGCCCTGCTGGCCACACTTCTCTTGCTGCCCCCCAGGCTCCCCTTGGCTCTCCTGGCCCCCAGGGCACATTGCTGCCCCATGCAGAACCTGCTGCCCCCCAGCACCCCAAGGTGTTGTGAAGCAGGGGGACCTCAGGACAGACATTCTGGTTCTCCTCTGTCCCTGTGCTTGGAGCCCATCAGGGCTGTCTCCCTCCCTACCCCCGGGGACTCCCCAGGCCCTTGTGGCCCAAGCACTGAGCACCCTGGTGCAGCTCTTGTCTGCCTTGACTTGCACTGCCTTGTCCTTCCCAGCAGGCAGTTTAGAAACCACTTGAGGAAGGAGTTGGGAGTGCAGTGCTGCTCGCTGAGCCTGCTCTTGTCTCTTGCAGCTGACACCAGCCTGGGGACAGATGATGTGTGTGATGAGAAGGGCTGCCAGTGTGATGTGTCAGTGGAAGATCTCACTCCTGCTCTCAAAACTGTCATCAGAGCCATCAGGTGAGTGCCAAGAACACTGGGATGGATACACCTGAGAGGTTTCCACGGGGGCTGGCTGTGGCAGGAGCAGAAGGGAAGGGTTTGGCCTGGAGAAAGGCAGATTGAGACTGGAGGTGAGGAATTGAGGGTGCTGGGGAGACACTGAGCAGGCTGCCCAGGCAGGCTGAGGCTGTCTCCTCCCTGGAGGTCTGCAGAGGAGGAGGCTGAGAGGGATCTGATCAATGGCTATCAAGAGCTGAGGGCTGGGGGGCAGGAGGCAGGGGACAGGCTCTGCTCAGCTGCACCCTGGGATAGGACAAGGAGCAGTGGATGGAAACTGCAGCCCAGGAGGTTGCAGCTCAGCAGGAGGAGGAACTTCTGCCCTGGGAGGCTCCCAGAGGCCTGGAGCAGGCTGCCCAGAGAGGTTGTGGAGTCTCCTGCTCTGGAGCCTTCCCAGCCCTGTCTGGATGTGTTCTGTGTGCCCTGTGCTGGGTTCTCTGCTCCTGCTCTGGCAGGGGCTTGGGCTGGGAGCTCTCCAGAGGTCCCTTCCAGCCCTGACAGCCTCTGAGCCTCTGTGCCATCACCTCCAGCCTCCTGTTGAATGCCAGGCCTCAGTCTCTGCACAGCAGGAGCGTGGCCATGCTGCTGCTCAGGCAGCTGATCCTCCTCCTGATTATTCAGGGTATCTGTTACCTGCCTGCCCTGGCAGCTCTGCACACATCTGAGGCAGGATCTGAGACACCTCTGGAGTAACTGTAGAGTCTCAGGCTGATAGCATCTGCCCAGGTGGAAACTTTGTGCCTCCTGCTGAAGTTTGTTTTCAGCAGCAGCTTTGCATTGCAAAGGCAGTGCAGGGGGGAGGGGGGCTGGGGGTTTTTCCTTTCACCTTCGGTGTGCAGCAGCAGCTGAAGGCTGGAGACTTAATGAAGCCAGGGAGACACTGAATGAAGTTCAGCAAGGTCAATGGGATGGAGCCCAGCTGGAGGCCTGAGGCCAGTGGAGTCCCTCAGGGGTCAGGGCTGGGACCAGAGCTGCTCAATAGATTGATCAAGGGCCTGGATGAGGGCACAGAGAGCACTGGCAGCAAGGCTGCTGGTGGCAGCAAGGCTGCTGGTGGCAGCAAGGCTGCTGGTGGCAGCAAGCTGGGAGCAGTGCTGACACAGGAGGCTGTGCTGCCATGCAGCCAGAGCTGGGCAGGCTGAGAGCTGGGCAGGGAGGAAGGGAAGGGAATCCAACCAGGGCAAGGGGAGAGTCTGGCAGCTGGGAAAGAACAACCCCAGGGAGCAGCAGAGGTTGGGGACTGAGCTTTAATAGAATAAAAACCTATATTAGAATAAACCAAACCAGGTTGGAAGAGACCTTCAAGATCATGGTGTCCAACCCATCAACCAATCCAACACCACCCAAACAGCTAACCCATGGCACCAAGCACCCCAGCAAGTCTCCTCCTGAACACCTCCAGGGATGGGGACTCCACCACCTCCCCAGGCAGCACATTCCCATGGGCAATCACTCTCTCTGTAGAGAACTTCTTCCTAACCTCCAGCCTAAACCTCCCCTGGTGCAGCCTGAGACTGTGTCCTCTTGTTCTGGTGCTGGCTGCCTGGGAGAAGAGCCCAACCCCCACCTGGCTCCAACCTCCCTTCAGGGAGTTGTAGAGAGCAAGAAGGTCTCCCCTGAGCCTCCTCTTCTCCAGGCTAAGCAACCCCAGCTCCCTCAGCCTCTCCTCACAGGGCTGTGCTCCAGACCCCTCCCCAGCTTTGTTGCCCTTCTCTGGAGCTGCTGGGGAGCAGGGAAGGGGAAAAGGGGGGTGGGAGGTTGACCAGGAGCCAGCAATGAGCCCTGGGGGCCAAGAAGGCCAATGGCAGCCTGGGGGGGACCAGCAGGGCTGTGGTCAGCAGGTCACAGAGGTCACCTGGCAGGGTATCAGCACCTTCCCAAATGCCCCCAGGCTGTCTGCCCCAGCCCAGCTCTGCTGCCTGTCCCCTCAACAAACTGTCTGTAGAGATCAGCTGAGGCAGCAGGCAGGTGAGGAGGTGAGGGAAGTCTCTGCCTGCATGTGGGCACTGCTGGCTGAGCAGGGCACAGAGGGCACAGAGGGCACTGCTGGCTGAGCAGGGCACAGAGAGAGGGCACTGCTGGCTGAGCAGGGCACAGAGGGCAGTGCTGGGTGAGCAGGGCACAGAGAGAGGGCAGTGCTGGGTGAGCAGGGCACAGAGGGCACTGCTGGCTGAGCAGGGCACAGAGAGAGGGCACTGCTGGCTGAGCAGGGCACAGAGGGCAGTGCTGGGTGAGCAGGGCACAGAGAGAGGGCAGTGCTGGGTGAGCAGGGCACAGAGGGCACAGAGGGCAGTGCTGGGTGAGCAGGGCACAGAGGGCAGTGCTGGGTGAGCAGGGCACAGAGAGAGGGCAGTGCTGGGTGAGCAGGGCACAGAGGGCAGTGCTGGGTGAGCAGGGCACAGAGGGCACAGAGGGCAGTGCTGGGTGAGCAGGGCACAGAGGGCAGTGCTGGGTGAGCAGGGCACAGAGAGAGGGCAGTGCTGGGTGAGCAGGGCACAGAGGGCAGTGCTGGGTGAGCAGGGCACAGAGGGCACAGAGGGCAGTGCTGGGTGAGCAGGGCACAGAGGGCAGTGCTGGGTGCAGGGCACAGAGGGCAGTGCTGGGTGAGCAGGGCACAGAGAGAGGGCAGTGCTGGGTGAGCAGGGCACAGAGGGCACAGAGGGCAGTGCTGGGTGAGCAGGGCACAGAGGGCAGTGTGCTGAACCCTGCTGTGCTCCACAGCATGCCTTGGGCCAGGCTGGCAGCAGTCCTGAACCTCTGCAGCCTCCAGCTGTGAGCAGGGCAGTGCTCAGAGGGTGGCCTGGCAGTGCCCAGAGAAGACCCTGGCTGGCAGTGCCCAGAGGCCCTGGCTGGCAGTGCCCAGAGAGGTTGTGGCTGGCAGTGCCCAGAGAGGCCGTGGCTGGCAGTGCCCAGAGAAGACCCTGGCTGGCAGTGCCCAGAGAGGCTGTGGCTGGCAGTGCCCAGAGAAGACCCTGGCTGGCAGTGCCCAGAGAGGCTGTGGCTGGCAGTGCCCTGAGCCCTGGTGCCCAGCAGGTTGGGCAGCACTGCTCCCCAGCCCTGGCCTGGCCATGAGCACTGAGCCATTGCTCTCAGGCTCAGCAGGGCTTGGGCTGGAAGGGACCTGAGAGCTCAGCCAGTGCCAGCCCCTGCCTGGGCAGGGACCCCTCCCCCCAGCCCAGGCTGCTCAGGGCCTCTCCAGCGGGGGCAGCCCCAGCCCAGGCTGCTCAGGGCCTCTCCGGGAGGGGCAGCCCCAGCCCAGGCTGCTCAGGGCCTCTCCAGGGAGGGGGCAGCCCCAGCCCAGGCTGCTCAGGGCCTCTCCAGCGGGGGGCAGCCCCAGCCCAGGCTGCTCAGGGCCTCTCCGGGGGGGGGGCAGCCCCAGCCTGCCTGCAGTGCCTCAGCAGCCTTGCAGGGAATTCCTTTCCCCCAGCCTGCAGAGCTCCTGCAGGCACCAAAGGCCACGGTGCATCATCCACCTCCGCCAGCTCCCAGGGCTGTGTGCAGGAGGCCAGGCAGGAGCTGAGGCTCCCTGGCTGCTGCAGGCTGTGCTCAGAGCCAGGGGCATGGCCTGTGCTGTGCTCTCCTCCCCACAGGCCCTGCTGGAATGATTTGACTATTTATGGCAGACAGAGTCCCATTGGGGAAGCAGCAGGAAGTGACTGCAGAGGCAGGGAGGTGAACTGCTGACCTCAGAGGGCCTCTTGCTCCCTCTGTCACTGCTGATGGCACAGATAAGCTTCCATTTGTTGGGAGCAGGAAGTGATAACACAAGAATGAGGCTGAGAGCTGGCAGGGGCTGAATGAAATCCAACCAGGGCAAGGGGAGAGGCTGGCAGCTGGGAAAGAGCAACCCCAGGAAAGGTTGGGGACTGAGCTGCTGGGGAGCAGGGAAGGGGAAAAGGAGCTGGGGGTGCTGGGAGGTGGGAGGTTGACCAGGAGCCAGCAATGTGCTCTGGGGGCCAAGAAGACCAATGGCAGCCTGGGGGGGATCAGCAGGGCTGTGGTCAGGAGGTCAGAGAGGTTCTCCTGCCCCTCTGCTCTGCCCTGCTGAGGCCACAGCTGGAATCTGGTGTCCAGCTCTGGGCCCCTCAGGTCAGGAAGGAGCTGAGGGAAGTGCTGGAGAGAGTCCATGGCAGAGGCACAAAGATGCTGCAGGCAGTGGAAGCTCTTCCTTAGGAGCAGAGGCTGAGGGAGCTGAGGGCTCTGGAGCTTGGCTTGGAGGAGCCTGAGAGGTGAGCTCCTGGCTGGGGCTAAAGCTGTGCAGGGGCAGTGGCCAGAGGCTGGAGCCAGGCTCTGCTGGGGGCTGCCCAATGCCAGCAGAAGGGGCAGGGGTGGAAGCTGAGGCAGAGGAAGTGCCATGGGAAGAGGAGGAAGAGTTTGCTCCCTGTGAGGGTGAGAGAAGCCTGGCAGAGGCTGCCCAGGGGGGCTGTGGAGTCTCCCTGTGTGGAGCTCTTGCAAGGCCAGCTGGCTGTGTTGCTGTGTGAGCTGCTGTGGGTGACCCTGCTGGGGCAGGGGGCTTGGGCTGGCTGAGCTCTGCAGCTCCCTGCCAGCCCCTGGCACTCTGGGCTCCTGTGGTTTAGGCAGCTCTCTTTCCCTTGCTTTGCACCTCTGGCAGGTGTTGGTCCCTTCAGAAGTCTGTGTCCTGCACACAGCAGTTTACCAGGGAGAAAGGTGCTGGGGGGAGAGAGATGGAGTCAGCCCCACAGACAGATCTGTGTGCATTTGCTTTCCTGATGCAGCAAGTGAGCCAACAAACCTGTGGGCATCTCATCTGGCTCTGGCTAAAACCACCTCCCTGCCTTGTGACCTTCAAGGGAGTAACCACAGAATCACAGATGGTGGAGGCTGGGAGGGAGCTGCAGAGAGCATCCAGTGCAGCCCCTGCCAGAGCAGCAGCACCCAGGGCAGGCCACACAGCAATGCAGCCAGGGGGGGTTGGAAAGGCTCCAGAGCAGGAGACTCCACAACCTCTCTGGGCAGCCTGCTCCAGGCCTCCCTCACCCTCACCCCAAAGAACTTTCTCCTCCTGGGCAGCTGAAACCTTCTCTGCTCAAGTTTGTCTCCAGTGCTCCTTGGCTTCTTGCTGTGCAGCACCCACAAGAGCTTGGCCCCCTCCCCTTGAGCCCCAGCCCTCAGCTCTTGACAGACATTGAGCAGATCCCTCTCAGCCTTCTCCTCTCCAGGCTCAACAGCCCCAGGGCTCTCAGTCTCTCTTCCCAGGGGAGATGCTCAAGTCCCCTAAGCATCCTCCTGCCTCTGCCTTGGGCTCTCCCCAGCAGCTCTCTGTCTCTCTTCAGCTGGGGAGCCCCAAACTGGACCCAGGCTTGCAGCTGTGCTCTCAGCAGGGCAGAGCAGAGCAGAGGGGGAGCAGAACCTCCCCAGCCCTGCTGGCCACACTTCTCTTGACATTGAACCATGTGTATAACTTCACCTGGATGCCAGGGGAATGAAGCTCCATTTCTTCCTGAGAAAGTGACAGGGCTGACAGGGTAGAGGTTTGCAAACCTAACACGGGGGTGGCAGAGCTGCACAGGGACTAGAGATGTGCTGAGGAGGTGCCAGGCTTACTGAAGTGCCCTAAGGACAGGCAGGATGGATTTTAGCACTGTGAGGGACCATGTGGATGGGAGTCCAAATGTACCAAACACCAGGAAGTGCCCCAGTGCCAGGCTGGGGCTGGTCCTGCATCTGGCAAGAGTTAGGTGCCCTGGGTGCTGCCTTTGGCTGCTGCAGGTAGGTAGCAAAAAATACCAGTGGTGGACCTCAAACTTTCTACACGTGCCCAGGCTGGTGGGGCCTGGGGGTTAGAGGTCAGCTGCAGACAATGCCCTTTGAGTTCACACAATGCTCTGGGTGGGAAGGGACCTTAAAGCTCATCCAGTCCCAACCCTCTGCCATGGGCAGGGAGACCTCCCACCAGCCCAGGCTGCTCAGGGCCTCCTCCAGCCTGGCCACAGGTGAGGCATCCACAGCCTCCCTGGGCAGCCTGTGCCAGTCTCTCCCCACCCTTGCCATGAAAATGTCTTCCTGACCTCCAGTCTGAGTCTGCTCTCCTCAAGCTTCCATCCATTCCCCCTCATCCTAGCCCTGCAAGCCCCTGCACAAAGTCCCTTCCCAGCTGTCCTGCAGCCCCTGCAGGTACTGGAAGGCAGCTCTAAGCCCTCCCTGGAGCCTTCTTTTCCCCAGGCTGAAGAGCTCTTGCAGCCTTACTTTAGTTCAACACAAAAGCCTCTCCTCCTCCCCCCCTGCTCTCCTCTAGGTCACAGAATAGCTTGAGCTGGGGCCCCAGGCACCTCCCTCATCACTGAAGCAGGCTCCTTGCTCTAGCTGCAGGTGTCCCTGATGACTGCAGGGGCCTGGACTAGATGACCTTTAGAGGTCCCTTCCAACCCAAACCATTCTGTGGTTCTACTTTGGACAGCTGATTGTCACCCCGGGGTGGTCACACGTGTGACAGCCACCTTGTCCTCTGTCCCAGGGGGCTGAGCTGTAAGGTAGGAGCTGGCTCCACGGCATGCAGCGGTTTAAGAACGCAGATACTGTTTCGAGAAGGGCTGAGGACCACAGGGGTTCGCTCCTTGGGGTTCGTTCCTTGGGGTTCGTCCTCGCCTTCAGCTGCTGCTTGCTCCGCGCCCGCAGCTCCGGGCGCCGCCGCCGGCCGTTTGCCGTGGGCCTCGCTCGCCCTCTTGTGGTGAGAGCGGGAACGACAGGCAGAGCGCTGCCTTGCTTTGACCTCCTCTGCGAGCCAGGATCCTTTGGCTTGGAAAAGACCCTTGCGATCATCAGGTCCAACCACGCTCTAACTCTGCCGAGACTGCGACTAAACCCTGCCCCCCGACAGCACGTCTCTGCCTCGTTCAAACACCTCCAGCGATGGCGGTTCAACCACAGAGTCATGGAAAATGTCTGCTTGGGAGAGACCTCAAAGACCATCCAGGCCAACCTACCTTCCTGGGCAGCCTCTTCCAGGCTTCTCTCACCCTCACAGGGGAAAAATTCTTCCTCCTCTTCCCATGGCACTTCCTCTGCCTCAGCTTCCACCACTGCCCCTTGTGCTGGCATTGGGCAGCCCCCAGCAGAGCCTGGCTCCAGCCTCTGCACATCCACAGCAAGGAGGTCACCTCTCAGGCTCCTCCTCTCCTT
This sequence comes from Melanerpes aurifrons, assembly GCA_011125475.1. Classification (NCBI taxonomy): domain Eukaryota; kingdom Metazoa; phylum Chordata; class Aves; order Piciformes; family Picidae; genus Melanerpes; species Melanerpes aurifrons. The sequence continues at coordinate 807,754 of WWNC01000060.1, forward strand.
TCCAACCCAAACTACTGGCACAGGCTGCCCAGGGAGGTGGTGGAAGCCTCCTGCCTGGAGGTGTTTGCAGCCAGGCTGGAGGTGGCTGTGAGCAACCTGCTGTGGTGTGAGGTGTCCCTGCCCATGGCAGGGGGTTGGAGCTGGCTGAGCTTTGAGCTCCCTCCCAGCCCTGACAGCTCTGTGGTTCTCTGAATCAATACACACCATGGGGCTGTGCCTTGCTGAAGTCAATTAAGATGGCATCACATGAGCTCATCCCTAACCCAGAAGTGATAGTCACAGCTCACTGGCAGAGCCCTGATGCTTTCAGTCCTGCCTTTGGCTGCTGGGCAGTGCCGACAAACCACCTTGATAAGCCCCAAATCCTCTCCTGAGGCTGCCAGGCAGTAATGAAGGCTTCTGTGCTCCCTGATTAAGAAGCTCCTCTGGCTGTTGGTAGAAATTAGTCTCCTGCCTTTTCTCTTGTGAAATCACTCAGCTGTGGTAAGCTCAGCTCTCTCCAGCTCTGCTCTTCATCCTTCAGCCCTGCTTTTCCAACAGGCCTTGGGATTTTCATCCAAAAAAGCATGGAGTGAAAAAGGAGATAGGAGTGGTGAGCCCCCAGCCCAGAGAGCATGCTGGCAGGAGAAGGATCCTGCCTGGTTTGTCACCTGCCTCCTCTGCTCTCTGTGACCTGAGTGGAGAGCTGGCTGCCAGGAGAGGCTGTCTGTGCTGTCACATTGCCAGGAGCAGAGCATCCTGGCATGCTTGGCAGCTGGGAGAACAGGAAGAAAAGGACTCCACAGCCCAGGTTCAGAAGCCAGCAGAAGCCCTTAGTCTGTAGCAGGGGCTGACAATGGGAGAGAGGGAAGTGCAGCACCTGCCCCTGTGTGAAGCTGCAGGGAGGTCAGTCCTGAGCTGCCCAAGGGAGGGACTGCTCCTAGCAGCCCTTTGCCATGGCTCAGTTCTGTCTTCAGAATGGTGACTCAAGGCAGTGCCCCTGGCAAGCACTCTCATTTTGAACTGGAAGCTGCCAGCAGGGGACTTGCTGGAACTGGGGGTGCTCAGTCTTCACAGGAGGAGGCTGAGGGCAGATCTCAGCTCCTTGGCCTCATGGAGCAGAACTAGAAGTGGGGAGATGGAGATTGGCTGTGAGGAAGAAGTTGTTGCCCAGGAGGGTGGTGAGAGCCTGGCCCAGGCTGCCCAGGGAGGTGGTGGAAGCCTCCTGCCTGGAGGTGTTTGCAGCCAGGCTGGAGGTGGCTGTGAGCAACCTGCTGTGGTGGGAGGTGTCCTGGATGCTTGGGGGTTTGAATGTGTGTGCAGAGGAGACTCCACAGCCTCTCTGGGCAGCCTGCTCCAGGGGTATTGCTTCCCAGCTCCTGAAGGTTAACCTCTGCAATGCTCTCTCCCCACAGGATTATGAAATTCCACGTGGCAAAGAGGAAGTTCAAGGAAACTCTGCGCCCCTATGATGTGAAAGATGTCATTGAGCAGTACTCAGCAGGCCACCTGGACATGCTCTGCAGGATCAAGAGCCTCCAGTCACGGTAAGGGAAGAACAACTGCTCTGCATAGCCACTTGGTGTGCTGTCAGCCCAGAGTTGGTAACCTGTCACAGAGCCCAGAGTGCCAGGGGCTGGCAGGGAGCTGCAGAGCTCAGCCAGCCCAAGCCCCCTGCCCCAGCAGGGTCACCCACAGCAGCTCACACAGCAACACAGCCAGCTGGCCTTGCAAGAGCTCCACACAGGGAGACTCCACAGCCCCCCTGGGCAGCCTCTGCCAGGCTTCTCTCACCCTCACAGCCAACAAATTCTTCCTCCTCTTCCCATGGCACTTCCTCTGCCTCAGCTTCCACCCCTGCCCCTTCTGCTGGCATTGGGCAGCCCCCAGCAGAGCCTGGCTCCAGCCTCTGGCCACTGCCCCTGCACAGCTTTAGCCCCAGCCAGGAGCTCACCTCTCAGGCCCCTCCAAGCCAAGCTCCACAGCCCTCAGCTCCCTCAGCCTCTGCTCCTAAGGAAGAGCTTCCACTGCCTGCAGCATCTTTGTGCCTCTGCCATGGACTCTCTCCAGCACTTCCCTCAGCTCCTTCCTGACCTGAGGGGCCCAGAGCTGGACACAAGATTCCAGCTGTGGCCTCAGCAGGGCAGAGCAGAGGGGCAGGAGAACCTCTCTGTTGAACAAGGGGAGAGTCTGGCAGCTGGGAAAGAACAACCCCAGGGAGCAGCAGGGTTGGGGACTGAGCTGCTGGGGAGCAGGGAAGGGGAAAAGGACCTGGGGGTGCTGGGGGGTGGGAGGTTGACCAGGAGCCAGCAATGTGCTCTGGGGGGCAAGAAGGCCAAGGGCAGCCTGGGGGATCAGGGCTGTGCAGGAGGCTGTGCTCAGGAGGTCTGTGATTGATCTTTAGTTCATGGCTATAAGCAAAGACTTCCAGGCCATCACTCTTTGGGGGAATCACAGCAGCTTATTTCTCTTGCAGTGTTGACCAGATCCTTGGGAAGGGACAAATCACAGCAGACAAAAGAAGCAGAGAGAAGAACCCTGCAGAGAGTGAGACAGCTGATGACCTCAGCATGCTGGGGCGTGTGGTGAAGGTGGAGAAGCAGGTAGGTGCTTGGCTGTGCCTTGCTCTGCTGCTCTTGCCTCTTGGGGGTTTGTTCCTGCCTTCAGAGGCTCAGCAGGTGAAATGGGTTTGGTTGATTTCCAACACCTGCTCCATTTGTGTGCTGGAATTGCACTACCTTCACTCTCTCCCATGTGCAGAGAAGTAAGTGAGGAGAAATTGCAGGGTTATGGAACATTCCCATGGCTTCTGGCATTGCATCCCAGTGGCCAAGAGCATCTACCAAGATCCTTCCATTTTTCTCTTCAGCAGTCACAGCTTCACAGATTGCATTGGGTTGGAAGGGATCCTCAAAGGTCCTCTTGCCCAGCCCCCCTGCAGTCAGCAGGGACACCTCCAGGCTGCCCAGGGCTACACCAAGTCTGACTTTGAATGTCTCCAGGGACAAGGCCTCAACCACATCCTCCCCTGGAAGCCTGCTCTGGTGTTTCACCACTCTGCTTGTGATGAACTTCTTCCTAATGTCCAGCTTAAACCTACCCTGCTCCAGTTTCAAGCCATTGCCCCTTGTCCAAGCCCTTCCAATCAGTCCCTCCTCAGCCCTCCTGGAGGTCCTCTTCAGACACTGAAATGCAGCTGTAAGGTCTCCCCAGAGCCTTCTCTTCTCCAGGCTGGACAGCCCCAGTTCTTGCAGCCCATCTTTGTAGGAGAGGTGCTCCAGCTCTCTGATCAGCTTTGTGGCCCTCCTCTGCACCTGCTCCACCAGGTCCATGCCTCTTTTGTGCTGGGGGTCCCACAGCTGGACACAGCACTCCAGGTGAGGTCTCCCCCAGGCAGAGCAGGGTGGCAGAATCACCTCTCTGGGTCTGCTGGCCAGGTTTGCCTTTACTTGAGCTCCAGGGGTTTCAAGTTAAGCTTGGGGCACTGATGAGCAGAGGGCTGGAGCTGCTCTGCTGTGAGCACAGCCTGAGGGAGTTGGGGTTGTGCAGGCTGGAGAGGAGAAGGCTCCCAGGAGACCTCATTGTGGCCTTCCAGGATCTGCAGGGGGCTGCAGGAAAGCTGGGGAGGGACTTGTGAGGGTGTCAGGGAGGGACAGGACTGGGGGGGATGGAGCAGAACTAGAAGTGGGGAGATTGAGATTGGCTGTGAGGAAGAAGTTGTTGGCCAGGAGGGTGGTGAGAGCCTGGCCCAGGCTGCCCAGGGAGGTGGTGGAAGCCTCCTGCCTGGAGGTGTTTGCAGCCAGGCTGGAGGTGGCTGTGAGCAAGCTGCTGTGGTGTGAGGTGTCCCTGCCCATGGCAGGGGGCTGGAGCTGGCTGAGCCTTGAGCTCCCTTCCAGCCCTGACACTTGCATGATCCTCCTCTCCTCTCCCCCTGCAGGTTCAGTCCATCGAGTCCAAGCTGGACTGCCTGCTGGACATTTACCAGCAGGTGCTGCGGAAGGGCTCTGCCTCGGCGCTGGCTCTGGCGTCCCTGCAGGCGCCAGCCTTCGACTGCGAGCAGACCTCCGACTACCAGAGCCCGTCGGACAGCAAGGACTCCTCCCACTCCGCCCAGACCAGCGGCTGCCTGTCCAGATCCGCCAGTGCCAACCTGCCTCGTGGCCTGCAGCTCGTCCTGACCCCCAACGAGTTCAGCACTCAGGCTTACTACGCCTTCAGCCCAGCTGGGCACGGTCAGGCGACGCAAGTGCCAAACGATGGACCCGCGGCGCACCACACCGGCCAGGCCGCCAAGCCGGCGGCTCCGTCCACCTTGCAGATACCGCCCTTCTCGGCCCTGAAGCACCTCAGCAGGCCTGAGCCGGTTCACATCATTCCTGTCACCACCCAGGAGAGCGCTGCCGAGGTCACCGCCTGCCTCGTCGCCTCCAAGGACGGCGGGCAGGCTGCGCCGCCGGCCCCCGGCAGGGAGCTGGCCTGGAGGAAGAGCCTGGATGCGGGAGGGGAACCTTTGCTCTCGGTCAGACCTGTGGTGCAGATGGACTTGGGGAAGTCTTTGTCTGTGCAAAACCTCATGCAGTCGACAGAAGAACTGAATGTGCAGGGGGCTGGCAGTGACTCCAGCGGCTCCAGAGGCAGCCAAGACGTCTACTCCAAGTGGAGGGAGTCCAAACTGTTTATAACTGATGAAGAGCTGGAGGCAGAGGCAGGGACAGAGACTGCTGAAGCCACCTCCCGCCCGCTGGTGGAAACGACTCTCTCTGCTGACTCTCTAAGGACTGGAATATCAAGATCATCTCAAAACATCTGCAAGCCAGGGGATGGTACAGAGGCGCTCAGTCTGCTCCACGTCAAACTGAAATAGCCGCTCGGGGGCTGCCTTCGCTGGCTGGGTCCTTCCTCTGCTCACACATAGCATAGCATGAACTGCTCCCAAAGCCTGTGAAATCAGAGGAAATCAACACCCCCCCACACACACACCCCAGGATGGATCTGCAAAGCAGCTGACCCAGCCCACATCTCCCAGCCGCATGACAATGCATGTTTGAAGCGGTGGCTGGTGGCTCGGGCTTACACCTACGGCAGCAAACCTTTGGTGGTGGCTCCCTAGGTGTGAAGCCCGAGCTGCCTACAGAGCTCATGCTGCAGGATGTACCCAAAACAGAGCAAAAGCACCAGTCTGGAGTGGTTTGGCCCTAGTTGCCCTTTCCCTGCAGGGCAGAAGTTTAAAACCACAGAAAGGGAAATCAAATAGCGATTGTGAGGTTCAAAGCACTCTGCTCCCGAGATAGAGCTGCCTGAGGCCTCGGCTTAGAGCAGGGCTTATGTTTACAGCAACACACCTGTGTCTGCAGCTGCTGGCAAGGCACCAAGGGAACCAGGGGCAGGAGAATTGGCTGCCAGTGGCCAGGTGTGGCACAGATCGGCTCATCAGTGACCACTCTGAGCGCCAGCACCTCCCTGTCCCTCTGATCCCTGGTGGCAGAGGCGCCCGGCACACCGCTGCCACCCAGCACACCGCTGCTGCCTGGCTCCTCGCCACGAGGACCTTCTTTTGCCACCAGCAGTTTGTGTCCTAAGGGCTGGGGGCTGGCCTCAGAAGTGGGCAGCTTGGCTGACTGCACTGAAAGTGCAGGGGGGGAATCTCTCCTCCTCCAGTCCTGCTGAGGAGCTGCCTTGTGAACCTCAAACGTGTCGGCAGCGGGAGGGTGGGGGAAGGAAGCAATATTCCTAGGCTCATAGAATGGTTTAGGTGGGAAGGGACCTCAAAGGTCATCTGCTTCCAGCTCCCCTGGGGTGGGCAGGGACACCTTCCACCAGGCCAGGCTGCAGAAGCAATATTTCCTTCTGTGGAACCTGAGATCCCAGGAGAGCACTTCATAAGGCTGGGGAGGGAGAGGAGAATGAGGAACTGAAAACACAGAATGACAACTGGAAAGGACAGAACAGGGGAGGCAGAAAGACAACACAGTCAATGAAGAAAGAAAGCATTCATAGAGATAGATAGATGTAAAAGAATGGATTTAGGAAGGAAAATGATTCTAGAAAATAAATCAAGGAAGGTAAAAATATATATTTATTTTTGTAAATCCAGCCTGCCAGAGCAGATCCTGGGTGCTGCTTCCAAGCAACAGCACCAACTGCCATGGAGGCAATCAGGAATGGAAATAGAAGTGAGGAAGAGGCACCCTAACTGAGAAAGAGCCCAGCCCTGGAGCCCCGGGGGGGCAGGTTGGTTTGTTCCTGTTTGCTTGCTTTTGAAATGAGAAGGGAGGAGAGAGGGGCAAGTGGTCACCTTCTGAAAGCTCAACACTGTGTCCCAGCTGCACTCATTCCTTGTGAACTTCCCAAGAAAGGACCTCCAGACTCCCTCCTCCCAATAGCCTAACAGACTCCTGACAGAGTTCTGCAGGCCAAAGCCTCCACCAGAGCCAGCGCTCTTGCTTGGCACCTCCTCTTTTGCTCCTACCCTAACCTGCACTTCCCTTCTGCTGGGCTGCAGGGGAGCTGGCAGTGCCCTCTCTGCACATCCTCAGCCAGGCTCCTCTGCTGGCACAACCCCGGGGAGCCTGCCCAGGCTTGGAGCCTGCCCAGGTTTGGAGCCTGCCCAGGCTTGGAGCCTGCCCAGGTTTAGAGCCTGCCCAGGTTTGAAGCCTGCTCAGGCTTGGAGCCTGCCCAGGCTTGGCGCCTGCCCAGGCTTTCACCCTTCCCAGCTGCAGGGTACATTGCCTGCCCCCCAGGCTTACACCCCACCTGCACCACCAGCTTGTAGACGGCCCCAGGTGGGCTCAGCTCCCCTCTTGAGCAGGAACACCGAATGCAGGGCGGGGTGCCAGTGCCAGCTCACTCAGGGCAGTGTTTTCCTCAAGGCCCAGACCTGCTGGGAACTGAAACTGTGTGCATCAAAAGCATCACTGCAGTCTTAACCACAGCCGAGTGCTGTCGCTGCCTCGCGGAGGATCCTTGGCTGCCTTCACCTACCAAACCATTGCCGTTTCTGCTTCCCCCTCGCTTCCTTTGCAGAAGCGTTCCTGGGTGTTAGCTGGCAGCCTCATGATGTGCAAGGCCATGCAGAGTGTGGGGGGCGTATGTGTATCACTGTGTCTCTGTATGGGGGGTCCAGGGGCGGCGCCGCTGTGCTCCCCGCGGCTGAACAGCGACGGGAGCTCCAGCGGCTCGATCCTCCTCGCCGGCAGCTGCCGGCGCCGCTTCCCTTCCCCGCTGCTTGCCCACGGCGGCGTTTGCCACAGCCAGCATTTCCCCTGCTTTGGGGGGCAGCCTGCTCGCCTCAGGAGCCTGATTGCAGCAGTCCTGCCGGGGGAGGATCAATAGGGGATTTCCAACATCTCGGCTCCTTTCCCTGCTAACTTCTTTGAATGTGTGCAGTCTGGCCAGGCAGCTCTGCAACCCTCAAGTACTATCCAAAACCTTAACATTTACAGGGGGGGTGTTGCTGGGGTTTGGTTTTTTTCAGGCTCTTCTTTCTTTTTTTCCCTAAGGGTTTCATGGTGCCTTTCTTGCCTTTTTTTCCACACAAAACCTCCTGCTGGCCTGAGCACAAAGCCTGCCCTTAGGTTCAGCTGAGCAAGAGATGTGTCAGCCACGAGAATCCCTGCCCCTCCTTGAGGAGCTCAGCAAAAGTCAAGGCATCACCAATTGGACACCACTCTTCCACCTTCCATCTGCACCAGCAGATAGTTGCACCCCCACCCCCCGCATTGAGCCCGGGAGGTGGCAATGGCAGAACTGAGCCTTGGCCTCACGCAGCAGCAGCAGCAGCAGCAGCAGCAGCAGGGCCTTGGGCTTTGCTGCTGATTTCTCTCACAGGAAACTTGGTGTTTTTTTTGCCTTAAACGACATGCTTGAGTCCTTCTCATTGTAAGTTAATTTATTTAAGAGGAGTTTGTGCACAGAAGAATGAGTTCTATAAATTATGTACGAGAATGTTCATGTCTTTAAAGTACCAATAAAGCCAGAGGATGGGATCTTGCCCAGGTGTGCTGGAAAGTCCTCATGGGTTGTTCTTTCCCCTCCCCTTCTCCTTTCCTGCTCACCAGCATCGCTCTCACTTCTGTAGCTGCAGGTCTCCTCATACAGGAATTAGCATTTTGGGATAATGACAGAGGAAAAACCCAGGAGGAGGAGTGGCTGCAGGGAACTCTGGAGGAGGAGGAGTGCTTGGCTTGGAGTGTTGTGAGCTCTGCTCCCACCTCCTCATGAAGGGTTGCCTGCTCTGTGCTCCCTCTCTCCCTCTCCCTTTCAAAGGCAGTGTCAGGACCGGCAGCCACACATCGCTCCCACAGCAGGAGCACCTCTGGCTTGGCAAGGGGGGAGCTGCTCGCTGAGGTCCTGCTTGTGACAGCTGAGGAAGGTTGTTCAGGAGCAGGGGCAAAGGACAGGCTGCCTGAGTTCACTTTGTTTCATTTGGCTTTAGTGCACTTTCTTTTACAGTTTAGTTTATTTCACTGCTTTTATTTTCCTTCATTTTATTGTATTCCATTGTATTTTATTATGCCTTATTTTACTCACTTTGTTTGATTTTCATTCATTTTATTTCATTTCCTTTCAGTGTCTTTGACTTTCTTTTATTTTATTTTACTTATTTTACTTTATTTCACTTAATTTTATTTTACTTTGGTTTATTTTATATTTTATTTTATTTTATTTTATTTTATTTTATTTTATTTTATTTTATTTTATTTTATTTTATTTTACTTTATTTTATATTTTATTTTACTTTATTTAACCTTATTTTACCTTTTTATTTTACTTTATATTTTATTTTATATCTTATTTTACTTTATTTTATTTTATATTTTATTTTACTTTATTTTCTCTTTGATTTTACTTTATTTTACTTTATTTTACTTTATTTCATCTCTTATTTTACTTTATTTTACTTTGTTTTACTTTTTTACTTTCTTTTGCTTCATTTTCTCTTTGCTTTTACTTTATTTTACTTTATTTTATATTTTACATTATTTTATTTTACTTTATGTCTTATTTTACTTTATTTTATTTTACTTTATGTCTTATTTTACTTTATTTTATTTTACTTTATTTCATTTTACTTTATTTTATTTTACTTTATTTAATTTTACTTTATTTTACTTTATTTTATTTTTATATCTTATTTTACTTTTTATTTTGCTTTATTTTCTCTTTGATTTCACTTTATTTCACTTTATTTCTTCTCTTATTTTACTTTCTATTATATTTTACATTATTTTTTTTTCCTTTATTGTGGTTTTTTTTCATTCCATTTCATTTCATTTCAATTATTTTCATTTCCTGATCCCCCATCCCCTGGAGGATTGTTGAAAGGGAGAATTACTGAGCTTAGTTAAAGAGCTCCAGGAGCTAAGCCTTATCCCAGTAGCTGTCTTCTCAATCAGCCTGTTCCTTCTCCCTGATGGAAGAGAGAGCTGAACAAAGAGAAAGGGAAAGCAAGAGAGAGAGAATAGTTCTGATGATGATTATGTGGAGGTGAAGCTTGCACAGACCACACACTGTTAGCCACAGAGCCCAGGGTTGTTCCATGTGCTTTGGAGAGGATCCCACTCGGAGCCACTGCTCTCATCAGTGGGAGGTGAGATGAGGAATGCAGCTGCTCTGCTGCACTGAGCCCAACCATGCTGCAGTGTGGATGTGCAGCAGGACAGCTGATGTGCAGCAGTGGGGACTGGGGCCCGCACTCACAGACCCACACAAGTGTCAGGGCTGGAAGGGACCCCGAGGCTCAGCCAGTCCCAACCCCCCTGCCACAGCCAGGGACACCTCACACCACAGCAGGTTGCTCACAGCCACCTCCAGCCTGGCTGCAAACACCTCCAGGCAGGAGGCTTCCACCACCTCCCTGGGCAGCCTGGGCCAGGCTCTCACCACCCTCCTGGCCAACAACTTCTTCCTCACAGCTAATCTCAATCTCCCCACTTCTAGTTCTGCTCCATCCCCCCCAGTCCTGTCCTTCCCTGACACCCTCACAAGTCCCTCCCCAGCTGTCCTGTAGCCCCCTTCAGATCCTGGAAGGCCACAATGAGGTCACCTGGTGTTCTCCAGACTGAACAGCCCCAACTCCTTCAGTCTGTGCTCACAGCAGAGCAGCTCCAGCCCTCTGCTCATCCTCCTGGCCCTTCTCTGGACACCTTCCAGCCCCTCCACATCCCTCTTGCCATAGGGGCTCCAGAGCTGGAGGCAGTACTCCAGGTGGGGTCTCCCCAGAGCTGAGCAGAGGGGGAGAATCACCTCCCTTGCCCTGCTGGCCACACTCCTGCTGCAGCCCAGGATCTGGTTGGCTTTCCAGGCTGCACTCCCCTTGGAGGAACTGAACCCCCCAGCACCAGGAAGGAACTTGCCCCTCTGGGCTGGGCCAACTTTTTATCCTGTGGCCCTGCAATCCTTTTTTGGGATTCCTTAGGTTCTGAATGCACTTCACTTCATTCATTTTATATATAATGTTATTATGATATTTCCCCCTCCCCCGGTGTGTTACTCGACCTGATGCAAATGGATTCTGAGGTCACACAAAGTGAATGACTGAGTGAATAACTGAGCACACAAAAGGTTTCACTGGGGGTTGGAATAAGGCCTTGTCCCCTGCAGCATCAGTGGAAGCTTGTGGGCACTTTCCTGTCCATTCATCTGGATGCAAAGTGTGGCCATGCATCCAGCTGGTGTGGCCACTCAGGAGGCAGTTCCAGACACATCCAGCACCATCTGCTCTTTGGGAGCCTCTTTGACTTCTAGGAAAGGGGGGGTGGGGGTGGGGGGAAAGAAGGCAGTGGGGTAAGAGGCTTAGAAAGCACGAAGGCTGCTTCCACTGACATTAGAATAAACCTTTATTAGAATAAACCAAACCAGGTTGGAAGAGTAAGAGGTCCAACCCATCAACCAATCCAACCCACCCAAACAGCTAACCCATGGCAAAGCAACCCATCAAGGAACACCTTCTGCTTCCCGGGCAGCCCACTGACATTGCAACAGCATCAGCCAGTCCCCTTGTTCTGGTACAGTGCCTGGGAGAAGAGACCATCATCCACCTGTACAACCTCCTTCAGGTAGTTGACAAAGCATCAGCCAGAATCCAGTTGTTGTAACTCCTTGACAAAGTTGAATCCATGTTGCTGTTAATAAAAAAGCACTTGAAAAGTGTCATGCTCTGGTGCTTTGGGTTGGGCTTTTGGCTTGGTTTGGGGTTTTCCCCTTCCTAACAGTTTGTGTGGTCTCCCACACCTCCCTCCAGCCCAAGCTGACTCAAGCCCTCATCCAACCTGGCCTTGAACACCTCCAGGGAGGAGGCAGCCACAGCCTCCCTGGGCAATTCCAGTGTCTCACCACCCTCACAGTAAAAAATTTCTCCCTAGTCTCATTCTGCCATCACCAAGCTTTGACAAGCTCCCTCTTGTCCTGCCACTACTACAAGCCCTTGTCTAAAGTCCCTTCCTGGCTTGCTTGCAGGCTCCACCTCAGCTACTGGCAGGCTACACTAATGTCCCTGGAGCCTTCTCTTCTCTGGGCTGAACAGCCCCAGCTCTCTCAGCCTGTCCCCACAGGGCAGGTTCTCCAGCCCCTGATCATCTTTGTGGCCCTCCTCTGAGCCTCCTCCAAGAGCTCCAGGTCCTTCTTGTGCTGGGGGCACCAGAACTGGAGGCAGTGCTGCAGGTGGGGCCTCAGCAGAGCAGAGCAGAGCAGAGCAGAGCAGAGCAGAGCAGAGCAGAGCAGAGCAGAGGGGCAGAATCACCTCCCCCATCCTGCTGCTCACACTGCTTTTGATGCAGCCCAGCACACTGCCAGCTCGTGTTGAGTTTCATCACCAACCAACATCCCCAAGTCCTTCTCCTTGAGGCTGCTCTCCATTTCCTCAGTGGTTTCCTCTTGAGGCTTTGTAATGTTTATTAAGTGGACCAAAGCACCACCAAGGCAGTGTACTGGCATCAAATGTGCACCAACCAGTCTGATCAAGTTCAGTTTCTGGTAGCTGGTTGCTCAGACTCAGATGCTTCAGCACCTCTATGAGATGAGATTGGAAGTTAAGGTTCATTGATTTGTGGTCAGTAATCAGGGGGCTGTGTGAGGAGCGGGATTGCTCAGGGAAGCCTCATCTGCTACCTCAGTTTAACTTGAGGCTTAGGTGAAGGCCTTTCTTCTGTATGAAATGATGAGAGCTGCTCTAGAATGCTACTGCACCAGGCCTACAGCCACCTTCTTCCCCCACCCCCTTCCTCCTGCAGTCCTGCTGATGATAAGCTTTAGTATTTAGTGAAGTAGTGAAAACAGAGAGCCTGTTCCAGTGGAGTAGTCCTTGTCTCCATCCAGGCTTCAAAAGACCAAGATATTTATATATACATATAATATATACCATTTTTATATTACATAGATATTTATGGCCCCTCCCTCTCTGCTAAACACAACCTTAGACATTGAAGCTTACAGATGTAGCCTCCAGGAAGACAGATTTTCCATCTCAGCCATCTGTATCACAGAGTCACCGAATCATTCAGGTTGGAAAAGACCCTTGGGATCATGAAGTCCAACCACAAACCCCATCCATGAACCCTGCTCTACAAAGCTCACCCCTAAAGCAGGTCAACCACAGAATCACAGGGAAAAGCTCTTTCCTTTAGACTGCGTTTTGACCAACGTTTGTGCAGGAGGAGCTCGCTCAGGTGCCTGTGCCCGCTGCTGTCTTATACTGGGTGCCCTCTGGAGGTGTTCCTCTGCACAGGGAGTGCTGCCATGCTCCTAAAGCAGGCTGCAGAGAGGTCACTAAACTTGCATGCCTCCAGAGGGGAAGTCTTTCAACCAGAGCTTGATCACAGAATCACAGGATGTTAGGGGCTGGAAGGGACCTCAAAAGATCATCCAGTCCAACCTCCCTGCCAGAGCAGCATCACCTAGACACAGAACTAGCTAGCCCACCCCAGGGAAGAGATGCAGAGCTTGGTACAAACACAGAACTAGCTAGCCCACCCCAAGGAAGAGATGCAGAGCTTGGTACAAACACAGAAGGAAGAGATGCAGAGCTTGGTACAGAAACACAGAACTAGCTAGCTAGCCCACCCCAGGGAAGAGATGCAGAGCTTGGTACAGACCCACCCCAAGGAAGAGATGCAGAACTTGGTACAAACACAGAACTAGCTAGCCCACCCCAAGGAAGAGATGCAGAGCTTGGTACAAACACAGAACTAGCTAGCCCACCCCAAGGAAGAGATGCAGAACTTGGTAGAGACACAGAACTAGCTAGCCCACCCCAGGGAAGAGATGCAGAGCTTGGTACAGACACAGAACTAGCTAGCCCACCCCAGGGAAGAGATGCAGAGCTTGGTACACAGAACTAGCTAGCCCACCTCAGGGAAGAGATGCAGAACTTGGTACAGACACAGAACTAGCTAGCCCACCCCAGGGAAGAGATGCAGAACTTGGTAGAGACACAGAACTAGCTAGCCCACCCCAGGGAAGAGACGCATCCAGCATGTATTACTGAAGGGTTGATAGAGCAAACTGCTGCCCCCTCCAAGGATGCCCAAGGCGAAGAGCACGCTCACATAGCCTGCACCCACAGGCTGTGTGCACACTGCCGAGCTCTGCCTCAGGATCAGCACGGGACTGGCAAAAGGCAAAGGTGTCCTTGCTCTTCCCATATTAAACCACCCAGTCTCGCTTGGGGTGCACGCAGGGACAGCAGGGAAGGGTCAGAAGGCAGCAGCCTGGAGATCTCCTTAGGGAGGTACCCCGGGGGTCACAGCAGCCAGGTACGACCCATCTGTAAGGACACTGACACAAGTGTTCGCTGCTCAGCTCTGTACCACAGGACAGCACTGTGCCCAAAAGGTGAGTTTAAAACCTTGTTTAGCAGATTTTCAGTGTGTCACAGCACCACAGAACGTCAGAGGTTGGAATAGAGCTCCAGAGAGCACCCAGTCCACCCCCCCTGCCAGAGCAGCAGCACCCAGGGCAGTCCGCACAGGAATGCATCCGGGGGGGGTTGGAAAGGCTCCAGAGCAGCAGACTCCACAACCTCTCTGGGCAGCCTGCTCCAGGGCTCTACATCCTCACACTTCAGGGGGCTTCCCACACCTTCACGACCCACTTCTTGCCCCTGCCGTCCTAAAACACCGCCGCCTCCTCCGCAGTGGAGTCCACCCGGGGCTGCCCCGAAGCTAGGAGAGGAGAGGCAGGGAGGAGAAGGGAGGAGAAGGCAGGAAGCAGGACTGGGGACCGAGCAGCCCTCAGAACACAGGCGGCGGGGGCGAGCGCCGGGGGGCGAACTCGGGGGCGAGCTCGGGGGCGAGCTCAGCCGCAAGCTCAACGGAAGGACACCTCACGTTTCGCCACTCTCACGGCGGTATCACCGAGTCAGCCAATCACTGCTCAGAAAGCTCCTGTCCTGACCAATCAGCGCGCCCTTTTTAAGGCGCGCAGAGTGCCTCCGCATGGGCCGCGCAGGGCGAGGTGCGGCGCCGCCATGTCTGACTGGGATGCCAGCAGCAGCGACGACGATGCCGTTGTGCCGGCCCGGCCGCCGCCTGCGCCCCTCACCGCCGGGCGACCGTGCCAGCCGCCGGCGACCCCCTCGCAGGGCCGGGCCTCTGTGAAGAGCGGCAGGGACGGACGGGGCGCCGAGTGGCGGCGGGCCGGGGCGGCCCGGGAGCCTGCCGGCGCTCCCGGCTCGGGCGGGCCGGGGCGGGCGGCGCGGCAGCCCTCCCCGCCCGCTGCCGCCGGCCCCGCGCCGCGCGCCGCCCTGCCCCTCTGCTTCCGCCTCCCTGGCGCCTCGCTCGGAGCTCTCATGGGTAGCTCACTGCGGCTGGGGAGGGAGGGGAGGAGGGAACCGGCTTTGTTCCCCTGGGCCTCCGCGCCCCGCGGGCTGCATCGCTGCCTCCTGACTCCCTGGCTGGGGAAGGGCCCAGCCGCCGCACCTCCCTTCGCTGCCGGGAGGGCGAGATGCTTTTGCAGGGTCGAGATGCTTTTGCAGGGCCCTGCCTGAACAGCGGGGCTCTCCCAGTTGAGTTGAGTTTTCTTCCCTGAAGTGCCTGGCTGCGTCGCATGGCCAGCAGGCTGGCAGCGGGCTGAAGCCCTTTGGTAGGCAGGGAGAGGGAGGGGTGGCTCTTGAACTGGTTTTGCTGCTCCATCTCTCCAAACGAGGTGCCTCCCCTCCTCCCCAGGCTGCATATTTGGTTAACTGCCAGAATCTCTGCCTGCCTCTTGTGTGACAAGGTCTTTTACTGATGGGTGCATACCCTCGTGCCTCTGAGCAGCCTCCTGCCCTGGAGGATGCCCTGCTCGCTGCAGGGGGGTTGGGCTGGATGGCCTCTGGAGGCCCATTCCCACCCAAACCATTCTACAAAAGGTCTTAGGACCACTGGTAACTTTAACTGTGTGTACTTCTGGGCTTGGCCTGAATCTCTAATACCTGCCATGTGTCTTTGTAACAGGTCGGGGTGGAGCTAAGATAAGAGAACTAGAAGAATCTACAGGTTCTAGAATAAAGGTACCACTGCTGTGTGGCATCCAGGCCTGGGCTCTGCTGGGAACGTGGTTGGGTTTGCCTCCATGCAAGGCAGAGCTACTGCAGCAAGTTGAAGGGTGTTGGAATGGCTGGACTAATCCTGCCGTTCCCCAAGAGTGGGCAGGAAGGAGTGGGGCTGGGGCTACAGCTTGACTGAGGGGTGAGAGCAGAGAAAACTTACTGATTTCCACCCCCCCTTACACATGCATTTATTACCCCTTCTTCTAGAAAGGGAACTAAAGGACCCTCTCCTGGGAAGGGAGGTTAAATGACATGACAGCCAGGAGGTAATCAAGGGTTGCTGTCAGTGTGTAGTTCTGTATGATTCTCTTTCCACTAACACACAAACTCAGTAAGGTTTTATGGAATCTAGGTTACAAAAGGAGCCTGGGAAGCTGAGGTGAAGATTTTTGGCAGCACTGCTGTGCAAAACAAAGCCAAGATGCTGATTGATGATGCTGTTTCAAGATCTTGGCCAAACTACATTAGAAGTGGAACTGAAAAAGGTAGGAAATGGTTGGGGTTGGGGGGGGAATATCTTTCCATGTGCTTGGTTGTTTGCTGGGGAGTTTTATATATTAGCACAGTGGATTAGCTTCCACCTTGTTCTTGAGCAATAGCATACCTCCTTAAAGTAGCCACACACCCTCCCTTCACAGCTGTGAACAGTTTACTGTCCTCAAAGTGCCTCAGAAGGCTTCTGTGGAGGCCTGCTCCTTTGTGTTTCCAACCAGTTTAATGAATGCACAATAGTTTGCTATTTAGTTTCTTCTGTTAGCAATCTGATTGCCCAAAATCTCAAGTAAAGGTCATGGTTTAGTGGAGTATCTCTGCAGTATTAAAATGCCCAAAGCTTTCAGGGCTCAGTGTTGGCACCACTGCTGTCTCACAGCTTCCTTGGTGACCTGGATGGAGCCCCAGAGTGTGTCAGCAGTGAGCTCTCAGATGGCACCAAGTGAGGTGTCAGTGGTGAGCTGCACCAGGGCAGGGAGGCTCTGCAGAGGGACTTGGGTAGGTTGGATCCATGGCCAAGGTGACCAGGAGCAGCTTCACCCAGGCCAGGTGCCAGGCCCTGCCCTGGGGGCACAACAACCCCAAGCAAGGCTGCAGGCTTGGGGCAGTGTGGCTGGAAAGCTGCTGGCACAAAGGGACCTGGGGGTGCTGCTGGGCAAGCAGCTGAAGAGGAGGCAGCAGTGTGCCCAGGGGGCCAAGAGAGCCAAAGGCCTCCTGGCTGGGCTCAGCAATGCTGTGTCCAGCAGCAGCAGGGAGGGGATTGTCCCCTGGCACTCAGCTCTGGGCAGCCCACACCTGGAGCCTTGTGTCCAGCTCTGGGCAGCTGAGTGGCAGAGAGCTGTGGAGGTGCTGGAGCCAGGGCAGAGGAGGGCAAGGAAGCTGGGAAGGGCCTGGAGAAGCAATGTGCTGGAGAGAGGCTGAAGGAGCTGGGGATGCTTAGTGGGCAAGAGAGGAGGCTGAGGGGAGAGCTCCTGGCTGCCTGCAGCTCCCTGCAAGGAGGTTGTGCAGAGGCTGCTGCTGCTCTCTGCTGCCAGGGCATTAGTGAGAGAAGAAGAGGGCAGAGCCTCAAGCTGCCCCTGGGGAGGTTGAGAGTGGAGCTTAGGCACAAGAGTGCTGAGGGCTTGGGATGTGCTGGGCAGGGAGGTGGTGGAGTGCCCAGGGCTGGCTGTGTTTGAAGGTGGTTTGGCTGTGGGGCTTGGGGCTGTGGTTTAGGGCTGAGCCTTGCAGAGCAGGGCTGATGGTTGGCCTTGGGCACCCTGAGGCTCTCTCCCAGCCTGGCTGCTGCTGTTCTGTAAGTGTAGTGTCTAGTGCAGAAGTGGTGACTATAGCATGGTCAGCAGTGACTTCTCATTGCTTGCATGAGGAGTTGCCTTCAAGCTTTGCTCATGCACACCTCCCTTGGCTTTCTTCTCTTAACTTTGTTACTTGGATATTGAAGTAATCATTTCCTGTTGAAATGCTGCTGAGGTGATTGGTATTTGTCTTGTGTGTGCTGCTCTGCTTCCTGCAGAGCCAAACCACCTCTGTTCAGAGGCACTGACAAGGAAGATGGGGTCTGAGAGTTGTGTTCCAGCATCAGAATAAGCACTGGGGCAGTGAGCTTTGAGTTTGGGAAGTGCTCCAGACGGTGGCTGAGAGTTTCTAGAGGCTGGAGCTAGTTAAGACTTCCTTGGGATGTGTGAGTGTTTTGCCCATGCTTCCTGCTTTCCCACTCACACATCATTGTCTTGCCTTTTACATTTCAGTCCCAAACCTTCCTTAAGAAGTTTTAAGCTGTCCAACCCCAAACTTACTACAGGTTGTAGCTGCACTCAGGCTTTATGGTAGTGGTGCTGGCTGCTTTAGAAGGAAACCTTGCTCTGCCATCTGTTGAGAGTGAAGCTCTGTCTGCACGTCATTCCTGGCTTCACTAGTCTTGCAGGAGCCTGCTGCACACAAAGCCTTTGTTTATGGCTGGGGGAGCAGCATTTCAGAGCCTGCCTTCAGTTCAAGATGTGTTGAAATCCTCTTTCTCAGTCAGAAGTGGCTTTGTGCAGGGTTTAGCCCTGAGCCACACTGCAGACATGTTGTTCTCTACATGCATCATGTCTGCTCAAGATCCCTTCAGAAACCTTGAAAGAGCAAAAGAGAGCAAAGTGTTTGTGGGGGGGGGGAGGTTCTCCCCAGCCTTGCAGTGTGCTCCATCCAGCAGAAGCATTTTGCTGCTGACTTCACAGGAGGAACCTTGGATGCTGCCAAGCCTGAGGATACCCCCAGGAAGCCGGCGATTAACTGGGCCTCTCTTCGAGAGAACAGAGCTAAATATGAAGCTATGAAGTGGGCAGGTCAGTTTTCAAAGGGGTGTTTTTTGGGTGGGTCTTGTCTTTACTTGATCGATCCATGGAATGCTTAAATGCTGTTAGCTTTTGTTTGAGCTGGCTGAGCCAGTGACGGGCTGGCAGCGGGCTCAGCTCCTCAGCGTGGCCCTGCAGGGCGCTGCCGCTGCTGGGTGGAGACTCAGCCTAGCTGCTGAGTTGCTGCTTGGACTGCACCTTTTGAAAGTCATCTTGCTTTATATGTGGCCTCAGGATTGTTACATATATTAGTAATATATGAGGGGACATAAATCCAGAGCTTGAAGTGTGGGGAAGTGGTTCCTGTGCAGGTAAGGGTGTGTCAGCCTCAGCCTTCCTCCTTCCTGTGAGCATCAGCAGTCATCCACCGCCTCAGAGCTGTCCCCTAGTACGAGGCCCTCTCTGGGCTTGGAAACTGCCAGCTTTACCCTTAATCTGTGGCATTTCTTGCTGACTCAGGCTTACTTTTTGTGCTGAAGGCTTGCCTCCCATTGAGAAGAACTTCTATAAAGAATCCCCAAGGACTGCGTCGATGTCACCGGAAGAAGTGGAGCTGTGGCGGTAAGGATCATCTGCTTGGCAAAGCATGGCTCTAGAGCCCAGCAGCAGGGAGGCAGGAGCACTGAGACTAAGGGCTTGTAGGAGCTTATGTTGTCCTAAATCAACAGTAACTAGCAGGTGAGGTACTGCTAGTTGCTGGGAAAATTAGCTTCTGGGGATTCACTGCAGGCCTGGAAGGGTTGGATCCAGTTGGCTTTCAGAAGGGGAAAAAAATCAGGAGAGATCTTTTGGCTCTTTGCATTGCACAGCACAGCATGCTTACAGTGCCTAGGTCCTTCCAGATGGGATTGTTCACATGTTCTGGAGCCCCTATGACAAGAGGGATCTGGAGGTGCTGGAAGGTGTCCAGAGAAGGGCCAGGAGGATGAGCAGAGGGCTGGAGCTGCTCTGCTGTGAGGACAGACTGAAGGAGTTGGGGCTGTTCAGTCTGGAGAAGAGAAGGCTCCCAGGTGACCTCATTGTGGCCTTCCAGGATCTGCAGGGGGCTCCAGGAAGGCTGGGGAGGGACTGCTCAGGATCTCAGGTAGTGATAGGACTAGGGGGAATGGAATGAAGCTGGAGGTGGGGAGATTGAGGCTGGAGGGGAGGAGGAAGTTCTTCCCCAGGAGAGTGGTGAAGCCCTGGAATGGGTTGTCCAGGGAGGTGGTTGGGGCCCTGTCCCTGGAGGTGTTTAAGCCCAGCCTGATCTAGTGTGGGGTTTCCCTGCCCATGGCAGGGGGTTGGAACTGGCTGATCCTTGTGGTCCCTTCCAGCCCTGACTGGTACTAGGGTACTATGTTCAGTGCCTCTTGGCTGCCATTCTCATGTGTTAGTCAATATCATCCTCTAAACAAACTTCAGCCTCTCAATGTTGTCTTCCTCTCTGTCTTGCCTTCACAACCACGTCCTGGTGAGTACCTGCCTCAGCTGACTGTATCCATCCACTTTGATCCAGCCAGCTACATTATTACTGTGCCAGAAGAGCAGCTCATCTGTTTCAGGTGTTCAGCCCTGGTCACAGTTTGAACCCTCTCCAGTAGCTGCAATGAAGCTGATGAATGTTCTTGAAGCATTAACTTCTTCCTCCCCTTTTTGTATGGGCTCTGTTTTCCCTCTTGCCTGCTCACCAGAGGAACCTTGTCAGGAGTGGGAGAATATTGCCCTGCAGGTTCAGAATATACCCTGAAGAGAAGCATTTGCATGATAAAGGGATGGGTTTTTCATCTGGGCTGTCTGCTTTAAGATAAAAATGACAGTGACTGGGGACAAAGTATTCTGTAAGCAGGGAGAGAGGCTGAGCTACCCATGGAGGGACTGAAACAGCTCTCTTAGGAGGAGAGGCTGGGAGCCCCAGGGCTGTTTCCTCTGGAGCAGAGAGGACTCAGAGGAGATCTCACTGATGTTTACAGCTCTCTGCAGGGTAGGTGTGGAGAAGGGGCCAGGCTCTGTTCAGTGGTGTCCTGTGGTAGGCTGAGAGGCAGTGGATACAGACTGGAAGGCAGGAAGCTCAACTTCATCGTGAGGCAAACCTCCTTTGGAACTGGGGGTTGTGGAGTCTCTTTCTTTGGAGCCTTTCAAGACCCATCTGGATGTGTTGCTGTGTGACCTGCCCTAGGTGACCCTGCTTAGGCAGGGGGGTTGGACTCGATTTAAGGAGCTCCCTTCCTCTCCCATGCCCCCCTTGAAGTAAGACTTTCTGGTAGGTGGACTCTTCAGAAGAGTGGAGAACTGGAATGAAGATAAATGACTTTGTGTGTATAAATAGCTCTTCACTGAGGAGAGCTCTAGCCCCTCAGGTGTGGGTGTGGGTTTCTCTTCCTGGGTTCATTGCTGTGTTTGGGGGTTTATTCCTTTGGCTTTGGCTGGGGGGTTATTTTGGAGCTTGTCTTTTGTTTTCCCCCTAAGCTGTTCTGTTTTGGTAGTTCTAGAGCATCCAGGGAGCTGAAAAAATGTTGGGAAAGCTTCTGTCAGAACACAGGATTCTGACCAAAACAAGTCTAATCCATTCCTCTGAATTCTGAGGTTGTCTTTAGGTGAAAAAGGCATTGTCAGAGTTACTGAATTTGTTACAGAGTGATTGGAGTCTGCTATGACAATTGAAGTCTGCTATGACAGGATTCCCCCAGGGGTCAGTGCTGGGCCCCAGCCTCTTTAACATCTTCACTGATGATCTGGAGGAGGGCATTGAGTCAGTCATCAGCAAGTGTGCAGCTGACACCAAGCTGGGAGCAGATGTTGGTCAGTCAGAGGGCAGAAGGGCTCTGCAGAGGGACCTTGCCAGGCTGAACAGCTGGGCAGAGGCCAACAGGATGGCATTCAACAAGTCCTAGTGCCAGGTGCTGCACTTTAGCCACAACAACCCCAGGCAGTGCTACAGGCTGGGGTCAGAGTGGCTGAGAGCTGCCAAACAGAGAGGGACCTGGGGGTGCTGATTGACAGCTGCCTGAACATGAGCCTGCAGTGTGCCCAGGGGGCCAAGAAGGCCAATGGCATCCTGGCCTGCATCAGGAACAGTGTGGCCAGCAGGAGCAGGGAAGTCCTTGTGCCCCTGTGCTCAGCACTGGTTAGGCCACACCTGGAGTCCTGTGTCCAGTTCTGGGCCCTCAGGTTAGGAAGGAGGTTGAGCTGCTGGAAGGTGTCCAGAGAAGGGCAACAAAGCTGGGGAGGGGTCTGGAGCACAGCCCTGTGAGGAGAGGCTGAGGGAGCTGGGGTTGCTTAGCCTGGAGAAGAGGAGGCTCAGGGGAGACCTTCTTGCTCTCCAACTCCCTGAAGGGAGGTTGTAGCCAGGTGGGGGTTGGTCTCTTCTCCTAGACAGGCAAGCAGCACCAGAACAAGAGGACACAGTCTCAAGCTGTGCCAGGGAAAGTGTAGGCTGGAGGTGAGGAGAAAGTTCTTCACTGAGAGAGTCATTTGTCATTGGGATGTGCTGCCTGGGGAGGTGGTGGAGTCCCCATCCCTGGAGGTGTTCAGGAGGGGATTGGATGTGGCACTTGGTGCCATGGTCTGGCCATGAGGTCTGTGGTGACAGCTTGGACTTGGTGATCTTTGAGGTCTCTTCCAACCTTGGTGACACTGTGGGACTGTAAGGCTCACTCAGGGGCTGGAGTTTGGTGGTGGTTGTTGTTCCAGGGATCTTAAAAGGCAATGGAAAGAAAACCAGCAAGGCAGTGTTTTGTGTGAGCTCTGCTTTCCAGCTAATGAGACCTTAAAGCAGCTGCCCTGTTCCATTCTGTGCAGGAAGGAGAATCACAACATCGTCTGTGACGACCTGGCCGAAGGGCAGAAGCGCTGCGTGCCCAACCCCGCCTGCACCTTCGAGGATGTCTTTGAGCACTACCCTGACATCATGGCTAGTATCAGAAAAGCTGGCTTTCAGAAGCCTACACCAATTCAGGTGTGCCTTCAGCTAAGGACTCATCAAAGCTGTGTCTTAAGGGAACCCCCCAGGTAACTGTTGGTTTCTGTTAGTCCCAGGCGTGGCCGATCCTACTGCAGGGCATCGATCTGATCGGCATAGCCCAGACGGGCACCGGCAAGACGCTGGCCTACCTCATGCCTGGCTTCATTCACCTGACCTCCCAGCCAGTGTAAGCACTGCTCAGGCATCTCGCTCCTTTATCTGTGCAGACCTCCTCCTGTCTCCACCTCCCAGCTGATGCTTTTGTAGTAAATAATAAAACTCATAGCCTGGGGGGAAAAAGACTACAAAGCCGGTGGAGCAGTGCCAAATCTGCCTCCTCAGATCCTGTTGGGGGCAGTGTACTGAGGCAGGCTGGAACAGGGCAGAAGCAGTCTGTCAGCTGTGGTTGAGCTTTCCTAGCCTTCCATACCCACACTCTGAAGATGCTGTGTTGCAGGTCCCAGAGTGAGCGTGGAGGTCCGGGGATGTTGGTCCTGGCTCCCACCCGGGAGCTGGCGCTTCAGGTGGAGGCAGAGTGTTCCAAGTATGCCTACCAGGGGATTAAAAGGTCAGCTTGCTTCTGAAGTTGTCTCTGGTTGCTTGCTTTTCCTGCCTCTTGTGGCTTTGTTGGCCTGCTGAAACACTGGCCTTTGCAGAGGGAGCAGGGGAGTTGGTACTCTCCCCTTTTGGTCTGCTCTCATGGGGGGTGGGGGGAATCTGTTTCCTGTGCAGTTGGAGTTCTCTATACTGTAGCCCTGAGCAGCCTGCTCTAGTGGGAGGTGGCCTTGCTCGTGGCAGGGCAGTTGGAACTGGGTGGTCTTTAAGTCCCTTCCAGCCTAAACCATTGCATGGTTGTTGGGAGCCTGATCCCTTACCCAGTGTGCTGATTGTTTTAACATTGAGCCTTCTGATGGTGCTGTTTAGAAAACCATGCATCCTCTCATGCATCACTCTAGTTTTGGTGTGAGCACAAGCCAGAGCAGGTAGCCTAACAGCTGCCTTCCTCCCCTTCATGATGAATTTCATCAGAAAGCTATTGCTGAACTCTCTCAAGAGTATCCTTCAGTGTTATTGTAAGTCACTCTTGGTAGTTCCAGATGGTTCTCTTCAAAGTGAAGCAACAGGGTGGCATTTTGTTCAAGAAGCAAGCAAGCCTGACATCAGCTGAGCTTCAACACACTGCCCCTGTACACCACTCTCTGTTTCAGTATCTGCATCTATGGTGGTGGGGACCGAAGGGGACAGATCCAGCTGGTGACCAAAGGGGTGGACATTGTCATTGCCACTCCTGGCAGGCTGAATGATCTGCAGATGAATAACTTCATTAATCTGAAGAGCATAACTTACTTGGCAAGTAGCTGATGTGGAATGAGTAGTGCACCAGTTGGGAAATGGTTGGCCTAGTGTGAATTTAAGCTTTAATGATTGGGTTTGTTCTCTTGCTTTGGTCCTTTGGCTTGGGGGTGGGCTTGGACTGGCCTTGCCCTTTGGCTTGGGGGTGGGCTTGGACTGGCCTTGCCCTTTGGCTTGGGGGTTGCCTGGGCTTGGCCTTGCCCTTTGGCTTGGGGGTGGGCTTGGACTGGCCTTGCCCTTTGGGTTGGGGCTGCCTGGGCTTGGTTTAATTCTGTTCTTAGCTCCAGACACCAACCAAACTGTTAAAAGCAAACTGCTGTTGTTTCCTCACTGGCATTCAGTGCCCTCCAGGGTACTGTGGGCTTTCTCACCCTGCCCACAGATGTATTTACTAACTAACAAAGCTTCCAGGCCGTGGAGAGGGCAAAGGAGCCCTTGGGCTGGGTTTTGCAGGAGGTTAGGGAGCAGCTTCTGCAGTTAAAACAGTCACTGAGAGGATCTGCCCTGTAATGCCTTGCTGAAACCCAGAAGGAGCAAGGCACAACAAATAACCTTCTTGTGGTCAGGTTTTAGATGAGGCTGACAGAATGCTGGATATGGGATTTGAACCTCAGATAATGAAGATCCTGCTGGACGTGCGGCCTGACAGACAGACCACCATGACCAGGTGTGGCAGCAGAGCCCTGCCTGAGCCCTGCAGGCAGCAGGCTGTTGAACCAGGTCCCTGCAAACAGCTGTGGCAGTTTGTTACAGCTCTCACTGGCTGCAGTGGGAATGGCAGCAGTTTGCTTTCTGCTCCTGTCTGCTCGCTCCAGATGAGGCTTCTGACAGTTATAGTTTCACCTCTTCCCCCTTCTCTGGGGGTGTACAGCAGGTGTGAAACCAACAGGTTCCTTACCAAAGGAGGAAGGGCTCCTCAGAGTGCTTGTTAGATCAGTCTCAAATGCCAGCTGTCACTGCTCCATCTGGCACCAAAGATGCCTCCCAGCCTTCTCCTCAGCATCTGTGCTGGCCTGTTGCTGGATGCACTGTGAAGTGATGCAGGTTGTGTGGGGCTTAACAACAGAGATGGAAACTGAGTGTTGAATATTCATGTTTTACATTGCAGCTACTGCTCTGGGGCAGAACCAGACTGGGAGCTCATTAAACATCCTTGAACTAGGACATTTAGGAAGAAGTTGTGCAGCAGGAGGGTGGTGGAAGCCTGGCCCAGGTTGCCCAGGGAGGTGGTTGAGGCTCCCTGCCTGGAGCTGTTGAAGGGGAGGCTGGAGAGGGCTGTGGGCAAGCTGCTGGAGTTGGGGCTGTCCCTGCTGGGTGCAGAGGCCTTGGGCTGCCTGAGCTCTGCAGCTCCCTTCCAGGCCAGAGCATTCTGTAGGTCTAGATTCACTTTCTGCTTCCTGAGGAGAGCTCCTTAGCTACTCCCAGCTGCTGTCCCTAGAGCCTGAGTGCCCTCTGCCAACAGCGTCAGCAGGTTAGCTCAGAGTCTCGGGTAGAAGCTCACTTCTGTTCTTGCATGCTCAAGCACTTCACTGGTGTGTAGGAAAGGCCAAAAGGCTGATGCAAATAAGAAGCTGAGGAAGGCTTTGCAGTCTGTTCTCATGTGTGCTTCCTCCTCACTGCCTCTCCCAGTGCCACCTGGCCTGATGGAGTTCGTCGCCTGGCGAAGTCCTACTTGAGAAACCCAATGATTGTCTATGTTGGGACTCTGGACTTAGCAGTAAGTTCTCCTCTGCTGTTCTGCTCTGTGTGTGTTTGCTGTTGGGTTTGTTCAATTTTGGACAAAAACCTGCAGTAAAACCAGGAAATATTTTGCCTGCTCCTCTGTTTTTGCAGAGGGGAGACCTCATCACCCTCTACAACTACCTCAAATGAGGAAGGAGCAAGGTAGGGGTCAGGCTCTTCTCACATGCCCCAAGTGGCAAAACAAGAGGATATGGCCTCAGGTAGTGCCAGGAGAGGTTCAGAATACAGAACTGACCAGGTTGGAAAAGACCTCTGAGATCATCCAGTCCAACCTATCACCCAGCACCATCTGATCAACTAAACCATGGCACCAAGGGCCTCAGCCAGGCTCTTTTTAAACACTTCTAGTTATGGTTGACTCCACCACCTCCCTGAGCAGCACATCCCAGTGGCCAGTCTCTCTTGCTGGGAAGAACTTTCTCCTCCCCTCCAACCTGAACCTCCCCTGGAACAGCTTGAGACTGTGTCCTCTTGTTCTGGTGCTGGCTGCCTGGGAGAAGAGACCAACCCCCAGCTGGCTACAACCTCCCTTCAGGGAGCTGTAGAGAGCAAGAAGGTCTCCCCTGAGCCTCCTTTTCTCCAGGCTAAGCAGCCCCAGCTCCCTCAGCCTCTCCTCACAGGGCTTGGCTGTTAGGGAAGATTTCATCACAGAAAGGGTTCTCAGGCACTGGAACAGGCTGCCCAGGATGGTAGAGGCATTGAAAAGACCTCAGGGATGTGGTGCTGAGGGACATGGTTTCGTGGCAGTGGCTTAGCAGCAGTGGCTGTAGGGATTGTGAGCTCTAGGTGAGTGGCTGGACTTGATCTCCAAAGCCTCTTCCAGGCTCAGCAGCTCTGTGGCTCTAGGTGTAAGTAAGGGCAGGTAGCTTGAAAATCTCTCCAGCCTTTCTAAACCAGCTCTGTATTACCCTTGGGCAGCTTCATTTGAAGGTTAGAGCTGAAGAATCAGTGTTTCTGTAACAGGCTACTGAGGATCTGAGGCCTCAGAAGGTGTCACAAGCAGCAAGTACCAAGCAGAGTGGAGTCTGAGTGCTGGACTTTGCACTTCACAAGCTCTTGCCTGAACCTTTGTTCATGCAGCTTTCACCTCTGTTCAGCAAGTATTTGTTCCTTGTTTTTCCTGCTGAAGGCCTTCCCTCTGTGGGCAGCTTGATCCCTGGATCTCTGTCTTTCCTACCTGCTGCTTTCTCCAGGAGAGCAGAAACTCTGTGGTAGGCTCTTGCAGGGCCCTTGTCTAGAGCAGGAGCACTTCTTTCAGAACAAGGACTGTCTTTAACCCCCCAGGCTTCTGATATGTAGATGCAGTTGCATGCCTGGCATGCTTGTGCAGCTAGGTGTAGCTGGCTTCAGTACCAGCAGAGCTCACAAACTGCTCTTCCAGGATCTCTGCACTCAGGGCCAGAGGTTGCTCTCAGCCTGAGTCCCTGAGTTAGGGTTTCAGTTCCTGCATGAAGAAATGTAGCACTCAGTACCCTTAGGCAGGAACAGGAGGGGAATGTGCATGTCCTCTGTTCAGAGCTGTGCTCTTCTCACAGGGCATTGCTTGCCAGAGGCACAGGATCAGGATTTGAGGGGCCTCAGCTGCTGCTGCAGCTCTTGCTGGGTGTATTCTCCTCTTCAAGGAGCTTCTCTGAACTGAAGAGCTGATCTCTGGGTAGGGAGAGGAAGGAGTTCCCATGTGCAGAGAGAATCTTTCTGTGTACTTGGTTGGTTTG
Organism: Melanerpes aurifrons; assembly: GCA_011125475.1. Lineage (NCBI taxonomy): Eukaryota > Metazoa > Chordata > Aves > Piciformes > Picidae > Melanerpes > Melanerpes aurifrons. The sequence continues at coordinate 834,835 of WWNC01000060.1, forward strand.
TTCAGCCCTTGCTGCAAGAGCATCATGCAGTTCCAGTGAGTCTGTCTAGACCTTGGTAGTGCTTATGCTCTGTACCCTCAGACTTGCTGTGGCAGCCTTCAAGTGTAAGGCAGCAAAGGTTCTGTTAACAAGTGCTGTGGGAAGAGTTGGGCAGATTGGTAGTGTCAGGTGGCTTACAGAGGCTTCTTCAAAAGCTTGTCCTTTCAAGGAGCTTGATCTGGACTAACACCAAGTGCACTCAGCTGGAAGTGCTTCAGTCTGATTTGCACTAACATTAGCAAGATTTAGTTCACTAACCAGCTGATCTCCTGAGGTCTCTTCCAGCCCCTAGCATTCTGGGGTCTGTGCCTGTACACAGGAGTGAGCAGAGGGCTGGAGCTGCTCTGCTGTGAGGACAGACTGAGGGAGTTGGGGTTGTGCAGGCTGGAGAGGAGAAGGCTCCCAGGAGACCTCATTGTGGCCTTCCAGGATCTGCAGGGGGCTGCAGGAAAGCTGGGGAGGGACTTGTGAGGGTGTCAGGGAGGGATAGGAGTGGGGGGGATGGAGCAGAACTAGAAGAGGGGAGATTGAGATTGGCTGTGAGGAAGAAGTTGTTGCCCATGAGGGTGGTGAGAGCCTGGCCCAGGCTGCCCAGGGAGGTGGTGGAAGCCTCCTGCCTGGAGGTGTTTGCAGCCAGGCTGGAGGTGGCTGTGAGCAACCTGCTGTGGTGTGAGGTGTCCCTGCCCATGGCAGGGGCTTGGAGCTGGCTGAGCCTTGAGCTCCCTTCCAGCCCTGGCAGCTCTGTGGTTCTGTGAGCCTCCACCTCTGCAAGTGCATGACTTGACAAAGAGCTGAACAGAAGAACTGTTAGTGTTTTCCCAGAGCAGCTGGGACCCAGCCAATGCATCTGGGTTGTCTGAGCTGCAGCCTGGTGCACACTTGGCTTGTGAGGTGGTTTTTCACTGTCCCACACTGCCAGGGCTAGACCATAACACTATTTTTTCCCCCTGTTAGTTCCCATATTGTCTTCCAGTTCTTCTCCTTGACATCCCTTTCTGCTGTCCCCCAGGCAGTGAGCACAGTGGAACAGCAGGTTCTGGTGGTCAGTGAGGAGGAGAAGAGAGCTTTGCTGCAGCACTTTGTTGACTCCATGAAGCCAGAGGACAAGGTCATCATTTTTGTGGGGAAAAAAACAGCGTAAGTCCTCCCTTCCCATCCAGTGCTGCTCCCTCTCTGCCCAGCACAGGCTGGGAGCTGCCTTACTGCAGGGGAGATTCACCAGCAAGAGTTACAGCTCTGCTCAGCAAAGTGCCCACAGGAGCACTGTGGATATGTCTCCATGCATTCTTCCAGGCTGACTGGCACCTTGTACCCCTTTAACACCACAGCAGTACTAGTAGTGGATTTGCTGCTTCTTTCCCTCCTCCAGACTGACTTTGGGCTTCTGCCCCTTTTAATGGCACTCCAGGAGTAGTTATGGTTAGAATCATACTGTTAGTGTTTTTAGTATTACAGAAGGGTTGGTATATTTAGCATAGAACTGCCAGGGATGAGGCTTCCACCACCTCCCTGGGCAGCCTGGGCCAGGCTCTCACCACCCTCCTGGCCAACAACTTCTTCCTCACAGCCAATCCCCATCTCCCCACTTCTAGTTCTGCTCCATCCCCCCAGTCCTATCCCTCCCTGTGACACCCTCACAAGTCCCTCCCCAGCTTTCCTGCAGCCCCCTGCAGATCCTGGAAGGCCACAAGGAGGTCTCCTGGGAGCCTTCTCCTCTCCAGCCTGCACAACCCCAACTCCCTCAGTCTGTGCTCACAGCAGAGCAGCTCCAGCCCTCTGCTCCTCCTCCTGGCCCTGCTCTGGACACCTTCCAGCACCTCCAGAGCCTTCCTGGCACAGAGGCTCCAGCACTGGCCCCAGAGCTGCAGCTGTGGTCTCAGCAGAGTGGAGCAGAGGGGCAGAATCCCCTCCCTGCCCCTGCTGGCTATTTGTCTGTTTATTCATTGCTCTGGAATGACTTTTAGCTTGTAGCCCACTTGATATCATGACAGCAGCAGTAGGTTCATTCATTCATTCCTCCAGACTGACCAGTAGCTTGTTACCCCTTTTGATATCATTCCTGGTGGGGGCAGGTATAAACCTCCCCTAATGAAAGCAGATGTGGAGGCTCCTGGGGACACATGAAGCTGGTGTACTGTCTGCTTCCATATGCAGCTGGTGCATCCAGGGCTGGGGTGGGCATAGTGCTATGGCTGAGCTTTGAGTGAGCAGCACAGACAGAATCATCTGTTGTTTCCCTTGAGGTATGATGAAATACACAGGCAGGGAGTAGTCCTGTTTGCATGCTGGCTTATGGTAAGTACCAGCTGCCCTAGGCAGAGATTTAGCCTTGGGCACACAGTTAGGGTGTCAGGGAGGGACAGGACTGGGGGGGATGGAGCAGAACTAGAAGTGGGGAGATTGAGATTGGCTGTGAGGAAGAAGTTGTTGGCCAGGAGGGTGGTGAGAGCCTGGCCCAGGCTGCCCAGGGAGGTGGTGGAAGCCTCCTGGCTGGAGGTGTTTGCAGCCAGGCTGGAGGTGGCTGTGAGCAACCTGCTGTGGTGTGAGGTGTCCCTGCCCATGGCAGGGGGCTGGGGCTGGCTGAGCCTTGGGGTCAATCCCATGATTTAGCTTGTGTTCTCTTGTGTTCTCTTTTGGATTCTGTGCTGCTTTGCTGCTGTTCTTTTTTGCTGTTGTCTTTACTGAATGTGAGGAGCCCTTGCTTGCTTTCCCCCAGAGTTGATGACATAGCAAGCAACTTTGGCCTGCAGGGCATTCCAGTGCAGTCCCTCCATGGCAACAGGGAGCAGTGTGATCGAGAGCAGGCTTTGGATGACTTCAGGAAAGGTTTGTTTGCACCAAAGAGCTGCTTTGGCTAGCTCAGAGCTGCTCATGCCACAGCTGTGTGAATGCCATGTCCTTCAGCACCAGAGGAATGAAAATGCTCCAGAGCTCACTTGTGATGTGGCAGGGGCTTGCCCCTAGATGGTCTTCCAGGTCCCTTCCTACCCAAACCATTCTGTGATTCAAATGGAAAACCAAAGCAAGATCATCCAACATGAACAGGCTGCTCTTGAATGAGACTTAGGGTGTCTGAGTGCACAGAATCCCCAAGGCTGGAAGAGACCTCAAAGAGCATCAAGTCCAAGCTGTCACCACAGACCTCATGGCTGCCCATGGCACCAAGTGCCACATCCAATTCCCTCTTGAGCACCTCCAGGGATGGGGACTCCACCACCTCCCTGGGCAGCACATCCCAATGGCTAACAACTCTCTCAGGGAAGAACTTTCTCCTCACCTCCAGCCTAAACCTCCCCTGGCACAGCTTGAGACTGTGTCCTCTTGTTCTGGTGCTGGCTGCCTGGGAGAAGAGCCCAACCCCCACCTGGCTACAACCTCCCTTCAGGGAGTTGGAGAGAGCAAGAAGGTCTCCCCTGAGCCTCCTCTTCTCCAGGCTAAGCAACCCCAGCTCCCTCAGCCTCTCCTCACAGGGCTGTGCCCAGACCCCTCCCCAGCCCTGTTGCCCTTCCCTGGACACCCTCAAGAGTCTCAGTGTCCTTCCTAAGCTGAGTTAAATAGTGCAAGGCTTTGCTTGGGCTGCCTCTGGAGAAGGGAGCATTGTGCTGATCTCCAAAGCAGTAAGTGCACATGTCAGATGAGGGTGCCTTCCCCAAAGGAGTTCTGCCTGGGTGATGCCAGAAGGGCTGTGCTGTGGGTTGATGTGATCTGTGTTAGTAAACCAGAGCAGTGTGGAACCACAGAATGGTGTGGGGGGGAAGGGAGCTCTGCAGGCCCAGTGCAGGATCGCCTGGGGAGAGGCTGCCCAGGAGTGCATCCACGTGAGCTTGGGAAGGCTCCTGTGAAGTAGCCCTGAGATGAGGGAAGCCATCTGAGCATCTAGTTGACACTTCTGTTCTCTCCAGGCCCTTTGTCAGCCGGGACTTCTCCCCTGCCCCTGCCTGTGGAGCACAGCAGCAGGCTGCTGTGGCGAGTGCTTCGCCAGCGCCTCACGCGTGGAGCTCGCGCTCTGCCCTGCAGCAAGCGTCCCTCCCGTGGTGTCAGGTGCTCTGTACGCCACAAACCCAGCAGGCTGAGTGTGCTTTCTTTGTTCCATCCCCTCCCCTCTGTACTTCTCCTAGGCAGGGTCAGGATCCTGGTAGCTACTGACCTAGCCTCCCGTGGCCTGGACGTGCAGGACATCTCTCATGTCTTCAACTTGGACTTCCCTCGCAGCCTGGAGGAGTACGTCCACAGGATCGGCCGCACCGGCAGGGCTGGGTGAGTGCTGCCCACAGCAGCCACCCCTGCCAGGGCCTGGGGCCCTGCTGAGCTCTCTCTGTCAAGTGATGGAGCTGCAGGGGCTGTGGGGGTGGGAGTGAAGGCTCCAGAAACTGCCATAGACTTGTTTGGGTTGGAAGAGACCTCTGAGGTGACCTCATTGTGGCCTTCCAGGATCTGCAGGGGGCTCCAGGAAGGCTGGGGAGGGACTGCTCAGGATGTCAGGCAGTGATAGGACTAGGGGGAATGGAATGAAGCTGGAGGTGGGGAGATTCAGGCTGGAGGGGAGGAGGAAGTTCTCCCCCATGAGAGTGGTGAAGCCCTGGAATGGGTTGTGCAGGGAGGTGGTTGGGGCCCTGTCCCTGGAGGTGTTTAAGCCCAGGCTGGCTGAGGCTCTGGCCAGGCTGATCTAGTGTGGGGTTTCCCTGCCCATGGCAGGGGGTTGGAACTGGCTGATCCTTGTGGTCCCTCCCAACCCTGACTGTTACTATGACCCTCCAAACCAAGCATCAGCCCAGCACCACCATGGCCATTAAACCAGATCCTGAAGTGCCATGCCTGCATGTGTTCAGAACTTCCCAAGTCAGAGCAGCCTTGCAGTCTCACTTCAGTACAGATGACCTCATCTGCACAGGAACCAGTTCCATTTGAGGACTGGTTTCCAGGCATGTCTGGACAGGGAACTGGGAGCTAATGCTCAGTCCCCAGGATAGGACTCTATGCTCAAACATCATCACAGTGCCAGCTCACTGCAGGAGTGTCTCCATCATTCAGAGGAGCAGCACCCCCTGGAGTGCATGGACTGCAGAGTGATGATAGTGACAGAATCCTAGCACTGCTCCAAGGTCATCCAGTCCAACCATCACCCTGGCACCACCATGGCCATTGAAGCATGTCCCCCAGTGCCATGGCCACACATGCCCTGCACACCTCCAGGAGAGCAAGGCAGTTTGCATCTCTGTCCTGGCAGAGTGTGGTTGAGGTAATGAAACACTGCTTTGTGTTTTGAAGTGACTTTGCTGTTCAATTGAAGGCAAAAGAAGTTCTCCCCTTCCCTGTTACTGTGTTGGAGTGGGTGGGAGTGAGGAGTATTTGGAAGCCAGTTGGGATGTGGAGGTGAAATACCAGCCCCAAGCAACTTGTGTGCAGCTGCTGTGAAATGTTACTGCCTTGTTTGTCTCTTCATCAGTGGCTTAGTTCCTAGAGAGCCTGTGGAGGAAAAGCCATCACAGTATCAGTCAGGGCTGGAAGGGACCACAAGGATCAGCCAGTTCCAACCCCCTGCCATGGGCAGGGACACCCCACACTAGATCAGCCTGGCCACAGCCTCAGCCAGCCTGGCCTTAAACACCTCCAGGGACAGGGCCCCAACCACCTCCCTGCACAACCCATTCCAGGGCTTCACCACTCTCATGGGGAAGAACTTCCTCTTCACCTCCTGTTCTGTTTGTACTGCCCTGGAATTTGGCATAGAATTTGGCATCCAATTTGTTAGGAAGAAGTTCTTATTAGGAAGAAGATTGAGATTGGCTGTGAGGAAGAAGTTGTTGGCCAGGAGGGTGGTGAGAGCCTGGCCCAGGCTGCCCAGGGAGGTGGTGGAAGCCTCCTGCCTGGAGGTGTTTGCAGCCAGGCTGGAGGTGGCTGTGAGCAACCTGCTGTGGTGTGAGGTGTCCCTGCCCATGGCAGGGGCTTGGAGCTGGCTGAGCCTTGAGCTCCCTTCCAGCCCTGGCAGTTAGAATAGAACAGAATAAACCAGCTTGGAAGAGACCTTCAGGATCATCCAGTCCAACCTATCATCCAACACCACCTAATCAACCAAGCACTCCAGCAAGTCTCCTCCTGAACACCTCCAGGGATGGTGACTCCACCACCTCCCCAAGCAGCACATTCCAATGGGCAATCACTCTGTGTAGACCTTTCTCACCTCCAGCCTAAACCTCCCCTGGCACAGCCTGAGACTGTGTCCTCTTGTTCTGGTGCTGGCTGCCTGGGAGAAGAGACCAACCCCCACCTGGCTCCAACTTCCCTTCAGGGAGTTGCAGAGAGCAAGAAGGTCTCCCCTGAGCCTCCTCTTCTCCAGGCTAAGCAACCCCAGCTCCCTCAGCCTCTCCTCACAGGGCTGTGCTCCAGACCCCTCCCCAGCTTTGTTGCCCTTCTCTGGACACCTTCCAGCAGCTCAGTGTCCCTAACCTGAGGAGCCCAGAACTGGACACAGGACTCCAGGTGTGGCCTGAGCAGTGCTGAGCACAGGGCAGAATGACCTCCCTGCTCCTGCTGGCCACACTGTTCCTGATGCAGGCCAGGATGCCCTTGGCCCTCCTGGCTGCCTGGGTACACTGCAGGCTCATGTTCAGCCTACCATGTTCTGTGGTTCTGTGCTTTCTGTCATGCACAGTTCCCTCATGCTCAGGAGTGTACCAAGCACTCCAGGCAGTCTCTTATGGCAGGGCAGCAGTGTGGGGCAGCAGTGTGGGGCCTGGCAGGGCAGCAGTGGGGTGGGGCCTGCAGTGTGGGGCAGCAGCTCTCTGCTCCCTGTGGCAGGGCAGCTGGGGCCGGCAGCAGCTCTCTGCTCCCTGTGGCAGGGCAGCAGTGTGGGGCCTGCAGCAGCTCTCTGCTCCCTGTGGCAGGGCAGCAGTGTGGGGCCTGCAGCAGCTCTCTGCTCCCTGTGGCAGGGCAGCAGTGTGGGGCCTGCAGCAGCTCTCTGCTCCCTGTGGCAGGGCAGCAGTGTGGGGCAGCAGTGTGGGGCCTGCAGCAGCTCTCTGCTCCCTGTGGCAGGGCAGCAGTGTGGGGCAGCAGTGTGGGGCAGCCATGTGGGGCCTGCAGCAGCTCTCTGCTCCCTGTGGCAGGGCAGCAGTGTGGGGCAGCAGTGTGGGGCCTGCAGCAGCTCTCTGCTCCCTGTGCAGGCGCAGGGGGGTGGCCCTGACGCTCCTCACCCAGCGGGACTGGAGGGCTGCCCCGGAGCTGGTGGACATCCTGCAGAGGGCGAGCCAGGTAAGCACAGCCCTGCCTGGGGCAGGTTCACACTGGCTCTGGGTCGCCAGCTGGGAAGGGCTCATGAGGTGCTGGAGCCTGCTCAGACCCTTCTCAGGGAGTGGTTTCACTGTGTGAAGTGGGGGGCAATGGGTTCTTGAATCCCTCTTGTCCTGGGTGCCCTGAGCTGCATTTTGCTTCCCAGTGCAGTCCCACAGAAGGTTTGGCAACTTGAATCCAAGCCTTGCAGGTCCAAAGCAATGACTCCTGGTAAGGTGCTGGGAGCCCTGGCTGCTTTCTCCTGCCCCTCTTGTCCTTTAGCTTTGCGTTGTCCAGCTGAGAGCCCTTCCTGTGGCAGCACTTCATCTGCAGGACCACAGAGCAGGCTGCACAGCAGTGTGCCCAGGCAGGGCTGGGAAGGCTCCAGAGCAGGAGACTCCACAACCCCTCTGGGCAGCCTGCTCCAGGCTCTGGCAGCCTCCCAGGAAGGAAGTTCAAGGGAAAGCACAAGGAAACATCTGGGTGGGACATTGTGCTGTGGGTTGTGCCCATTGCCCTGGGCCTCCTGTCACTGGACACCACTGCAAGAGCCCAGTTCCATCCCTTTGCCTTTATCCTTTGATAGATAAGGTCCCCTTGCAGTCCTCCCCAGGTTCTAGAGCCCCAGGTCTCAGCCTCTCTGTCCTGAGAAAGCTGCTCCAGTCCCCTGGCTCTCCCTGCAGTCCTCTGCTAAGCCTCTCTCCAACACTCCCTGTGTCTCTCAAACTGGGAGCCCAGAGCTGAGCACAGTGCTCCAGGTGAGGCCTCACTAGGGCAGAGAGAGGGGAAAGAGCCTCCCTCAGCTGCTGGCCACCCTTCCTTCCTGCAGCCCAGGACACCATTGCCCCTCCTGGCCAAGGGGACACACTGCTGCCTGCTGAGGCACTTGGCCACCAGCTCTCCCAGCTCCTTCTCTGCAGAGCTGCCTTCCAGCTGCTCAACCCCTCTCCTGTCCTGGTGCAGGGGTTGTTGCTCCCTAAGTGCAGGGCCCTGCACCTGCCCTTCTTGAACATCACAGTGTTCCCCCAGCCTGAGCCAGCCTCTGAATGGCAGCACAGCCTGCCTGGGTGTCAGCCACCCCTCCCCTGCCTGTGTCAGCCCCAGAGGGAGCTTCTGCAGCACTTGGAGCACCAGGGGTTCTCTCCAGAGGCTCTCAGAAGCCACTCAGCATCCATCACCGTGGGGTAACTGAGTCACTGCAGATGGCTCTGGCTGCAGCAGAGGGGTTCCAGTGAGCTGCTCAGATGCTGTCAGCAGGTGTGGTACCAGCACACATCACTGGCAGTCCAGGGGCACTGCCCATTGCTGCTCAGCATGTCTCAGTACAGTGATGGAACCATGGAGCTCCAGTCCAGCCATAACCCAGCTGCCAGGAGCCCTAAATACAGCCTGAAGCCCTACAGCTGTGTGCTTCTGGGACACCTCCAGGGCTGGAGACTCCCCAGCTCCCTGAGCAGAGGGAGGCAGGCTGGCTGCAGGGGAGCAGAGGCAGGCAGGCTGGCTGGCAGAGCAGAGCTCTCCCTACAGAAGAGCCAAGCTGCAGAGGCACAGGAACCAGGCACAGCAAACCCCAGCCTGGGAGCATGCAAATGGGGAGCAGAGCCCCAGAGCTGCTGACAGCTGGCCTTGCTCCTCTGCTGCTTGCTCCCCAGGTGGTTCCCCACAAGCTTGTTGCAATGGCAGAGAGATACAAAGAGTTTCAAAGCAGAAGAGAAACTGAAAGGGATGGAAGGAGACCTCAGCAGAAGTCAGCACAGCAGCTGTGATCCCTGGAGGTTGAGAGACACAGTAAGTGACCTGGGGGTGGAAGCCATGGGCTCCAGCTCAGGGGTTTCCCTTGCTGGCTGATGGTTTTCTGTACCTCTCCCCTTTAAAGAGAATGGTAGAAAAACCTTCAGGATGATCAGCTCCTACCCCCCCTGCCCAGGCTGCTGCTGAGCCACAGCCCTCAGCGCCACAGCCCTCAGCGCCACAGCCCTCAGCACCACAGCCCTCAGCGCCACAGCCCTCAGCGCCACAGCCCTCAGCGCCACAGCCCTCAGCGCCACAGCCCTCAGCGCCACAGCCCTCAGCACCACAGCTCTGCCTCTGGGCATGGGCATTCAGCCACCTCCCTGGGCAGCCTGGGCCAGGCTTGGAGAACCCTTTCACAGTATCATAGAATCAGTCAGGGCTGGAAGGGACCACAAGGATCAGCCAGTTCCAAGCCCCTGCCATGGGCAGGGACACCCCACACTAGATCAGCCTGGCCACAGCCTCAGCCAGCCTGGCCTTAAACACCTCCAGGGACAGGGCCCCAACCACTTCCCTGCACAACCCATTCCAGGGCTTCACCACTCTCATGGGGAAGAACTTCCTCCTCCCCTCCAGCCTCAATCTCCCCACCTCCAGCTTCATTCCATTCCCCCTAGTCCTAGCACTGCCTGAGATCCTGAGCAGTCCCTCCCCAGCCTTCCTGTAGCCCCCTTCAGATCCTGGAAGGCCACAATGAGGTCACCTCAGAGCCTTCTCTTCTCCAGACTGAACAGCCCCAACTCCTTCAGTCTGTCCTCACAGCAGAGCAGCTCCAGCCCTCTGCTCCTCCTCCTGGCCCTGCTCTGGACACCTTCCAGCACCTCCAGATCCCTCTTGCAATAGGGGCTCCAGACCTGGAGGCAGTACTCCAGGTGGGGTCTCACCAGGGCTGAGCAGAGGAGGAGAATCACCTCCCTTGCCCTGCTGGCCACACTTCTCCTGCTGCAGCCCAGGCTCTTTGCTCTCTGGGCTGCAAGTGCACATTTCAGCCAAGAAGCTTTTTCTAATCTCCAACCCAAAGCTCCCTGGTGCAAACTGAGGCCATTTGCTCTCATCACTGCTCACCAGAGAGGAGAGACCAACCCTCAGCTCACCCCAGCCTCCTCTCAGGGAGCTGTAGAGAGCAGTGAGGGCTCTCCTCAGCCTCCTTGTCTCCAGCCTGAGCACCCCCAGCTCCCTCCCCCCCCAAGACCTGTTCTGCAGCCCCTAACAGCTTTAAGGAAGTGGTTTAGAGGAGGAGGGTGGATTGGTGTGACCTGGAAACCTTGTGTGCTGTGCTGCTCTCTGCTCTTAGGGCAAGCTGAGTGTCACTACTGCCTTCTCCCCCCATCAGCTGCTGGCATGAAGCACTGGTGGTTCTCTCCTGTGGTGGTTTGGGTTTGAATGCAGCACCCTGTGCAGGAGGTGAAGTGATGACTTCTTTCCTGTTGTTTCCAGAGCACTGGATTAGAGAATGCAGAGCAGTGCTTGTTCAGCATGAGCACTCTGAGAGCTTGGCCCTGGGCTGCCACAGCTGCTGCTGGCCTGCAGGAGCACTTCCAAGGATCCCTTCAGGCACTGGAGAGCTGCTGTGTGCTTTACAGCAGCTGCTGCTTGCTGGGGCAGGCTGGGGGCTGGGGTTGGTTTGGGCTGGTGGGGGTGGGGGTTGGGTTTTCTGTTTGTTGTGTTTTGGGTTTGCTTTTAAAGCTTAAGCCTTGAGAGTTACTTTTGTTAGGGCTTCTGTCCCAGGCCTTCTGAGAGAGAAGTCTGCATTTCCCTGCTCCTCAGGGGGAGAGCACAGGCAGCTGGCTTGTGGCTAACTGGGGAGGGGGGGAGGTTTCTGCTGCTGTTCTCCTGTCATTTCCTAGCCTGAGGAGGTAAAAGAGTTCACTGCAGTGATGTGAGCAAAGCCACACAGAGAAACCACCTCTGGAGGTCTGCTTTTATTCCTTCCCTGGCAAGCTGCTTCCCACCTGGCTGTCAAGTTGTCAGCCAGGCTGCTGCTGGGGGAAGCCCTCTGGGCAGGAGCTGTTCTTCCAGCTGCTGCTGGGGCAGACCTTGCCTTGCCTCAGGTGTCACAGGAGGAAAGAGCAAACCAACAGACTGGCTGTGGTGAGGTGAGAGGATCTGAAGTAAAATGGTTCTCTGCATGTGCCTCTGGGCCTTCCCTCTTTCCTTTGCTCACCAAGGGAGGGGAAACCTGGGCTTCAGTGGGGCCTGGAGGTTATTTTGTAGGCTAAAAAGATGGACTTCCCCTGGCTGTTTTGAGGAGGGCTCCAGCACAGCCCTTGGTGCTGTGTGCTCCCCCTTGCACCATACTTGTAACAGGAAGTCCATTGCACATCATACCAGCAGAGAGGTGCAAAGCTACACCTGCCCCAGCAGCTGCAGAGCAGTCCTCAGGAGCAGGGTGGGGGGCAGCCAATCCTTCCAGGCATGAGGAGCAGCAAGAGACCCAAGCAGGAGCCTCCCTTCTCAGCAGGCTGCCCCCTCTGTGCAGCTTTGTCCCTGCTGCTCCTGGCTGAGTTGTCTGGGGCTGGGCTTTGGTGTTCTGTGCTATCAGGCTGCTGAAGAATGACTTCAGGTGCAGAGGTTCTGGTGTTGAATTAGCAGATGTGCAGGGCTGGAAGGCTCCTGGGAGCTGTGTTCCTAGGAGCTCTCCTGCAGGATGGGGAAGCCATTGTTCCATTCCAGTTGTATTTGTCTGGCAAGGAACTCGCTGCTGGCCTTATCCTCTGGGCCCAGCAGGTTGTACTGGGGAACAAAGAAGTGTGGCAGGTGAGAGCTCTGCAAGCCCTCCAGAAACTCCAGCAGGGACCTCTGAAAGCAGTGCTCCAGGTCTGCCTCTGCCACAGGCCAGTCTGTGTCATTTGGCCACCTGGCACAGGAGTGGAAGAAGGAGGTTTTGACATAATAGGAAGGGATTTTCTCCAGCCTCTCTGGGTACTTGAGCTTCAGCCTCTCCAGCAGGTACTTCAGAAGCTTCAGACAAGCTTTCCTGGGAAAGGGAGAAGAGCTTGTTAGGTGCCTCCCACCCAGCCCAGACTCTGGGGGGTAGATACTGCAGTGCACACTGCTGGTGGTGGCAGTAGAGCCACAGGCTGGGCTGGGCCAGGAGGGACAGCCCCAGCTGGATCCCACAGCCCTCTCCAGCTCCCCTTCAACAGCTCCAGGCAGGGAGCCTCAACCACCTCCCTGGGCAGCCTGGGCCAGGCTTCCACCACCCTCCTGCTGCACAACTTCTTCCTCACCTCCAAGCTCAAGCTGCTCTGCTCTGCTTTGCAGCCCTTGGCCCTGCTGCTGGCCCTGCAGGCCTTTGCCAACAGTCTCTCTGCAGCCTTCTTGCAGCCCCTTCAGCTCCTGGCAGGCTGCTCTGAGCTCTGCCTGCAGCCTTCTCTTCTCCAGGCTGCACACCCCCAGCTCCCTCAGCCTGGCCTGGCAGCAGAGCTGCTCCAAGCCCCTCAGCATTCTCCTGGCCTCCTCTGGAGCCTCTCCCTCAGCTCCAGGTCCTTGCTGTGCTGAGGGCTGCAGAGCTGCACCCAGCCCTGCAGGGGAGGTCTCAGCAGAGCCAAGGGGCAGAATCCCCTCTCTGGCTCTGCTGGCAGAGCTGCTTTGGCTGCAGCCCAGGCTGCCCTTGTGCTAACTGAATGAATGCTTTCAGGAAGCACAGGGTCTTTGGTTGGAAAAGACCTTCAAGGTGACTGAGTCCAACCATTCTCCAACTCTGCCAGGGCTGGTGCTCAACCACAGCCCTCAGCACCACAGCTCTGTCTTTCAGGCACCCCCAGGGATGGGGGTTCAACCACCTCCCTCAGGAGCCTGTTCCAGTCCCTGAGAACCCTTTCAGGGAAGAAGTTTCTCCTGATACCCAACCTCCCTCTCCCCTGGCACACCTTGAGGCCATCTCTTCTCATTCTTTCCCTCAGTGCTAGGGATAAGAGCCCATCTTGCTCCATCCTCCTTTCAGGGAGAAGCAGAGTTGAAGGTCTCCCCTCATCCTCCTCCAGGCTAAGCACTGCCCCTTCCCTCTGCCCTTCCTCCCCAGCCCTGTTCTCCACACCCCTCAGCTTCATTGCCCTTCTCTGGACCCTCTCAGCCCCTCAGTGTCTTTCTTACAGTGAGGGGCCCAAAACTGAATCCAGTGCTCAAGGTGTGGCCTCACCAGTGCAGAACAGAGGCAGGGGGAAGAAATCTCTCTACCTGCTGGCCACACTCTTAATGTACCCCAGGAGCCCAGTGGCCTTCTTGACCATGAGGGGGACATGGCTGGCTCATGGTGAAGTGGTTCCTCACCAGCACTCCTGGGTGCTCTGCAGAGCTGCTCCCCCCTCAGCTGCACTGCTGCAGGACTCTGCACTTGCCCTTGGTGCACTTGCCCAGGCTGCCCTCTGCCCAGGCCTCCCTGAAGGGCAGCACTGCTCCCAGGTGGCTCTCAGCAGCCAACTGGCAGAGAGCTCTCTCTGCTTAACACTCTGAAAGGTGCAGCTGGAGCAGGCCTGGGCAGTGCTTGGCCTGCCTCACCCAGGCTTGAAGGAGGATCCTGATGTGAAAGACTGACCTGCAGCACTTCACTCCACCAGCCTCACAGCAGGTCTTTGTCTTGCCGTGGTTGTTCATCATGGCCTTCTCGATGTGGGAGAAGGAGAGGCGCCAGCAGTTGCCTGCAGGTGGGCACAGGGAGGGGCAGTTGTTACACAGCAGCTCAGTGGCTGCAGCTCAACCAAGTGAAGCCTAACTCAGCCCCACCAGCAGGTAGCTCTGCCTCAGCTGCCCCCCCAGACCCACCTGGAGTGTCCCTAATGGAGGACAGAGTGAAGCTGCTGGGGGCTCCAGCACCGAGGTAAGGCTCTGGGGGTTTGCTGTAGCAGTGATCTTAAGCCTGGACTCTGCTGCTCTGGGGGACCAGGATTTGGGCAATGAAACTGCTGCCAGCAGCCTCCTGCCTCAGCAGCACTGCTGCCTCTCCAGCCTGGCCCTGGATTCAAAAGCCTTCACCACTGCTTTCAGCTTCTTGGTCCAAGCAGAGCCACAGAACAGAGGCATGGAGCAGGTTGGGCTGGGAAAGGCCTTCAAGAGCATCCAGTCCAACTGTCCCTGGCTCCACCAAGGCTCCTCAGCACCACCTCTCTGGCTCTCAAACACCTCCAGGGATGGGCACTCAGCCACCTCCCTGGGCAGCCTGGGCCAGTGGTTGCAGCTCTTGGAAAAGAGAGTCTGGAAGCTTCCTTGTCCAAGCCAGGGGCTGGTGAGTTTGTCAGGGGGAAAGGTGGCTGTGCCAAAGGTAATGTTTCTAAAAGCAAGGCTGGACAAAGCCTCTCTCCTCAAACCACCACCAGCTTTGGCTCTCCTTCTCTAACCCTGGCCTGCCTGCCTGGCCTGCCTGCTTGCTGCTCCTTGCATTGACCTGTCCCAGGAAGAGGCAGCCCAGGAACAGTTCCTTGGCTCTTACTCAGAGGGCTGTGCTGACAGGAAAAGGCAAACAAAAAAGCCCCAACAGAGCTGACTGACTCTGCCTGAGCTGTTGGATTCCCTCACCAGTTCCCACACCACCACGAGGAGCTGTGGCATTTCCACAAGCTAAGAGCTTGGTGTGAGGGGTCTGGAGGGGAAAAGGAATGCCTGCAGGAGCCAGAGCAGAGCTCAGTGAGGAATGCTGCCTCTAGCTAGGGAAGCAGAGTTTGCTTCCTGCAGGAGCACCTGGTCTGTGCCCTGCCCAGCTGGAGATCTCTTTTCCTCTTAGCAAAGCAGTGACTGTGGCTGTTGGAGGTTAGCACAGGAGCAATCCCTATCCATGTGCCTGACCTCGGGGATGTCCCAGAGTGCCAGGGGCTGGCAGGGAGCTGCAGAGCTCAGCCAGCCCAAGCCCCCTGCCCCAGCAGGGTCACCCACAGCAGCTCACACAGCAACACATCCAGCTGGCCTTGCAAGAGCTCCACACAGGGAGACTCCACAGCCCCCCTGGGCAGCCTCTCCCAGCGGTCAGTGTGTGCCTGGCAGAGCAGTTGGGGCTTCAGGTTCAAGTACAGGACAAGCAGTGACACAAAACTGATGCTGTGAGGAGGGATTTCACTCACCTGTAATCTGGACAGAGCCAGGGTAAGGTACAGAGGGCAGAGCTCTGAACAGAGGCTGGACCCCCCCTCTCTAGCCCATGTTAAGTGAGCAGGTTGGAGAGAAGATGCTCCTTAGTTGCCTGTGTTCAACATACCTCTCTGAACCTTCTCCCTTCTGTTTTGCTTGGCTACCAGATAGAGTGGTTGGAGTCTGTAGTCTCTCCTGACCTTCCTTCCCAGCCACTGCTCGATCCTGAGGCCATCCTCGGTGCTGCAGGGCCAGCTCTGATTAACTTTCAGAGTCAAGATGATGTCCACTGAGATGACTGAGGGAGGCTTTGTGCTGGGGTTGGTGATCAGAAGAGTTATTGCAGGGCTGCCAGGCCTCTTCCTTTTCACAGTCACAGCCACATCTGGCAACAGAAAAGAAACTGCCTGGGGTCTGCATTCCTACAACAGAAGCTTCCTTGTGTCAAGAGTGTTGAAGGCTTCAGGGAGAGGGATTGGAAACCAGTCAGAGTCCAGCCCCAGGCTCAGGCACTGCCTCTCTACCTCCAGGCTGTGGATTTTAACTGGAACAGGAGGAAGGCCTCTGGAGGAGCTGTCTGAAGCAGGAAGCTCTCCTGGAGCTGCTCTTTGCTTGATGTTCTGTGGCTGCAGGCTCAGACCTACACTGATGCTCTGCAGCCACCTGCTTCACTCCTTGGAGACAAGGAGAGCAAAGAGGTTAGGCCAGGAGGTTTCTGGGGGCTTAGGGGAAGAGGAGCAGCCTGGAAGCTGCTTTCTGTACAGCCTGACATCACACACTGGGTCACTAGAACTGCTCCAGGTACTGGGTCAGGCTCTTATCCTGGGCAGCAAGGGCCAGAACAAGAAGCAGGGAGGTCATTGTGCCCCTGTGCACTGCACTGGTTAGGCCACACCTTGAGTTGAGTGTTGAGATGCTGGAAGGTGTCCAGAGAAGGGCAACACAGATGGGGAGGGGTCTGGAGCACAGCCCTGGGAGGAGAGGCTGAGGGAGCTGGGGTTGCTTAGCCTGGAGAGGAGGAGGCTCAGGGGAGACCTCATTGCTCTCTGCAACTCCCTGAAGGGAGGCTGGAGCCAGGTGGGGGTTGGGCTCTTCTCCCAGGCAGCCACCACCAGAACAAGAGGACACAGTCTCAAGCTGTGCCAGGGGAGGTTTGGGCTGGAGGTGAGGAAGAAGTTCTTCCCACCAAGAGAGATTGGCCCTGGGAATGTGCTGCCCAGGGAGGTGGTGGAGTCAACCATAACTAGAAGTGTTTAAAAAGAGCCTGGCTGAGGCCCTTGGTGCCATGGTTGAGTTGGTTAGGTGGTGCTGGGGGATAGGTTGGACTGGATGAGCTCAAAGGTCTTTCCCAACCATGTAAATGAAAGCTCTTCCTCTGGCCCCCAGCTCAGCACCTGGCTCCTTGGACACAGCTGATAGATTCCAGACACACAGGTCCAGCAGGAGGCACCAGGCATGGGCCAGACCTCTTCAGGGTCATTGTTTCCACACAGAGAGGAGCAAAGGCTTAACCCCATCAGATGATCAGCTCCCACCCCTGGGTGCTGGCTCTCAGCATCAGAGCAAGCTGGAGCCAGGGGCACAGGAGGGCCTCCACTGGCAGCTCCCTTGCCACAGAGAGAGCTGGCTGGGGGCAGAGCTGCTCTGCTGGGCAAGGCAATGACTGCCCTGTGAGCACTGCTGCTGGAGCTGGCTCAGCCAGGCCTTACCTGGGATGCTTTTCACTGCTTGTTTAATAATCTCTCTCAGGGCATCGAGCATCTTGGAGGCAGATAATGTTTCCTCTTCATCTACAAACTTGGTCAAACCCTTTTCCTTTGGGTTTCTTTTGAACTTCAGGTAGTAAAAGGCTCCAGTGTCATCACTGGGCTCCAGCTGAAGCCTCTCGATGGGTATCACCAGCATGATGTCAAACTCGTTTGGTTCTGATATCTGCAGGGCACAGGAACACAGCACTCAGCCTGCAGCCTGGGGGTTCTTCCCTTCAGGCTGTCAGACTCAGCTTGGTTTTGTCTCTGAGGGCTTTGGTGCACTTTCCATTTCTGCTGGGGAGTGCCAGCTGAGCCTGGTGGCTCTGCAGTGAAAGACTGTTGTGTGCTGTGGGCGAGGGGAGCAATCTGCCGGCAGCAGCTCACCTCCCAGCTTTGCAGCCTGTTAATGTTTAAGAGCTTTATGGCTCTGCAGCCCTTCCTAGCAAAGCACACAGATATTAGTCAACCTCTCACACATAGGAATCAGCTGTGGGTAAGGCAAGTCGCACCACAGAAGGGGAGGGACCTCTGAAGATCAGCCAGCCCAGCCCCCCTGCTGGAGCAGCATCACCCAAAGCAAATCACTGCTGTGCCTCTGGGAAGCAGACAGAAACCCAACCAACAACCAACTCCCCTCGAAACCAAATCTCCTTTCTTTTCCTCCCCGTTTGCTTCGGAGGGGAGTTTGTTCCTCTTGCCGGGGCTTTTGTTGAAGCTGTCCCCGCGTTTGGCTTGCAGCTGGAGCTGCCGCCAGAGACGCGAAGGTACTGCTGTGGCTCCTGCTTTGGGGGACGCCTAGGAGCTAGAAACGGGCAGGAGGCCTGCCGTGCCGTGCCGTGCCGCCCCCACTGCCCCTCCCCTGGCCCCGTGCTCCCCGTGCCCGGCAGGGGCTTGCTGCGGCTGTAGCGCAGTCCCGCTCGGGCAGCGGCGCTTGCTGACCGCGCGTCCCTTCCCCTGGCACTCGCTCGGCGATTGCCTAAGGCTCTGCTGGCAATTAACGCAGCAGCCGGCAAGGGCTTTCCTCGTAGGGAAGGGCTGGCTGGCAGCTGCCGTGGCAGGGCAGGAGCCCCGCCGAGGCTGCCGGGCTCCACCTGCCGCCACGAAGGCAGCAGTCGGGAGAGGCCCTGCCGGGCCCCGGATAGTGTCCGTCCCGCTCGGCGACCCCGCAACCCACCTTGACGTGCTCGTAGTAGCTGCCGGCGCCCAGTTGCTCTACGGAGCTGAAGGGGCCGCCGTGGCTGCGGATGGCCTCGGTCAGCTTTAAGGTGACGTAGTTCACCAGCCGCGACGCCTCGGACACGTCCTGGCGGTCTAGGGTGAGCCGCGCCAGCACCTCCCGGAGGCGTAAGGCTCCCGCTGCCGACGGAGGGCGGGGAACGGCCACGGCGGCAGCGGCCGCCCCGTCGGGCACCGCTGCTGGCCTCTGTGCCGCGGGGGCTCTGGTGCGTGGTGCCCTGCCCCGAGGGGCTGGGGGCGCCCTCCCGCCGTTCGCTGCCGGGCCCGCCGGCGGGCTCCTGACGGTGGAAGCCTGGCCGCGCCGGGCGGCTGCGACGGGCAGCGGCTCCGTTCCCCCTGGCTGCTGGGGGGTCGCGGCGCCGCCCGGGCTGCTACAGCCCTGTGAGGGGCTGCGGGCTACGGCCCTCGCTGCCCCCCGTCCCCGCGGGGCTGCGGGCCGTGCCCTGCGCCCGCCACGCTCCCCTCTGCCGCCGGCACCGTCCATTGCTTCCGCTCCGTCTCCGCAGGGCGGCGGACGCGGCACCAGCGGGGGCGATTTCCCGCCTCTGCCTTCAGACGAGTTCCTCTTCCAGGCAGCGCGTCCCCGTCGAGGAACCGAAACGGCCTCCACACTCGGGGAGACCCGAGCCCGCTGGGCTGCGCTGCGCTGCCCGCCTCGACCTGCCCCTGCCTGGCGGTCCATGAGCGGGAAAGCTCTGACAGCGGCAGCCGGGATGGGCCGGTCCGAGCCATCCCGGAACGCGTCCGACCGTCACCCGCCAATCACCTGCGCGCATTTTCCCGCTCGCCGGCGGGGCGAGAACAGGTCGAGCAGCATCGGTGACGCCGATGCCTCACCTGCCGCCCGCCAGCGCGACGGGCGGGGCTGCTCCGCACCGGGCTGCCCCGCACCGAGCTGCATCCGCCTCCCCCGCCCCCGAGCGGCAGAGGCGGGGCGGGCTGCGGCGGGCCCGCCCCCGAGAGAGAGAGGCTGGGCGGGCTGCGGCGGCCCCACCCCCGAGCGGGAGAGGCGGGGCGGGCTGCGGCGGCCCCGCCCCCGAGAGAGAGAGGCGGGGCGGGCTGCGGCGGCCCGCCCCGAGCGGGAGAGGCGGGGCGGGCTGCGGCGGCCCCGCCCCGTCCAGCTCTGCCTCGCCCCGCCCCGCTCCGTTCCGCGGTTCCGCTTCCGGTCGCGGGCCCGGGCCGGCTGCGGGGCGCTCTGCCTCTGCCGGCATGTTGTCGCGGAGCTGCTGGCGCCGCTTGGCTCTCCCCCCGGCTCCGCCGCTCAGGCACCGCCGGGCGGGCAGTGAGGTGGCGGCGGGGACGCAGCGGTACGACGTGGTGGTGATCGGCGGGGGCCATGCAGGGACGGAGGCGGCGGCGGCGGCCGCTCGCGGCGGGGCGCGCACGCTGCTGCTCACGCACAGGATCAGCACCATCGGTGAGGCCCGCGGCGTGCCGGGGGCACGGGCGGGCTCGGGGGGGCGGGAGGGAGCTGCCGCGGGGGGCCGGCCCGGCCGCGGTTGTGTGCGCCGTGGGCGCCGGGTGCGGAGGTCGGTGGTGAGCGGCGTCCGCCCGTGCCTAGGGGAGATGTCCTGCAACCCCTCCTTCGGCGGCATCGGGAAGGGGCACCTCATGCGGGAGGTGGACGCGCTGGACGGGCTGTGCGGGCGGCTCTGCGACCGCTCCGGCGTGCACTACAAAGTGCTGAACCGCTGCAAGGGCCCTGCCGTCTGGGGCCTCCGCGCCCAGATCGACCGCGGCCGCTACAAGGAGCTGATGCAGGTGAGAGCGGCGGCGCCGGGGCGGGCGGCGGCCGAGCCCCCTCCTGCCCCCCGCCGGGGCGGCCGCAAGAGAGACTTGGCTGCGCCGGGGGGGCGCAAGGAGCTGCCTGTGGGAGCCCCGCTGAGGCCGGGCAGTCACAGCGCTGCTGTGCGGGGGTGGCCCTGGCACTGCCCCGTTGAGGGAGACCCTCACGGTGCGCAGGCACAGCCGCAGGGGCAGCTGCCGCTTCCGTGGTGGAGGGGAGGGCGTCTGGACAGCTCTGTCCCAGTCTCAGGCAGTGGTATTTGCCCACTTGCCCCACAGCAGGTAAGCTCCCGTGTGCAGGCAGCCCTGGACAAAACCATCAGAGGGCTGGAGTCCCTCCTGTGCAGGCTGAGGCAGTTGGGGCTGTGCAGGCTGGAGAGGAGAAGGCTCCCAGGAGACCTAACTGTGGCCTTCCAGGAGCTGCAGGGGGCTGCAGGAAAGCTGGGGAGGGACTTGTGAAGGTGTCAGGGAGGGATAGGACTGCGGGGGATGGAGCAGAACTAGGAGTGGGGAGATTGAGATTGGCTGTGAGGAAGAAGTTGTTGCCCAGGAGGGTGGTGAGAGCCTGGCCCAGGCTGCCCAGGGAGGTGGTGGAAGCCTCCTGCCTGGAGGTGTTTGCAGCCAGGCTGGAGGTGGCTGTGAGCAGCCTGCTGTGGTGTGAGGTGTCCCTGGGCATGGCAGGGGGTTGGGGCTGGCTGAGCCTGGGGGTCCCTTCCAGCCCTGGCAGCTCTCTATGACCTGGCAGGGATGGCAAAGGGAGGAGAGCAGCAGATGGTGTGGAAGTCAGCAGGGCTTGGGGCTGCCCCTCGTGCCTCCTACCTTGCTGACTCCTGCAGTGCCTCCTCCCCTGACAGAAGGAGATCCTCAGCACCCCGCTGCTGACGGTCCGAGAGGCGTCTGTGGAGGATCTGCTCTTGGCAGAGCCCGCGGCAGACCGTGCTGGCAAGTGCCAGGTCACCGGAGTGGTGCTGGGTACGTTCTGCTGCCTGCCCCCCTGCCCAGCTCATCGAGCCCCACTGACCACCCAGCCCTGTCTGATCAGCCAACCAACCCCCCGTGCCAGGTGCCTCACCCGCTGCCAAGGGCCTCACCCGGCTGCTCTGAAACACCTAACACCCACAGCCCCCCCAGCACTCCTCACGGGGCTTGTGCCCCTGCCCAGCCCCGTGCCCAGCCCCGTGCCCAGCCCCGTGCCCCAGCCCCGTGCCCCAGCCCCGTGCCCCAGCCCCGTGCCCAGCCCCTGCCCCAACCCCTGCCCATCCCCGTGCCCAGCCCCCTGCCCCCCGTGCCCCAGCCCTGTGCCCAGCCCCCTGCCCCATCCCCGTGCCCCAGCCCCATGCCCATCCCTGTGCCCCAGCCCCGTGCCCATCCCTGTGCCCCAGCCCCGTGCCCATCCCTGTGCCCCATCCCGTGCCCATCCCGTGCCCCAGCCCTGCCCATCCCAGCCCCGTGCCCCAGCCCATCCCTGTGCCCCAGCCCCCTGCCCCAGCCCCGTGCCCATCCCTGTGCCCCATCCCTGTGCCCCAGCCTCCTGCCCCAGCCCCATGCCCAGCCCTGTGCCCCAGCCCCCTGCCCAGCCCCGTGCCCAGCCCCGTGCCCAGCCCCATGCCCAGCCCTGTGCCCCAGCCCTGTGCCCCAGCCCCATGCCCAGCCCTGTGCCCCAGCCCCCTGCCCCAGCCCCATGCCCAGCCCTGTGCCCCAGCCCCCTGCCCAGCCCCGTGCCCATCGCTGTGCCCTGCTCCGGATGCCCTTGCCTGCCTGGCGGGGCTCCGAGCGCCCCCTGGCGGCGGCTGCGCGCTGAGCCGCGGCCGTTGCAGGGGACGGCGGCGCGGTGCGGGCCGGCAGCGTGGTGGTGACTGCGGGCACCTTCCTGCGGGGCACGCTGCTGGTGGGGCTGCAGAGGCAGGCGGCCGGGCGCCTGGGGGAGCGGCCCGCCCTGGCCCTGGCACGCACCCTGGAGCAGCTGGGCTTCGCCATGGGCAGGCTGAAGACCGGCACCCCCCCGCGCCTGGCCAAGGACTCCATCGACTTCAGGGGGCTGGAGGAGCGGGCGGCCGACAACCCCCCGGTGCCCTTCAGCTTCCTCAGCAAGGCTGTCTGGATCAAGGTGGGGCTGGGCAGGGGGGCTGAGCAGGGGGGCTGAGCTGCCTTCCTGCTGCAGGTGCATGTTCTGGGGACAGGCTGGGAGAGACTTGGGGCTGTGCAGTATGGAGAGGAGAAGGCTCCCAGGAGACGTTCTGGAGTTGCTTGCAGCCAGGCTGGATGTGGCTGTGAGCAACCTGCTGTGGTGTGAGGTGTCCCTGGGCATGGCAGGGGGTTGGGACTGGCTGAGCCTTGAGCTCCCTTCCAGCCCTGACAAGGGCCATTATAAAACCATTTCTGTGAGGATTTCTGCAGAGGGATGGAGCTGCTCTGCTGTGAGGACAGACTGAGAGAGTTGGGGTTGTGCAGGCTGGAGAGGAGAAGGCTCCCAGGAGACCTCATTGTGGCCTTCCAGGAGCTGCAGGGGGCTCCAAGAAAGCTGGGGAGGGACTTGTGAGGGTGTCAGGGAGGGATAGGTCTGGGGTCTTCTCTTCTTGGCCTGCTTTGGGGCCATGTCCAAGCTCTGACTGCTCCTATTCAAAGGCTCAGAGGTGTCAGGGGTTGGAAGGGACCTCTGGAGAGCTGCCAGCCCAAGCCCCTGCCAGAGCAGGAGCAGAGAATCCAGCACAGGGCCCACAGAACACATCCAGACAGGGCTGGGAAGGCTCCAGAGCAGGAGACTCCACAACCTCTCTGGGCAGCCTGCTCCAGGGCTCTGGCAGCCTCCCAGGGCAGAAGTTCCTCCTCCTGCTGAGCTGCAACCTCCTGGGCTGCAGTTTCCATCCACTGCTCCTTGTCCTGTCCCAGGGTGCAGCTGAGCAGAGCCTGTCCCCTGCCTCCTGCCCCCCAGCCCTCAGCCTTGATAGCCATTGATCAGATCCCTCTCAGCCTTCTCCTCTGCAGACTGCACAGCCCCAGGGCTCTCAGCCTCTCCTCCCCAGGCAGTGCTGCAGTCCCTTCAGCAGCCTTGGAGCCTCCCTTGGCCTCTCTCCAGCAGATCCCTGCTTACTCAGGCAGTGACCCAGCTGCCATGGGAGGGCCCTCAGAGGCTCTCCAGCAGAGCTGCTGAGGAAGAGCCCGGTGCTGGGGGTGATGTGGAGCTCTGTTCCCCTGCAGCCAGAGGCTCAGCTGCCCTGCTACCTGACCCGCACCACCCCCAGGGCCCGGCAGTCGTCCTGGACAACCTGCACCTCAACAGCCACGTCAGGGAGACCACCAGGGGCCCAAGGTAAGGCTGTGTCTGCATGCAGCAGCCTGCCTGGGGTGACCTGCCCCTCTGCAGGGCTGTCTGCTGCTCTGCTGCCGGGCAGGGCTGCTGCTCAGGCGCTGCCGCCGCAGGTACTGCCCCTCCCTGGAGGCCAAGGTCCTGCGCTTCCCCCACCGAGAGCACCAGGTCTGGCTGGAGCCCGAGGGCCTGGACTCCGGAGTCATCTACCCCCAGGGCTTGTCCATGACCCTGCCCCCTGAGCTGCAGGAGCAGGTGATCAGGGCCATCCCGGGCTTGGAGAGAGCCAGGATGCTGCAGCCAGGTGAGGGGGGCGAGGTGTCCGGCCCCTGCTGAAGAGCTGCTGCTGGGGAGAGGGTGGCCAGGCCGGGGTGGGGAAGCTGAGCCTCATCCTTGGGTGCAGGGAAGCTTTCCCTTGGGGATCTTGCTTGCCTTGGGAATCTGTCTTCCCTTGGGCATGATTTTGCTTTCCTTGATGATATGTTTTCTCCTTGGTGGTGCCTTTCCTCCCTGGGTGATTTCTTTCCTCCCTGGGTGGTTTGCTGCCTCCCTGGGTGGTTTGCTGCCTCCCTGGGTGGTTTGCTGCCTCCTTTGGTCATTTGTTGCCTCCCTGGGTGGTTTGTTGCCTCCCTGGGTGTTTTTTTCCCTCTCTGGGTGGTTTGTTGCCTCCCTGGGTGGTTTGCTGCCTCCCTGGGTGGTTTGCTGCCTCCCTGGGTGGTTTGCTGCCTCCCTGGGTGGATCTTTTCCATCAGCAATGGCAGCTGGCAGCCAGAGCCGTGGTGCCCCAGCTGGCAGCTTGCAGGCAGGCAGGCAGGGGCCGTGCAGGGCCTGCCCCAGGAGCTCTCTGCTTGCTTGCCACAGGCTATGGGGTGCAGTATGACTTCCTGGACCCGCGGCAGCTGACTGCCTCCCTGGAGTCTCGCCTGGTGCAGCGCCTCTTCTTTGCAGGCCAAGTGAATGGCACCACAGGCTATGAGGAAGCTGCAGCCCAGGTGAGTGCAGCCCTGCCCCCACCCGCCCCTGGGGCACCAGCCCTTGGCACACAGCTCTGCTGCTGAGGTCACAGAGCGGTAGGGGTGGGAAGGGAGCAACAGAGAGCAGCCAGTGCAGCCCCCTGCCAGAGCAGCACACCCAGGGCAGGCCACACAGCAGTGCCTCCAGAGTGGGTCTTGAATGTGGCCAGAGCTGCTCTCTGGGCAGCCTGCTCCAGGGCTCCAGCACCCTCACGGTGAAGCTCTTCCTCTTGTTGAGGTGGAACTCCCTGGGTTCCAGTTTGCCTGCACTGCCCCTTGTCCTGGCACAGGGCACCACTGGCAGGAGGGGTTCTGGCCTGGGCTGCTCACCTCCTCCCAGCCCTGCACAGATGCTTTCCCTTCGGCTGAGCGTTGCTGTAGCCGAGGCTGCAGCGGCAGGAGGCCCTGGAAGCGCTGCCCCAGGCTCCGCTCCTGCCAGCAGGGGCCGAGGAGCCCCTCGGGCGGGGGGGTGGCGAGGAAGAGGCTGCCAGGTGCCTGCCCCAGGCCCCCTGCAGGCCGCACCGTGAGCCCGGGGCCGCGCTCAGCCCGGGGCCGCGCCCAGCCCGGGGCCGCACCGAGCCGCGCCTCGCTGTCTGCCCGCCAGGGGGTGCTCGCCGGCATCAACGCCTGCCTGCGGGCGCGGGGCAAGCCTCCCTTCCTGGTCAGCCGCACCCAGGGCTACCTGGGGGTCCTGATCGACGACCTGACCACGCTGGGCACGGCCGAGCCCTACCGCATGTTCAGCAGCCGCGTGGAGTTCCGCGTGGCGCTGCGGCCGGACAACGCCGACGCCAGGCTCACGCCGCGAGGTACTGCGCTGCCTGCCTGCCCTCACAGCCCTGCCTGCCCTCACAGCCCTGCCTGCCCTGCTTGCCCTCAGAGCCCTGCCTGCACTGCCTGCCCTGCCCTGCCCTCCCTGCCTGCCCTGCCTGCCCTCACAGCCCTGCCTGCCCTCAGAGCCCTGCCTGCCCTGCCTGCCCTTAGAGCCCTGCCCTGCCCTGCCTGCCCTGCCCTGCCCTCCCTGCCTGCCCTGCCTGCCCTCACAGCCCTGCCTGCCCTCAGAGCCCTGCCTGCCCTCAGAGCCCTGCCCTGCCTGCACTGCCTGCCCTGCCCTGCCCTGCCCTGCCTGCCCTGCCCTGCCCTGCCCTCCCTGCCCTGTCCTGCCCTGCCCTGCCCTGCCCTGCCCTGTCTGGGGGCACAGGCACAGATTCACAGCCACACTCAGGCTGGGAGAGAGCCTGAGGGTGCCCAAGGCCAACCATCAGCCCTGCTCTGCAAGGCTCAGCCCTAAACCACAGCCCCAAGCCCCACAGCCAAACCACCTTCAAACACAGCCAGCCCTGGGCACTCCACCACCTCCCTGCCCAGCACATCCCAAGCCCTCAGCACTCTTGTGCCTAAGCTCCACTCTCAACCTCCCCAGGGGCAGCTTGAGGCTCTGCCCTCTTCTTCTCTCACTAATGCCCTGGCAGCAGAGAGCAGCAGCAGCCTCTGCACAACCTCCTTGCAGGGAGCTGCAGGCAGCCAGGAGCTCTCCCCTCAGCCTCCTCTCTTGCCCACTAACCAGCCCCAGCTCCTTCAGCCTCTCTCCAGCACATTGCTTCTCCAGGCCCTTCCCAGCTTCCTTGCCCTCCTCTGCCCTGGCTCCAGCACCTCCACAGCTCTCTGCCACTCAGCTGCCCAGAGCTGGACACAAGGCTCCAGGTGTGGGCTGCCCAGAGCTGAGTGCCAGGGGACAATCCCCTCCCTGCTGCTGCTGGACACAGCATTGCTGAGCCCAGCCAGGAGGCCTTTGGCTCTCTTGGCCCCTGGGCACACTGCTGGCTCCTCTTCAGCTGCTTGCCCAGCAGCACCCCCAGGTCCCTTTCTGCCAGCAGCTTTCCAGCCACACTGCCCCAAGCCTGCAGCCTTGCTTGGGTGGTTGTGCCCCCAGGGCAGGACCTGGCACCTGGCCTGGGTGAAGCTGCTCCTGTGGCTGATGCTCCCTGCTCCCTGCAGGCTTTGAGGAGGCTGGGTGTGTGTCCCAGCAGCGATATGAGCAAGCAGTGAGGATGAGAGCTGCCTTGGAGGATGGCATTGCAGCACTCAAGTCCCTGCAGTTCAGCAGCTCCAGGTGGTCTCAGCTGATACCACAAGTTCCCATCAGCAGCAGCCGAAGGTCTCCTGCCAGGTGAAGGTTACAGCCCTGCAGCTCTCTGCTCTCACCTGCCCCTGCAGCAGCACATCTGCCCAGTGCTTTCACACTGTCTGTCTGTCCCTCCTGAAGCCATCAGTAGAAGCACAGAATTGTGATGGTTGGAAAAGACCTCCAGCATCAATTCCCAGCCATCAGCCCAGCACCTCTGTGCCCAGGGGCCATGGCCACACACCTCCAGGCAGGAGGCTTCCACCACCTCCCTGGGCAGCCTGGGCCAGGCTCTCACCACCCTCCTGGGCAACAACTTCTTCCTCACAGCCAATCTCAATCTCCCCACTTCTAGTTCTGATCCATCCCCCCCACTCCTATCCCTCCCTCACACCCCAGAGCAGAGGGGCAGGATCCTATCCCTCCACCTCTGCCAGTGCCCATTGCTGGCTCCCTGTCCCAGGCCTGATTCCTGCCCCCCTCAGAGGTGTCCCAGACCCCTATTCCTCCCTGACACCCTCACAAATCCCTCCCCAGCTTTCCTGCAGCCCCCTGCAGATCCTGGAAGGCCACAATGAGGTCTGCTGGGAGCCTTCTCCTCCCCTCCAGCCTGCACAACCCCAGCTCTCAGCCTGTCCCCATGGCAGAGCAGCTCTTCAAGGTTTGAGCAGCTGCTCAGTGTGCTGAGAGGAGGCAGCTGGGAGCTGAGCTTGGCTCTGCACTTGTCCAGGCCTGTGCTGAGCTGTTTGCAGGTTGGAGCAGGCTACAGCTGTGCATCTGCCTGCCACAGGTGACTCCTTCCTGCCAGGAAAACTTAGCTCTTGTTTCCCACAGTGCCTTTGACATCCTTCGATACCCAGAGGTCACCATGGACGTTCTGGCAAGGGCTGTCCCAGAGCCCCTGGCAGAGCTTGCTCAGTGGAGGGAGCTGGCTGAGAGGCTGAAAATAGAAGGTAGAGTGCCAGGGTTGGGGTCTCTGAGGGCTGGGATCTGCCCTTGGCTGGATGAGGGCTGAGCTGCTCCATTGTTGCCGCTCAGGGAGCTGAGGCAAACATTTTCCCACAGCCCTGTGTGCTCTGCTGAGCTCCACTCTGGGGCTGGGAGCAGTTCTTCCTGCTGCCTCCTGGCTCTCTCCTTGCTGCTCTGCCAGCCAGGCATCCTTTGGTGGGATGAGAGGGAAAGCCAAGCCCTCTGCCCTCACTTCCTGCAGTGAATCCAAGAGTATGGGCTGCTGCCCCAGCCCTGGAGGTGTCTGCAGCCAGGCTGGAGGTGGCTGTGAGCAACCTGCTGTGGTGTGAGGTGTCCCTGCCCATGGCAGGGGCTTGGAGCTGGCTGAGCTCCCTTCCAGCCCTGGCAGCTCTGTGGTTCTATGTGGGTTGGGCTCTTTCAATCTGTGAGGCTGAAAACTTCCTTAGGAGCTTCTGAGCACCTGGGAGGTCACTGCCCCAGGAGTGCCCTGCCAGGGCTCTGCTGCTGCAGGCACCCCACAGGATGCTGCGGGGCCGGAGGGCTCTGACCTGCCTCTGCCTGCTCTGCATCACAGCTGCTTATGAGTGGTGTGTGGCCAACCAGAAGCAGGAGATGGAGGAAGTCCTTTGTGATGAAGCCCTGCAGCTGCCAGAGGACCTGGATTACTTTGCCATCGATGCCTCCCTCTCAGCAGAGGTGAGGGAGAAGCTGGACGCCAGCCGGCCCCGGACGGTGAGTGCCCAGGCTGGGCTGGGCTGGGCTGGGCTGGGCTGGGCTGGGAGGGAGCTGCAGAGCTCAGCCCAAGGCCTCTGCACCCAGCAGGGACAGCCCCAACTCCAGCAGCTTGCCCACAGCCCTCTCCAGCCTCCCCTT
The DNA here is from genome assembly GCA_011125475.1 of Melanerpes aurifrons. Taxonomy (NCBI): domain Eukaryota; kingdom Metazoa; phylum Chordata; class Aves; order Piciformes; family Picidae; genus Melanerpes; species Melanerpes aurifrons. The sequence continues at coordinate 863,053 of WWNC01000060.1, forward strand.
CAACAGCTCCAGGCAGGGAGCCTCAACCACCTCCCTGGGCAACCTGGGCCAGGCTTCCACCACCCTCCTGCTGCACAACTTCTTCCTCACCTCCAAGCTCAAGCTGCTCTGCTCTGCTCTGCAGCCCTTGGCCCTGCTGCTGGCCCTGCAGGCCTTTGCCAACAGTCTCTCTGCAGCCTTCTTGCAGCCCCTTCAGCTCCTGCCAGGCTGCTCTGAGCTCTGCCTGCAGCCTTCTCTTCTCCAGGCTGCACACCCCCAGCTCCCTCAGCCTGGCCTGGCAGCAGAGCTGCTCCAAGCCCCTCAGCATTCTCCTGGCCTCCTCTGCAGCCTCTCCCTCAGCTCCAGGTCCTTGCTGTGCTGAGGGCTGCAGAGCTGCACCCAGCCCTGCAGGGGAGGTCTCAGCAGAGCCAAGGGGCAGAATCCCCTCTCTGGCTCTGCTGGCAGAGCTGCTTTGGGTGCAGCCCAGGCTGCCCTTGGCCTTCAGTGCTGCAGGTTCACACTGCCTGCTCCTGCCCAGCTTCTCCCCCCCCAGCACCCCCAGGTCCTTTTCCTCAGGGCTGCTTTCTCTCCCCTCCTCCCCCAGCCTCTGTTGCCAGTGAGGATTGTCCCAGCCCAGCTGCAGAGCCCTGCACTTGCTCCTGTTGGACCTCCTGAGGTTCACCTGGGTTCACCTCTGCAGCCTGTCCAGGTGCCCCTGATCCCATCCTGCCCCTCTGGGGTGTGGGCAGCAGCTCTCAGCTGGGTGCCAGCAGCTCTCAGTGGGTACCAGCAGCTCTCAGTGGGTGCCAGCAGCTCTCAGCTGGGTGCCAGCAGCTCTCAGTGGCTGCCAGCAGCTCTCAGCTGGGTGCCAGCTGCTCTCAGTGGGTGCCAGCAGCTCTCAGTGGGTGCCAGCAGCTCTCAGCTGGGTGCCAGCTGCACACTGCTGCTGTGCTTCCAGTCTCCCTCTCTGTGTCCTTGCTGCAAACAGGATCCAGCACAGGCCCCAGCACAGATGCTGGCCCCCAGCAGGGCTGAGCAGCACTGCAGTGTGTCTCCCCCAGGGGCAGGAGGAGGGCAGGAGGAGGCCAGGAGTGCCCAGAGCTGTGTCTGCCCCCTCTGCCAGGCTGCAGCTGTGCCCCTGGTGACCTCTGGCTGTCTCCCCCACAGGTCGGAGCCCTCGGCCGCATCCCCGGTGTCACCCCGGCTGCTGTGGTCAACCTGCTGAGGTTTGTCAAGGCTCAGCACCACAAGGCCCAGAAGCCCAAAGCTTCCCCTGGGGCTGGCAGGCCTCCAGCAGGGCAATGAGCTCAGAGGAAGGCAGCTGCCCCCGGGCAGAAGCCGGCAGAGCCTCCTGAAGGGGCCCCGGGGCGCCATGGCTGCAGCCCCTCCTGCAAGGTCACCTGTGGCAGAGGTGCCAGCTGCAGCCAGAGCAGGGGCACTTGTGTGCCCTGGCAGGGGCCCTGAGCTCCACAGGGATGAGGCATGTGTGTTCAGTGTGTGCTCAGGAAGCTAGCTGCAGCCCCTGGTGTTCCACCTGGAGGACTGGAGGGGAAGGGCTCAGAGTTGTGCTCCCTGAGGGCCAGCATCTGCTGGGAGGCCTCCTGGGAAGCAGAGAGTGCTGCTGGCCCAGCTGCCTGAGGGCTGCCACCCTGCTGCCTGAGGGCTGGCACCCTGCTGGTTCAGCTGCCTGAGGGCTGCCACCCTGCTGCCTGAGGGCTGCCACCCTGCTGGCCCAGCTGCCTGAGGGCTGCCACCCTGCTGGCCAGCTGCCTGAGGGCTGCCACCCTGCTGCCTGAGGGCTGCCACCCTGCTGGCCCAGCTGCCTGAGGGCTGCCACCCTGCTGCCCAGGGCAGCACAGGGGAGCTGCAGCTGGGGAGTGGCTGCCGGTGGGTTGGGTGTCCCTGGCTGGGCAGCCGCTGCCAGGCTGTGGCCTTTTGCTCTGCTGTCAGCCAGCAGCAGCCACTTGGCTCTGGAGATGTGAGCCACACCCAGGGCTGAGGTGGGGTAGGAGAATGTGTGATGGAAGCCCTGGGGGAGCACCTTCTGGCAAATAAAGCTCACCTTGAAGCTTGGAGCAGCACCTGGGTGTCCCTCAGCTTTCAGCAGAGCCTTGGTGGTATCCCTGGGTCAGAGCTGGGGTGGGGGTGAGCTGCTGAGGGCAGCTGGAGAGACAGCTGGGGCCTGGGGAGGGTGCTGAGGAAGGTGGGGACCATGCCAGAGCCTGCCCCAGGGGCCTCAGCTCCAGCAGGCTGGTGGCTCACAGGCACCTGCCCTCAGTCCACTGAGCAGTAGGGGGGGGGAGGCTGGGAGGTGACCTGCTGGAGAGCAGCCCCAAGGAGAAGGAGCTGGGGGGCAGCAAGGTCTGCAGGGCACAGCAGTGGGCCCTGGGGGCATTCAGAGGAGTGTGGCCAGCAGAGCCAGGGAGAGCAGAATAGAATGGACCAGAGCAGGTTGGAAGAGACCTTCAAGGTCATCCAGGCCAACCTCTCACCCAGCACCACTGTGGTGAAGAGGTTATTCAGTTTATGAATATGAAATATGAATTATGAAAGTATTAGTTTTGTTAATTATCAAACTGTTCCTAACCGATGAATCACCAACTGCTGGACGTGTTCTGGTGCACGCTCCTGAAATACATTCCACAGGTCCCTTAGTGGTGTGGTTAGGACTTCATTGAACTGTCTCTAAACCCTTTCTGTATTCACATAACAAAGGGTGCAGTTCCGCCGCTTGGCCACTAGATGGCGGCGGGACGCGGGCGGCTCCTGGCTGTACACAGCAGTATCACAATCTTGCTGTGCGTCAGCGCTTACGCTGCTGGGCGCGGAGACTTTGAACTGAGGGCTAGTGGGGGGGAAGCACGCGGGAGATGTTCGACTCCCTCCAGACAGCAGGGATCGGTCCTGGTCGGGGTCGGTCCGTGGGGTCGGCGCTCAAAGTCGGCTCGCACGGCAGGGCGGGACGACGGTGGCCGGTAGGCGGGCTCGGATGACGCGGCAGCAGGCAAAGCTACGGGGGTCGGCCCAACCACGGCGCGTTCTCGGGGCTGATGCAAACAGCCTCGGGGAGAGACTGCGGCTGCGTTAGGCAGCGGATTCTCGTCTACTGAGCTTAAAGGAGCAGCAGGACGCTCGGAACGGTCCCGGGTTCGGTGCAGCATAGGCGCGGACAATGCCTTAGTCCTCCCTGAGGTTCACAGGACTCAGAGCGGCACTCGGCGGCTCCTCAGAGCGGCACTCGGCGGCTCCTCAGAGCGGCACACGTGGAGGCTCCTCAGAGTGGCACTTGGAGGCTCCTCAGAGCGGCACACATGGAGGCTCCTCAGAGTGGCACTTGGAGGCTCCTCAGAGCGGCACTTGGCGGCTCCTCAGAGCGGCACACTCGGCGGCTCCTCAGAGCGGCACACATGGAGGCTCCTCAGAGCGGCACTCGGCGGCTCCTCAGAGCGGCACACATGGAGGCTCCTCAGAGCGGCACACATGGAGGCTCCTCAGAGCGGCACTTGGAGGCTCCTCAGAGCGGCACTTGGCGGCTCCTCAGAGCGGCACTCGGCGGCTCCTCTCCCGCTACAGCGGGGCTAGGCATACATGGACTCAGTATCGATGGAGTCCCTTCTCCCCGGCAACTGGGCAGATCTTACCCGCGGGGGTCGGTCCAGTCCTCCGGTGGCACGGTGGGCTCTCCCGGTCGGTACAACTGGCTGTAGCGATGCTGGGCTCTTCAGCATCGCTAAGGTCCTCCCTCTGTGCTTCTTCACCATGCAGAGGCTTCCAGTGTGCGTGCAGGTATGACAGAAGCTAACAACAATAAGCTCAATGGCAAAGGCTGCAGCTGGAGAGTTGCTCTCTGGAGCAAGCACAGAGACAAAGTGAATGAGGGGGCAACATGTTCACCAACTGGGGTGACACTTACAGATTCCTCGAGGCTGGACTTGACCAATGGGCACTCTCATGAACAACTGGCTCCAGCCTACAGAAAGCATGGAGCTAGGATTATGCCATACTTGGTGTCAGCACGAGCGCTGCATGCGCTGGGTGCCTGCTGGCCTGGCTGATGCCTTGGCTTTTGTCTTCCTCCTGGAGGAGGGGGAACTTGTCCACATGCTGGGACAAGATTCAGTATCTGGGCATAATGTGCCTTCACCACAACCACCTGATCAACTCAACCATGGCACCAAGCACCCCATCCAGGCTCCTCCTGAGCACCTCCAGGGATGGTGACTCCACCACCTCCCTGGGCAGCACACCCAGTGGGCAATCACTCTCTCTGTGTAGAACTTCTTCCTAACATCCAACCTGAACCTCCCCTGGCACAGCTTGAGACTGTGTCCTCTTGTTCTGGTGCTGGTTGCCTGGGAGAAGAGACCAACCCCCACCTGGCTACAACCTCCCTTCAGGGAGTTGGAGAGAGCAATGAGGTCTGCCCTGAGCCTCCTCTTCTCCAGGCTAAGCAACCCCAGCTCCCTCAGCCTCTCCTCACAGGGCTGTGCTCCAGACCCCTCCCCAGCTTTGTTGCCCTCCTCTGGACACCTTCAAGTCTCTCAATGTCCTTCTTGAACTGAGGGGCCCAGAACTGGACACAGGACTCAAGGTGTGGCCTAACCAGTGCAGTGTACAGGGGCAGAATGACCTCCCTGCTCCTGCTGGCCACACTGTTCCTGATGCAGCCCAGGATGCCATTGGCCTCCTGGCTGCCTGGGCACACTGCAGGCTCATGTTCATCTTACCATCAACCAGCACCCCCAGGGCCCTCTCTGCCTGGCTGCTCTCAGCCACTCTGACCCCAGCCTGTAGCACTGCCTGGGGTTGTTGTGGCCAATGTGCAGAACCTGGCACTTGGATGTGTTCAATCTCCTGCCCTTGGCCTCTGCCCAGCTGCCCAGCCTGTCCAGGTCCCTCTGCAGAGCCTCTCTACCCTCCAGCAGAACAACTCCTGCCCCCAGCTTGGTGTCATTCACTGCTGATGGACTCAATACCCTCATCCAGATCATCAATGAAGATATTGAACAGGCTGGGGCCCAGCACTGATCCCTGGGGCACACCACTGGTGCCTGGCTGCCAGCTGGCTGTGGCACCATTCACCACCACTCTCTGGGCTCAGCCTCCAGCCAGTTCCTAACCCAGCTCAGAGAGCTGCTGTCCCAGCCAGGGGCTGACAGCTTGGCCAGCAGTTTGCTGTGGGTGTGCTGCAGTCCAGGCAGACCCCACCCACAGCCTGCCCCACACCCACCAGGCAGTCCCTGGGCGTGGAAGGAGATCAGGCTGGTCAGGCAGGAGCTGCCCTTCCTGAATCCCTGCTGGCTGGGCCTGAGCCCTTGGCCATGCTGTCAGTGCTGTGTGACTGCACTCAGGATGACTGTTCCATAACCTTGCCTGGCACTGAGGTCAGGCTGACAGCTCTGGAATTCCCTGGCTCATCCAACCTGCCCTTCCTGTGGATGGGCATCACCTTGGCAGCTTCCAGGCCTCTGGGACCTCCCCAGTGAGCCAGGACTGCTGAGAAATGATGGAGAGTGGCTTGGAGCTCATCTGCCAGCTCTCCTCCTCCTCTGCTCTGCCCTGCTGAGACCTCACCTGCAATATTGCATCCAGCTCTGGGCTGCCAGCTCAGGAGGGACAGGGATCTGCTGGAGAGAGCCCAAGGGAGGCTCCAAGGCTGCTGAAGGGACTGCAGCACTGCCTGGGGAGGAGAGGCTGAGAGCCCTGGGGCTGTGCAGTCTGCAGAGGAGAAGGCTGAGAGGGATCTGATCAATGGCTATCAAGAGCTGAGGGCTGGGGGCAGGAGGGAGGGGACAGGCTCTGCTCAGCTGCACCCTGGGATAGGCCAAGGGGCAGTGGATGTGAGGAAGAAGTTGTTGCCCAGGAGGGTGGTGAGAGCCTGGCCCAGGCTGCCCAGGGAGGTGGTGGAAGCCTCCTGCCTGGAGGTGTTTGCAGCCAGGCTGGAGGTGGCTGTGAGCAACCTGCTGTGGTGTGAGGTGTCCCTGCCCATGGCAGGGGGTTGGGCTGAGCCTTGGGGTCCCTTCCAGCCCTGAGAATCATTCTCTGACTCATCACAGCTGTCTGAGGGCTGTGCCGGGGGGGGGGGAAGCTTTCTCCTCCTCACTAACCAAGGGTCCCCAGGAGGCAGCAGACCTCCTGAAGACACAAGGTGCAGCCTGCAGGTCAGAGCCTTCCCCTGCCCTCAGCACTGGGTCAGCCATGCCAGGCTGGACCTGCAGAGGTTGTGCTGCAGGCTCCAGGCTGCCTGAACCCCAGCAGCTCCTCCCCCCGGCTGCCAGCTCCACACTGCTGCCCCTGGCAGGGCAGAGCAGCTGGGCAGTGGGGCAGCCCCTGGGGGCCACTGCCTGCTGAGTCGCTGCATGCAGGCAGGGGGGGAGGGGTCAGGAGCTCTCCTGGCATCACCTCTGCCTCTCAGGCTGCAGGGCCATGGAATGAGCCTTCTCTCTCCTCCCTTTCCCACCTGCCCTGCAGGCTTAGCCCTGCACATGTTGCTGTGAGGGAGGAGAGAGCTGTGGGTGCCCATCAGAGGCTGCTTCTGCAGTCAGCATCGTGTAGTCACCTCACAGGGTGTCTGGCCCTTCCTCAGGGCCACGAGGATGAGGAGGGGTCTGCAGCATCTCTCTTTGAGGGGAGGCTGAGAGCTGGGGCTCCTGAACCCACTCAGGCAGCCTCTGAGGCCTCAGCCTGTGAGCTGCCCAGGCTCACACGTGGCCTTGCCCTCAGCTTTCCAGTCTGCATCCCTCCAGAGTCAGGCCCTCCCCCCTGCAGGAGAGGGTCTGCAGCAGCCCCCTCAGCAGGCTGCCAGTGGCTCCCTGAGAGAAGCCTGCAGGGCTCAGCCCAGGCTGCTGGGGAGAGCTGAGGCAGATGGGGTGCAGGTGCTCGTGCCTGGCCACAGGGGCAGCTCCCAGCACCGGCCTCAGGAGGCTCTGTCGAGGGTTGAGGGGAAGGCCTCAAGCCTTCTTCCCCCCCCAGTAAGTAAAGGGAAGAAAAGTGAAAAGAAAACCCAGCCAACCCCAGGCAGATTAGGAAGGGAGCGTGGGAACGTGCTGCACGTACAAGCCCGGCTGCAGGGTACGGAGAGCTGTGCACCAGTTACAGGGCCATGGACACAGAAGCATGCAGCAGAGTAACACAGCAATGAGAGTCCCTCCCCCGCCGGGAGGAAGGGGTCCCCCTGCACCCCCTTCTCTCCCCTTTCTCCCCAAAGAGGGTCAGAAAGAGAGAAAAGGAATAGTTGTTAATTACAAGCAGTTATGTGGTAGCAGAGGCCTCGTCTGCCCGAGGTCAGGCTGGCCCAAAGCCCAGCGCCGCAAGCTGCGGAAGGAGAAAGTGCCAGGCTGAGACCAAGTCTCTGCTGAACTCGGAGGTCAGAGTTGCTTTCTACCAACACACCGAGGAAATCAGCTTAGACCTGTCCCCTGTTCACAAAGCATTCGGCCATGGTGTCCCTTCCCTCAACGGCACTGCCTCAGACGGGCACAGGCTCCTTGGCAGGCAGCCCTGGGCACAGCTGGGCAGGAGGCCACTCCAGGGGGCAGCACAGCGCTGCCCAGGCTGCACTGCGGGGCTGGGAGCTGCTCCCAGCCAGGCACCTCCCCCACAGCCAGGGCTGAGCTGGAGCAGGGCATCAGCAAAAGGACAGCAGCAGACTGGGGGGCTTTCAATAAATGAATTTAATGAAGTTTAATGACATTTAATGAAATTTACTGACATTTAATGAAGTTTAACGAAATTTACTGAAATTTAATAAAATTTACTGAAATTTAGTTTAATGAAATTTAATGAAATTCACTAAAATTTAATGAAATTTACTGAAATTTAATGAAGTTTAATGAAATTTATGAAATTTACTGAAATTTAATGAAGTTTAATGAAATTTAATGAAGTTTAATGAAACTTAATGAAATTTAATGAAGTTTAATGAAACTTAATGAAATTTAATGAAGTTTAATGAAATTTAATGCAGTTTAATGAAATTCACTGAAATTTAATGAAATTTACTGAAATTTAATGAAGTTTAATGAAATTTATGAAATTTACTGAAATTTAATGAAGTTTAATGAAATTTAATGAAGTTTAATGAAACTTAATGAAATTTAATGAAGTTTAATGAAATTTAATGAAATTTAATGCAGTTTAATGAAATTTAATGAAATTCACTGAAATTTAATGAAATTTACTGAAATTTAATGAAGTTTAATGAAATTTACTGAAATTTAATGAAGTTTAATGCAGTTTAATGAAATTTAATGAAGTTTAACTTAATGAAATTTAATGAAGTTTAATGAAACTTAATGAAATTTAATGAAGTTTAATGAAATTTAATGCAGTTTAATGAAATTTAATGAAATTCACTGAAATTTAATGAAATTTACTGAAATTTAATGAAGTTTAATGAAATTTACTGAAATTTAATGAAATTTAATGCAGTTTAATGAAATTTAATGAAATTCACTGAAATTTAATGAAAATTACTGAAATTTAATGAAGTTTAATGAAATTTAATGAAATTCACTGAAATTTAATGAAATTTACTGAAATTCACTGAAATTTAATAAAATTTACTGAAATTTAGTTTAATGAAATTTAATGAAATTCACTGAAATTTAATGAAATTTACTGAAATTTAATGAACTTTAATGAAATTTACTGAAATTTAATGAAGTTTAATGCAGTTTAATGACATTTAATGAAGTTTAATGAAACTTAATGAAATTTAATGAAGTTTAATGAAACTTAATGAAATTTAATGAAGTTTAATGAAACTTAATGAAATTTAATGAAGTTTAATGAAATTTAATGAAATTCACTGAAATTTAATGAAATTTACTGAAATTTAATGAAGTTTAATGAAATTTAATGAAATTTAATGAAATTTAATGCAGTTTAATGAAATTTAATGAAATTCACTGAAATTTAATGAAAATTACTGAAATTTAATGAAGTTTAATGAAATTTAATGAAATTCACTGAAATTTAATGAAATTTAATAAAATTTACTGAAATTTAGTTTAATGAAATTTAATTAAATTCACTGAAATTTAATGAAATTTACTGAAATTTAATGAAGTTTAATGAAATTTATGAAATTTACTGAAATTTAATGAAGTTTAATGAAATTTAATGAAGTTTAATGAAACTTGATGAAATTTAATGAAGTTTAATGAAACTTAATGAAGTTTAATGAAATTTAATGAAATTTAATGCAGTTTAATGAAATTTAATGAAATTCACTGAAATTTAATGAAATTTACTGAAATTTAATGAAGTTTAATGAAATTTACTGAAATTTAATGAAATTTAATGCAGTTTAATGAAATTTAATGAAATTCACTGAAATTTAATGAAAATTACTGAAATTTAATGAAGTTTAATGAAATTTAATGAAATTTACTGAAATTTAATGAAAATTACTGAAATTTAATGAAGTTTAATGAAATTTACTGAAATTTAATGAAATTTACGGAAATGTAATGAAATTTACTGAAATTTACTGAAATTTAATGAAGTTTACTGAAATGTACTGAAGTTTACTGAAGTGTACTGAAATTTACCGGTATTTACTGCACTGTACTGCACTGTGCTGCCACAGCCCAGCTGATGCCGGTGCCAATGCCCGGCCTGCAGACCGGGAGCCAGCCCAGCTGCAGCAGCCGGGGAGGCTCCAGCAGGAGCTCCGCAGGCCGATCACAGCTGGAGCCTCCTCAGCTCAGCTTCAATCCTGTCGGCCAGGAAAGCACTGCTGCGCTGCTGCTCCCGGCCGAGCAAGTTGTGTGTGTGGATGAAGAAGTGTGGCAGCCTGGAAGCCCTCAGGCAGCGCAGAAGCCCTCTCAGCACCCTCTGATAACCATCCTGCAGCTCCCTCCTCCAGGCTGAATCGTTTGGGTACTGCACACAGGAGTGGAAGAAAGCCGTTTGGACATGGTGCCAAGAGAACGCTTCCAGCTCTGCTGGGAACTCCATTTGGAGGTTCTCCAGGAAATACTTTAGGAGCTCAAGGTATTCTTGCCTGGGAAAGAAACAAGAATGCATCAGGGACCCTCCAGACAGCTGCAGGACCACAGAACCAGCCAGGCTGGAAAGGACCTCTGAGCTCATCCAGGCCAACCTATCCCCCAGCACCATCTGAGCAACTCAGCCATGGCACCAAGGGCCTCAGCCAGGCTCTGGTTAAACACCACCAGGGAGGGTGACTCCAGCACCTCCCTGGGCAGCACATCCCAAGGGCCAAGCTTTCCTTCTGGTTCTTCCTCACCTCCATCCCAAACCTCCCCTGGCACAGCTTGAGACTGTGTCCTCTCCTCCTGTCCCTGGGTGCCTGGCAGAAGAGACCAAGCCCCAGCTGGCTGCAGCCTCCCTTGAGGGAGCTGCAGGGAGCAATGAGGTCTGCCCTGAGGCTCCCCCTTGCAGCTCTGCACTGCAGCTCTTCCAGCACAGGGGATGTGTGACAGCAGCAGCTCTCTTCGTGCGCTCATTGGCATTGGCTGAGCCACAGAAGCACTTTGGTTGGAAGAGACCTTCAGGGTGACCAAGTCCAACCATTCTCTCTCTCTCTGCCAAGGCTGCTGCTAGACCATGGCCCTCAGCACCACAGCCCTGTGTCTTTTAAGCACCTCCAGGGATGGGCTCTCAGCCACCTCCCTGGGGGCCCTGTTCCAGTCCAGTTGCTTCTGCTGTTCAATCCAAATCTCCCCTGAGGCAACCTGAGGCCATTTCCTCTCCTCTTGTTGCTCTTCTTCCCCCACCAGGTGCAGGACTCTGCACTTGCCCTTGGTGCACTTGCCCAGGCTGCCCTCTGCCCAGGCCTCCCTGAAGGGCAGCACTGCTCCCAGGTGGCTCTCAGCAGCCAACTGGCAGAGAGCTCTCTCTGCTTAACACTCTGAAAGGTGCAGCTGGAGCAGGCCTGGGCAGTGCTTGGCCTGCCTCACTTGAAGGGGAATCAAACACTGACCTGCGGCACCTTGCTCCAGAAGGTGCACAGCAGCTCCTGGTGTTGCCATGGTTCTTCAGCATCAGCCTCTCGACGTGGGAGAAAGAGAGCTGCCAGCAATCTCCTGCAGGTGGGCACAGGGAGGGGCAGTTGTTACACAGCAGCTCAGTGGCTGCAGCTCAACCAAGTGAAGCCTAACTCAGCCCCCCCCCAGACCCACCTGGAGTGTCCCTAATGGAGGACAGAGTGAAGCTGCTGGGGGCTTCAGCACCGAGGTAAGGCTCTGGGGGTTTGCTGTAGCAGTGATCTTAAGCCTGGACTCTGCTGCTCTGGGGGACCAGGATTTGGGCAATGAAACTGCTGCCAGCAGCCTCCTGCCTCAGCAGCACTGCTGCCTCTCCAGCCTGGCCCTGGATTCAAAAGCCTTCACCACTGCTTTCAGCTTCTTGGTCCAAGCAGAGCCACAGAACAGAGGCATGGAGCAGGTTGGGCTGGGAAAGGCCTTCAAGAGCATCCAGTCCAACTGTCCCTGGCTCCACCAAGGCTCCTCAGCACCACCTCTCTGGCTCTCAAACACCTCCAGGGATGGGCACTCAGCCACCTCCCTGGGCAGCCTGGGCCAGTGGTTGCAGCTCTTGGAAAAGAGAGTCTGGAAGCTTCCTTGCCCAAGCCAGGGGCTGGTGAGTTTGTCAGGGGGAAAGGTGACTGTGCCAAAGGTAATGTTTCTAAAAGCAAGGTGGACAAAGCCTCTCTCCTCAAACCACCACCAGCTTTGGCTCTCCTTCTCTAACCCTGACCTGCCTGCCTGGCCTGCCTGCTTGCTGCTCCTTGCATTGACCTGTCCCAGGAAGAGGCAGCCCAGGAACAGTTCCTTGGCTCCTACTCAGAGGGCTGTGCTGATAGGAAAAGAAGACTGAATCTGGATCCCCTCCTGACAGAGCCAAGAGAGGACAGTCCATAACACACCTCTGGGTACTAAGTGAAGTGGCTTCTTGCTGATGCTTTTCCTGACACTGCTGTCCAGCCAGAGATTACTGGGCAGGGAAACCTTCTCCTCAGCCTCCAAAGTCAAGATGAGGTCCACTGAGATCACTGCCGGAGGCTGCCTGCTCCCATTGGTGATCAGAAGAGTTATTGCAGAGCTTCCAGGACTCCTTTCCACACTTACAGCCACACCTGGTAACAAAGAGGAGACTGTTTGGGGTCTGCATTCCTACAACAGAAGCTTCCTTGTGTCAAGAGTGTTGAAGGCTTCAGGGGAGAGGGATTGGAAACCAGTCAGAGTCCAGCCCCAGGCTCAGGCACTGCCTCTCTACCTCCAGGCTGTGGATTTTAACTGGAACAGGAGGAAGGCCTCTGGAGGAGCTGTCTGAAGCAGGAAGCTCTCCTGGAGCTGCTCTTTGCTTGATGTTCTGTGGCTGCAGGCTCAGACCTACACTGATGCTCTGCAGCCACCTGCTTCACTCCTTGGAGACAAGGAGAGCAAAGAGATTGGGCCAGGAGGTTTCTGGGGGCTTAGGGGAAGAGGAGCAGCCTGGAAGCTGCTTTCTGTACAGCCTGACATCACACACTGGGTCACTAGAACCGCTCCAGGTACGGATAGGATAGGATAGGATAGGATAGGATAGGATAGGATAGGATAGGATAGGATAGGATAGAAGAAAAGAGAGAAAAGAGATGAGATGAGAAGAGAAGACAAGACAAGACAAGACAAGACAAGACAAGACAAGACAAGACCAGACCAGACCAGGTTGGAAAAGACCTTTGAGCTCATCCAGTCCAACCTATCCCCCAGCACCACCTAACCAACTCAACCATGGCACCAAAGGCCTCATCCAGGCTCTTCCTGAGCACCTCCAGGGATGGGGACTCCACCACCTCCCTGGGCAGCACATTCAAGTGGCCAAATGAAAGCTCTTCCTCTGGCCCCCAGCTCAGCACCTGGCTCCTTGGACACAGCTGATAGATTCCAGACACACAGGTCCAGCAGGAGGCACCAGGCATGGGCCAGACCTCTTCAGGGTCATTGTTTCCACAAAGATAAAGGAGCAAAGGCTTAACCCCATCAGATGATCAGCTCCCACCCCTGGGTGCTGGCTCTCAGCATCAGAGCAAGCTGGAGCCAGGGGCACAGGAGGGCCTCCACTGGCAGCTCCCTTGCCACAGAGAGAGCTGGCTGGGGGCAGAGCTGCTCTGCTGGGCAAGGCAATGACTGCCCTGTGAGCACTGCTGCTGGAGCTGGCTCAGCCAGGCCTTACCTGGGATTTTTTCTCCTGTTTGTTTAAGAAATCCTTTAGTTTTCACTTTTTGTTTGATAATTCCTCTCAGTGCATTCAGCATTTTGCAGGCTGATAGCTTTTGATCTTCATCCAAAAACTCCAGCAAGTAATTCTCTTTTGGAACTCCTCCTCTGAAGGTTAGATCAAAAAGGACTCCAGAGTCAGCCCTGGGAGACAGCACAAGAGCCTCCACAGGCATCTCCAGCGGCACCTCAAACTTGGTCGGTTCAGATACCTGCAGAGCACAAGAACACAGCAGTCAGCCCCAGCCTGGGGCTCTGCTCTTGAGGCTTTATGCCTGGGACACTCCAGCAGGGACAGCCACCCTCCAGGCAGCCCTGGCCAGGCTGAGTGGGTGGGCTAGCAAGAAGCTGATGAAGCTGAAGAGGGACAGGTGCAGGGTCTTGCACCTAGGAACACACAACCCAGGAGCGCAGCTCAGACTGGGATGCAGCTGGCTGGAAAGCAGCCCTGGGGAAGGCTCCTGGGGGGGCTCGGTGAGTAAGAAGCTCAGCCTGAGTGCACAGTGTGCTGCAGGGGCAAAGCAAGCCAACAGGATGCTGGGGTGCATCAGGAAGGGCAGCAGCAGCAGCTGCAGAGCTAAGGAAGTCCTTGTCCCAAGCTGCTCAGTGCCTCTCAGACACCACCTGCTGCCCTGCCTGCAGTCTTGGTGCCTGCTGTACAAGAGCAGATGCAGACAGGCTGGAGAGAGCCCAGGGGAGGGCCAGGAGAATGCTCAGAGCACTGGCAGCCCTGCCAGCCGAGGAAAGGCTGAGAGAGCTGCGGGGGTTCAGCCTGCAGGAGGGAAGGGCCAGAGGAGGCCTCGCTGCCATGGACCAGTCCATGAAGAGTGGCTGCCAGGAGGATGGGATGGAGACTCCCTTCTTGCAAGGAGTCCCATGGAAAATACCAGGAGTGAAGGGCACAAGCTGGGCAGATTCCCATGGGACTCCAGAAACGCCTCCCAGTGAGAACAGTCAGAGACTGGAATCACCTCCCACGGGCAGCCGCGGAGTCCCCTGCACTGCTCAGGTTTAAGACTCAGCTCGCCAGGGTGCTGGGCCAGCTCAGTTCAATGACACTGGCACCTAGGAAGCTTGGACAGGATGGGCCCTGGGGTCCCTTCCAACCTCACATCCTGTGCTGCTGTGTTCTGAGCAACACACAGAGCCGGGCATTAGTCATCCTTCTGCCCCCAGCAATCAGCTGTGGGTAAGGCAAGTTGCACCACAGAAGGGGAGGGACCTCTGAAGATCAGCCAGCCCAGCCCCCCTGCTGGAGCAGCATCACCCAAAGCAAATCACTGCTGTGCCTCTGGGAAGCAGACAGAAACCCAACCAACAACCAACTCCCCTCGAAACCAAATCTCCTTTCTTTTCCTCCCCGTTTGCTTCGGAGGGGAGTTTGTTCCTCTTGTCGGGGCTTTTGTTGAAGCCGGAGCTGCCGCCAGAGACACGAAGGTACTGCTGTGGCTCCTGCTTTGGGGGACGCCTAGGAGCTAGAAACGGGCAGGAGGCCTGCCGTGCCGTGCCGTGCCGCCCCCACTGCCCCTCCCCTGGCCCCGTGCTCCCCGTGCCCGGCAGGGGCTTGCTGCGGCTGTAGCGCAGTCCCGCTCGGGCAGCGGCGCTTGCTGACCGCGCGTCCCTTCCCCTGGCACTCGCTCGGCGATTGCCTAAGGCTCTGCTGGCAATTAACGCAGCAGCCGGCAAGGGCTTTCCTCGTAGGGAAGGGCTGGCTGGCAGCTGCCGTGGCAGGGCAGGAGCCCCGCCGAGGCTGCCGGGCTCCACCTGCCGCCACGAAAGCACCGTCCCGCCTGGCGGCCCCGAACCCACCTTGGGGAGCCAGCAGGAGACGCCGGCTTCCGGGACCGCGATGGATACGAATTTCTTCTTCTGGTTGCGGAAGGCCTCGATCAGGATCGTCACCACCTTTTTCACCAGCCCCGACGCCTCGCGCACTTCCCGGCGGTTCGGGCTGATCTGCTGCAGCTGCTCACGGAGAGTCGCCGCATAGCCCCCGGCCGCCCCGTCGGGCACCGCCGCTCGCCTCTCCGCCGCCCGAGGCGCCTCTCCCTCGTTCGCTGCCAGGACGGACGACGAGTTCCCGCCGTCGGGCACCGCCGCCCGCCCCTGTGCCGCGGGGGCTGTGGCGGCTGGCTCCCTGCCCCGAGGGGCTGGAGGCGCCAGTCCGCCGTTCGCTGCCGGGCACCTGACGGTGGAAGCTGGCCGCGCCGGGCGGCTGCGCCCTGCGGGGCTTCCGTTCCTCCGCGGCTGCTGGAGGGTCGCGGTGCCGCCCGGGCTGGTGCCGCCCGGGCTGCTGCCGCCCTGCTCCCCTCTGCCGCTGGCACCGCTGGCGCCTTCCGCTCCCTCCCCGCTTCTGAGGGGCGGCGAAGGTGGCACCACCCCTGGGGGCATTTTCCCACCTCTCTCCTCAGGGAAGTTCCTCTCCCACGCAACTGCTCCCCCCCCCGCCGAGCAACCGAGAGGGCTCCGCTGCGCTGCGCTGCCCGCTCCTGCCCGACGGTCTGCCTTCGAGAAAGTTCCGGCCGCGACAGCGGGGCCGGGCAGGGCTGCGATGAGGATGGGCTGCGATGGGCTGGGCTGGGCTGCTCCCGCCGCCCTCCAATGGCTCGTTTCCCCGTTACCAGACGGCCCCACCCGTCGGCGGGGCAGGACGAGCAGCACCGAGGCGTGTCCGTCGGTCCCGTGGCTCGGGGAGATGTCTTTCGGTGGCGTCGGGAAGGGGCCGCTACAAGCGGAAGGTGCGGCGGGGCCGGAGCGGCCGCAAGAGAGACTTGGCTGCGCCGGGGGGGCGCAAGGAGCTGCCTGTGGGAGCCCCGCTGAGGCCGGGCAGTCACAGCGCTGCTGTGCGGGGGTGGCCCTGGCACTGCCCCGTTGAAGGAGACCCTCACGGTGCGCAGGCACAGCCGCGCAGAGTCCGGCCGCAGGGGCAGCTGCCGCTCCTGCCGGCGGGGCTGTGCTGGGAGGAAGCCAAGAGCAAGGAGTTTATAAACTCGGCTTTATCTCCAGGGCTTTGTCTGCGTGTGGCTGTGGGCTGGAGCATGGCAACGAACTGGTCGAATCTGAGCTCTTGAGGAGAAACTGCAGAGGCTGGAGGGGTTGGTTAGTTTCTAAATGTTTCCCTACCTAACCTTCCTGTGCCTTTTGGGGGGGACACAGACACACACTCTCTAATGCAGGGTGAGTTACAGTCACAGTATCACAGTATCGTAGTATCACTCAGGGTTGGGAGGGACCACAAGGAGTGAACCAAGCTTGGCCAACACTGAAGAGACTGAAATAGAGTCACAGAATCATTGTAGATAGAGCAATAATCCCAGAGCCATCATCACTGACACGCTGCAGGCAGGCTCAGCCTGGAGCCTTCACAGCCAGCAGGGCTCCTGCTCAGGGACTGCCAGAAGAGACTTTTGCTTGTCTGGGCTTGTGCTGTGCAGAGCCCCAAGGGTGGTGCTGGGGAGGCAGGCAGCTCCTCATCCCTCCCAGCCACAGCCTCCTCTGCCCACCAAGCCCTCTCCAGCCCCTCCCAACATTTCACCACCATCAGCTGAACCCTGGGGAGTTGCAGTTTGTGATCCAGACGAATCTCTGCTGTTCTCAAACAGCCACTGAGCTGCTCAGCACCAAGAGGGCACAGGGACATAGAATCAGAGAATCAGTCAGGGCTGGAAGGGACCACAAGGATCAGCCAGTTCCAACCCCCCTGCCATGGGCAGGGACACCCCACACTAGATCAGCCTGGCCAGAGCCTCAGCCAGCCTGGCCTTAAACACCTCCAGGAACAGGGCCCCAACCACCTCCCTGCACAGCCCATTCCAGGGCTTCACCACTCTCATGGGGAAGAACTTCCTCCTCCCCTCCAGCCTCAATCTCCCCACCTCCAGCTTCATTCCATTCCCCCTAGTCCTATCACTCCCTGAGATCCTGAGCAGTCCCTCCCCAGCCTTCCTGGAGCCCCCTTCAGATCCTGGAAGGCCACAATGAGGTCACCTGGGAGCCTTCTCTTCTCCAGACTGAACAGCCCCAACTCCTTCAGTCTGTGCTCACAGCAGAGCAGCTCCAGCCCTCTGCTCATCCTCCTGGCCCTGCTCTGGACACCTTCCAGCCCCTGCAGATCCCTCTTGTCATAGGGGCTCCAGAGCTGGAGGCAGTACTCCAAGTGGGGTCTCACCAGGGCTGAGCAGAGGGGGAGAATCACCTCCCTTGCCCTGCTGGCCACACTCCTCCTGATGCAGCCCAGGCTCTGGTTGGCTTTGTGGGCTGCAAGTGCACACTGAGAGCTCCTGGTGAGCTTCTCCTCCCCCAGCACCCCCAAGGCTCTCTCCTCAGGGCTGCTTTCCAGCCAGTCCCTGCCCAGCCTGCATCTGTGCCTGGGGTTGCCTTGACCCAGCTGCAGGACCCTGCCCTTGGTCTTGTTGAACCTCCTGAGGTTGGCTTGTGCCCACCTCTCCAGCCTGTCCAGGTCCCTCTGGATGGCCTCCCTTCCCTCCAGCTGTCTGCTGCCCCACACAGCTTGGTGTCATCAGCAAACCTGCTGAGGCTGCACTCAATGCCACTGTCCATGGCACCCACAAAGATGTTGAACAAGCCTGGTCCCAGGACTGCTCCCTGAGGGACTCTGCTTGTCCCTGGCCTCCCCTGGGACATGGAGCCATGGACAGCCACTCTTTGGGTGCAGCCATCAAGCCAGTTCTGTATCCATCCAGTGGTCACCCATCACAGCCATGTGTCACCAGCCTGGAGCCCAGGATCCCCCTGCAGGCACAGCTTTGATTTGCTCCTGCACGGTTTTTACCTCAGCCCAGCCTGGAGCTGGAAGTAGCTCTTTAGATGAAGGCTCAGGGATCTGGGCCAGGTTGCCACTTTTGTTCACCACCCCTGGAGCAGCCATGGCACGTTGGGCCACGGCCTGGTGGCCAGGGAGGTGTTGGCTGGGTTGGACTTGGTGCTCTTAGAGGTCTTTTCCAGCTTTAAACTGGCTCAGGTGCTGTGTGTGGAGACAGCTGCAGTCAGATCCTGGATTAGTGCTTCTGGCTGTAATTTCAGTACAATGAACTGTTCCAGGCCCTGGCTTTGCACAAGCAGGGTTGAGATACAGCAACTAAAATACCTTGGGGTATCTATACAGAGCCCATTTTATTCCAGCCTAGAAGCACTCACCTGGGGAAACCAAACCAGCAAGGACTTGGCTACAGCTACCAAGCCCTGCTCTGCTCCAGCAAGCAGAAGAGGCTTCATTGTGTCCCCATCCCTGAACAGAGTCAACCACCTGGGCTGGGAGGGAGCTGCAGAGCTCAGCCCAAGGCCTCTGCACCCAGCAGGCACAGCCCCAACTCCAGCAGCTTGCCCACAGCCCTCTCCAGCCTCCCCTTCAACAGCTCCAGGCAGGGAGCCTCAACCACCTCCCTGGGCAACCTGGGCCAGGCTTCCACCACCCTCCTGCTGCACAACTTCTTCCTCACCTCCAAGCTCAAGCTGCTCTGCTCTGCTCTGCAGCCCTTGGCCCTGCTGCTGGCCCTGCAGGCCTTTGCCAACAGTCTCTCTGCAGCCTTCTTGCAGCCCCTTCAGCTCCTGGCAGGCTGCTCTGAGCTCTGCCTGCAGCCTTCTCTTCTCCAGGCTGCACACCCCCAGCTCCCTCAGCCTGGCCTGGCAGCAGAGCTGCTCCAAGCCCCTCAGCATTCTCCTGGCCTCCTCTGGAGCCTCTCCCTCAGCTCCAGGTCCTTGCTGTGCTGAGGGCTGCAGAGCTGCACCCAGCCCTGCAGGGGAGGTCTCAGCAGAGCCGCTTTGGGTGCAGTCCAGGCTGCCACTGGTCAGGGAGGTCTCTGCTGTCCAGGCTGTGAGCAGCTGCAACACAGTATGGGAAGAGCCAAGGAGAGCTGTTGAAGAGTTACTGACCAAAATAAGCAGCCAGAAGACAGATCTCAGCTAGAAGCATTTATTAACAGTTTGACCAAGGCAGTTCTTTGAACTCCTTCAGTTTGGTTTACAAAAAGTCTAAACAATTCCCCCAGGGAGCCAAAGGTTAGTACAGGAACTGGAGGAGGCCTCACCTTAGTGCAGGGAAAGCTAAGCTGCTCTGCAGTAGTGGAAGAAGAGGAAAAGGAAGGAAAAGCAAAGCCAAGCAAGCAAGGCCAAGCCCAACCCAGCCCCGGGGTGGTGCAAACTGGAGCTTCCCAGGAGTGGCAAGCAGGTACTGGCGGTCACAAACCCTCCCTTCGGGGTCACTGCCTGCAGTCTGCCTGTTAGCTGCAACCCTGCCAGGCTTCAGCCCCTTCCCACCCCAAGCTGTGGACTGACTCTCATACCTGAGCAGGATGGAAGCCTCCTCCCAGCAGCCTGGGCAGCAGCCTCACTTGGCCACTTCAGTGCTCCACACACAGCTGACCAGAAGCAGATGGCCTCTGGAAGGGCTGCACTGCCTGCCCTCAGCTGCTGCCCCACACCAGAGGCACTTCCAGTGGCCAAGGCTATGCCAAGCCCTAAGGAGGCTTCAGCTTGCATCAGTTTCTTCCAGGTTTCCTCCCAAGTGATGAAGGGGAAGCAGAGGCAGCTGAAGGCCAAGGCTCTGCAGAGAGCCCAGAGGGACTGCAAGCAGGCTGGGCTCAGCACCTCCAGCCCCTGCCCAGCCACCCCCAGAAAGGGGTCACAGACACAGGACTGCGCCTGAGGATGGCTCTTGGTGCCAAGGCTCTCTGGCTGTTTGTTGCCACCCAGCTGAGAGCTTTGTGCTCTGCTGGAGCAGGCTGAGCACAGCCTCTGGGACAAGAGACAAGGTTCCCTGTGGGAGCATGCAAAGGTTTGGCCCCAGCTGGGAGAGCTTCATGGCAGTGCTACAGCTGCCTCCAGTGTCCAGTGAGACATTTCCTGCGGCCTTGGGGACAGCAACAAACCTTCAGCAGCAGGAGGGAAGAACTGGGAGAGATTCCTCTGCTCAACTCCAGCCTTCTACAGAGGCCCAAGGTGCTCTGGCCCTTGCTCCCACTGCACTCAGTACTTCTGGAGGTGCTGTGAGAGTCCTCCCAAGGTTTGACTGCAGTTAAGACAGACAGTGAGCAGAGAAGGGAGAGAAGATCCAACCAAAGCAAACAGAACATGTAAAGAAGGCAAAGCAGCTCAGGGTTAGTTGAGCATATCCAAGCAGTACAGAGAGGAGCCCTGCAGAGCAAGCAGACAGCTGAAGAAGGAAAGGAAACCAAGAGAAGGTGGCTGCTCCAGGCAGCATAAACACAACTGCTGTCAGAACAGCCCTGCCAAGATCCTGGACTCTGCCTGAGCAGGGCTGGGGATGCTGTGGGGAAAGAGTGCTCAAGGTTAGTGAAACAGCTGTGCCCTTGTGCAAGCCAGGCCTGGTTAGCCATTAACTGCCCTCTCCCTTGGCCAGCTCCAAGCCAGGGCTGGAAGCTCCCTTCATTCCAGCTGGCATTCCCTGCAGCCCAAGATGCTTTCCTTGGAGGCTTCACCTATCAATCAGGAGTCATCTCTTGGGCTGGTGAACCAATGTCTCTGCAGTCGATGGACCTGAATCTTCCACTCCATTGCTAGAGGCAGCAAACATCCAGTGCCACCACCTGGTGCTGCTACCAGAGGGCTCTGCACAAGGCTCCAGCACCTGCTGCAAGCAGCCCAACATCCTGTACCCAAAGACCAGAGCCACGGAGCAGGAGAGCTCTGAGCACCATTCCTGAGGGAGCTGGGTGGAAATGCCTGCTGGATGACTCTCTCCAAGCTCTGCTCTTGCAAGGCAAACCCAGGCAGATGCTGCAGTGGTGGCTGGGTCAGCCCTTGGCCAAGCACCACAGCCTGCCTCTGGGCTGCAAATGCAGCTGCTGAAGGTTCTGCTGTGGATCAGAAACAAAGGTACTGCAGACAGCTCCCCAGCCAGCCATCTGTTTCCTACTGCCAGTTGGAAGCAACAACCACCTGTGTGCAAGGCTCCTGGGGAAACCCAGCCCTGGCTCTTGGGCTGGAAGGTTAAGTGTGGCTTGGTTCACAGCAGTGCTGCAGCCAGAGCTCTCCTCAGTGCCTTTCAGAACACCACAGCTGCTACCTGGCACTGTGCTAGCCGGGCTCTGATGAGCCAGCAGCAGAGGCTGCTGTGTGTCTCTAAGGCTTAGGCAAAGCTCTACCCAAGCCTGCAGCTGGGTCCTGCCCTTCAGCAGCCATCTGGGGGGCGTCTGGCTCGGCAGGCTCTGCAGCAGCCCCCTGCTGCTCCCTGATCCCACCAGGGGGGAAGGTTTTCCTCTAGAAACAGGCACCCAAAGAAGACAGAGAGGCAGCATTGAACTCTTTGCTTTAATGGTCTCAAACCTGTGACAGACTTTTCCTTCTGTGCTTTTTTTTCCCCGTGTAGAATTGCTTTTTGTTTTTCTCTTTTTTTTTGGTCAAGTTTCCATTTTAAAAAACTCCAATCAATTTTTGGGGGTTGTTTAATCCTTAAAGACTAATAACTTAAACTGCCAGGCAGGCAGGCAGCCGCTGCACACACACACTCCTTTCCTCCTGAAGCTTTTGCGATGCATTGGAATCATCAACCAGTCCTTGACTATGGAGCTGAAATGGCCAATTGGGACAAGCAGTTCTGAGACCCTTCTTCCACCGCTGCTCAGCACCGAGGGGGCAGCTGCTGGGCAGAATTTTCATTTGGCCTTCTGGGCCTTCTGGGCAGACTTTGTGACCTTGCCAGCTCCGCCAGCCTTCTTGTCCACCGCCTTGATGACCCCCACGGCGACCGTCTGCCTCATGTCGCGCACGGCGAAGCGGCCTGGGAAGGGAGAGCGGCAGTCACGGTGGGTTCAGGCTTGGGAGGGACCCCCCAGGGCTCAGCCACTCCCAGCCCCCCACTCCCGTAGCCAGTAAGCCTCTGGGGTTTTGTTTCTTAATGGGAAAAGAGATTTCCACATGGCCAATTAACATACAAATCATCCCAGAGCTGCCAGGGCTGGAAGGGAGCTCAAGGCTCAGCCAGCTCCAAGCCCCTGCCATGGGCAGGGACATCTCACACCACAGCAGGTTGCTCACAGCCACCTCCAGCCTGGCTGCAAACACCTCCAGGCAGGAGGCTTCCACCACCTCCCTGGGCAGCCTCTGCCAGGCTCTCACCACCCTCCTGGGCAACAACTTCTTCCTCACAGCCAATCTCAATCTCCCCACTTCCAGTTCTGCTCCATCCCCCCCCAGTCCTGTCCCTCCCTGACACCTTCCAAAGTCTCTCCCCAGCTGTCCTGTACCCCCTGCAGATGCTGGAAGGCCACAAGGTGCTCTCCTTGGAGCCTTCTCTCCAGACTGAACAGCCCCAACCCTCAGTTTCCAGAGGGTTCTACCTACCCACGGGGGCTTCTCTGCAGTGGGGCAAGTGTATGAATACCACTGCCTGAGACTGGGCCAGAGCTATCCCGAGCACCCTGCCCTCCGCCCCACCATGGGAGTTTGGTTTCCAAGCTCCTGCTGCAGTCCCAGCTGCCAGCAGCGGGGCCACAGCAGACACAAGGAGCCTCCTTCCCAGGGCCCAGGAGGCAGGCGGTGTGGGGGCGCCTTACCGAGAGGAGGGTAGTCGGAGAAGCTCTCCACACACATGGGCTTGCCGGGGATCATGTCCACGATGGCGGCGTCCCCGGACTTGAGGAACTTGGGCCCGTCCTCCAGCTTCTTGCCGGAGCGCCGGTCGATCTTCTCCTTCAGCTCGGCGAACTTGCAGGCGATGTGCGCCGTGTGGCAGTCCAGCACCGGGGCGTAGCCGGCGCTGATCTGCCCGGGGTGGTTCAGGATGATGACCTAGGGAGGCGAGAGAGCCCGGTGAGCGGCGGGGCGGGCGGGCAGGAGCGGCCCCCGGGGCGCCCCCGGCGCGGCACACGGACCTGGGCGGTGAAGCCGGCGGCCTCCATGGGAGGGTCGTTCTTGCTGTCCCCGGCCACGTTGCCGCGCCGCACGTCCTTCACCGACACGTTCTTGACGTTGAAGCCGACGTTGTCGCCGGGCAGGGCCTCGGCCAGGGCCTCGTGGTGCATCTCCACGGACTTGACCTCAGTGGTGACGTTGACGGGGGCGAAGGTCACCACCATGCCGGGCTTCAGGACGCCGGTTTCCACGCGGCCCACGGGCACCGTGCCGATGCCTGCCGGGGAGAGGCGGCGTCAGGAGGCGCAACAGGCAGGGTCCTGCGCCGCAGGCCTGCCCCCGCCAGCACAGCCCTCGGGCACACACCCGCCCTCCCCCCACCCCCTCCTCCTCTTCTCACAGGGGACTCACAGCTCAGCTCAAGATCAGAGTGGGAGGGAGGGAAGGCACCACCAGAGGACCCTTACAATTCACCTGCTGCTTGCCCTTGGCCAGCAATTCCAACGTGGGAAGCAGGCTCACAGGCTGTCAGGGCTTGGAAAGGACCTCTGGAGAGCTCCCAGTCCCAAGCCCCTGCCAGAGCAGGAGCAGAGAACCCAGCACAGGGCACACAGAACACATCCAGACAGGGCTGGGAAGGCTCCAGAGCAGGAGACTCCACAACCTCTTCTGGGCAGCCTGCTCCAGGGCTCTGGCAGCCTCCCAGGGCAGAAGTTCCTCCTCCTGCTGAGCTGCAACCTCCTGGGCTGCACTTTCCATCCACTGCTCCTTGTCCTATCCCAGGGTGCAGCTGAGCAGAGCCTGTCCCCTGCCTCCTGCCCCCCAGCCCTCAGCTCTTGATAGCCATTGATCAGATCCCTCTCAGCCTTCTCCTCTCCAGGCTCAACAGCCCCAGGGCTCTCAGCCTCTTCTCCCCAGGCAGTGCTGCAGTCCCTTCAGCACCCTGTGCTGTGGTTTACATCCACTGCCCCTTGTCCTACTGCCTCTTGTGTGCACCTAAATGAATCTGAGCTTAGCCCTGAGGCTCTTGCATCACCCCCTCAAAGGCAGGCAGTGAGAGGGCAAGCTCTTCCCCTGAAAGCATTACCAACTCATGGGCAGACAGGCAGCAGGAGAACCTGAACACGAGCTGGCTGAGGCACAAAGGCCTCTGCAGGCCCTGGGAGTGTGTGCGCGCCCCGGGGGCCTGGCACAGGCAGGGCCTGCAGCAGGCAGGCTGTGCAGCCGGGGGGGGCTCCGGCTCGGCCGCCAGGGGGCGCTGTGCAGGCCACTCACCGCCGATCTTGTAGACGTCCTGCAGGGGCAGGCGCAGAGGTTTGTCGGTGGGGCGCGTGGGTGGCAGGATGCAGTCCAGAGCCTCCAGCAGGGTGGTGCCGCTGGCACTGCCATCCTTGCGGGTGACCTTCCACCCCTTGAACCAGGGCATCTGCAACACAGGCAAGCCCAGCTGTGAACTCTGCCCCCAGTCACGGGGCCAGGACACAGCTGAGCTCTAACTTGGCAGCACTACTGCAGAGCAAGGCCTTGAGAAATGCTAGCACAGACTTAGCCAGAGTCCAACCATCGACTGAAGGCCTCCCTGGCCATTAAACCACATCCCAGATGCTTTGCATGCTCCAGACTAAGGCCTTGTGCTGGAAGCACAGCAGCAGCTGCACACAGCCTTGGCAGACTGAAGCAGGAACAGTTTCTCAACCTCTATAGAACTCTGCCTGGAACAGAGGAGGCTCAGGGGAGACCTTCTTGCTCTCTGCAACTCCCTGAAGGGAGGTTGTAGCCAGGTGGGGGTTGGTCTCTTCTCCCAGGCAACCAGCACCAGAACAAGAGAACACAGTCTCAAGCTGTGCCAGGGGAGGTTCAGGCTGGAAGTGAGGAGAAAGTTCTTCCTAGACAGAGATTGGCCATTGGGATGTGCTGCCCAGGGAGGTGGTGGAGTCACCATCCCAGAGGTGCTCAAAAATAGCTTGGATGTGGCACTTGGAGCCATGGTTTCAGGAGGGGTTAGGTAACAGGTTGGACTTGCTGATCTCTGAGGTATTTCCCAACCTGGCTGATTCTGTGCTTTGCTTCCCTACCAACAGTTTCCTGCATTAACTATTAAGGATGACGTCAACACGGGGCCATGGGAGCCCAGCAGCGCCCCCAGCAGGGCAGGTGAGGCTTACGTTAGAGCTGGGCTCCAGCATGTTGTCTCCGTTCCAGCCAGAAATGGGCACGAAGGCGACGGTGTCCGGGTTGTAGCCAATCTTCTTGATGTAGGTGCTGACTTCCTTCACAATCTCTTCATACCTCTTCTGGCTGTAAGTGGGCTCGGTGGAGTCCATCTTGTTGACCCCCACAATCAGCTGCTTGACCCCCAGGGTGTAGGCCAGCAGGGCATGCTCCCGGGTCTGCCCGTTCTTGGAGATGCCGGCCTCGAACTCGCCGACGCCGGCAGCCACGATCAGCACGGCGCAGTCCGCCTGGGGGAGGGAGGGACAGCACAGCACAGCGCTCAGCACAGGGCCTGCACAGCTGCAGCAACCACCAGCACAGCACAGGCTGCCTCTGGGGACTCACGGAGCAAACCAAGGCTCAGTGTCTGTCCACGTGCAGCCCTGAGCAGGGCACCGCAGTCGGCCTTCGGGGACAACCAAAGCTCAGAGTGTCTGCACACCTGCAGCAGTGGCTGGGACAGCACAACTGGCCTTGGGGGAGGGAACCAAACCAGACCTCTCATCACACTCTCTGTACCTCTACCAAGGGGTATGGGGAACCTTCCCAACCCCAGCAAATCCTTAGTTCACAGGCTCACAGCCTGCCAGAGCAGGAGCAGAGAACCCAGCACAGGGCACACAGAACACATCCAGACAGGGCTGGGAAGGCTCCAGAGCAGGAGACTCCACAACCTCTCTGGGCAGCCTGCTCCAGGGCTCTGGCAGCCTCCCAGTGGAGAAGCCTGGATGAGGCACTTAGTGCCATGGCCTAATTGATTGGGTAGGGCTGGGGGATAGTTTGGACTGCAGGACCTTGGAGGTCTCTTCCAACCTGGCTGATTCTGCAATTCTAAGCTCCTCCTCACATTAAGGCCTTCTCCCCTGCAGACTGCACAGCCCCAGGGCTCTCAGCCTCTGCTGCCCAGGCAGTGCTGCAGTGCAGCATCCTGTGTCCCCTGCCCTACACCCCAGGGTGCAAGTGAGCAGGGGCTGCCCCCTCCCTCCTGAGCCCCAGCCCCCTGTGAACACCTACCGCAAGCAAGCTGTGGCTGAGCAGTCTGCCATACCTGAGAGGTGCCAGTGATCATGTTCTTGATGAAGTCCCTGTGCCCAGGAGCATCGATGATGGTGACGTAGTACTTGCTGGTCTCGAACTTCCAGAGGGAGATGTCGATGGTGATGCCGCGCTCGCGCTCGGCCTTCAGCTTGTCCAGCACCCAGGCGTACTTGAAGGAGCCTTTGCCCATCTGGGGGGGCACAGGGCAGCATTAACAAAGCCTCTCTGCTCCTCCTCAGTTGAAGGACATGCACCTGTGTGCTGTCACTTCAGCAGGATCCCCTTGCTGGCTGCAGACCACAGGCCTAAGAATAGCCACAGGGCTCAGGACTGGAGAGCGCTGCTGCTGGCAGAAGGAGCAGTGCCAGTGAGAGGTGCCAACTGGGCTGGCACCTAACCTGCTGACAGCTCTCAGCCCTCTTGACAACTTGTTAATTGCACTAACACCTCTTTAGGACAGTCCTCTTGTGCTCAAGCCTGACTTATCAAATGAGCTCTAGAAATCTGTGACTGATGCCACCCCAGGGATCATCGCTGCCAGGTGTCCTCTGCAACTCCTCCCTGATGCCATCCCATGATGAGCCCTGCCAAGCATCCTCTACAGGCCTCACCCCTGGAGGTGTTTGCAGCCAGGCTGGAGGTGGCTGTGAGCAACCTGCTGTGGTGTGAGGTGTCCCTGCCCATGGCAGGGGGGATGGAAGCACTGCCTGAGCCTTGAGCTCCCTTCCAAGCCCAACAGTTCTCTGATTAATCTGCTCCTAACCCCTACCAAGCATCCTCTACTCACCTTGCTAATGCAGCCCCAGCGCTCATCCCTACCGAGTATCCCCTACAGACCTGCTCCTAATGCAACCCCAGTGCTAACCACCGCCTTACACTGCCCCTCAGCCCCACATCTGCTGGCTCTTACTGCCTGATCTTCCAGAGGGGACCAAGAGATTACCACACAGCCTTCTTGTAACAAGGTTCAAACACCAAGCCCTAATCTTCCTTGTTTTCACGAGCAAACCTCACCAAAAGCAACTCGGTTGGCTTGCATCCTCAGCTTCCTGGGGGCAAAGACTGAACCTGGAAACTCCACTCAGAGGCAGCCTTAGACAAAAGCAGCCTTTTTTCCCCACCCCCACTCCCTTCTGCACTCCACTGGAGCTTTACAGCAGCCACACCACGGCGGCTGCAGTGCTCGGGCACTTGGTTGAGGTCCGGGGCCAACTGCAGCCCAGCTGCCGCCCTGTGGCGGCGTCGCACTGCTGCAGCGCTGCGCGGGACAGCCGCGACCCCCCTCCCCCCCCAGCGGCCACCAGCTCCCTGTGGCCGCCCTCTTTCTTACTCCTTCCCGAAGCCCCCCCCAGAGCTCCCCCGCACCTCAGCGGCTTCCTTCTCGAACTTCTCGATGGTCCTCTTGTCGATCCCACCGCACTTGTAGATGAGGTGGCCGGTGGTAGTGGACTTGCCGGAGTCGACGTGGCCGATGACGACGATGTTGATGTGAGTCTTCTCCTTTCCCATGGCGGACGGCGGCTAAGGCTGGGCCTTCCTTTCGGCGACAGAGGATGGACACCTGCGGAGGCGCCCCGGGGAACACGGGTTAGCCTCGCCGTGCGCTACGTCCTGCCGGGCGGCGCCGGGGGGGGGAGGCGCCGGAAGGGGGGAGGCGGCCGGGGGGCGGCCGCGTGCGGCGACGGCCGCGCGACGTGCGGGGCGGCCCGGGCAGGCCCGGCCGCGATGGAGGCCCCGGCCCCGCCCCGCCGGGGAGGGCGGAGCGACTCAGACGACGTCCCGGCCCGGGGCCCCGCCGAGCGCCCCTCGCGTCGCCCCCTCCCCGCGCTGCCGCCGGGCTCGAGTTACCCGCGGGCGGCCGGGCGGCGGCCGGGGCGCGGCGGGGCCGGCGGGCGGCGCGGAGGGCGGGGCCGGCCCCGCTCCTTTGTGTGACTCACCCCGCCCGGGCCGCCGCGTCCTCCATTTTGTGGAGGCGCCAGCAGGCAGGAGCCGAGCGGCCATCTTTGCACTCGTGCCCCGGCCCGGCCCTGCCCTGCCCCCCCCCCGCCGGGCCCGGCCCGCCGGCCCGGTCCGGCCGCACCGCCGCGCACCGCGCATTCCGGCGCCGCGGCTCCACCGGTACCCACGCCGCGGGCCGAGGGGGCGGCGGCCGGGCGCCTGCGGTGCCACGCCGGCATAGCCCGGGCGCTCCCCGGGCGCCAAACTCGAGGCGCACGGCACATCGCCGCTCGCCCGACGTGCGCATTCCCGCTCGTCCCGCTCCCCACAGCCTCCACCCCTACTTTCGCGACGCCCCCACACCCGGCAGTACGGCCGCTCCGCGGTGACTGCTAGGCCCTCTCAGGCACGCAATCCCCCCTGCCCTGCCCAGCCCCTCTGCCGAGCGCGGCCTGCCCCGCCCCACCGCGCCTCACCTGCTCAGCGACGGCAAACCCGGAGCGAAAAAGACCGACAGCGTGAGCGACGCCCCTTATATACCCTGCGGGGGCGGGGCCGGCAGGCAACACGTCACGTCTCCCAGCGGCCCCCGCGGCGCCGCCCTCGCGCCCCGCCCGCGCGGTCAAAGGGCGGCCCCCAGCCCGGGCCCGCGCTTGCCGCCGCCTCAGTGCCGGGCGCGGGCCCCGCCCAGGCCTTGCCCCTCCCCCGCCCAGGCCTTTCCCGCCCCCCGCCGCACTCCGGTCCCGCCGGGCCCGGGGGGCTTTGTGGCCTGTCCGCGCTGCCGCCTGCGCCGCTGGTTCTGTGGCAGGCCGCAGAGAGGCGAGGCGCGGGAGGAGCTCAGGCGGCGGGAGCAGCTCCCTCCAGCGAGGCGAAGCGGAGGCGATGCTGTAGCCTCGTCTCGGTCGGAAAACACCTCCCGCATCGCCGAGCCCTGCCGCCGGCCTGGCGCCACGACAGCTCCCGAGCCACCCCCCGAAGCCCCACAGGTGCCTCCAACACCTCCGGGGCTGGGGGCTCCACCCTCCCTGGGCAGCCTCTGCCAGCCCCTGGCCGCTCCTGCGGCACAGCGCCTTGGGGCCTGCCTCCAGTCCGGGCCCTTCAGAAGGACACTGAGCTGCTGGAAGGTGTCCAGAGAAGGGCAACACAGCTGGGGAGGGGTCTGGAGCACAGCCCTGGTGAGAGAGGCTGAGGGAGCTGGGGTTGCTTAGCCTGCAGAAGAGGAGGCTCAGGGGAGACCTCATTGCTCTCTGCAACTCCCTGCAGGGAGGTTGTAGCCAGCTGGGGGTTGGGCTCTTCTCCCAGGCACCCAGCACCAGAACAAGAGGACACAGTCTCAAGCTGTGCCAGGGGAAGTTCAGGCTGGAGGTGAGGAAGAAGTTCTTCCCAGCAAGAGAGATTGGCCCTGGGGATGTGCTGCCCAGGGAGGTGGTGGAGTCCCCATCGCTGGAGGGGTTCAGGAGGGGATTGGATGTGGCACTTGGAGCCAGGGTTTGGCTGCCAGGAGCTGTGGGGCAAGAGGTTGGACTTGCTGATCTCTCAGGTCTTTTCCAACCTGGTTGGCTCTGTGGTCCTAAACAATTGGATGCTAATCTCCAACCCAAGCCTCCCCTGCTGCAATTTCAGGACGTTTTTGTGCCATCACCTGATCCTGGGGAGAGGAGACCGACCCCCACCTCACTACAGGTAGTTGTAGGCAGCAGCCAGGTTCCCCCTCCCCCGAGGGAACAGGGTCCCTGCTGCTCCAGCCTCCAGGGCCCTCCCGAGGGGGCCAGAAAGCTTCCCAGCGGCACCAGGGGATGCAGCAGCTGAGGAAAGCCTCCCTGAGCTGTGGCCCCAGGCAAGTTAGGCAAGGCTTCTTGTTAGGGACACAAAGGAGCTCCATCAGCGAGGCCAGCCAGTGTCGGTTTGTGACTTGCTTACCATGATGGGATGCAGGATGCCAGCCTCCCACGGGGGGGAAGGAGGCAGCAAGTGCAGGACCATCACTGCACCAGCACAGGAAGCAGCACCACTGGGCTGTAAAGGAACAACAAACAACACAACAAAGCTTTCCTGCCTTGTGCTGCTGCAGGGCACAAGCTGCCTGGGCTCAGAATAGTTTGGCCCTAAAAGACAAATGGAAGTGGAGACAGCAAAACCACAGCTGAGGTGCACAGGTATTGACCTGCAGGATGGAGGCTGTGTGACACAGAGCTGCCAGGGCTGGGAGGGAGCTCAAGCCTCAGCCAGCTCCAACCCCCTGCCATGGGCAGGGACACCTCACACCACAGCAGCTTGCTCACAGCCACCTCCAGCCTGGCTGCAAACACCTCCAGGCAGGAGGCTTCCACCACCTCCCTGGGCAGCCTGGGCCAGGCTCTCACCACCCTCCTGGCCAACAACTTCTTCCTCACAGCCAATCTCAATCTCCCCACTTCTAGCTCTGCTCCATCCCCCCAGTCCTATCCCTCCCTGACACCCTCACAAGTCCCTCCCCAGCTTTCTTGCAGCCCCCTGCAGATCCTGGAAGGCCACAATGAGGTCTCCTGGGAGCCTTCTCCTCTCCTGCCTGCACAACCCCAACTCCCTCAGTCTGTGCTCACAGCAGAGCAGCTCCAGCCCTCTGCTCCTCCTCCTGGCCCTGCTCTGGACACCTTCCAGCCCCTCCAGATCCTTCCTGGCACAGAGGCTCCAGAGCTGGCCCCAGAGCTCCAGCTGTGGTCTCAGCAGAGTGGAGCAGAGGGGAGAATGCCCTCCCTGCCCTGCTGGCCACACTTCTCTTGCTGCAGCCCAGGCTCTGCTTGGCTCTCTGGGCTGCAAGTGCTCCTGCTGGCTCCTGCTGAGCTTCTCCTCCCCCAGCACCCCCAGGTCCTTTTCTCCAGGGCTGCTCTCCAGCCAGTCCCTGCCCAGCCTGTAGCAGTGCCTGGGATTGCCCTGCCCCAGCTGCAGGACCTTGCCCTTGGTCTGTTGAACCTCCTGAGGTTGTCCTGGGCTCAGCTCTGCAGCCTGCCCAGGTCCCTCTGGATGGATCCTTCCCTCCAGCTGCCTGCTGCACCACACACTTGGTCTCCTCAGCAGCCCTGCTGAGGCTGCACCTCTGTGTGAGGCAGCTGAAGGGCAAGAAGTGTCCCCAGGCTGTGTGCCCACACAGGACTGGCTAGTGCTGCTTGGAGTGATGGCAGTGGGGAGCCACAGCCCAGCTCCCAGCCTCAGGAATGAGAGCCCCTGGGGTTCTGCTGGGGCTTTCACTGCTTCAGCTGAGCTGAGGAAACTCACTTCACATCCCCCCGTGCACTCTCACTGAAGTGAAACTGAGCAGCTGACCCTGTTTGTGTGGCTGAGATGATCAGCAGGGGAGGCAAAGCTGCTGGCTCTGCTTCCTTCCCCAAGCACTTCATCTGCCTGTGCTAGCTGCAGGTCCATGTGCAGCCAGAGCCCTCAGCTGCTCTGCACTCCAGACTGCAGCTGCAAAGCAGGGAAACACCTTCAGGATCATGAGTGGAGAAGAAAGGCAACAGCACAGAAAGCTTCCCTCAGCCACCTGCACTGGGACCTGATGCCAGGCTTGACCAGTGCCAAGCTCAGAGAATGGCTCAGGCTGGAGGGGGCCCAAGGGAGCCAAGGGGAGCCTGGGGGGCAGCAAGAGAAGTGTGGCCAGCAGGGCTGGGGAGGTTCTGCTCCCCCTCTGCTCTGCTCTGCCCTGCTGAGAGCACAGCTGCAAGCCTGGGTCCAGTTTGGGGCTCCCCAGCTGAAGAGAGACAGAGAGCTGCTGGGGAGAGTCCAAGGCAGAGGCAGGAGGATGCTTAGGGGACTTGAGCATCTCCCCTGGGAAGAGAGACTGAGAGCCCTGGGGCTGTTGAGCCTGGAGAGGAGAAGGCTGAGAGGGATCTGCTCAATGTCTCTGCAGAGCTGAGGGCTGGGGGTCAAGGGGAGGGGGCCAAGCTCTTGTGGGTGCTGCACAGCAAGAAGCCAAGGAGCACTGGAGACAAACTTGAGCAGAGAAGGTTTCAGCTGCCCAGGAGGAGAAAGTTCTTTGGGGTGAGGGTGAGGGAGGCCTGGAGCAGGCTGCCCAGAGAGGTTGTGGAGTCTCCTGCTCTGGAGCCTTTCCAACCCCCCCTGGCTGCATTGCTGTGTGGCCTGCCCTGGGTGCTGCTGCTCTGGCAGGGGCTGCACTGGCTGCTCTCTGCAGCTCCCTCCCAGCCTCTGCTGCTCTGTGGTGCTGTGATCTACTTCCCTCACCCATGCCATGGGCAGGGACAGCTCCCACACCATGAGAATGCTTCAGGCCTCATCCAGCCTGGCCCTGAACAGCTCCAGGGAAGGGGCATCCTGAGCCTCCAGGGCAACCTCTCTCAGTGTCTCACTGCCCTCACTGTGGAGGATTCACTGCAGCAAAAGCTCCAACCTCATTATTCCCTGGACTGTGCTGGAACTGAAGTCTTGCCACAATATTTGGCATTTCTCCACAGGCCAAATAAAGAAACAAACAGCAAACAAAGGTTTCAATTTGTGGGGAAAACAAACCCCCAGAAAGGAGATTTGAGAGCTGCCACATTCAGGCAGCTCAGAGTTTATCTACTGCACAAGCTAACAGTGACAGAGAAACACCTGAAGCAGGGTCAGATCCAAGTTCTTTCTCCCCAGCCCCCCCTCCCCCCTATATCTTTAGGCAGAAATTAGTTGTGGGGCAGCAGGAAGTTAGTTTCAGCTCCCCTTGAAACTCTGCCTTTAGGAGCAGTCAGCAGTGAAGAGCTTGCATGTGA
Source organism: Melanerpes aurifrons (assembly GCA_011125475.1). Lineage (NCBI taxonomy): Eukaryota > Metazoa > Chordata > Aves > Piciformes > Picidae > Melanerpes > Melanerpes aurifrons. The sequence continues at coordinate 896,027 of WWNC01000060.1, forward strand.
AGGCAGAGTGAGAGCAGGGCAGGAGAGGGGAGGGGGAGCACGTTCTGGGGATGGGAATCACAGAGCCACAGCAGCAGCCAGGCTGGGAGAGAGCCTCAGGGTCCCCAAGGCCAACCATCAGCCCTGCTCTGCAAGGCTCAGCCCTAAACCACAGCCCCAAGCCCCACAGCCAAACCACCTTCAAACACAGCCAGCCCTGGGCACTCCACCACCTCCCTGCCCAGCACATCCCAAGCCCTCAGCACTCTTGTGCCTAAGCTCCACTCTCAACCTCCCCAGGGGCAGCTTGAGGCTCTGCCCTCTTCTTCTCTCACTAATGCCCTGGCAGCAGAGAGCAGCAGCAGCCTCTGCACAGCCTCCTTGCAGGGAGCTGCAGGCAGCCAGGAGCTCTCCCCTCAGCCTCCTCTCTTGCCCACTAACCAGCCCCAGCTCCTTCAGCCTCTCTCCAGCACATTGCTTCTCCAGGCCCTTCCCAGCTTCCTTGCCCTCCTCTGCCCTGGCTCCAGCACCTCCACAGCTCTCTGCCACTCAGCTGCCCAGCACTGGACACAGGCTCCAGGTGTGGGCTGCCCAGGTGAGTGCCAGGGGGGCTGCCCAGCATTGCTGAGCCCAGCCAGGAGTGGCCCCCTGGGGGACAAGCTTTGCAGCCACACTGCCCCAAGCCTGCAGCCTTGCTGCTGGACCTGTGGCTGATGCTCATTGCTCCCTCAGCACCCCCAGCCAGCTCTCCAGAGCCCAGCCTGTTCAGTGCCTGGGATTGCCCTTGGCCCCTGGGCACACTGCAGGACCTGCCCTTCAGTCTTGCTTGCCCAGCAGCACTTGGTGCCATGGTTTAGTCATGAGGTCTGTGGTGACAGGTTGGGCTTGATGACCTTTGAGGTCTCTTCCAACCTTGGTGGTACTGTGAGACTGTGAAATTCTTTACTCTGAGAGTGACAGAGCCCTGGGGCAGGCTGCCCAGAGTGGTGGTGGAGCCTCCATCTCTGGAGTCACTCAAAACCCACCTGGATGCTGTCCTGTGCAGCCTCCTCTAGGTGATCCTTCCCTGGAAGAGGAGGTTGGATTAGGTGATCCCCAGAGGTCACTTCAAACCCTGTGGTTCTGTGAAGAGAGAAGAAAAGAACTTCAGAGGTGGCTGCTTCAGGAAGACTGATCTGGACCTGGAGGGTGAATGAGAAGATAGCTACAGACTAAGAGGACTTCAGCCCCAAGCAGTAATTCCTCCTTCATTTTACCAAAGCCTTCTCTTGCAGGCATCCAGCAAAGCTTCCTGTACTTGGTCAGCAGTCAGCCAAGCTGCCTGAGGCCAGCTGATGACCCAGCTCCAGGCAAAAAGCTGAGCTCCTGGACACCAGAGCAGAGTGGAGGTGAAAGGCTGACAAGGCAGCCACCACTGTGGTGCTTGCTTAGCTGCCCTCTGGTCTCACATCAGTGTTTTCCAACTGCAAACAGGACACAGCATCTGCTCCAGACCTGCCCTGGCCTTTGCTCTCAGTCATGAGCTGCCAGAATTCCATTCCAAAGCCCTGGCTCCTTCTGGCACAGGCTGCCCAGGGAGGTGGTGGAAGCCTCCTGCCTGGAGGTGTTTGCAGCCAGGCTGGAGGTGGCTGTGAGCAACCTGCTGTGGTGTGAGGTGTCCCTGCCCATGGCAGGGGGTTGGGGCTGGCTGAGCCTTGAGCTCCCTTCCAGCCCTGACAGCTCTGTGGTTCTAATAATCCCAAAGCAACATGTTGTGACAAAAGCTTTAGGTGAGTCCTCAGCTGCTCACCATGCAGTGGAGAGCTCTCCTCTGAGCCCTCCCAGCAGCTGAGCTATGCTCTGATAGCTTTGCTGAGCTGCACACTCACAAGGTTTATGTTGCTGCCTCTTGCCATGGCAGGTTTGGAGCAGGTTTGTGCATCAACAGAAAGCCTGTCATGTACCCTGCACTGCTGAGACCTCCCCTGCAGGGCTGGGTGCAGCTCTGCAGCCCTCAGCACAGCAAGGACCTGGAGCTGAGGGAGAGGCTGCAGAGGAGGCCAGGAGAATGCTGCGGGGCTTGGAGCAGCTCTGCTGCCAGGCCAGGCTGAGGGAGCTGGGGGTGTGCAGCCTGGAGAAGAGAAGGCTGCAGGCAGAGCTCAGAGCAGCCTGCCAGGAGCTGAAGGGGCTGCAAGAAGGCTGCAGAGAGACTGTTGGCAAAGGCCTGCAGGGCCAGCAGCAGGGCCAAGGGCTGCAGAGCAGAGCAGAGCAGCTTGAGCTTGGAGGTGAGGAAGAAGTTGTGCAGCAGGAGGGTGGTGGAAGCCTGGCCCAGGGTGCCCAGGGAGGTGGTTGAGGCTCCCTGCCTGGAGCTGTTGAAGGGGAGGCTGGAGAGGGCTGTGGGCAAGCTGCTGGAGTTGGGGCTGTCCCTGCTGGGTGCAGAGGCCTTGGGCTGAGCTCTGCAGCTCCCTCCCAGCCCAGCCCAGGCTGTGATTCCAAGGCCACATCCAGCTGTCAGCTCAGGTGCCATCCATTGCCCACACTGCTGTGGTTTCAGACCTTGGCATCACTCAGGCCATAGGATCTGTTTCCACTGCCCACATGGACATCATTCCTACCATGTGGTAACCTCAGCAGCCAGGAGTGGGGCAGGTCAAGTGCTTTAGGAGCCTTGCTCAGCTCTGCTGCACGTAGCATGTGCTTGACATTTACCCAGTGCCCTGAGAGCTGAGGTGATGACAGCTGGAAAGCCTTCAGAGAAGGGAGGGAGTAGATCTAGGTGTGGAAAGTGCTTCCATCTGACCTGTGCAATCTGCACTGACTCTGCTGACAGGTAGTTTGGCTCAGTGTGCAGGATTCCACAGGACAGAAGGATCCTGAAAAGGAAGGACCAGGAGCTGGGCACAAGAGTCAAGATGCTTGGTAGCTGAGATGGGAACAGAGGCCAGCTGTTTGTCACTTACAGCAGTAAGCCAACAGGTTCACAGCATGGGCTGGAAGGGTCCTGCAAGGTCATCCAGTTCCAGCCCCCTGCCATGGGCAGGGACACCTCCCACCAGCCCAGGTTGCTCAAGGCCTCATCCAGCCTGGCCTTGAACACCTCCAGGGAGGGCACAGCCACAGCCCCCCCTGGGCAGCCTGTGCCAGAGTCTCCCCACCCTCACTGGGAAGAATTTCTTCCTCCTCTCCAGTCTCAGTCTGCCCTCCTCAAGCTTCAATCCCTTCCCTCCTGTCACATCACTCCAAGCCCTTGTACAAAGTCCCTTCCTGGCTTTCTTGCAGTCCTCTTCAGGTACTGGCAGGCTGCTCTGAGGTCTCCCTGGAGCCTTCTTTTCTCCAAGCTTAACAACCCCAACTCCCTCAGCCTGTCCCCACAGGGGAGGTTCTCCATCCCTCTCATCATCTTCCTGGCCTTCCTCTGGACTCTCTCCAGCAGTTCCAGGTCCTTCTTATGCCAGGGGTACCAGAACTGGATGCAGAACTCCAGGGGGGGTCTCAGCAGATCAGAGCAGAGTGGCACAGTGCCTTCAGGGGCAGAATCCCCTCCCTTGTCCTGCTAGTTAGAAAAAAATCCCCAAACACAATCAAGGAGAAAGAAGTTGGCTGGGAGGGTGGGGAAGGGGGGAGCAGGAGGGGACACTGACCTCAGGCCATGCCTTTGGTTTTAGTCACCTGAGTCTAATCCACTCTCTCTTAAGGACTTGGGCAGATGAAGCCATCTCAGAGCCACTACTGATCAGCCTTGAAAGTTAAGGAAAGTGAAGGCTGAATGCTGGAAAAGCAGGGGGGAAAAACTAAATCTCTAAACTGGAGGAGAAAAAGAGAAAAAGAAAAAAAGGGGGGAAAAGGAAAAAGAAAATAAAAAAAAAAAAAAGAAGGAAAAAAGGAAAAGAGAAAAAGGAAAAAAACAACAAAGAAACTAAAAAAAGGAAAAAATGAAAAGAAAAATAAGAAAAGGAAAAAGGAGAAAAAAGGAGAAAAAAGGAGAAAAAAGGAGAAAAAAGGAGAAAAAAGGAGAAAAAAGGAGAAAAAAGGAGAAAAAAGGAGAAAAAAGGGAAAAAGGAGAAAAAGGAGAAAAAAGGAAAAAGGAGGAAAAAGGAAAAAGGAGGAAAAAGGAAAAAGGAAGAAAAAGGGAAAAAGGAGGAAAAAGGGAAAAAGGAGGAAAAAGGAGGAAAAAGGAGAAAAAAGGAGAAAAAAGGAGAAAAAAGGAGAAAAAAGGAGAAAAAAGGAGAAAAAAGGAGAAAAAAGGAGAAAAAGGAAAAAAGAGAAAAAAGGAAAAGAAATAAAGAAAAAGGAAAAAAGGAAAAGAAAAAAAAAGGAAAAATAAAAAGGAGAAAAGGAAAAAAGAAAAATAAAAAAGGAAAAGGAAAAAAAGAAAAAGGCAAAAAGGAAAAAAGAAGAAAAAAGGCAATAAAAATCCCCCAGCCCCCTCCCCAAGGGAGCAGAAGGCTCCTGCCTGTGCTGGGCAGGGCTGCGGCAGCCCACATCCAGCTTCAGCTCCGGGCAAATCTCTCCGGCCCAGCTGCAGCGTTTGGAGCAGTTAGCAAGAGGCAGCCCCAGCGCTGCGGGGAGCAGCCTGCAGCAGAGCCTTGCCTGCAGGGCTGGCTGCACTCAGCGGGAGGGAAGAGCTGCTCCTCCTCGCAGCCAGGGCCCAGGAGGAAGCTCAGCAAACTTTGGCTGTGCAGGGGATGAGCTGAGGAGCAGCCTCACCATGAAAGGGGATATGGAAGCAGCCTCTGTGGGCACAGGCAGTACTTGCCCAGACAAGCACAGAGAATCACAGCATCCCAGAGTGCCAGGGGCTGGCAGGGAGCTGCAGAGCTCAGCCAGCCCAAGCCCCCTGCCCCAGCAGGGTCACCCACAGCAGCTCACACAGCAACACAGCCAGCTGGCCTTGCAAGAGCTCCACACAGGGAGACTCCACAGCCCCCCTGGGCAGCCTCTGCCAGGCTTCTCTCACCCTCACAGCCAACAAATTCTTCCTCCTCTTCCCATGGCACTTCCTCTGCCTCAGCTTCCACCACTGCCCCTTCTGCTGGCATTGGGCAGCCCCCAGCAGAGCCTGGCTCCAGCCTCTGGCCACTGCCCCTGCACAGCTTTAGCCCCAGCCAGGAGCTCACCTCTCAGGCTCCTCCAAGCCAAGCTCCAGAGCCCTCAGCTCCCTCAGCCTCTGCTCCTAAGGAAGAGCTTCCACTGCCTGCAGCATCTTTGTGCCTCTGCCATGGACTCTCTCCAGCACTTCCCTCAGCTCCTTCCTGACCTGAGGGGCCCAGAGCTGGACACCAGATTCCAGCTGTGGCCTCAGCAGGGCAGAGCAGAGGACATTCAGGGCAAAGGGAGGGGCTAAGTACTTCAGAGGTCAAGAAGGGAACTCAGAGTAACGTTGGGCAAGTTAGAGAAGTGATCTAAACTGATTAGGAAAGAAATCAGGGTTAATATTTGTCCTTTGGAAGGAAGAGTTCACTGCACAAACAGAGGAGAAGCAGCAGCTGCAGGGAGGACCTGGGGTTAGAGTGGATCAGAAGCTGGGCAGCAGTCAGCAGTGCCATGCTCTTGTGAAAAAAGCAAACACACAGAGGTGGATAAACAGAAGTGCTGGAAGGGAGGTGAAACAAACCTGCCTGGCACCCAGGAGAGCCTCTGCCTGGCCACTCTGCCCACCTTAGGAGCTGTGCCTCGAGATGGAACCTTGAGAAAGCAAAAACACTGGAAGAGATCCTGTGGGCAGCTGGTGGCACCCCCATGGGCACCCAAGCACCTCAACACCAGTCCAGAATGGGTCCAGGAGCTCTAATCCTTGTCTGTAGACAGCCAAACATCTCTGCAAGCCTTCATTTAGCACACTCATAGAGCCACAGCATGGGCTGGGCTGGGAGGGAGCTGCAGAGCTCAGCCCAAGGCTTCTGCACTCAGCAGGCACAGCCCCAACTCCAGCAGCTTGCCCACAGCCCTCTCCAGCCTCCCCTTCAACAGCTCCAGGCAGGGAGCCTCAACCACCTCCCTGGGCAACCTGGGCCAGGCTTCCACCACCCTCCTGCTGCACAACTTCTTCCTCACCTCCAAGCTCAAGCTGCTCTGCTCTGCTCTGCAGCCCTTGGCCCTGCTGCTGGCCCTGCAGGCCTTTGCCAACAGTCTCTCTGCAGCCTTCTTGCAGCCCCCCTCAGGTCCCCCCTCCCCTGGGTTTACCTTACTTGGATGACCTCTGTGATCACAAATTAATTGCTTATCACTCCAGCCCACGCTGTTTAGCTTGGCAAGGAGGACATCTCCCCAGGCCTGCAGTGTGTTTGTAGAAACTGAAGGTCAAGCTTTTCAGCTCCAGCAGTCACATCTGACTGCAACTCCACTGCTGTTCCCCCCACTGATCCATGCCCCTGCCTGTGTGCTGCGTGGGGAAAGGTTGGGTTGGGTGATCTTGGAGGTCTCTTCCAACCAACTCTGTTCTGTGGCTCTGGAAATTCCTCCTGCCACCCTGGGTGATCAGCTGCCTTCTACTGAGAGCCAAGGAGGTAGCCTGGGGTAGCTGACAGCAATGGAAGAGTCACTCCTGAACTCTAACCAAGGAAGAGCCTGAGGGAGCTGAGGGCTGTGGAGCTTGGCTTGGAGGAGCCTGAGAGGTGAGCTCCTGGCTGGGGCTAAAGCTGTGCAGGGGCAGTGGCCAGAGGCTGGAGCCAGGCTGTGCTGGGGGCTGCCCAAAGCCAGCAGAAGGGGCAGGGGTGGAAGCTGAGGCAGAGGAAGTGCCATGGGAAGAGGAGGAAGAGTTTGCTCCCTGTGAGGGTGAGAGAAGCCTGGCAGAGGCTGCCCAGGGGGGCTGTGGAGTCTCCCTGTGTGGAGCTCTTGCAAGGCCAGCTGGATGTGTTGCTGTGTGAGCTGCTGTGGGTGACCCTGCTGGGGCAGGGGGCTTGGGCTGGCTGAGCTCTGCAGCTCCCTGCCAGCCCCTGGCACTCTGGGACTCTGATTCCATGAGTCAGGCTCAAACTGAAAGAGAGAAGAAGAAACTTCATGCCACAAACTCCTCCTGCCCCTCTCCCACGGCAGGCTGGAGTCAGAGCTGTGAGGAGCTGAGCAGATTCCTGGCATGCTGCTCTGAGGCACTCATTCAGCTCTGGGTTCTTATCAAACAGAGAGGCTGCAGAGCATGTTTGGCTTCTCCAGCAGTTCCTAATCAACAAGCAGGAGAAAACTAAAGCCCCTGCAGTGTCCATGACTTTCCCACGGGCAGCAGCACCTCGAGGGGAACTATCAGCTGGCACAGGCTGCCCAGGGAGGTGGTGGAAGCCTCCTGCCTGGAGGTGTTTGCAGCCAGGCTGGAGGTGGCTGTGAGCAACCTGCTGTGGTGTGAGGTGTCCCTGCCCATGGCAGGGGGTTGGAGCTGGCTGAGCCTTGAGCTCCCTCCCAGCCCTGGCAGCTCTGTGGTTCTATAATGAAGTGACCCTGGGGGAGGGGTGGTGTCAGGCCACACAGGCTGCTCCTCCTCTCCTCCTAGCCCAGGACTTGTGACAAGCAGGAGCTGTGCTCTTGCAGAGCAGCCCAGAGAGCAGTGGCACTGCAGAGGTTAAAGGCTGAGACCTCACCCTGTATAAAGCAGACTTTAAACTCGGGGCAGGTCTTGAGCCAGCTCTCTGCACCCTGGCCAGAGCTCAGGAGGAAGGGGAGCCAAGGCTGAGAGGCTGCCCAAGCAGGCTGTGAGGATGGGAGGGAGAGCAGGGGGGGAATACAAAGAGTAAAGCACAGCTGAGATGCGGGTGAGAGCAGCAGCAGAGCACTTGGGACAGGCAGGAAGAGGTTGGAGAAAGCCTTCAGGGCGGCTCAGGGGAGCCAGCCATGCGCTCCTGTCCTCAGCTGCCTGCAACAGGAACTTCCCTAACGCGCAGCGGGAGACAGCTCGCACTGTGCCGCTCCAACTGTGCATAGCAATGAGGCATCCCCTTTGTGCCAAGCAGGAAGGCCTGGAAGCTCTCTCTTAGTCAGCAGGCAGCCTGCAGCTCGCAGCCTGTGCAATTCCTGCGGTGACCTGAAGCGGAAAGCAGGCTCCGAGCTTCCCATCCGTGCGCTGGCTCCGGTTCAGCACCGAGGACGTCACATCCCCTCCCGGCTGCCTTCAGAGAGCTTTACAGAGTCCCTCCCCGCCGTGTGGCACACCCTGCACGCAGGTACGAGTCCCAGCAGCACCCGGCAGGGAATCCTGGCATCAGGGAACTGCCAGGGCTGGAGGGGAGCTCAAGGCTCAGCCAGCTCCAAGCCCCTGCCATGGGCAGGGACACCTCACACCACAGCAGGTTGCTCACAGCCACCTCCAGCCTGGCTGCAAACACCTCCAGGCAGGAGGCTTCCACCACCTCCCTGGGCAGCCTGGGCCAGGCTCTCACCACCCTCCTGGGCAACAACTTCTTCCTCACAGCCAATCTCAATCTCCCCACTTCTAGTTCTGCTCCATCCCCCCCACTCCTGTCCCTCCCTGACACCCTCACAAGTCCCTCCCCAGCTTTCCTGCAGCCCCCTGCAGATCCTGGAAGGCCACAATGAGGTCTCCTGGGAGCCTTCTCCTCTCCAGCCTGCACAACCCCAACTCCCTCAGTCTGTCCTCACAGCAGAGCAGCTCCAGCCCTCTGCTCCTCCTCCTGGCCCTTCTCTGGACACCTTCCAGCACCTCCAGACCCTTCCTGGCACAGAGGCTCCAGAACTGGACCCAGAGCTCCAGGTGTCAGTGCAGACAGCCAGGGGCTCTCCCCCTTCCCTCCCACATCTCAGTGGGGTCCTCCCCACCCCACAGCCATCACCACCTAAGGGCAGGGCTGCAGGTGCCTGTGAGCCAGCCCTGCAGAAAGGCTGCCCGTGAGGGAGCAAAGCTTATCTCCTCCTCTAAATTTAGCGGCGTGGAGTCAGCAGGGCCGGGAGCAGCATCGCTGTTTATGGGCAGCAGGAGATGCTGTGGCTGCAGGCTGCCGCAGCCCCACTGCCTGCGCCGGGCCGGGCCGGCGACCCACGGCGCCAGCTCCGCACGGGAGCCGCGGCAGCAGCGCCTCCGGCTCGCTTGCTTTCCCTTTTCCTCCTGGGATGCTCCTGAGCAACGGCAGCCACCAGCAACAGCTCCCAGACCCAGACCCAGAACCACAGAGCCACACAACGGCAGGCGGGGAACGAGAGGATCTTGGAGGTCCCTTCCAACCCAACTCATTCTATGAATGCCAGGGAGGGAAGGGACCTCCAGAGCTCATCCGGTCCAACCCCCCCTGCCGGAGCAGCTCACACAGGAACACATCCAGGGGGGCTTGGAAGAGCTCCACACAGGGAGACTCCACAGCCCCCCTGGGCAGCCTCTGCCAGGCTTCTCTCACCCTCACAGGGGAAAAATTCTACAGTAGGGCAGATTTAGATTGGAGATGAGGAAGTTCTCTGCAGTGAGGTACAGCAGGAGCAGAGGCAACAGCCAGGTCACATTTACCAGAGAGCCTCTCCACTGTCCTTAGGAATGGGCTGGGCTGGAAGGGAGCTGCAGAGCTCAGCCCAAGGCCTCTGCACTCAGCAGGCACAGCCCCAACTCCAGCAGCTTGCCCACAGCCCTCTCCAGCCTCCCCTTCAACAGCTCCAGGCAGGGAGCCTCAACCACCTCCCTGGGCAACCTGGGCCAGGCTTCCACCACCCTCCTGCTGCACAACTTCTTCCTCACCTCCAAGCTCAAGCTGCTCTGCTCTGCTCTGCAGCCCTTGGCCCTGCTGCTGGCCCTGCAGGCCTTTGCCAACAGTCTCTCTGCAGCCTTCTTGCAGCCCCTTCAGCTCCTGCCAGGCTGCTCTGAGCTCTGCCTGCAGCCTTCTCTTCTCCAGGCTGCACACCCCCAGCTCCCTCAGCCTGGCCTGGCAGCAGAGCTGCTCCAAGCCCCTCAGCATTCTCCTGGCCTCCTCTGCAGCCTCTCCATCAGCTCCAGGTCCTTGCTGTGCTGAGGGCTCCAGCCCTGGATATTGGAGCATTTCCCAGAGCTACCCATTTGTGAATGAGGCCAGAGCAATCCTGTTTTAAATACAGAAAGGTTAAGAGTTCAAGAGGAAAGAGAAACCACAACCCTGTGCAAAACAACCAACAACCCATCCCAAATCTGCTTTTCACCATGCAGATGAGCAGTGAGATGCAGCACCACACACAGCTCAGCTCACCTCAGCAGAGGGACTGCACCATGAGGGTGCTGGAGCAATGGGAACCCATGGGAATGGGGACCTGAGGGGGCTGCAAGAAGGCTGCAGAGAGACTGTTGGCAAAGGCCTGCAGGGCCAGCAGCAGGGCCAAGGGCTGCAAAGCAGAGCAGAGCAGCTTGAGCTTGGAGGTGAGGAAGAAGTTCACAGTATCACAGTATCACAGTATCACTTAGGTTGGAAAGGACCTCGGGGATCATCGAGTCCAACCTATCAACACAGACCCCATGCCTAGACCATGGCACCAAGTGCCACGTCCAATCTCCCCTTGAACGCCTCCAGGGTCGATGACTCAACCACCTCCCTGGGCAACCTGTTCCAATGCCGAATGACTCGCTTGGTGAAGAACTTCCTCCTCACCTCGAGTCTGAACTTCCCCTGGCGCAGCCTGAGACTGTGTCCCCTCGTTCTGGTGCTGGCTGCCTGGGAGAAGAGGCCAACCCCCTCCTGGCTACAACCACCCTTCAGGTAGCTGTAGAGGGCAATGAGGTCACCCCTGAGCCTCCTCTTCTCCAGGCTAAACAATCCCAGCTCCCTCAGCCTCTCCTCATAGGGCTTGTGTTCAAGGCCTCTCACCAGCCTTGTTGCCCTTCTCTGGACACGCTCAAGTGTTTCGATGTCCTTCTTAAATTGAGGGGCCCAGAACTGGACACAGTACTCAAGGTGCGGCCTAACCAAAGCAGAGTCCAGGGGCACTATGACCTCCCTGCTCCTGCTGGCCACACTATTCCTAATGCAGGCCAGGATGCCATTGGCCCTCCTGGCCACCTGGGCACACTGCTGGCTCATATTCAGGTGGCTGTCGATCAGCACACCCAGGTCCCTCTCTGTTTGGGAGCTCTCCAGCCACTCCGACCCCAGCCTATAGCTCTGCATGGGATTGCCATAGCCAAAGTGCAGCACTCGGCACTTGGACTTGTTGAATGCCATCCCGTTGGACTCTGCCCATCTGTCCAGTCGGTCGAGGTCCCTCTGCAGAGCCTTTCTACCCTCTAACTGACTAACATCTGCCCCTAACTTTGTGTCATCTGCAAACTTGCTGATGACTGACTCTACTCCTTCATCCAGATCATCGATGAATATGTTGAAGAGGACAGGGCCCAGCACTGATCCCTGGGGACACCACTGGTGACTGGCCTCCAGCTGGATGTGGCACCGTTCACTACCACTCTCTGGGCCCGGCCCTCCAGCCAGTTCCTAACCCAGTACAGAGTGTAATGGTCCAATCCACGGGCTGACAGCTTAGTCAGCAGTTTGCTGTGGGGGACGGTGTCAAAGGCCTTGCTGAAGTCTAGGTAGACCACATCCACAGGCCTCCCCACATCCACTAGACGGGTCACCTGATCATAGAAAGAGATCAGGTTGGAGAGGCAGGATCTGCCTTTCCTGAATCCATGTTGGCTGGACCTGAGCCCTTGGCCATCCTTCAGGTGCGCAGTTATTGCCGCCAGGATAATCTGCTCCATCACTTTCCCTGGCACTGAGGTCAGGCTGACCAACCTGTAGTTTCCAGGTTCCTCCATCCGACCCTTCTTGTGGATGGGGACCACGTTGGCCAGTTTCCAGTCATCTGGGACCTCACCTGTGAGCCAGGACTGGAGGAAAATGATGGAGAGTGGCCTAGCTAGCACATCTGCCAACTCTCTCAGCACCCTAGGATGGATCCCATCCGGTCCCATGGACTTGTGAATATCCAAGTGGCTCAGCAGGTCCCGAACTAACTCCTCATGGATTTCCGGGGCATTACACTGCTCGCCGACCCCATCGCCCAGCTCCGGAGGCCACTCGTCCTGAACTCCTGCCTTGCTGTTAAAAATTGAGGCAAAGAATGTGTTCAGGACCTCAGCTTTCTCCTCATCCTCAGTCACCGTGTTCCCCTCCAGGTCCACTAGGGAGTGCAGGTTCTTCCTGCCCCTCTTCTTATTGTTAATATATTTATAAAAATGCTTTTTATTGTCTTTGACAGAGGTGGCCAGCTTCACTTCCAGCTGGGCCTTAGCCTCCCTAATTTTATTATTGTGCAGCAGGAGGGTGGTGGAAGCCTGGCCCAGGTTGCCCAGGGAGGTGGTTGAGGCTCCCTGCCTGGAGCTGTTGAAGGGGAGGCTGGAGAGGGCTGTGGGCAAGCTGCTGGAGTTGGGGCTGTCCCTGCTGAGTGCTTGGGCTGAGCTCTGTAGCTCCCTCCCAGCCCAGACCCTTCTGTGATTCTGGAGGATGGTTTGAGCTGCTTCTCCCCAGCTGGCTGCTCTCAACAGAACAAAAACTGCTTCTGCCCCCACCCAAGCAGCAGTGGGACTGGCTCCCAAGGGCTGTTAAGGTAAGCCAAGGTGATTAAGTCAGGATTTATACTCCTGCCATTGCTGTGACATCCTGGGCAAGCCTCAGCCCAGAGGTACCCAGCAGGTGTGAAGCAATGCTCTGCCAGCACTGCTCTGCAGGGTGGCAGTGCCCAGCCCTCAGTCCCCTCCTAACAGGCACTGAGGATCAGGAGGGTCCCAACAGAGACCAAACCCCCACTGGGTGAGTTTTGGAGCAGGTCTCACACTCCTGCAGCTGGAGCTGCAAGCATCATCACATCTGGCAGCCTGAGCACAGGCTGCTTCCCCTTGCTTTGGGGCACACAGCTCCTGGTGCAGTGCTGCAGCTGCTGAGAACAGGGCAGAAAGTGCAGGGCTGGGGGCTGGGTGCTGGTGAAAAGTTCATGCACACAGCCCCAGCAACTGTGCAGCACCCACAAGAGCTTGGCCCCCTCCCCTTGCCCCCCAGCCCTCAGCTCTGCAGAGACATTGAGCAGATCCCTCTCAGCCTTCTCCTCTCCAGGCTCAACAGCCCCAGGGCTCTCAGGCTCTCTTCCCAGGGGAGATGCTCAAGTCCCCTAAGCATCCTCCTGCCTCTGCCTGGGACTCTCCCCAGCAGCTCTCTGTCTCTCTTCAGCTGGGGAGCCCCAAACTGGACCCAGGCTTGCAGCTGTGCTCTCAGCAGGGCAGAGCAGAGCAGAGGGGGAGCAGAACCTCCCTAGCTGGCAGCAGGGGTGGCTGGCAGCAGGGGGGGTTGCAGCGGGGGGTGCTGGCAGCAGTGGAGTGGGGGCTGTCTGAGGCCATGCAGGCTGGAGCAGAGCCCCAGGCCGGCTCGGCAGGGCCGCAGAGCATTCCCCAGCTCAGCAGCGCTCTGCCGCGCAGCCAAATCCCTGCTCTTGTCCGAGGGCTGCCGCGGCCGCGGCCCCCATCGCGGCTGCCATTCATTCACGGCTCCCATCGCGACCCCCATCGCGGCCCCCATCGCGGCTGCCATTCATTCACGGCTCCCATCGCGGCTCCCATCGCGACCCCCATCGCGGCTCCCATCGCGACTGCCATTCACGGCTCCCATCGCGACCCCCATCGCGGCTGCCATTCATTCACGGCTCCCATCGCGACCCCCATCGCGGCTCCCATCGCCGCCCCCTCGCCCGGCGCTGCCAGACAAAGGGAAGGCAGAAGCAGAGCGCTGCGCTCCGTGACTCAGCCGGAAAGAGACAGAGCTCGGCAGGAGCTGCCCCGCTGCCGCTGCCTGCCACCCCGGCGGGGCGAGGGGCGAGGGGCAGGGGAGGAAGGCTCGCAGCGAGGTTTAACTGCCCCGGGGAGGCTCTGCCCTTGCACAGTCTCTGCACAGCTTGCACCACCTCTGGGCAGGGGAAACTTTCATCTGGGCCTCAGAGGGACACCCTTGGGAGTCAGCTCTCATGGAGCAGAGGCAGACAGAGGGATTTAGTGTGGAATTTTGTTTTGGTCTGTTCCCTTTTTGTTGGTTTTGTTTTCCCCTCTCCTCTCTCTCTTTTTCTGAACCATTAGATCCTGAGTTGGAAGCCAAAGCCAGCTGCTTACAGCCCAAGCCCAGCAATCCAGGCTGCTGGCTTCTGTGTAGCACAGTTGGCATTTCAGTGCTCAAAAGCAACCTTTGAAGAGAATCACAGAATGATTCAGGCTGGAAAAGACCTCAGAGAGAACACAGAGCTGCCAGGGCTGGAAGGGAGCTCAAGGCTCAGCCAGCTCCAACCCCCTGCCATGGGCAGGGACACCTCACACCACAGCAGCTTGCTCACAGCCACCTCCAGCCTGGCTGCAAACACCTCCAGGCAGGAGGCTTCCACCACCTCCCTGGGCAGCCTGGGCCAGGCTCTCACCACCCTCCTGGCCAACAACTTCTTCCTCACAGCCAATCTCAATCTCCCCACTTCTAGTTCTGCTCCATCCCCCCCAGTCCTATCCCTCCCTCACACCCTCACAAGTCCCTCCCCAGCTTTCCTGCAGCCCCCTGCAGATCCTGGAAGGCCACAATGAGGTCTCCTGGGAGCCTTCTCCTCTCCAGCCTGCACAACCCCAACTCCCTCAGTCTGTCCTCACAGCAGAGCAGCTCCAGCCCTCTGCTCCTCCTCCTGGCCCTGCTCTGGACACCTTCCAGCACCTCCAGATCCTTCCTGGCACAGAGGCTCCAGAGCTGGCCCCAGAGCTGCAGCTGTGGTCTCAGCAGAGTGGAGCAGAGGGGCAGAATCCCCTCCCTGCCCTGCTGGCCACACTTCTCTTGCTGCAGCCCAGGATCACCAAGTGATCCTGATCCATCTCCAGAGGAGAGCTTGAGTGATCTTAGTGTGTCCTTAGCCTGCTGGAGGAACCTCTGTGACCTGATTTTTGCCCCAGCCCCTTTCAGGGGGGAGGAGGATGTGCATCCCCAGACAGCTGGGGCTGTCTGCTGCACCTCAGCCTGAGTGAACACATTTGGCACTTGCTCTGAGGAAGGCACAGCCTCAGCTGCTGCCCAGCCCCACAGGCAGCTCTGCCCACACCTCTCCATCCCTTACACTCCAGGGGCTGGCAGCTTGCACTCAGCTTTGATGCACAGCTCCTTGGTGCCCCCTGCTCTGCCTGCTGCTGCCAGGGCTGGCCACCAGGACAGCTTCAGGAGCTGGGCACAGGGGGAGAAGCAGAGGAGCACACCAAGGGACCAGAAGTGTGTCCAGGTGCCTTTCCTAGATGTTTCTCCTGGTTCAGCACAGAATCCCAGACTGCTTTGGATGGGAAGGGACCTTCCAAGGTCACCCAGTCCAACCCTCCTGCAGCCAGCAGGGACATCTGAGCTAGAGCAGGCTGCTCAGAGTCCCAGGCAGCCTCCCATGGAATGGTGCCAGGCATGGGGCAGCTCCCACTTCCTCTGGGCAGCCTGGGCCAGGCTCTCACCTGCCCTCAGGGTCAAACTTTTCTCCCTCCTTTTCTGCCCTTTTGAGGCCATCCCCCTTGTCCTGTCCCAGCAGGCCCAGCTCCAAAGTCTGTCCCCAGCTCTCTGAAAGCCCCCCAGAAGGTCTGCCTGGGCTGAGCAAGCCCAACAGCAGCAAAGCCTTCCCAAGGAAAACCAGGTGATGCTTCTGGGCCTGACCCTGGCCCTGCAGGATGGAGATGGGAGAAGATTGCCTGCACCCCAAGCCAGATCACCCATCCCTTTGCCATGGGGAGGCAGGGGTCTGCCCCTGCTGAGTGCAGGGGGCTGCACTGGATGGCCTGGGGAGGCCCCTTCCAACCCAAACCTTTCTATGATTCTCTGGCTCAGCCTTCCACAGCCCCCCTGCAGCCCTCAGCTCTTGAGGATGAGAGGGGTGAGGAGGTGGGCTGGCCACAGAATGAAGAGAAGAGAAGGCAGCTGCCTGCTGCCTCTTCAAACTGAGACTGAGAGCTGAATCCCTCAGCCCCATCTGTGGCAGAAGGGGGGAAGGAGGCTGATTTCCACCCTCTGCCTGCAGGAACTCAAGCCCTCTCCTGCCAGGGGAGGGGGAGCTGAGACTGCTAGAAGGGGGCAGGTTCAGACTGGCTGTGAGGAAGAAGTTGTTGGCCAGGAGGGTGGTGAGAGCCTGGCACAGGCTGCCCAGGGAGGTGGTGGAAGCCTCCTGCCTGGAGGTGTTTGCAGCCAGGCTGGAGGTGGCTCTGAGCTGAGGTGTCCCTGGCTGTGGCAGGGGGTTGGGGCTGGCTGAGCCTTGAGCTCCCCTCCAGCCCTGGCAGCTCTGTGGCTCTCTGGTGGCAGAGCAGTGTGGGTGCTGCTGCTGGCACTCTGTGCTTTGCACAGGAGAGGTGCCACAGCTTTGCCACCTCCTCTGCAGAGCTGGCTTGAGGGCATATCACAGCAAAAGCCTCTCAACAGCTCTCCACAGCTTCTTGGAGTGCCCCTGGCATTCCCATGGCCCCCCAGAGAGCTGTGAGATGAACCCTGCTGCCCCTGTGGGAAGGCTCTTCCCCAGCAGGATCCTGCTCTGGGGCTGTGGACACCCTGCCAGCTCCCTCTGCTTGCACTGCCAGGCAGGGAGGCTTAGCAACTCTGCAAGCTGTGTGTTCACAGTCCAGAGAGCTTCATTGCCATTGCTCCCCACAGAAGGGCATTTGAGCTCCAGCAGAAGCTGCTCCCACAGTACCAGAAGTACCTGCAGTGGGAAGCAGGCTCCAAACTATGCACATCTCTCCATCTGAAACATGGAATGGGAGGGAAGGAAAGGACCTGCAGAGATCATCCAGCCCAAGCCCCCTGCCAGAGCAGCAGCACCCAGGGCAGGCCACCCAGGAACACATCCAGGTGGATCTTGAAGGGCTGTAGAGAAGGGAGCTCCACAGCCCCCCTGGGCAGCCAGCTCCAGTTCCTGACAACCCTTTCAGCAGAGAAATTTCTCCTACCCTCCAGCCTAAGCCTTCCCCTGCTGCAGCTGGAGGCCATTTCCCCTCCTCTCTTCTCCAGTAAGGATGACTCAGTGGCTTCCAGGAATCACAGAACTGTTTGGGTTGGGAAAGATCTCTGAGCTCCCCCAGTCCAACCTCAACCCACCCCCACCATGGCCACCAAACCTTCTCCCCAGGTGCCATGGCCACAGGTACCTTGAACACCTCCAGGGGTGGGGACTGCACCACCTCCCTGGGCAGCCTCTGCCAGTCCCTGACCACTCCTGCAGCAAAGGAAGCTGCCCTGGTATCCACCCCAAACCCTGCCCAGCACAACTTCAGGTCACTTCCTCTCATTCTATCACCTCAGAGCAGAGAGAAGAGAGCAACCCCCAGCTCCCTGCAGCCTCCTCTCAGGGAGCTGCAGAGAGCAATGAGGTCTCCCTCAGCCTCCTCTGCTTCCAGGCTGAACAGCCCCAGCTCCCTCTTGCATTAAACACAGCAGGAATGAGTTCTGCATCTGACCATCACATGGAATGCACACAAGTGAGGCCTTCTGGAGCTGTTTCCATCATGACAACCACACAGGGCATTAGAGAACTGCAGAAACATCAGGAGCTGTTGGGGACAAGAGCAGGGTCCTGAGCTGGGGAGGAACAGCAGCAGGCACCAGGACAGGGTAGAGGCTGCTGGAGAGCAGCTCCATGGAGAAAGACCTTGGGGTGCTGGGGGGCAGCAAGTTCTGCAGGGGACA
This sequence comes from Melanerpes aurifrons, assembly GCA_011125475.1. NCBI lineage: Eukaryota > Metazoa > Chordata > Aves > Piciformes > Picidae > Melanerpes > Melanerpes aurifrons. The sequence goes on from WWNC01000060.1 coordinate 913,591, forward strand.
GCAATGTGCCCTGGGGGCCAAGAGAGCCAAGGGGAGCCTGGGGGGCAGCAAGAGAAGTGTGGCCAGCAGGGCTGGGGAGGTTCTGCTCCCCCTCTGCTCTGCTCTGCCCTGCTGAGAGCACAGCTGCAAGCCTGGGTCCAGTTTGGGGCTCCCCAGCTGAAGAGAGACAGAGAGCTGCTGGGGAGAGCCCAAGGCAGAGGCAGGAGGATGCTTAGGGGACTTGAGCATCTCCCCTGGGAAGAGAGCCTGAGAGCCCTGGGGCTGTTTAGCCTGGAGAGGAGAAGGCTGAGAGGGATCTGCTCAATGTCTCTGCAGAGCTGAGGGCTGGGGGTCAAGGGGAGGGGGCCAAGCTCTTGTGGGTGCTGCACAGCAAGAAGCCAAGGAGCACTGGAGCCAAACTTGAGCAGAGAAGGTTTCAGCTGCCCAGGAGGAGAAAGTTCTTTGTTGTGAGGGTGAGGGAGCCTGGAGCAGGCTGCCCAGAGAGGTTGTGGAGTCTCCTGCTCTGGAGCCTTTCCAACCCCCCCTGGCTGCATTGCTGTGTGGCCTGCCCTGGGTGCTGCTGCTCTGGCAGGGGCTGCACTGGATGCTCTCTGCAGCTCCCTCCCAGCCTCTACCATTCTGTGACTCTCCTGCAGTTTGGAGCAGGTCTGTCTGCCCCACAGGCTCTAAGGGATCCAACAGAGGACACTGCCACCCCACACCACCTTTGTCTCACTTACCTCCTCATGTGGAGGCTTCCTCTTCCACAGCTGCCTTCCCTGACTGCCAGACTTGAAGGTTAGTTAACTCCTCATGGAATCCAACATTCCCAGAAAGCAGGAGAGGAGAAAAGGTTAAATAAGTAAATAAATGCTTGACTGATGGTGTGGCAGATCATTTCCCAGGGGAATATCAACCACCCCTCACATCCAGCCTCCAGCCTTGCTCAGCAAGCTTTGGGAATGGTCCTCTGACTGCAGGGAGGTGGTGGAAGCCTCCTGCCTGGAGGTGTTTGCAGCCAGGCTGGAGGTGGCTGTGAGCAAGCAGAAGCAGAGGTTGAGGAGAAGGCAGCTCACAATACCTGGCAACACTCAGCCACGCTCCCAGAGCTGTGCTGCAGCTCCTGCTCTGCAATGGGTGAAGCCTGGCTCTGAGCTGAGCTCCCTCAGGCCAGGTGGGCAGCAGGGTGAGAGGGCTCCTGCTGGAGCACAGAGCACTCCAGGGCACCTGTGAGGGAAATGCAGCAAGACAAAACCAAACCAGCAGTCAAATATTGCTTCAGGCAGAGTCAGCACCCAGAACCTGCCCAGGGCTGGCCAGGGTCACCCAAGGGAACCTAAGACAAGAGGCACTCAAAGCCCTTCTTCCTTCTGCAACTAGAGGCTAGGAGAAGTGTTCCTGGACAGATGGGCCTGAGAGAGCTGTGCAGGCAGGAACACACAGCAGCAGCAGGAGCAGGGAATGCTTTGGCTGCTGCTTCCCAGGCTTCCCTCTGTGAGCATGATGCAGAGAGGTAAAACTTGGGTGGAGTTGGGGATTTCCTCCTTTGTTTGTTGTATCTCAGCACCACAGAGCAGCAGAGGCTGGGAGGGAGCTGCAGAGAGCATCCAGTGCAGCCCCTGCCAGAGCAGCAGCACCCAGGGCAGGCCACACAGCAATGCAGCCAGGGGGGGTTGGAAAGGCTCCAGAGCAGGAGACTCCACAACCTCTCTGGGCAGCCTGCTCCAGGCCTCCCTCACCCTCACAACAAAGAACTTTCTCCTCCTGGGCAGCTGAAACCTTCTCTGCTCAAGTTTGTCTCCAGTGCCCCTTGGCTTCTTGCTGTGCAGCACCCACAAGAGCTTGGCCCCCTCCCCTTGACCCCCAGCCCTCAGCTCTGCAGAGACATTGAGCAGATCCCTCTCAGCCTTCTCCTCTCCAGGCTCAACAGCCCCAGGGCTCTCAGTCTCTCTCCCCGGGGAGATGCTCAAGTCCCCTAAGCATCCTTTTCCTGTTGTTGGGAACCTTTTTCCTCCTCCCTTTCAACCAAGGTCACTGCAGGAGTCTGCCCTTCCCTGAGCACACAGCAGGAAGGGTTCCTCTCAGCACAGGCTCAGGAGGAAGAGGTTACTCACCTCTACAGCCAGATGAGAAACTCCTGAAGGAGAAAGGTCTTCCAGGGGAGCATTAACCACCCAGCCTTGCTCAGCATGCCTTGGGAATGGTGCTCTGACTGCAGGGAGGTGGTGGAAGCCTCCTGCCTGGAGGTGTTTGCAGCCAGGCTGGAGGTGGCTGTGAGCAACCTGCTGTGGTGTGAGGTGTCCCTGCCCCTGGCAGGGGTTTGGGGCTGGCTGAGCCTTGAGCTCCCTTCCAGCCCTGCCAAGGGATGCTCTGGCTCAGGCAGAGAGCAATTTCCAGCAGGGAGTGCAGCTGCCAGCACTGAACCCATTTATTGTGGACACACTGGAGAGGCAGCACAGCTTCCACAGAACACTGCCACTGGACTCCTACAGAGCTCATCCTCACTCTTGGCTGCTGTGGACACACTGCAGGACAAACACAGGCTGGGAACACAGTCCCAGCACCAGGGAAGAGAGACTTCAGGGAAGGTCAAATGGAACCATGGCTCCTGAAGCCAGGGAGAGGCAGCTCCATGCCCCAGGAATGAAGGCAGGGAGCTGCACTGCAGGAGCTTTGCTTTGCCTTGGGGCTGGTGGGAAGTGGGAAACCCCAGAGCCCAGGGACTTGCCTTCTTGGGTGTCTTACCCAAAGGATCCAGTTCAGGAATCTCTGGCACAGGAACTTTCCTTTGCTTTGGGACTACATTACCCAGCCATCTGCTCTCAACATTTGATCCAACTTGTGGCACTTCACAGCACCACAGAGCAGCAGAGGCTGGAGGAAGCTGCAGAGAGCATCCAGTGCAGCCCCTGCCAGAGCAGCAGCACCCAGGGCAGGCCACACAGCAATGCAGCCAGGGGGGGTTGGAAAGGCTCCAGAGCAGGAGACTCCACAACCTCTCTGGGCAGCCTGCTCCAGGCCTCCCTCACCCTCACAACAAAGAACTTTCTCCTCCTGGGCAGCTGAAACCTTCTCTGCTCAAGTTTGTCTCCAGTGCTCCTTGGCTTCTTGCTGTGCAGCACCCACAAGAGCTTGGCCCCCTCCCCTTGAGCCCCAGCCCTCAGCTCTTGAGAGACATTGAGCAGATCCCTCTCAGCCTTCTCCTCTCCAGGCTAAACAGCCCCAGGGCTCTCAGGCTCTCTTCCCAGGGGAGATGCTCAAGTCCCCTAAGCATCCTCCTGCCTCTGCCTTGGGCTCTCCCCAGCAGCTCTCTGTCTCTCTTCAGCTGGGGAGCCCCAAACTGGTCCCTTCCAGCCTGGACCATTCTATGATTCTGTTCTGGCAGTCACCAGGGCACATCTGAGTTCCTGGTGGCTGTGCAGCAGCTGTGCAGCTGGACTCCGCAAGCAGGGAATGGTTTTTAGGCATTTAAACTTTGTGCATGAAGCAGAGTGAAATCAGGAGTGCATTTCCTACAGTCACAGACTGGGCTGGGAGGGAGCTGCAGAGCTCAGCCCAAGGCCTCTGCACCCAGCAGGGACAGCCCCAACTCCAGCAGCTTGCCCACAGCCCTCTCCAGCCTCCCCTTCAACAGCTCCAGGCAGGGAGCCTCAACCACCTCCCTGGGCAACCTGGGCCAGGCTTCCACCACCCTCCTGCTGCACAACTTTCTTAGGCATCCCTTAGGACAGTGACAAAAGGAAAAGCATTAGAGGAGATGAGAGCCAACTAGAGCTCTTCTGGGTTGTTTTTTAATAGCTAAAAACCCCCCAAAACCAACCCAAGCCAACCCAAGCCTCTTCATCTCATTATGGAAATCAAAAGCCTATTTTGGGTCCAGTTCTTTGCATGCCATTGCTCCTTTGCAGTGCTACATAGGCACTTGGCTGCCTCCCCCCCTCCTCCCCTCTCCTCTCAGCACCAACAACCCTCTGCCTGCAGAGCAGAGCCATGAAACACTGGAAAGCATTGGAGCCTAGCACAGCAGCTTAAAACCTTCTCTCTGATCATGTATTTGATACCAAGTCCTAGCAGGAAACTGTTCCACTGGAGCCAAGTAGCTTCTTGGTAGGAACCAGCAGAGATATGCTGCCAGATTCCCTCCAGCACAAAAGAGATGCAGATGAAGCACTTGGGACTGAGAGGTTCTGGAGGCTCCCAGGCATCAGTAGGGAAGGCACTTTTCTGGTCAGACAGTCCCAGCCCACGGGGCTCCAGCAGAGCTTTGGGCTTTCATCACAGCTCCCTCAGTTCCTGTGCAGGTGGTAGCCACTGACTGCCCAGTCCTGAACCTCTCCACTTGCAAAGAGAGCAAAGAAAAGGGCTCCAAAGGCATTGATGGAAGCAGCGATGCAGAACACGGTCTGCCACTCTGCCACGGTGTTCTGTGGGGAGAGGGACACAGAAAGGAGAGGTGAGCACAGACACAGCCCAGCCCAGCAGCCAGCCTGCAGCTCCCCCTCCAGAGAAAGGGATCCAAACCCCCCCAAAAGGATCCCCTCCCTCCAAAGGGATCCAAACCCCCCCCCTCCAGAGAAAGGGATCCAAACCTCCACACTGCAGAGAAAGGGATCCAAACCTCCCCCCTCCAGAGAAAGGGATCCAAACCTCCCTCCTCCAAAGGGATTCAAACCTCCCCTCTCCAGAGAAAGGGATCCAAACCTCCACACTGCAGAGAAAGGGATCCAAACCTCCCCCCTCCAGAGAAAGGGATCCAAACCTCCCTCCTCCAGAGAAAGGGATTCAAACCTCCCCCCTCCAGAGAAAGGGATCCAAACCCCCCCTCCAGAGAAAGGGATCCAAATACCTCCCCCTCCAGAGAAAGGGATCCAAACCTCCCCCTCCAGAGAAAGGGATCCAAACCTTCCCCCTCCAGAGAAAGGGATCCAAACCTCCCTCCTCCAAAGGGATTCAAACCTCCACTCTCCAAAGGGATTCCAAACCTCCACACTCAAGGGAAAGTGATTCCAAACCACCACATTCCAAAGTGACTCCAAACCTCCACTCTCCAAAGTGATTCCAAACCTCCACTCTCCAAAGGGATTCTAAACCTCCACACTCCAAAGGGATTCCAAACCTCCACACTCAAGGGAAAGTGATTCAAAGACTCAAGAGAAAGTGACTCCAAACCCCAGGCTGAAGGGCAAGTGATTGACAGAGTGCCCCCTCGAGAGGGAGAGACCTCCCAGCCCATGCCACCTCTGGCAGTCTCCAGCTAAGTGCTCTGCAGGGAGGCTTCCCAGCAGCACAGACTGGAGATGGAAGCATGCCTGGAGTCAGTTCAGTGTGATGGCAGAGCTGGCACAGGCAGTCCCAGCAGGACTGCCTCAGAGCAGCTGCAGCAGAGCCTCACCTGAGATGCAGAACATTCATCCCACAGCACCACAGAGCTGTGAGCAGAGGCTGGCAGGGAGCTGCAGAGAGCAGCCAGTGCAGCCCCTGCCAGAGCAGCAGCACCCAGGGCAGGCCACACAGCAATGCAGCCAGGGGGGGTTGGAAAGGCTCCAGAGGAGAGTCCACAACCTCCCTGGGCTGCCCTTCCCTCCTGTGAATCCACTGCCCCTGGTCCTGTCCCTGCAGGCCTTTGCAAACAGCCTCCAAACCAACACCACCACAGCTCTGTGCCCCCCATGCCTTAGGGCCCCTGTTAAACACCAGAACTCAGCAGCTTCCTCTTGACATCTGGCTCCTGAATTGGGAAGGACCTGGAGCTGATGGAGAGGCTCCAGAGGAGGCCAGGAGAATGCTGAGGGGCTTGGAGCAGCTCTGCTGCCAGGCCAGGCTGAGGGAGCTGGGGGTGTGCAGCCTGGAGAAGAGAAGGCTGCAGGCAGAGCTCAGAGCAGCCTGCCAGGAGCTGAAGGGGCTGCAAGAAGGCTGCAGAGAGACTGTTGGCAAAGGCCTGCAGGGCCAGCAGCAGGGCCAAGGGCTGCAAAGCAGAGCAGAGCAGCTTGAGCTTGGAGGTGAGGAAGAAGTTGTGCAGCAGGAGGGTGGTGGAAGCCTGGCCCAGGTTGCCCAGGGAGGTGGTTGAGGCTCCCTGCCTGGAGCTGTTGAAGGGGAGGCTGGAGAGGGCTGTGGGCAAGCTGCTGGAGTTGGGGCTGTGCCTGCTGGGTGCAGAGGCCTTGGGCTGAGCTCTGCAGCTCCCTCCCAGCCCAGCCCAGCCCAGCCCATGCTGTGGTTCTATACTGCAGGCTGGGAATGGAGTCATCCACAGCCATGGACCTGCAGCCAGACCTCATTTCCTGACTGCACACCTGGAGAGCCAGTTTCCCTTCAGAGGAGCTCAAAGGCAAGAGCTGTAAGGGCACTTACATTGTGAGTGAGGTTCTTGGCAATGACTGGCCCCACCATGCCTGGGATGGTAGCAAAGGAGTTGGTGATCCCCAGCAGAATCCCAGCATACCTGCAAGAGAAATTGTGAATGCTGTGCCAGGAACAAATCCTCTGAGCAGCCCTGGGAGCAGCTCTGCTGATCACACACAGGCCTCATTTGGGCCACACAGAGAGATTAAAACACAAACATTCCACTGGGAATGGCTGGGGGCTTGTTCTGCTACCAGCTCAGCTCACTGAGCCACGCTCCAGCACTGGGCTTGGCACTGGTAGGAAAACAATGACCCAAAGGTCATAGACTCACAGAGCTGCCAGGGCTGGAAGGGAGCTCAAGGCTCAGCCAGCTCCAAGCCCCTGCCATGGGCAGGGACACCTCACACCACAGCAGGTTGCTCACAGCCACCTCCAGCCTGGCTGCAAACACCTCCAGGCAGGAGGCTTCCACCACCTCCCTGGGCAGCCTGGGCCAGGCTCTCACCACCCTCCTGGCCAACAACTTCTTCCTCACAGCCAATCTCAATCTCCCCACTTCAGTTCTGCTCCATCCCCCCCAGTCCTGTCCCTCCCTGACACCCTCACAAGTCCCTCCCCAGCTTTCTTGCAGCCCCCTGCAGATCCTGGAAGGCCACAATGAGGTCTCCTGGGAGCCTTCTCCTCTCCAGCCTGCACAACCCAGGATCCATCATCCAAACCCACAGCTCCTCTGCTGGGCCACAGGCAGACACTGAGGCATGGAGCCACCCACTGGGGAAGGCAGAGAAGGAGCAGCAGATGCCTTGAGGGAGGAACACAGCAAGGAGGGTGAGGAAGGAGGGTGAGAGGGTGAGGAAGGAGAGTGAGAAGGTGGTCAAGGAGGATGAGAGTGTCAGAAGGAGGGTGAGAGGGTGAGGAAGGACGGTGAGGGGGTCAGCAAAGACTAACAGAGGGTGAGCAGGAGCAGGAGAGGCTGCTGTTTGGGAATAGTCAGGTGAAGGACCTCTGGCAGGAAGGCAGTGGCAGCAGTGTGGATGCACATCCCCCCAGTGAGAGCTGCAGGCAGCTGTCTGCTGAGGAGCAGCTGGGATTGGTTAGCCTGGAGGAGGCTGAAGGGAGACCTCACTGCACTCCACAGCTCCCTGGAATGAGGCTGGAGTGAGCTGGGGCTTGGTCTGTCCAGGGTCAGGCAGTGGAGCAAGATGGAATGGTCTGAAAGTGCTCCAGGGGAGGCTTGGGTTGGACAGGAGGAAGAAGCTCTTTGCTGGCAGAGTGCTCAGGGACTGCCCAGGGAGGTGTGGAGTCCCCATGCCTGGAGACAACCTGGGGATGTGGCACTGGGGGACAGGGTTTAGTGGCCATGGGGGAGTGGGGCAGGGCTGGACTCTGACCTTAGAGGTCTCTCCATGGTGGCCTTAGGTTGATGCTTAGACTCTGATCTTAAAGGTCCTTTCCCTGGTGGTCTGAGGCTGATGCTTGGACTCTGACCTCAGAGGTCTTTGCCAACTGAAACAGTTCTGTGATCCCAAAGCAGAGGCTCCAGAGACCTGAGCTGAGAGTGCTGCAGGCTGCCCTTGCCCTCAGCTCCCTGTGGGGCCAGGCTGATGGGGAAGGTGTCTGACTGAACCAGTTCTGCAGGTTGCCCTTGCTGCAGCAGCACTCTGAGGCTGGCTGCCCTGTGCCTCAGCAGCCACAGGAGCATGGCTCTGCACCACAGGCCACAAAAACTGCCTGGGAGAAGCTGGCAGCTTGCTCAGCACCTCAGTGGCAGCAGCTCAGCTCCAGGCAGCTGCAGAGCTCCCTCCCAGCAGTGCCACAGAGTCATGTTTGAAGCTGTGCCACAGGAGCAGACTTGTGAGAGACACTGAAGGGAGAGGAGAGCCTGAAGAACTCAACCTTCCAACCAGCTGAGCACAGAGCCCTGCAGCTCAGATGTTCAGGGAGTGAGAGGGCTGGGGGGGATGGAGCCAAAGAGAAGTGGGGAGATTCAGACTGGATGGCAGGAGAAGGCTCCCAGGAGACCTCATTGTGGCCTTCCAGGATCTGCAGGGGGCTGCAGGAAAGCTGGGGAGGGACTTGTGAGGGTGTGAGGGAGGGATAGGACTGGGGGGGATGGAGCAGAACTAGAAGTGGGGAGATTGAGATTGGCTGTGAGGAAGAAGTTGTTGGCCAGGAGGGTGGTGAGAGCCTGGCACAGGCTGCCCAGGGAGGTGGTGGAAGCCTCCTGCCTGGAGGTGTTTGCAGCCAGGCTGGAGGTGGCTGTGAGCAACCTGCTGTGGTGTGAGGTGTCCCTGCCCATGGCCTGGAGCCTTGAGCTCCCTTCCAGCCCTGGCACTCTGTGGTTCCCTGGCTGAAGGATCACAGAGAATACTCTCACTGGTTGCACCTCACCAGAGCAGGAAGGAGCTGTGTCTCAGTGAGCCCTTCAGGCTGGTTAGCAGGATGAGACCATGGCCTCAGCACTTCTAAAGGAACAGAGAGAGAATCTCCTCCCCAGAGGGAGAGGCATGGGTTTGCCATTTCATCCCCTGAAGAGGAATTCCAGCACACAGCTCTGACCCAGAGGCTGTGCTCTGTGCACCCAGCACAGAATGCTTGGGCTTGGAAGTGACCCCTGAAGACCACTGAGCCCAAGCCCCCTGCCCCAGCAGCATCACCCAGGGCAGCTCACACAGGGACACATCCAGGGGGGCCTTGGAAGTCCCCAGAGCAGGAGACTCCACTGCCCCTCTGGGCAGCCAGCTCCAGGGCTCTGGGAGCCTCACAGTGAAGCAGCTCCTTCTCCTCTGGAGGTAGAACTTCCTATGCCAAGCTCATGCCCAATACCTCTGGTCCTGTCACTGGGCACCACTGACAAGTGCCAGGCCCCATCCCCCTGACTCCCACCCCTCAGATGTTTGTCCCTGCTGCTGGCCCTGCAGCCTTTGCCAACAGTCTCTCTGCAGCCTTCTTGCAGCCCCTTCAGCTCCTGCCAGGCTGCTCTGAGCTCTGCCTGCAGCCTTCTCTTCTCCAGGCTGCACACCCCCAGCTCCCTCAGCCTGGCCTGGCAGCAGAGCTGCTCCAAGCCCCTCAGCATTCTCCTGGCCTCCTCTGGAGCCTCTCCCTCAGCTCCAGGTCCTTGCTGTGCTGAGGGCTCCATCCCTGGAGGTGCCCCAGGAGCTGTGGATGTGGCCCTCCAGGACCCAGCTCTGGCTGTGGGGGTTGGGTTAGGGTTGGACTCAGTGACCTGGAAGGTCTCTTCCAGCTGCAATGACTCTCAGCTTCTCCAGGCTCAACAGATCTCTCTCAGCCCTCCCTCACATGGCAGAGGTTCCAAGTCCTCTAATCACCTCAGTGCTCCTGCACCAGACTCTCCCCAGCAGCTCTTTGTCCTTCCTGAGCTGCCCAGAGCTGGAGCCAGCAGTGCAGCACAGAGCAGAGGGTGAGGAGAGCCCCAGGCAGGAGAGGCACAGCTTTGTCCTGAGCAGGAGCATCCCTTCCCCAGCCTGCAGCTGCCTCTTGCTCTTGGGAGTCACTCCACAGCCCTTGGAAGCCCAGCAGTGCCTTGCAGACTGAGCTCCAGCACCCCAATGACACCAATCCTGCCCTGCTCAGGAAGGGAGCACAGAGCCTCCTTATCTCACAAGGGACTCTGAGCTGATTAGGCTTTAGGAAGTGAATGTGGAAGTGTGGAAGCTTCCCTCAGGCACATCAGCACACCCAGAGCAAGGCTCCAGCCACAGCCTGTGAGCAGAGCAGACCACACTCAGCACCAAGCCAGCTGACACTGCCAAACCTAAACACCAGCCAACAGCCTCCCTGCTCTCCAGAGACCTCTGGCAGGCAGCTGCTGGGCAAATGCCTCTGGGCATGGCCCAGTGGCTCTGAAATGAGCTGCAGCCCTGATAAGGCTCCCTGCTTGCTGCAGATAGATGCCTCTGCCACTCCCTGGGCCCAGTGGAGCCTCCCAGCTGAAATGGGGCAGCAAGCAGTGGCAGGTCTGCAGAGCAGGGCTGGAAAAGAGCTGCTGGGCAGCATCTCCTGGGCTGCAGCAGCAGAAGTGTGGCCAGCAGGGCAGGGAGGGGATTCTGCCCCTCTGCTCCCCTCTGCTGAGACCACAGCTGCAGCTCTGGGGCCAGCTCTGGAGCCTCTGTGCCAGGAAGGATCTGGAGGTGCTGGAAGGTGTCCAGAGCAGGGCCAGGAGGAGGAGCAGAGGGCTGGAGCTGCTCTGCTGTGAGCACAGCCTGAGGGAGTCACACTGCAGGTGATGCACCTGACCTGTCACAGCCTCTGACACAGCACTGAAAGGACTCAGCCCCACACTCAGCTCCCTTAAACACAACCCTCCCTCTCTCCTGCCTCATCCTGCCTCCCTCTGTGCCCCCAGCTGCTGCAGCCAGGAGGCACAGGGGTCAGGAATGGATGGCAGCCTCCCTCTTCCTAGTGCAGGATCCATCCTGTGCACTGAGTGAAGACAAGGTCCTGTGCAGGGGAACAGCAACCTCCTGGAGTTCACCAGGGACAAGAGCAGGGCCCTGCAGCTGGGGAGGAACAGCAGGCACCAGGACAGGGTAGAGGCTGCCCTGCTGGAGAGCAGCTCCATGGAGAAAGACCTTGGAGTGCTGGGGGGCAGCAAGTTCTGCAGGGGACAGCAATGTGCCCTGGGGGCCAAGAGAGCCAAGGGGAGCCTGGGGGGCAGCAAGAGAAGTGTGGCCAGCAGGGCTGGGGAGGTTCTGCTCCCCCTCTGCTCTGCTCTGCCCTGCTGAGAGCACAGCTGCAATCCTGGGTCCAGTTTGGGGCTCCCCAGCTGAAGAGAGACAGAGAGCTGCTGGGGAGAGTCCAAGGCAGAGGCAGGAGGATGCTTAGGGGACTTGAGCATCTCCCCTGGGAAGAGAGCCTGAGAGCCCTGGGGCTGTTGAGCCTGGAGAGGAGAAGGCTGAGAGGGATCTGCTCAATGTCTCTGCAGAGCTGAGGCTGGGGGGCAGGAGGCAGGGGACAGGCTCTGCTCAGCTGCACCCTGGGACAGGACAAGGAGCAGTGGATGGAAACTGCAGCCCAGGAGGTTGCAGCTCAGCAGGAGGAGGAACTTCTGCCCTGGGAGGCTGCCAGAGCCCTGGAGCAGGCTGCCCAGAGAGGTTGTGGAGTCTCCTGCTCTGGAGCCTTCCCAGCCCTGTCTGGATGTGTTCTGTGTGCCCTGTGCTGGGTTCTCTGCTCCTGCTCTGGCAGGGGCTTGGGCTGGGTGACCTTTGGAAGTCCCTTCCATCCCAGTGCATTCCAAAGCCCAGTGCCCTGTTACTGCCATGAATGCAGCAGGACAAAGCCCCAGCAGAGAGGTACAGGAATCCCATGGCCCAGGATCAGAGCTGGGACTGTGCCCAAGTGCCCTTCCCCTCATGGCCTCTGCCAAGCCTGCCCTGCCTGCAAGTGCCCCAAGCCTGCAGAGCTGAGTCACTGCCATGCCTCCCCTCCAGGCCTGGGCAGCACAAGGTCCATTGCACAACCCCCAGGCAGCCAGCAGCACACAGACAGCCTCCCCCCTCCCACAGCCCCAGCAGTACTCACGAGGGGGCTATGTCCAGGTGGTTGATGCTGTAGCCAGAGGTACAGAACCCTCCCAGGGTGGTTGAAATGGTCACAAAGACAACAGCCAGCTGATAGTTGCAGCCTGTGAAGCCTGCTGCCACCAGGAACGCTGCAGGGCCAATCATGCCTCGGGGACAGAAAGCTCACAGTCAGGGGAACCCTCCCAGCAGGCTCCCAGGGGCTCTGAGCTGTGCACACATCTCCTACAGGACTTCCACCACCACCACCTAGTGCAGGGCAGCCAGCACTGCACTGCAGGCACCACACTGGGCCTGGGAGGAGCACCAGAGGGGTGCAAACCAGGGGATCCTACCCCAGGAAAGCACAGAGATCCAGGCAGCCAGAGCAGCATCACCCAGGGCAGCTCACCCAGGAACACATCCAGACAGGGCTGGGAAGGCTCCAGAGCAGGAGACTCCACAACCTCTCTGGGCAGCCTGCTCCAGGGCTCTGGCAGCCTCCCAGGGCAGAAGTTCCTCCTCCTGCTGAGCTGCAACCTCCTGGGCTGCAGCTTCCATCCACTGCTCCTTGTCCTGTCACAGCACACCACTGCAAAGAGCCTGGCCCCTTCCTCTTGGCACCAACCCTTCAGGTCCTTACAACCACTGAGCAGATCCCTCTCAGCCTTCTCCTTTCCAGACCAAACAGCCCCAGGGCTCCCAGCCTCTTCTCCCCAGACAGAGGTTGCAGTCTCCTCAGCATCCTCATAAGCCTCTGCTGAACACTCTCTGGTGTACTCCCCTCCCCCTGAGCTGCCTTATGGATGCTCATAAACAGCCAGGGGCTGGGGGGCAAGAAGGTGGAAACAGTCTCTGTGCAGTGGTGTCCTGGGACAGGACAGGGAGCACTGGGCACAAACTGGAACCCAGGAGGCTCCACCTCAACAGGAGGAGAAACTTCTGCCCTGGGAGGCTCCCAGAGCCCTGGAGCAGGCTGCCCAGAGAGGTTGTGGAGTCTCCTGCTCTGGAGCCTTTCCAACCCCCCCTGGCTGCATTGCTGTGTGGCCTGCCCTGGGTGCTGCTGCTCTGGCAGGGGCTGCACTGGATGCTCTCTGCAGCTCCCTCCCAACCTCTCCATTCTGTGGTGCTGTGCACAGGCTCCTGCAGAACAAGATCCCAGCTCTGCTGGGGAAGGTCACTGGCATGGATCATGCTGCCCAAGGTCAGTGGCATGGACCATGCTGCCCAGCAGTTACCCACACTGTGATGGTGATGCTACCTGAGCCTCTATCAGCCTGCCTGTAAGAATGATGCATCTTGACCTCAAAACAAAGCTTTTGGCAACCCCCCTTATCATTCTCTTAGCCAGGAAGCCTCTGGAGTTTTATTTCTTAATGGGAAAAGTGATTTCCACTTGGCCAATTAACATGCAAATCATCCCAGAGCTGCCAGGGCTGGAAGGGAGCTCAAGGCTCAGCCAGCTCCAACCCCCTGCCATGGGCAGGGACACCTCACACCACAGCAGGTTGCTCACAGCCACCTCCAGCCTGGCTGCAAACACCTCCAGGCAGGAGGCTTCCACCACCTCCCTGGGCAGCCTGGGCCAGGCTCTCACCACCCTCCTGGGGAACAACTTCTTCCTCACAGCCAATCTCAATCTCCCCACTTCTAGCTCTGCTCCATCCCCCCCATTCCTATCCCTCCCTGACACCCTCACAAGTCCCTCCCCAGCTTTCTTGGAGCCCCCTGCAGCTCCTGGAAAGGCCACAATGAGGTCTCCTGGGAGCCTTCTCCTCTCCAGCCTGCACAACCCCAACTCCCTCAGGCTGTCCTCGTAGGAGAGGAGCTCCAGCTGCTCTCAAGCCAGGCACCATCCTGCTTACCCCCAGCAGAAGGTCACACTGCTCCCCCAAGCCCTTCCTTTGCCCCACATGGGACCTGAGAGCTGCTCCCAAGGGAGCTGAGCCTTGGCCTTACCTATCAGGGTGAAGCACTTCCGAACACAAACAGTTGAGAGGTTCTGCTTCTCCCTGAGGTAGTCAGCAGCTTGCCCAGAGAGAATTATGCACAGCCAGCACCCAAAGTAGGGCAGGGCAGAGAGAAAACCATTCTGCAGAGGGAAAAACCCAAACCAGAACAACAGAACAAACAACCCACAGGTAAACATTGAGAGAGGAACTCAAGGAGCAAGGAAAAGAAACAAACAACCACCCAAAACCCCAAAGCCAACCAAAGCCAACACAAACCTAACCAAACCCAACCCAAACCTAACCAAACCCAACCCAAACCCCAATACAAACCCCAACACAAAGCAAACCCAAACTCAACCAAAGCCAACCCAAAGCCAACCCAAACCCCAACACAAACCCCAACACAAAGCCAAACCAAACCCAACCCAAAACCAACCAAACCCCAAACCAAACCCAACCCAAAACCAACCCAAACCCAACTCCAACCCAAAACCAACTCCAAACCCAACTCCAACCAAAACCAACCCAAACCCAACTCCAACCCAAAACCAACTCCAAAAACCAAAACCAACCCAAACCCAAATACAAACCAAAACTGAAGCCAAAGTCAAACCCAAACCAAATCCAGACCAACCCAAAACCAAACCCAACCCAGCACCAAACAAAAAACAACCCAAGCCAAGATCAATCCAAAGCAAAAGCAAAACCAAACTCAATCCAAACCCAGCCCAAACCCAATCCAAAACCAAATCAAACTAAACCCAATCCAAACCCAACCCAAATCCAATCCAACACAACCAAAAAGCAAACCAAACCAAAACCAAACCAAACCCAAATGAAACCAAACCCAAACTAATCCAAACCAAACCCAACCCCAAACAAAAATCATTTGTCTGCAGCATTAAGAGGCAGTGAGGCAGAGGTGTGAAAATGATCCATCCAAATAGATGTGGTTGTAATCACCAGGAGAGAGACACCCAGGGAGAGAAGACTCAGCACTAGGTGGGCTGGAGAGTTGGGGAGAGGTTCATGAAGCTCAGCAAGGGCAAATGTGGAGGCTTGCAGGTGGGGAGGAAGAAATCATTGGAGAAGCAATGTGCTGGAGAGAGGCTGAAGGAGCTGGGGCTGGTTAGTGGGCAAGAGAGGAGGCTGAGGGGAGAGCTCCTGGCTGCCTGCAGCTCCCTGCAAGGAGGTTGTGCAGAGGCTGCTGCTGCTCTCTGCTGCCAGGGCATTAGTGAGAGAAGAAGAGGGCAGAGCCTCAAGCTGCCCCTGGGGAGGTTGAGAGTGGAGCTTAGGCACAAGAGTGCTGAGGGCTTGGGATGTGCTGGGCAGGGAGGTGGTGGAGTGCCCAGGGCTGGCTGTGTTTGAAGGTGGTTTGGCTGTGGGGCTTGGGGCTGTGGTTTAGGGCTGAGCCTTGCAGAGCAGGGCTGATGGTTGGCCTTGGGGACCCTCAGGCTCTCTCCCAGCCTGGCTGCTGCTGTGGCTCTGTGAATAACTTCCTGCAGCAGGCAGGTGAGAGGTTGAGCTGCTGGAGAGCAGCTCCATGGAGAAGGACCTGGGAGTGCTGATGGGCAACAAGCTCCCCATGAGCCAGCAAAGTGCCCTTGGGGCCAAGAAGGCCAATGGCCTCCTGGGCTGCATCCTGTGATTCTCTGACTGTTTTATCCAGACTCTTTATTATGGGAGGGAAACTGGTGGGCTACAGTAAAGTGTCAGGAGGGAGGGGACAGGGACAGGCTCTGCTCAGCTGCACCCTGGGACAGGACAAGGAGCAGTGGATGGAAACTGCAGCCCAGGAGGTTGCAGCTCAGCAGGAGGAGGAACTTCTGCCCTGGGAGGCTCCCAGAGCCCTGGAGCAGGCTGCCCAGAGAGGTTGTGGAGTCTCCTGCTCTGGAGCCTTCCCAGCCCTGTCTGGATGTGTTCTGTGTGCCCTGTGCTGGGTTCTCTGCTCCTGCTCTGGCAGGGACTTGGGCTGGGAGCTCTCCAGAGGTCCCTTCCAACCCCTGACACCCTCTGAGCCCCTAACAGTAGCAACTGTGTAATACTGTAATGAGTAATGCAATCTGCACCTCCCTGTGTGGCAACAGAGTTAGCCCAACAGCATTATGCAAGGCTCTGAGTGCTCTCAGCAGCCAGAGCTCCTAAGTCACTCTAACATCACCCAGGGTCCTGGGAAACCACTTCACAGCAGAGCCTGTTAGCACTTCATGCAAAGGTGTTGTACAGAGGAGAGGAGCTGGGGGCTGGGGGAGCAAATGAGTTGATGCAGACATCCCCTCAGGAGGCACAGGAAGGAGCCCAACCACAGCTCCACCTAATTTGGGGTTTTTTTTCCAGCCATTCTGCAGCTTCCCCTACTGCCTCCTTCTCCTCTAACACTTGAGCTTCCTCATCTTTTCCTCCCCAGGCTGCTAGCATCTCCTCTTTCCTGCACAGTGTGCAGAGTCAGCCTCATGTGTTAAACCAGGAGACTACATTCAGCTTCTTGGAATTCATGAGCACCTTTTCACTTCAGCTGGAGAAGCTTTGCACAGGCTCACAGGATGCTAGGAGCTGGAAGGGACCTCTGGAGAGCCTCCAGTCCAAGCTCCTGCCAGAGCAGGAGCAGAGAATCCAGCACAGGGCACACAGAACACATCCAGACAGGGCTGGGAAGGCTCCAGAGCAGGAGACTCCACAACCTCTCTGGGCAGCCTGCTCCAGGGCTCTGGGAGCCTCCCAGGGCAGAAGTTCCTCCTCCTGCTGAGCTGCAACCTCCTGGGCTGCAGTTTCCATCCACTGCTCCTTGTCCTGTCCCAGGGTGCAGCTGAGCAGAGCCTGTCCCCTGCCTCCTGCCCCCCAGCCCTCAGCTCTTGATAGCCATTGATCAGATCCCTCTCAGCCTTCTCCTCTGCAAAACTCAAAAGGTCAAAGCCAGGAGGGCAAAGGCCAGGAGGGCAAAGGCAGGAGGGCAAAGGCCAGGAGGGCAAAGGCAGGAGGGCAAAGGCCAGGAGGGCAAAAGCCAGGAGGGCAAAAGCCAGGAGGGCAAAAGCCAGGAGGGCCAAGCAGTATTTCAGGAGCCACCAAACAAGCTGTAAACCCTGAATCAATCACACAAACCATGTAACAGTTACTTGACCTCTTTATCTGAGAAGAAAAGTGGCTACAATGTGATTGTGCCACCTCCTGTGCATCAAACCTCAGGATCTCCTTCATGTACGTGGGCAAGAGTGTAAGGAGGGTGTAGAAGGTCCAGTTGTAAGAGAAGTGTGCCACAACTATAGCCCAGAGAGGCAGGGACTGCAGGATGGGGCACCAGGGAACGGACTTCTGTGTGGAAAGCTAGAAAAAGGGAAGAGAAAGAGTCCATAGCAGTGTCCTCACAGGGTGTGAGGGGTGGGAAAGGACCTCTGGACACCTCCTGGAGCCCTCAGCACAGCAAGGACCTGGAGCTGATGGAGAGGCTCCAGAGGAGGCCAGGAGAATGCTGAGGGGCTTGGAGCAGCTCTGCTGCCAGGCCAGGCTGAGGGAGCTGGGGGTGTGCAGCCTGGAGAAGAGAAGGCTGCAGGCAGAGCTCAGAGCAGGCTGCCAGGAGCTGAAGGGGCTGCAAGAAGGCTGCAGAGAGACTGTTGGCAAAGGCCTGCAGGGCCAGCAGCAGGGCCAAGGGCTGCAGAGCAGAGCAGCTTGAGCTTGGAGGGCTGTGGGCAAGCTGCTGGAGTTGGGGCTGTCCCTGCTGAGTGCAGAGGCCTTGGGCTGAGCTCTGCAGCTCCCTCCCAGCCCAGCCCATGCTGTGGCTCTATGACCACCAAGCTCTACTTGTCCTGTGGTCAGAGGGCTGTACCTGATCTTTCAGGGAAGAGAGGATGTATTCTCTTTCAGCATGTGCAATGCTCCTGTGCCTCTCTGGGGTATCACTGACCAAGCACATCCAGAAGATGAACCACAACACACCAAGGGCACCTGGGGGAGGTGAAGAGAGGGAGCAACAAAACCATTTAAGCATCAAGTGAACAACTCTCTCAGGTGCTTTAGAAGCTCATTCCAAACACTCTCAATGTAATCTTAATGAATATTATTTGTGCTGGATATTCTCCCTCCTGCTAACACACAGCAGAGGCCCCAGGCAGCTGAGCAAAGCACATTTGGAGATCACAAACACAAAGGATGAGCAAGCAGGGAAGTGCTGGGAGGGCTTCTTTGGGGTTGCTTTCAGTTCCTCCTCTTGCCTGCCACAGGCAGAAAGCTGCACACACAGATGGGGGTTGTGTTTTTATCAGTCACATGGAGCAGTCACAAAGGATGAGGAACATCCAGGGGGAAGACAAACCCACACCCAGTGTGACCACAGAGGACACTTGGTGTGCACAGAGGGAATGCCACCACACACAGCTCAGCTGGGGAGCCAGCCCTCTGCTGAGGTGGTTGGGACTGAGAGCAGCCTGACCCAGGTGGGGGTGGTGAGGCAGGGGAGCTGCTCTGCTATGTGCACAGGCTGAGAGTTGGGGTTGTGCAGGCTGGAGAGGAGAAGGCTCCCAGGAGACCTCATTGTGGCCTTCCAGGATCTGCAGGGGGCTGCAAGAAAGCTGGGGAGGGACTTGTGAGGGTGTCAGGGAGGGATAGGACTGGGGGGGATGGAGCAGCACTAGAAGTGGGGAGATTGAGGTTGGCTGTGAGGAAGAAGTTGTTGGCCAGGAGGGTGGTGAGAGCCTGGCCCAGGCTGCCCAGGGAGGTGGTGGAAGCCTCCTGCCTGGAGGTGTTTGCAGCCAGGCTGGAGGTGGCTGTGAGCAACCTGCTGTGGTGTGAGGTGTCCCTGCCCATGGCAGGGGGTTGGAGCTGGCTGAGCCTTGAGCTCCCTTCCAGCCCTGGCAGCTCTGGGATTCTATGATTCTTTAAGCCAGAGCCCAGAACACTCCCTGGAAAGCAGCAACTTCTCAAGAATCAGAGTCCAAAGCAACTCTGCCTCCAGAGAACACTGCAGCTTGGAATCTGAACTCTCTGCTTGGAGCCCTTTTGGGTCATACAGAACTTGGAGAGGCTTTGTTGAGAAGAGCCCAAGCCTTGTCTTTGATTCAGCTTCTCCCTTCCCCATGCAGAAGATGGAACAGCTCAGAGAGGTAAACAGGATCAGAGGATGTTAGGGGTTGGAAGGGACATCTTCAGGAGCTCTTTGGGTCCAACCACCCCCTGCCAGAGCAGGAGCAGAGAACCCAGCACAGGGCACACAGAACACATCCAGACAGGGCTGGGAAGGCTCCAGAGCAGGAGACTCCACAACCTCTCTGGGCAGCCTGCTCCAGGGCTCTGGGAGCCTCCCAGGGCAGAAGTTCCTCCTCCTGCTGAGCTGCAACCTCCTGGGCTGCAGTTTCCATCCACTGCTCCTTGCCCTATCCCAGGGTGCAGCTGAGCAGAGCCTGTCCCCTGCCTCCTGCCCCCAGCCTCAGCTCTAGATGGACATTGAGCAGATCCCTCTCAGTCTTCTCCTCTCCAGGCTAAACAGCCCCAGGGCTCTCAGTCTCTCTTCCCAGGGGAGATGCTCAAGTCCCCTAAGCATCCTCCTGCCTCTGCCTTGGACTCTCTGCAGCAGCTCTGTCTCTCTCCTGAACTGGGGAGCCCAGAGCTGGATGCAGTGTTCCAGGTGCAGTCTCACTGAACAGCCCTACAGGAAGCACCTCTCAAAGTTAGACTTCAGACATGCTCTTCGAAAAGAATCTCTGTGCCTGAGCCTCCTCCAGAGCCCAACTGGCAGCCACCGTGCTCTGCCTTGCATTTTGGGCACCCTGTCAGGGTTCCTGTGCCTGCTAGGGAGAAGTCTCCACACAGCTTCCATGTGGAGCAGCAGTGGCTTCCCACATCTCCTTTCACTCCGAGTCGAAGCTTAGTGCTGGGATTAAGGTGATTAACTGCATTTCACACTTCAAACAAGGCACTTAAGAGCATTTGACTTGTCCCAGCCTCGGTGCCACTCAGAGCAGTGGCTCCCTGGAAGCAGAGCCGCGGGCAGAGGAATCTGCTGAGCTCTAAACCTCTCACTTCCCGGGATTAGGGAAGCAGCAACCTCGCGGTGCCAAACGCACTTGGAAGGTTTAGAGTTAAGCTTCTGAAGACACTTTAGTATCATAGTACCACAGTATCAGTCAGGGGTGGAGGGGACCACAAGGATCATCCAGTTTCAACCCTCCTGCCATGGGCAGGGACACCCCACACTGGATCAGGCTGGCCAGAGCCTCCTCCAGCCTGGGCTGAAACACCTTTGCAGCAGTTTTAGAGGGCACAAAGCTTCTGAGAGCGAGCCCAGAGCCAAAGCACTTACCAAATATGTAGAACACATAAACCCAGCTCAGGTAGTAGCAGATCAGACCAGAGAGCGGCAGGGAGACCACAGTCCCCAGCTGAGCACCTGCCAGAGACAGAGCAGAGGGGGCAAAGCCATCAGTGATCTCGCAGAGCCCTCTCAGACTGACGGGCAGCACACTCCACACTCCTGCTTCGCTTCACTTCTGTCTGATGTTATTGGAGCCTGAGTTTCGGTTTGAAGTTTTTCCTAATGCCACTGGAATTCATTTCCAATTCCATTGAGAGGTAGCTCCATTTCATCCCTGGTTCTTATTGTGTTCTGGTTCGATTTGCATTTTTGAGTCGATTTTCATGTTTGATCTGATTCCACTTGGTGATTCATAGTACCATAGTCATAGAATCAGTCAGGGTTGGGAGGGACCACAAGGATCAGCCAGTTCCAACCCCCTGCCATGGGCAGGGACACCCCACACTAGATCAGCCTGGCCACAGCCTCAGCCAGCCTGGGCCTCAGGGACAGCCTGGCCTTAAACCTGCACAACCCATTCCAGGGCTTCACCACCTCATGGGGAAGAACCATCCAGCCTCAATCTCCCCACCTCCAGCTTCATTCCATTCCCCCTAGTCCTATCACTGCCTGAGATCCTGAGCAGTCCCTCCCCAGCCTTCCTGTAGCCCCCTTCAGATCCTGGAAGGCCACAATGAGGTCACCTGGGAGCCTTCTCTTCTCCAGACTGAACAGCCCCAACTCCTTCAGTCTGTCCTCACAGCAGAGCAGCTCCAGCCCTCTGCTCATCCTCCTGGCCCTGCTCTGGACACCTTCCAGCCCCTCCACATCCCTCTTGCCATAGGGGCTCCAGAACTGGAGGCAGGACTCCAGGTGGGGTCTCCCCAGAGCTGAGCAGAGGGGGAGAATCACCTCCCTTGCCCTGCTGGCCACACTTCTCCTGATGCAGCCCAGGAGCTGATTTGCTTTCTGGGCTGCAAGTGCACACTGAGAGCTCCTGCTGAGCTTCTCCTCCCCCAGCACCCCCAAGGCTCTCTCCTCAGGGCTGCTTTCCAGCCAGTCCCTGCCCAGCCTGCATTTGTGCCTGGGATTGCCTCCACCCAGCTGCAGGACCCTGCCCTTGGTCTTGTTGAACCTCCTGAGGTTGGCTTGTGCCCACCTCTCCAGCCTGCCCAGTTCCCTCTGGATGGATCCCTTCCCTCCAGCTGTCTGCTGCACCACACAGCTTGGTGTCATCAGCAAACCTGCTGAGGCTGCACTCAGTGCCACTGTCCATGGCACCCACAAAGATGTTGAACAAGACAGGTCCCAGGACTGATCCCTGAGGGACTCTGCTTGTCCCTGGCCTCCCCTGGGACATGGAACCATTGACAGCCACTCTTTGGGTGCAGCCATCAAGCCAGTCCTGTATTCACCCAGTGGTCACCCATCACAGCCCTGTGTCAGCAGCCTGGAGCCCAGGCTGTGGGGCAGGACAGTGTCGATTCCCCTTGGTGATTTGGTGATTCGATTCCACTTCTGATTCGATTCCACTTTTGTTTATGTTTTTTATCTGAAAGCATTTTAATTGATGTGAAATTTGCTTTCCCTGCTGATCTCCTCTTGCTTCGACTTGCAGGGGGAGCGGATTTTCATTTCGAGCCGATTTCAGTTTCCTTTTTTAAGCATCATTTTTTATTTCATTTTCATTTTTAAATGTCAATTTTCAAAACGTTTTGGTTTTATACTTGATTGCAGTTTTGATTTGGATTTCAATTTCTCTTCCATTTCAATGCTAAGTTTTTTTCACAATGATTTTGATGTCATTTTCATTTCAGTTTGACATTTCAATTTTAAAGCATTTTAATGGATTTTAGAGTCGATTTTCATTTGGATTTAATTTCGGTTAGATTTTAATTTCGAGTCAATTTCAATTTTATTTCATAAAATTACTTCTATTTGAATTTTAATTTTAATTTTTAAATGCTAACATGGGTGCTAATTTGGACAGTGGCATTTTCAGCAATTTCTGATGACAAATGGTGCAGCAGACAGCTGGAGGGAAGGGATCCATCCAGAGGGACCTGGGCAGGCTGCAGAGGTTCAGTAAGTTTAAGAGGGCAGGGTCCTGCAGCTGGGTTCCCAGGCACAAATAAACTGGCTGGAAAGCAGCCCTGAGGAGAGAGCCTTGGGGGTGCTGGGGGAGGAGAAGCTCAACAGGAGCTCTCAGTGTGCACTTGCAGCCCGCAAAGCCAATCAGAGCCTGGGCTGCATCAGGAGAAGTGTGGCCAGCAGGTCGAGGGAGGTGATCCTCCCCCTCTACTCAGCCCTGGTGAGACCCCACCTGGAGTACTGCCTCCAGTTCTGGAGCCCCTATTACAAGAGGGATGTGGAGGTGCTGGAAGGTGTCCAGAGCAGGGCCACGAGGATGATCAGAGGGCTGGAGCACCTCTCCTGTGAGGACAGACTGAAGGAGTTGGGGCTGTTCAGTCTGCAGAAGAGAAGGCTCCCAGGTGACCTCATTGTGGCCTTCCAGGATCTGAAGGGGGCTA
Source organism: Melanerpes aurifrons (assembly GCA_011125475.1). Taxonomy (NCBI): domain Eukaryota; kingdom Metazoa; phylum Chordata; class Aves; order Piciformes; family Picidae; genus Melanerpes; species Melanerpes aurifrons. The sequence continues at coordinate 936,194 of WWNC01000060.1, forward strand.
CAGGAAGGCTGGGGAAGGACTGCTCAGGATCTCAGGCAGTGATAGGACTAGGGGGAATGGAATGAAGCTGGAGGTGGGGAGATTCAGGCTGGATGTGAGGAGGAAGTTCTTCCCCATGAGAGTGGTGAGACCCTGGAATGGGTTGTGCAGGGAGGTGGTTGGGGCCCTGTCCCTGGAGGTGCTTAAGGCCAGGCTGGCTGAGGCTGTGGCCAGGCTGATGTAGTGTGGGGTGTCCCTGCCCATGGCAGGGGGGTTGGGACTGGCTGAGCCTTGTGGTCCCTTCCAACCCTGAATGAAACTATGAAACCATTTTGATTTTCCCTTTGATTTGCCTTTGGATTTCGATTTCATTTCCCTTGGATTTTAATTTCTGTTCGATGTGAATTTTATTTGCTAAAATTATTTTTATCGAATTTTAAGTTTGAAATTTTAATTTTAAAACCTTTTAATTGGCTTTATAGCTGAGTTTCAGCTTTATTCAATTTTGATTAGATTTTAATTTTGAGTCTAGCTCAAATTTAGTGTCGAAAAATTATTACTATATTTTATTATTTATAATTATTTATTTATTTTTAATTATTTCCTTTAAATTATTTATATTTATTTATGTCTAATCATTTATTTTGTTATTATTTTTATTTTAACATTATTTTCATTTTATTTTAATTTGAATTTACGAATTTTCATTTTAAACCATTTCAAGTGATTTTTAGGTTTGATTTTCAGCTTAATTCGACTTCAATTTAATTTCAGAATTGAATTTAATTTTTATTTTCATTATTAAATTTTCATTTTAAACCATTTTAATTCATTTCAGATCTGATTTTCATTTTGGTTTGATTTTAATTTTTGATTTGCTTTTAATTTCACTTCCAATCTGACTCCTACGCTTCCAGTCTGACTCCTACGCTTCCAGTCTGACTCCTACGCTTCCAGTCTGACTCCTACACTTCCAGTCTGACTCCTACGCTTCCAGTCTGACTCCTACGCTTCCAGTCTGACTCCTACGCTTCCAGTCTGACTCCTACGCTTCCAGTCTGACTCCTACGCTTCCAGTCTGACTCCTACGCTTCCAGTCTGACTCCTACGCTTCCAATGTTGATTTAAAAAAAATAAACCCAAAGAATAATGCATTTCTATTTGATTTCCTTTTCCTGCCCTGGCTCCTGCAGAACAGCCTTGTCACCACCACTTGCTCTCTGTGCCCTCATCCAGGCCCTTGATCAATCTATTGAGCAGCTCTGGTCCCAGCCCTGACCCCTGGGGGACTCCACTGGCCTCAGGCCTCCAGCTGGGCTCCACTGACCACAGCTCTCTGACTCCTTTCCTTCACCCTGTTCCCAATCAACATGACCATGATTAACTGACCCACAGCCCCGTGGCTGCCAGCCAGGACAAGGAGGGGCAGAGGAAACACTCTCCTCAGTTTAGCCAGCCTTTTATCTCCTCAGCCTTATCTCCTCCTCCTCAGCCTTATCCACCCATGGCTACTAACAGTCGGCCACTCGAGGCCACAGCCTCTGCTCAGGAGGGCAACAGCAGAGAGCTCCACAGACACAGAAGCACAGCCCCCAGCTGCTGACTGCAGAAGTCAATCCCAGCCCTGTGCTGCCTGTTCAGCCTGGGTGCTGGCTGCCACGCTCCAAGACTTCCTCTAAAGCAGCTTGAGTTCACTCACAAGAGGAGCAGAGGGCTGGAGCTGCTCTGCCATGGGGACAGGCTGAGGGAGTTGGGGTTGTGCAGGCTGGAGAGGAGAAGGCTCCCAGGAGACCTAACTGTGGCCTTCCAGGAGCTGCAGGGGGCTGCAAGAAAGCTGGGGAGGGACTTGTGAGGGTGTCAGGGAGTGATAGGACTGGGGGGGATGGAGCAGAACTAGGAGTGGGGAGATTGAGATTGGCTGTGAGGAAGAAGTTGTTGCCCAGGAGGGTGGTGAGAGCCTGGCCCAGGCTGCCCAGGGAGGTGGTGGAAGCCTCCTGCCTGGAGGTGTTTGCAGCCAGGCTGGAGGTGGCTGTGAGCAACCTGCTGTGGTGTGAGGTGTCCCTGCCCATGGCAGGGGGTTGGGGCTGCCTGAGCCTTGAGCTCCCTTCCAGCCCTGGCAGCTCTGTGAGTCTGTGGTTTTAAAAGGAGAGAGAAAGCTTCCTGCTGCATTAGGTTGGTTGCAGGCTCCTGGAAGGGCTGATGAGTGCCTGAATGAGCACGATGGGAGGAATGAGACACTTGGAGGGAAGTGAGGAAATGGGAGGAAGAAAATCTGAAGGCTTCATTGCTGTTGGCATAAGTGAGCCATTAGACTGAGCTAGCTTCTTGAGACACTGCAGCTGTGGTTTCTGAGGTCTTCTTGATGAAGCCCAGGTCAATTAAGAACACTCAGACAGAATCAGTATTAACTACAGTGAGTAAACCAAACCATTATTTCCTTATGTGAACACATTTGTCATCCTCATAGAAGCAACACCAAGTTTGACTAGGAATGGTGGAGGAGAAGCTCAGCAGGAGCCAGCAGGGAGCACTTGCAGCCCAGAGAGCCAAGCAGAGCCTGGGCTGCAGCAAGAGAAGTGTGGCCAGCAGGGCAGGGAGGGGATTCTGCCCCTCTGCTCCACTCTGCTGAGACCACAGCTGCAGCTCTGGGGCCAGCTCTGGAGCCTCTGTGCCAGGAAGGATCTGGAGGGCTGGAAGGTGTCCAGAGCAGGGCCAGGAGGAGGAGCAGATGGCTGGAGCTGCTCTGCTGTGAGCACAGCCTGAGGGAGTTGGGGTTGTGCAGGCTGGAGAGGAGAAGGCTCCCAGGAGACCTCATTGTGGCCTTCCAGGATCTGCAGGGGGCTGCAAGAAAGCTGGGGAGGGACTTGTGAGGGTGGCAGGGAGGGATAGGACTGGGGGGATGGAGCAGAACTGGAAGTGGGGAGATTGAGATTGGCTGTGAGGAAGAAGTTGTTGGCCATGAGGGTGGTGAGAGCCTGGCCCAGGCTGCCCAGGGAGGTGGTGGAAGCCTCCTGCCTGGAGGTGTTTGCAGCCAGGCTGGAGGTGGCTGTGAGCAACCTGCTCTAGTGTGAACTGGCTGAACCTTGAGGTCCCTTCCAACCCTTATGATTCTCTGTAGCAAGCTACATCTGTCACCTGCCCCCAGGAATGCTGCCCTGAGCAATGTGACTGAGCAATAAAGCCTGCAACCAGCCAAAGGCTTTATCTCAGCACAAAGGGGACCCAAGGGTGCCCTTTGCTTTAGATAGGGAGGTATTCAGAGCTGAGTGGATCAGCTGCTGGTGTAACTACACAATCACAGAATGTATCTGCTTGGAGGAGACCTCCAGGCTCTTCCAGTCCAACCCTTGACCCAGCACTGCAGGCTCAGCAGCCATGCCCCTGAGCTCCAGCTCCACAGCTGCTTGGACACCCCCAGGGGTGGGGACTGCAGCACTGCCCTGGGCAGAGCATGCCAATGGCTGAGAGCCCTTCCAGGGCAGAAATATTGCCTAGCATCCAGCCTGAGCCTCCCCTGGCACAGCCTGGGACCATTGCCTCTGCTCCTGTGACTCTCACCCTTGGAGCAGAGGGGGAGGATCACCTCCCTCCCCTCTGGCCACACTTCTCCTGCTGCAGCCCAGGCTCTGCTTGGCTCTCTGGGCTGCAAGTGCTCACTGCTGGCTCCTCTTGAGCTTCTTACCCACATCTCACCTCTCATCCCTTGCTCATTGGAAGTGTGACTGTCTCCCTGAGCTGGCCAGGGCAGTGTGAGGGGGCCTGGCTCAGCCCAACATGAAGGGAAAAAGCTAAGCAACCCACAACAGGATCTCTACAAGAGCAACAGACTTGAGCTGCCTTAAAGCCACACATTCCCTTCAGGCAACCTGCAGGGATGCCCAGCACTGGGGTGCTCAGCACACAAACACTGAATTGTTTCAGGTGGAAAACACCCTGAAAACTATCAAGTCCAACCATCCTCTACCTCTGCCACAGCTGCTGCTGAACCATGGCTCTTAGCACCACTTCTCTGCCTCTTTCAAACACCTCCAGGGATGGGAATTCGACCTCCTCACTGGAAGCCTGTTCCAGTGTTTGAGAAATCCTTTCACAGCACCACAGAGCAGCAGAGGCTGGGAGGGAGCTGCAGAGAGCATCCAGTGCAGCCCCTGCCAGAGCAGCAGCACCCAGGGCAGGCCACACAGCAATGCAGCCAGGGGGGGTTGGAAAGGCTCCAGAGCAGGAGACTCCACAACCTCTCTGGGCAGCCTGCTCCAGGCCTCCCTCACCCTCACAACAAAGAACTTTCTCCTCCTGGGCAGCTGAAACCTTCTCTGCTCAAGTTTGTCTCCAGTGCTCCTTGGCTTCTTGCTGTGCAGCACCCACAAGAGCTTGGCCCCCTCCCCTTGAGCCCCAGCCCTCAGCTCTGCAGAGACATTGAGCAGATCCCTCTCAGCCTTCTCCTCTCCAGGCTAAACAGCCCCAGGGCTCTCAGTCTCTCTTCCCAGAGGAGATGCTCAAGTCCCCTAAGCATCCTCCTGCCTCTGCCTTGGCCTCTCCCCAGCAGCTCTCTGTCTCTCTTCAGCTGGGGAGCCCCAAACTGGACCCAGGCTTGCAGCTGTGCTCTCAGCAGGGCAGAGCAGAGCAGAGGGGGAGCAGAACCTCCCCAGCCCTGCTGGCCACACTTCTCTTGCTGCCCCCCAGGCTCCCCTTGGCTCTCTTGGCCCCCAGGGCACATTGCTGTCCCATGCAGAACTTGGTGCCCCCAGGATCTCCTTCTTCTAACATCCAACCTACACCACCAGCACTGCCAGGGTGTGCTGCAGCTGCTGCCTTTGGCTAGGTGTTAAGTGAATTTGTGCTGTGCTTTCAGTGTGCTTTGCATCTCTAAGCATTGAGTGATGTCAGATCCCTTCACAGAAGTAAATCTGGTCTCAAACCTTCCACCTTCCACACACACACTACCTCAGAGGAGCTGCAGTACTGGACTCTGACAAGGAGCTCCTGCAAGCAAGACCTTGGGCCTTGGATATTTTCTTCCTTGGGTTGCTCCAAATACACAACTGAAAACCCAACCCAAACCCTGTGGCTCTGCCCAGGCTCTTTTGTTTAGTGGCCCTAACCCTCCCTTCTGTTCAGTGCCTCCACAGTAACTCTCTGCAGCACTTCCACACCAAAGTCAGCTTGCAGTTTGTACTTGGCTGCAGATCAAATGCCTTCAACCAGGGGGATAAAGGGCTGTGAATAAATGAAGCTAATGAATGCACAGCCAGCTTTAATCCTCTCTAACACTGCCCAGATCAAAGGCTGAGTGAACTTTCCAGCAGCAATCCCTTGGGTTCAAGTCAATCCTCTCCCCAGCAGAGGTGGCTAACCCACCCCCAGCGTGGGAAGCTCTCACCTGCATAGGAAATGCTGAGGAGCTTGCTGCGTTCCAGGGGGGGGGCCCAGGCAGACCACATGGAGTGCATGGCTGGGAAGGTGACACCCTGGAAAAGAACAGTGGGTCCTGGTGAGGTGAGACCACTCCACAGCTCCCTTCACACTCTCACAGCACCACAGAGCAGCAGAGGCTGGCAGGGAGCTGCAGAGAGCATCCAGTGCAGCCCCTGCCAGAGCAGCAGCACCCAGGGCAGGCCACACAGCAATGCAGCCAGGGGGGGTTGGAAAGGCTCCAGAGCAGGAGACTCCACAACCTCTCTGGGCAGCCTGCTCCAGGCCTCCCTCACCCTCACAACAAAGAACTTTCTCCTCCTGGGCAGCTGAAACCTTCTCTGCTCAAGTTTGTCTCCAGTGCTCCTTGGCTTCTTGCTGTGCAGCACCCACAAGAGCTTGGCCCCCTCCCCTTGACCCCCAGCCCTCAGCTCTGCAGAGACATTGAGCAGATCCCTCTCAGCCTTCTCCTCTCCAGGCTCAACAGCCCCAGGGCTCTCAGGCTCTCTTCCCAGGGGAGATGCTCAAGTCCCCTAAGCATTCTCCTGCCTCTGCCTTGGCCTCTCCCCAGCAGCTCTCTGTCTCTCTCACCTTTGCATGTTGCAAAGGGTAGCTCTCATTGTAAAGCAGCAGCACAATCTCTCTCTTTTTCAGCAAGAAACCACTATAGAATAGTGTGCAAGGCACAAGAGGAAGGAGGCAGAATTAATTTCTGTTGCTTTTGGTTCTTTATCTGCTGCAAAAGCTGCAAGAACAGAAACACTGCTGCTCTGAGCTCCTGGGCCCTGACAAGCGAGGAGGGGGAACTCCAGTGCTGGCTCAGGAGTCCTTATCACAGAGTTCTCAGGGCTGGAAGGGGCCTCAAGGCTCAGCCAGCCCCAACCCCCTGCCATGGGCAGGGACACCTCACACCACAGCAGGTTGCTCACAGCCACCTCCAGCCTGGCTGCAAACACCTCCAGGCAGGAGGCTTCCACCACCTCCCTGGGCAGCCTGGGCCAGGCTCTCACCACCCTCTTGGGCAACAACTTCTTCCTCACAGCCAACCTAAATCTCCCCTCCTCTAGCTTGGATCCCCCCCACCCCACCCCCTCCAGTCCTGTCCCTCCCTGACACCCTCACAAGTCCCTCCCCAGCTTTCCTGCAGCCCCCTGCAGATCCTGGAAGGCCACAATGAGGTCTCCCTGGAGCCTTCTCCTCTCCAGCCTGCACAACCCCAACTCCCTCAGCCTGTCCTCATAGAAAAGCTTAGGCTGAAGCAGGAGAGGCTTAGACTAAAACACAGGGCAAAGGTTTCCCTGATTCCTTCCCCAAAGCTAAGCAGCTCTAAGCCACTCAAAGTGAACCAACTCTTCACCCCTCCAGCATGCTCCCCCCCAGGCTCCACTCCCTGGTGCTTATCCATGAACTGTTCAGCTGTGTTTCCAAGCTCACTACACAGAGACAAGGTTTACCTCTCCCAGCCCCTCCAAGGCTCTGACAGCTATGAGGTAGCCAACTCCCAGATGTGCAGCCAGGGGAGTCAGCAAGGTGAACACAGAGGTGCCGAAGATGCCGAAGCCCAGCAGTGCCTTGCCCCCGACCTTGCTTGCCAGGTAGCCTCCAGGGATCTGAGTGAGGATGTAGCCATAGAAAAAGGAGCCCAGGATCCACCCCTGAGTGTCAGCATCCCAAGGATACTTCTCCCCCTAGAAAGAGACAGAAAAAGGCCACACAAAAAAAGCAGTGAGTTCCAAGCAGGGATTCCTCAGGCCACATTTGACACAACTCTGGTTCCATCACTGAGTCCTGACCTCTACTCTGGAGCCTCCTCCTGCTGCACACATCTGCTGAAACCCAAGAGGTGTTGGAAGCCAATTCAAGGAGTTCCCAGACACACCCAGCCCAAGGATGACAACCACCACAATGGGGAAGAGATGGAAGTGCTGGGGGCAGCTCTCCCTTCCTGAGCTGCCAGCAGCCTGGGGGAGGTGGCTCAGGTACAGACAAGGCAGCCTGCAGGACTCTGAGCCCTGCCTCTCTACCACAGAGTGGAGATCCTGGCAGGCTCCTGAAGATGGTTTCCCCTGCAGAGAGTATGGACAGACAGAGCCAGAGAGGAGACTTTACCCTGCACTGCTGAGACCTCCCCTGCAGGGCTGGGTGCAGTTCTGCAGCCCTCAGCACAGCAAGGACCTGGAGCTGATGGAGAGGCTGCAGAGGAGGCCAGGAGAATGCTGAGGGGCTTGGAGCAGCTCTGCTGCCAGGCCAGGCTGAGGGAGCTGGGGGTGTGCAGCCTGGAGAAGAGAAGGCTGCAGGCAGAGCTCAGAGCAGCCTGCCAGGAGCTGAAGGGGCTGCAAGAAGGCTGCAGAGAGACTGTTGGCAAAGGCCTGCAGGGCCAGCAGCAGGGCCAAGGGCTGCAAAGCAGAGCAGAGCAGCTTGAGCTTGGAGGTGAGGAAGAAGTTGTGCAGCAGGAGGGTGGTGGAAGCCTGGCCCAGGTTGCCCAGGGAGGTGGTTGAGGCTCCCTGCCTGGAGCTGTTGAAGGGGAGGCTGGAGAGGGCTGTGGGCAAGCTGCTGGAGATGGGGCTGTGCCTGCTGGGTGCAGAGGCCTTGGGCTGGCTGACTCAAATTCTGTGAGACAGAGAAGAGACAGAGAGGCTTAAATGGGTATAAAGAGAGCAGCCAAGTAGAGGATTCACAAGGGCAGGAGGGAGAATGAGAGAAGCACAGGAGAGGGGAAGGTGAGCTCAGCAGGCACAGCAGGCAGTGCAAAGGCATCGAGATAAGGAGCCTGCAGCTGTGGAGTCAGTCAGTAGCTGCTGTCCAACAAAGGGATTCTGAGGCTTGGGATCACTTCCAGCAGCCCAGTCTATGAGCATGCAGCCCAGCAGAGGCCATCCCACAGAGATGGGCAGACAGGAGCTTCTTCCCATGAAGCTCTCAGTTACAGATTTGCTCCCAGTCAATAACAAATGGCCTCTAAAGAGGCAGAGAGAAGGCAGGCAGGAAGGTGGCCAGACTGCTAAGTCATAAATGGCAGCTGTAAAACCAGGCCTGTGCAGAGCCCAGGGCACCAAGCTGGCAGGTTGGCTCTCTTTGGAGAGTGGTTTTCATGTCCTCACCCAACACTGGAGCTATGGAATGGGATGGTCAGGATTGATGGAAATCAGGCATAAAGGATGTAAGGACAAGAGTCATTGTCTGGGAAAGAAATGATGAGAGTGAGGAGAAAGATTCCCCACAGAGCCCAGAGTGCCAGGGGCTGGCAGGGAGCTGCAGAGCTCAGCCAGCCCAAGCCCCCTGCCCCAGCAGGGTCACCCACAGCAGCTCACACAGCAACACAGCCAGCTGGCCTTGCAAGAGCTCCACACAGGGAGACTCCACAGCCCCCCTGGGCAGCCTCTGCCAGGCTTCTCTCACCCTCACAGCCAACAAATTCTTCCTCCTCTCCCCATGGCACTTCCTCTGCCTCAGCTTCCACCCCTGCCCCTTCTGCTGGCTTTGGGCAGCCCCCAGCACAGCCTGGCTCCAGCCTCTGGCCACTGCCCCTGCACAGCTTTAGCCCCAGCCAGGAGCTCACCTCTCAGGCTCCTCCAAGCCAAGCTCCAGAGCCCTCAGCTCCCTCAGCCTCTGCTCCTAAGGAAGAGCTTCCACTGCCTGCAGCATCTTTGTGCCTCTGCCATGGACTCTCTCCAGCACTTCCCTCAGCTCCTTCCTGACCTGAGGGGCCCAGAGCTGGACACCAGATTCCAGCTGTGGCCTCAGCAGGGCAGAGCAGAGGGGCAGGAGAACCTCTCTGACCTCCTGACCACAGCCCTGCTGATCCCCCCCAGGCTGCCATTGGCCTTCTTGGCCATCCTCCTGGAGGCTCTGTCCCCCTCCTTGGGGCTCTGGCTCCCCTCCTTGGGGCTCTGGCTCCCCTCCTTGGGGCTCTGGCCCCCCTCCTGGGGGCTGTGCCCGCGGTGGCTGCGGGGGGCAGCGGGCTGGCAGCAGCAGAGCCTGGCGGTGGGGCAGGGGGGTCTGAGGGGCTGCAGGCCTCACCGTGGCGTTGTGGGCAGTGCTCCTGCCGGGGGAGCGCTCAGGGCAGACGTTGGCAGTGCTGTTGGGGGCCAGGCTGCCGCTGGGCTCCACCATGGCCACCAGGGCCACGCTGAGGTTGACGCGCAGGGCGTAGAGCAGGAAGAAGCCCAGGCAGGCCAGCAGGGCCAGGCTGTAGCGAGCTGAGCAGCAGGCAGGCCCTGCGAGGAGAGCAAAGGGAGCTGCTGTTAGTGCAGAGCCAGCCACACACCCACCCAGGAGCTGTGACCCACCTCCAAACCCCTGGGCAAGAGGTGAAAGAGGCAAGAGACAGCCAATGGCTCTGCTGTCCTGAGTGCCCTCTAGGGGGGGAGAGCCTGAGGGTGGGAAGCAAAACCCACCCCAGCAACCCCCTGCCCACCTCTGTCCTGGGGTGCAAAATGCAACTGATGGAGTGCCAGGGGCTGGCAGGGAGCTCCCAAGCTCAGCCAGGCTGGAGGTGGCTGTGAGCAGCCTGCTGTGGTGTGCTGTCCCTGTCCCTGAGCCCTGGGGTCCCTGCCAGCCCTGGCAGCTCTGTGATTCTCTGCCCCTATGATCAGCACAGCAAATGGGGACAAAAAGCAGCCCACAGGAGCTGTGCTGCCTTGAAACCAACCCCCAGCTCACTGGGAGAAAACCTCCCCTCCCCCACCCCCAGAACCAAACTGCCAGGCTGGCTCAGCAGGTCTGGGAGCAAGGGGAGCTCTATTGACCAGCAAGGGACAGGAAGTGCAACCAGTATGTACCAACCAGACAGCAGAGGTATGACACAGAGGTAGATATTTGTCATTCATAAACAGCACAGAAACTCCCCACAGCCCTGGGTGCATCCAGGGGAACGATTCACCTCCTGCCCACGACCCAGCCCAAGCCCCCTGCCCCAGCAGGGTCACCCACAGCAGCTCACACAGCAACACAGCCAGCTGGCCTTGCAAGAGCTCCACACAGGGAGACTCCACAGCCCCCCTGGGCAGCCTCTGCCAGGCTTCTCTCACCCTCACAGCCAACAAATTCTTTATTAGAATAGAATAAACCAAACCAGGTTGGAAGAGACCTTCAAGATCATGGTGTCCAACCCATCAACCAATCCAACCCACCCAAACAACTAACCCATGGCACCAAGTACCCTGTCAAGTCTCCTCCTGAACACCTCCAGTGACGGCGACTCCACCACCTCCCCAGGCAGCCCATTCCAATGGGCAATCACTCTCTCTGTGTAAAACTTCCTCCTGACCTCCAGCCTGAACCTCCCCTGGCGCAGCCTGAGACTGTGTCCTCTTGTTCTGGTGCTGGCTGCCTGGGAGAAGAGACCAACCTCTGCCTGTCTACAACCTCCCTTCAGGGAGTTGTAGAGAGTAATGAGGTCACCCCTGAGTCTCCTCCTCTCCAGGCTGAGCAACCCCAGCTCCCTCAGCCTCTCCTCACAGGGCTGTGCTCCAGACCCCTCCCCAGCTTTGTTGCTCTTCTCTGGACTCGTTCCAGCAAGTCAACCTCCTTCCTAAACTGAGGGGCCCAGAACTGGACATAGGACTCGAGGTGTGGCCTGAGCAGTGCTGAGCACAGGGCAGGATGAGCTCCCTGCTCCTGCTGGCCACACTGTTCCTGATGCAGGCCAGGATGCCATTGGCCCTCTTGGCTGCCTGGGCACACTGCAGGCTCATGTTCAGCCTCCTCTTCCCATGGCACTTCCTCTGCCTCAGCTTCCACCCCTGCCCCTTCTGCTGGCATTGGGCAGCCCCCAGCACAGCCTGGCTCCAGCCTCTGGCCACTGCCCCTGCACAGCTTTAGCCCCAGCCAGGAGCTCACCTCTCAGGCTCCTCCAAGCCAAGCTCCACAGCCCTCAGCTCCCTCAGCCTCTGCTCCTAAGGAAGAGCTTCCACTGCCTGCAGCATCTTTGTGCCTCTGCCATGGACTCTCTCCAGCACTTCCCTCAGCTCCTTCCTGACCTGAGGGGCCCAGAGCTGGACACCAGATTCCAGCTGTGGCCTCAGCAGGGCAGAGCAGAGGGGCAGGAGAACCTCTCTGACCTCCTGACCACAGCCCTGCTGATCCCCCCCAGGCTGCCCTTGGCCTTCTTGGCCCCCAGAGCACATTGCTGGCTCCTGGTCAACCTCCCACCCCCCAGCACCCCCAGCTCCTTTTCCCCTTCCCTGCTCCCCAGGTTCTGCTCCAGCCAGTTGGCAGCTACTCACTCGAGTGCAGGAGCTGTGCTGGAAGTGTTGTGTGTGGTCTGCAGGTACAGATTTAACACAGGGCTTCAAAAGGCCTCTCCAAACTACAGTAATATTTATTCCAAACCCCAACCCACCCAGCCCCAGCACTGGTCCAGGGCACAGAGGCTCTTCAAGCAGTGCTGCAGAACAAGCCATGGAGGTCCCAGGCTGTTCTCTAGGACAAGTTTTCCTTCTCTCAGTTTGGTTCTAAAGGAACATGCCCTTGCTGCCCAAGAGTGAGACCCAGCAGGAAGGGACATGGCAGAGAGCTTCCCCAGTTCCCCCTTTCCTCTCCCCATCTGCAGCTGTCCAGCAGTGAAGCTGACACAGGAAAAGGAGCCTCAGAGTCAGGGTGAAATCTGCACTGTGGCATTAAGCTGAGTGTCAGCTGCTGCCCTCCAGACATCAGCCTTGGCCCTGTGGCACAGCCAGGGGCTCCCTTCCACAGCAGCACCTGCCAGAGGTTGTTCCCCCAGCAGCAGGAGGTCCTGAGCTGAGCTGCAGCCTGGCTGCCACCTCCCCAGGGGCAAGAGTTGCTGTGTCTGTGCAGGACACAGCTCACAGCTCTGCAGACCCTGGGGGAGCTGGCAGTGGGCCTGGGGCTGGTGCCTCAGCCTGGTCTCTCTCTTGGGAACAAGAGCAGGAACTGCCTGGACATCTTTGAGTCAACAGGTACATGAAGCAGGGCACTGGATACTGAGAATCACAGTCTCAGTCTCACAGAGTCACCAAGGTTGGGAGAGACCTCAGAGATCATCCAGGCCAACCTGGCACCACAGACCTCATGACTGAACCATGGCTCCAAGGGCCACATCCAATCCCCTCTGGAACAGCTCCAGGGATGGGGACTCCACCACCTCCCTGGGCAGCACATCCCAATGACTAGCAACTCTCTCAGGGAAGAACTTTCTCCTCACCTCGAGTCTAAACCTCCCCTGGCACAGCTTCAGACTGTGTCCTCTTGTTCTGGTGCTGGGTGCCTGGGAGAAGAGCACAGCCCCCACCTGGCTCCAACCTCCCTTCAGGGAGTTGGAGAGAGCAAGAAGGTCTCCCCTGAGCCTCCTCTTCTCCAGGCTAAGCAACCCCAGCTCCCTCAGCCTCTCCTCACAGGGCTGTGCTCCAGACCTCTCCCCAGCTTTGTTGCCCTTCTCTGGACACCTTCAAGTCTCTCAATGTCCTTCTGAAACTGAGGGGCCCAGAACTGGACACAGGACTCAAGGGAGCACTAAGTGAGGGCTACTCCACAAACACACAGAGTGCCTTCCAGACCTGTGGCAGCTGCAGGTCTTGTCCCAGCAGCACTTGGAGAAGGCTGCTCTGGTTTTGGGAGGACCTGAAGGGCAGCCAAGATGTATTCCTGTTGTTTACTTTAACAAGCCAGAGGCAGAGCAAGAGCAGGAAGTGCTCAGTGCACAGAAACTGGTCAGGCAGCTCCAGTCTCCCTTCCCTGCTGGCTGAAGAGCAATTTGCCTTCAGCAGGCAGTGTGCAGCCACACTCTTCATGACCAGGAATGATCCCTGCAGGGAAAGCTTTCTGCTGCCTGCATCTGCTGGAGCTCAACAGCAGCAGCAGGAAGCTGCCAGAGGAATCAATCAATGCAGATTCACTACAGAATATTCACCACTCCTCCTCTGGGAGCCTCTTGCTGCTGCACAGCTGGTCTGGAGAGCAAGCTCCATGGCACAGGTGTGCAGGAGCTGGAGGTCACCAGTCAGTGCTGGGGGTTGGTTTTTGGTGACTTTTTGTTGTAAGCTGCAAAGAGTTCAGCATAAAACAACCTAAACCATGTAGAGCTGCAAGTCTGAAATGCTGGCTGCTCCTTATGGCTCCCACCAGCTCACAGAGCCACAGCAGCAGCCAGGCTGGGAGAGAGCCTGAGGGTCCCCAAGGCCAACCATCAGCCCTGCTCTGCAAGGCTCAGCCCTAAACCACAGCCCCAAGCCCCACAGCCAAACCACCTTCAAACACAGCCAGCCCTGGGCACTCCACCACCTCCCTGCCCAGCACATCCCAAGCCCTCAGCACTCTTGTGCCTAAGCTCCACTCTCAACCTCCCCAGGGGCAGCTTGAGGCTCTGCCCTCTTCTTCTCTCACTAATGCCCTGGCAGCAGAGAGCAGCAGCAGCCTCTGCACAACCTCCTTGCAGGGAGCTGCAGGCAGCCAGGAGCTCTCCCCTCAGCCTCCTCTCTTGCCCACTAACCAGCCCCAGCTCCTTCAGCCTCTCTCCAGCACATTGCTTCTCCAGGCCCTTCCCAGCTTCCTTGCCCTCCTCTGCCCTGGCTCCAGCACCTCCACAGCTCTCTGCCACTCAGCTGCCCAGCACTGGACACAAGGCTCCAGGTGTGGGCTGCCCAGAGCTGAGTGCCAGGGGACAATCATAGAATCAGTCAGGGTTGGAAGGGACCACAAGGATCATCTAGTTCCAACCCCCCTGCCATGGGCAGGGACACCTCACAGCCCTCCCTGCTGCTGCTGGACTCAGCATTGCTGATGCCAGCCAGGATGCCTTTGGCTTTCTTGGCCTCCTTCCACTAAGCTCATTTGCAGTGCCTCAGAATATTAGATCAGGTTAAGGGAGCAGAGGACTGGAGAAGGTTCCAGACACATTTCAGTCCCCCACCCCTCCAGGAGATTGCCATCACCAGAGACACAGACACTCACCCCCCCCTAAAGGTTAAGGCCAGGGTGTTGAAGGTCTTACCTTGACAGGCAGTCCTGGGTCCTGCATCTATAGAGAGTTCTGGTTTCAGGGACATGTTTTAGACTACTGCAGCTGTAAGTGAGGAAGATTCCTCACCTGCAGTTGCCAAGTGCAAGCAGAGGTCTGTGCTGCAAGTTGCATGGTGGCTAAAGGAAGTCCTGCTGTATTTACCCTTCTGGGTGAGGTGAACTGCTGGGGAGTGATGTCTTGTGCAAACCTGAGACTCTGTTGCTACCATCACCCACCTGAGCTTGGATTTCTCCCTCTCTGGCACTTCTGAGTGGTGCTGCTGGTGGCTCCTCCTGCTGCAGGTTGATGATTTGTTTGCTGCTGTGTCTCAAGCAGCTTGCCCACCCTGCAGTCCTCCTGGCACACAAGGACCCCTCTGGAGACAGCTGCACTCCCACCACCTGGCAGGGCTAGGGGAGAGGGACATCCCCCTCCCCACCCAGGCTGCTGCCCCAGCTCTGGAGCACGCTCCTCTGTGCTGCAGCATTTGGTAGCAAAGCAAAGTGCTCCAATAAGATGCTTGCCCAAGTCAGGTGGAGGACTTTGATTTGTGTTCTGCAGAGCATGCTGAAGGAAGGCAACAATCTCACATGCCTCCTTGTGCTTGGTATCTTCTGGGGGGCAAACCAGCACACACCCCTAAACTTGTCCACAGAATAGACTCATAGGATGCACTGGGTCAGGAGGGACCTTTGAAAGTCACTCAGCCCAAGACCTCTGCACTCAGCAGGCACAGCCCCAACTCCAGCAGCTTGCCCACAGCCCTCTCCAGCCTCCCCTTCAACAGCTCCAGGCAGGGAGCCTCAACCACCTCCCTGGGCAACCTGGGCCAGGCTTCCACCACCCTCCTGCTGCACAACTTCTTCCTCACCTCCAAGCTCAAGCTGCTCTGCTCTGCTTTGCAGCCCTTGGCCCTGCTGCTGGCCCTGCAGGCCTTTGCCAACAGTCTCTCTGCAGCCTTCTTGCAGCCCCTTCAGCTCCTGGCAGGCTGCTCTGAGCTCTGCCTGCAGCCTTCTCTTCTCCAGGCTGCACACCCCCAGCTCCCTCAGCCTGGCCTGGCAGCAGAGCTGCTCCAAGCCCCTCAGCATTCTCCTGGCCTCCTCTGGAGCCTCTCCCTCAGCTCCAGGTCCTTGCTGTGCTGAGGGCTGCAGAGCTGCACCCAGCCCTGCAGGGAAGGTCTCCGCAGTGCAGCCGTTAAGTTCTGACCTCATAACGATGCTCCTCTCCAACAATCAATTACCTTCATGCCTTCTGCCCCCTTCTTTGCTCTCTGCACTTGCACCGGCAGGAATGAGTCCGGCTTCAGTTCTACCTTAGGAGGCAGGGCTGCCCTCACCTCGGGGCGCCCAGCAGTCACTCACAGCACACAGCGGCCACGCCAGCATGTCACCCGGGCTCCGCCGCCTGTCCTCCCTGAGCAGACACCCGCCAAGGGCAGGTCCCCCCCGGGGGATTCAGCAGCCCCGGGCAGCCGGTTACCCCGGCGGCAGCGGCAGGCGAGGGGCTGGCCCCCGCTTCCCCGACGCGGGCGCTGCGCCCCGGACTCCGCCGCTGCAGGGCATCGCTGCTCCATGGCAACGCGGCGCCGGGGATGCTCCGCAGCACATCCCGGCCACCCCCAGCACGACTCCGGGGCCGGCAGGACCGCGGCGAGGCGGAAGCCCCCTCGCTGCTCTCACCGGTGCCGGGCTCGGACTCCTTCAGCAGCGGGGTGCGGTCCTCTCCCTCCTCGGTCTCCATCTCGCTGCCACCCGGACTGCGCGGCGCGCCCAGGCCTAGAGCGCCCCCCGTCCGCGCTGAGAGGACGGCAGCGGAGCCCTCCGCGGCGCCCCCCGCTCCGTTCCGCGCTGCTCCGCTCGGCTCTGCTCGGCCCCGCCGGCGCCGGGCAGCGGCAGCCCGCGGCCGTCATGTGACGGGCGCTGCCGGGCGGAAACGGCTTCAGCCGCAGCTCGGCGCCGCCCCTGCCCTGCCCTCGGCCGCCATCTTTGGTGAGGGCAGGGCAGGGGGCGGGGCCGACCGCCCGGCCGCGGCGCGGAGCGGGGGGCTGTCGCGGTCCCTCCCTCGGTCCCTCCCTCGGTCGGGTGTCCGACGGCGACTGGCAGACACTCCGACGGACGGACAGGCTGGGGCTGTGCGAGGCCCCTCCTGCAGTGCTGCGTCCCGCTGCGGAGCCCCAGCGCAAGGACGTGGCACTGTTGGAGCGGGGCCAGAGAAGGGCACGAAAGTGATGAAAGGGCTGCGAGGGAGCGGCCGAGAGCGCTGGGGCTGCTCAGCCTGGAGAAGCCAAAGCTCCCAGGAGCCCTCGTTGTGGCCTGCCCGGGGGACAGGCTTGCAGGGCAAGGGATGGTGGCTTGCAGCTAACAGAGAGGAGATTTAAACCAGATGATAGGAGCTGGACAAGTGTTACAGGGAGGGTGCTGGAACACTGCACAGATGTCCCAGAGGGGTGCTAGGTGTCCTATCCCTGGGCACAGGCAAGGTCAGGTTGATTGGGACTCTGAGCAGCCTGACCCAGTTGGGAGTAGTGAGGCACTGGAGCTGCTCTGCCACGGGGAGAGGCTGAGGGAGTTGGGGTTGTGCAGGCTGGAGAGGAGAAGGCTCCCAGGAGACCTCATTGTGGCCTTCCAGGAGCTGCAGGGGGCTGCAAGAAAGCTGGGGAGGGACTTGTGAGGGTGTCAGGGAGAGATAGGACTGGGGGGATGGAGCAGCACTAGAAGTGGGGAGATTGAGATTGGGTGTGAGGAAGAAGTTGTTCCCCATGAGGGTGGTGAGAGCCTGGCACAGGCTGCCCAGGGAGGTGGAGGAAGCCTCCTGCCTGGAGGTGTTTGCAGCCAGGCTGGAGGTGGCTGTGAGCAACCTGCTGTGGTGTGAGGTGTCCCTGCCCATGGCAGAGTGGTTGGAGCTGGCTGAGCCTTGAGCTCCCTTCCAGCCCTGACAAGTCTATGATCACAGGATCAGAGGGTGTCAGGGGCTGGAAGGGACCCACAGAGGTCAAGTCCAATCCCCCCTGCCAGAGCAGGAGCAGAGAACCCAGCACAGGGCACACAGAACACATCCAGACAGG
Source organism: Melanerpes aurifrons (assembly GCA_011125475.1). Taxonomy (NCBI): domain Eukaryota; kingdom Metazoa; phylum Chordata; class Aves; order Piciformes; family Picidae; genus Melanerpes; species Melanerpes aurifrons. The sequence goes on from WWNC01000060.1 coordinate 953,608, forward strand.
GCTGGGAAGGCTCCAGAGCAGGAGACTCTACAACCTCTCTGGGCAGCCTGCTCCAGGGCTCTGGGAGCCTCCCAGGGCAGAAGTTCCTCCTCCTGCTGAGCTGCAACCTCCTGGGCTGCACTTTCCATCCACTGCTCCTTGTCCTGTCCCAGGGTGCAGCTGAGCAGAGCCTGTCCCCTGCCTCCTGCCCCCCAGCCCTCAGCTCTTGATAGCCATTGATCAGATCCCTCTCAGCCTTCTCCTCTGCAGACTGCACAGCCCCAGGGCTCTCAGCCTCTCCTCCCCAGGCAGTGCTGCAGTCCCTTCAGCATCCTTGGAGCCTCCCTTGGGCTCTCTCCAGCAGCTCCCTGTCCCTCCTGAGCTGGGCAGCCAGTTTATGATTCTGTGTGCATTCTCACTGCACAGGAATTGCAGCAGATGACCTTTAAAGGTCTCTTCCAACTCAGTCTGTCCTGTGGCTCTGAACCAATTGCAGTGCTTGCAGCACAGGACCTTTTCATTCTCTCTCCCTCTGCAGAGCTCAGTTCCTGGAGTGAAGCCTTAAAGTGCACTGTTACAAAGGGCTAAGCACCACAGCACAGGTAACAGAGCTTCACTTCTCAGGCTCAGTCTCAGCCTGAGCCCGAGCTCACAACAGGGTTTAATGTTCACAAGCCTGTGCTGGGGAGCCTCCCCTCTGCCTGCCTGTGCCCTTGCCAGGGCTCAGTGCTGAGTCACTCTGCTGGTCCCAGCAGTCATGCACTGAAAGCCTTGGCTTTGTCAGATGCCTGTGCCCTCACCCTGACGTGTGAACAACTGCCTGGAAGGCTGTGGGTGCTGGGGAATGGAAGGAAGCAGAGATTCCTGGCTGCAGATTGGGCTGTGGGCTTTCTCTCACCCGAGGCAGATGCACTGAATGTGCACTAAGAGCACTGCAGCTGTGGCTGACAGCTCTGTGGATGGAGGAAGTGAAAAGGGACTTCAGGAGGCCCAACAGGAGCAAGTGCAGGGCTCTGCAGCTGGGCTGGGACAATCCTCACTGGCAACAGAGGCTGGGGGAGGAGGGGAGAGAAAGAGCCCTGAGGCAAAGGACCTGGGGGTGCTGGGGGGGGAGAAGCTGGGCAGGAGCAGGCAGTGTGAGCCTGCAGCACAGAAGGCCAAGGGCAGCCTGGGCTGCACCCAAAGCAGCACTGCCAGCAGAGCCAAAGTGCTGCTTTGGGTGCAGCCCAGACTGTGATTTGCCTTCCACATGATGAAGCTCCAAAGAGGCTGCAGCATGTCTGGGGCAGAGCAGCAGGTGGCTCTCTGTCCTCTGAATTCCATCAGGGAAAGGAAGCCTTGGCTGGTGCTTGGCTCTTGAGGGCATCTCTGGTGCCAGGGCTCCTTAGGGCAGCCTCTGTACCCAGTCTCCTGTGCAGGCAGGATGTGGCTGTGACGATGCAGGGACACATTTGGAGCTGTTTAACACTGCCTGTACCAAACAGCAGCCCTCAGCCCTCACCCTAAGGGTGGCTTAGAAGCTGAAGAAGGTAGCCTGGGAAAAGTAGATCAGTGGTCCTCTCCTCTCCTCTCCTCTCCTCTCCTCTCCTCTCCTCCTCCTCTCCTCTCCTCTCCTCTCCTCTCCTCTCCTCGAGTCTCCTCTCCTCTCCTCTCCTTCTCTCTCTCAGGTTCTCCTGTCTCTTGTCTCTCTCTTTATTGTTCTCAGCCTTTTAAAAGTGGATATGACAAAGATATCTTTATTCATGGCTGCATTATTTAGTTCTACCTCATTTCTTTCTGCCTCATTTCTTCCTACCTCATTTATTTCTGCCTTAGCTATTTCTGCTTTATTTCTTTCTGCTTTATTTCTTTCTGCCTTATTTCCCTTCTTTCTTTCCTTCTTTCTTTCCTTCTTTCTTTCTTTCTTTCTTTCTTTCTTTCTTTCTTTCTTTCTTTCTTTCTTTCTTTCTTTCTTTCTTTCTAATGCCTTATCTATTTAAATGCCTTTATCTATTTATTAAATGCCTTATCTCCTTCACTTCTGCCTCTCTTGTTTCTGCTTTTTGAAAAGATCTGATGTTTGAAGTCTTGCTTGTCAAGAAAAACTGAAGAAAGGAGGCTGCAAGAAGGCTGCAGAGAGACTGTTGGCAAAGGCCTGCAGGGCCAGCAGCAGGGCCAAGGGCTGCAAAGCAGAGCAGAGCAGCTTGAGCTTGGAGGTGAGGAAGAAGTTGTGCAGCAGGAGGGTGGTGGAAGCCTGGCCCAGGTTGCCCAGGGAGGTGGTTGAGGCTCCCTGCCTGGAGCTGTTGAAGGGGAGGCTGGAGAGGGCTGTGGGCAAGCTGCTGGAGTTGGGGCTGTCCCTGCTGGGTGCAGAGGCCTTGGGCTGAGCTCTGCAGCTCCCTTCCCAGCCCAGCCCAGTCTGTGATTCTATGCTTCTATGGTTCTATGATTCTGTGTTCTCTGGGACCATATTTACCAAAATCATAGAATCAGAGAACACAGAGCTGCCAGGGCTGGAAGAGAGCTCAAGGTTCAGCCAGCCCCAACCCCCTGCCATGGGCAGGGACACCTCACACCACAGCAGGTTGCTCACAGCCACCTCCAGCCTGGCTGCAAACACCTCCAGGCAGGAGGCTTCCACCACCTCCCTGGGCAGCCTGGGCCAGGCTCTCACCACCCTCCTGGGCAACAACTTCTTCCTCACAGCCAATCTCAATCTCCCCACTTCTAGTTCTGCTCCATCCCCCCCAGTCCTATCCCTCCCTCACACCCTCACAAGTCCCTCCCCAGCTTTCTTGCAGCCCCCTGCAGCTCCTGGAAGGCCACAATGAGGTCTCCTGGGAGCCTTCTCCTCTCCAGCCTGCACAACCCAGGATCCCTCAGGCTGTGCTCACAGCAGAGCAGCTCCAGCCCTCTGCTCCTCCTCCTGGCCCTGCTCTGGACACCTTCCAGCACCTCCAGATCCTTCCTGTGATCGATCTGCACATGCAGACCAAGCACCAAAAGCAGTCTCAGGTTACAGATCTGCACATGCAGCTCAACAACAGAAATCATCTCAGGCTTCCCACAGGAGAGGGATTTGCAGTCAGTCAGAAAGGCAGAGGATTAGGGTGCCTGGAGTGGCACAGTCCTCTCTCTGTGGAGCTGGCTATGAGATCATTCCTAAGTCATGCAGAAGCTGATGCTGACCAGATCAGAGGTGCTTGATGTGGCTCTGGCAGCACAATGTGTGTTCAGCTGTCTGGAAATGTTCTGTCTGCTGCAGGGCCCCAGGGCTCCCTGCCGCCCCCGACCCTGCCCCGGGGGGGTGTTGGGAGGCAAGACAATGCACCAGGGCTGGGTGCAATCTTATCCCTCTCCCTCTCCCTCTCCTCTCCTCTCCCTGCCCAGCACATCCCAAGCCCTCAGCACTCTTGTGCCTAAGCTCCACTCTCAACCTCCCCAGGGGCAGCTTGAGGCTCTGCCCTCTTCTTCTCTCACTAATGCCCTGGCAGCAGAGAGCAGCAGCAGCCTCTGCACAACCTCCTTGCAGGGAGCTGCAGGCAGCCAGGAGCTCTCCCCTCAGCCTCCTCTCTTGCCCACTAACCAGCCCCAGCTCCTTCAGCCTCTCTCCAGCACATTGCTTCTCCAGGCCCTTCCCAGCTTCCTTGCCCTCCTCTGCCCTGGCTCCAGCACCTCCACAGCTCTCTGCCACTCAGCTGCCCAGAGCTGGACACAAGGCTCCAGGTGTGGGCTGCCCAGAGCTGAGTGCCAGGGGACAATCCCCTCCCTGCTGCTGCTGGACACAGCATTGCTGAGCCCAGCCAGGAGGCCTTTGGCTCTCTTGGCCCCCTGGGCACACTGCTGCCTCCTCTTCAGCTGCTTGCCCAGCAGCACCCCCAGGTCCCTTTCTGCCAGCAGCTTTGCAGCCACACTGCCCCAAGCCTGCAGCCTTGCTTGGGGTTGTTGTGCCCCCAGGGCAGGGCCTGCTTGCTGCAGGACAGCTCTCTGGGAACTCTCTCCAGGCTGTCTTGCAGTTGTTAACCTTGTGGAGATCCTGCTCTGTGACTTGGCTGGCACTCTCTCCACCACAGGGTTTGGGCAGTGATGTTTGAATTCCTCCCTCACCTCTCAGCTCAGCAGCTCAATGCACCTCTTGGCAGCTCTCAGCTCCTTCGGGAGGTTTGGTTCAGGCCTTGCCTTACCTTTCAGACAGCTGCAGGCAAAGCAGCTAACCTGGGAAAGCCTTCTCCAGCCCTTCAGAACGTTTATGTGCCCCTGGGATACCCTGCAGTTATTGCTGCTTCTCTTTGCTGGGCAGCACCAAGCCTCCAGGGTAAGGCTTTCTAAGAGAGAGGTAAAGGAAACCTCTGCTTTCTTTGCAGCTTATATCAGAGAGCAGACCCTGCTTTGGCTCAGCTGGTGCTGACACATCCACAGTGCTCAAGATCACTCCTGGGCCAGCCAGGCTTGGAGAGCTGGGGCTGTTCAGCCTGGAGAAGAGAAGGCTCTGGGGAGACCTTAGAGCAGCCTGCCAGTAACTAAAGGGGACCTAGGAAAGAGCTGGGGAGGGACCTCTTACAAGTAGTAGTGATGGGAAGAGAGGGAAGGGACTGAAGCTGGAGGAGGGCAGATTGAGACTGGAGATAAGGAAGGAATTCTTTGCAGTGAGGCTGGGGAGACTCTGGCACAGGCTGCCCAGGGAGGCTGTGGCTGCCTCCTCCCTGGAGGTGTTCAGGGCCAGGCTGGATGAGGCCCTGAGCAGCCTGGGCTGGTGGGAGCTGTCCCTGCCTGTGGCAGGGGCTTGGAGCTGGGTGATCTCCCAGATGCCTTCCAACCCAAACCACTCTATCAGTCTGTGAATATCACTTGGATCAAGTCTTGGCTTGATGCCTCCTGATGCATCTGCTCACTCAGAGCTTTCTAGTGTGCCACCCATGCCTCCCTCAGAGCTGAACCAGTGGCATCACAGACTGCCTGCTTCCTTACCACTCATTCTTCTTTCCTGGGGCACTGTGGAAGAGCCACAGAATCAGCCAGGTTGGAACAGACCTCAGAGATCATCAAGCCCAACCTATGACCTAACCCCCAACACCTGCTGACAGCCAAACCCTGGCTCCCAGTGCCACATCCAAGCCTTTTGTGAACAGGGATGGGCACTCTACCACCTCCCTGGGCAGCACATCCCAGTGGCCAATCTCTCTGGGAAGAACTTTCTCCTCACCTCCAGCCTGAACCTCCCCCGGCACAGCTTGGGACTGTGTCCTCTTGTTCTGGTGCTGGTTTGTGCTGTTGTCTACATCTGTGTTTCCCAGAGAAGGAGAAGCAAGGCTCTGGTGCTTGCTGCAGGCATTCAGGCAGCAGCCTGGTTGTGCTTGAGAAGATTTCAGTCCAGAGGGAAATGTCCAAACGTTGCAGCTAAGCAGAAGTGCAGCTGGGAAGGTCGACCAGCTCAGTTTCAGATGTGGCTGCAAGCCCTGAGCTGTGACCTAGCCATCCAGTTTTGCAGCCTCAGGCACAGAGCCACAGAGTGCCAGGGGCTGGCAGGGAGCTGCAGAGCTCAGCCAGCCCAAGCCCCCTGCCCCAGCAGGGTCACCCACAGCAGCTCACACAGCAACACAGCCAGCTGGCCTTGCAAGAGCTCCACACAGGGAGACTCCACAGCCCCCCTGGGCAGCCTCTGCCAGGCTTCTCTCACCCTCACAGGGAGCAAACTCTGCCTCCTCTTCCCATGGCACTTCCTCTGCCTCAGCTTCCACCCCTGCCCCTTCTGCTGGCATTGGGCAGCCCCCAGCAGAGCCTGGCTCCAGCCTCTGGCCACTGCCCCTGCACAGCTTTAGCCCCAGCCAGGAGCTCACCTCTCAGGCTCCTCCAAGCCAAGCTCCAGAGCCCTCAGCTCCCTTGGAGGCAGCTTGGAGTCCTTGGAGGTTTTCCAGCACCTCTCTGGATGCAGCCCTGAGTCCCCTTCTCTGACCTCATGTCTCACCCTGCTTTGAGCAGCAGCCTGTGTTAGAAGACCTCCTGAATGCTCTGCTCTGTTTTTTCCCTGTGGTGCTGTGGTGCTGGGACCTCTCTCAGGAGCAAAATACCATGCTGTGCCCTGGGTGCTTTAAATAGAGTCTGTTTGGGGGTTCAATAGCCAAAGTAAACTCAATTTGAAGCTAAAAAAGAGAGAACAAAATGGGAAGGAAAGAAGAAATTCCCAGAACTGCCATTAGTGGTCAGAAAGATCCCAGGGTGAATCTTTAGCTTATAAAGCAGGCTTGGAGGCCTTGGAGAGTTGTCCAATAGAGGACACATTCCAGACCTATGAGAGCAGCTTCCAAACACTCAGTGTCCAGAGGAAGGTTTGGAAGGATGCAGGTTGTGGGGCTCTGCATTTCCAAACACTCCCAAAACACAACCAGCCCAGGACTGTGGCCGTGGGTGGCTGGGGAAGAGCTGCTTTTGCAGCAGCATCAGTGAGTGACCCAGCCTGGCATTGCCCAGGGGCTGAGCTGATTTGGGACCTGGCTCCTGGAAGGAGCAGGCAGTGTGAGCCTGCAGCACTGAAGGCCAAGGGCAGCCTGGGCTGCACCCAAAGCAGCTCTGCCAGCAGAGCCAGAGAGGGGATTCTGCCCCTTGGCTCTGCTGAGACCTCCCCTGCAGGGCTGGGTGCAGCTCTGCAGCCCTCAGCACAGCAAGGACCTGGAGCTGAGGGAGAGGCTGCAGAGGAGGCCAGGAGAATGCTGAGGGGCTTGGAGCAGCTCTGCTGCCAGGCCAGGCTGAGGGAGCTGGGGGTGTGCAGCCTGGAGAAGAGAAGGCTGCAGGCAGAGCTCAGAGCAGCCTGCCAGGAGCTGAAGGGGCTGCAAGAAGGCTGCAGAGAGACTGTTGGCAAAGGCCTGCAGGGCCAGCAGCAGGGCCAAGGGCTTCAGAGCAGAGCAGAGCAGCTTGAGCTTGGAGGTGAGGAAGAAGTTGTGCAGCAGGAGGGTGGTGGAAGCCTGGCCCAGGTTGCCCAGGGAGGTGGTTGAGGCTCCCTGCCTGGAGCTGTTGAAGGGGAGGCTGGAGAGGGCTGTGGGCAAGCTGCTGGAGTTGGGGCTGTCCCTGCTGGGTGCAGAGGCCTTGGGCTGAGCTCTGCAGCTCCCTCCCAGCCTGGAACATTCTGTGATTCCATGATTCCATGCTTTTGGCCAGGTGAATCCCTCCCCACCTGGAGTGAGCATCCAATCTGGAAGTGAGTCTGCAAACAACATAATTTATGGAGAGGGAGATGTCTTCAGGTCCTAGGAAAAGGGATCTTAGTTGAAATGCATCCCAGATGTTCGTGAAGCTCCACCCTGGCAGCTCAGGGCAAGTTTCAGTGTGTGGCACACCCTTCCCCAGCCCAGTGTAAGACACTTTGACACATTCCATCATCAGAACCAGCAAGAGGAGTGTTATACCTGAGCACTTCTGGGGCAGCTTTGCATCCTGTGCTCCTGGGAGTGCTTTCCTACAGACACAAACCCTTCAGATTTCCAATCAAGCAAGCAGTGTGCCCTTCTGCCACTCTGGAATCACCTCCCACCCACCTGCATTTGGTATTCACTGGAGCTCTTGTCCACTCTTTAGGAGTGGTCACACAGAGATTTGCTTCCTTCACTTCTGGGCCCCTCAGGTCAGGAAGGAGCTGAGGGAAGTGCTGGAGAGAGTCCATGGCAGAGGCACAAAGATGCTGCAGGCAGTGGAAGCTCTTCCTTAGGAGCAGAGGCTGAGGGAGCTGAGGGCTCTGGAGCTTGGCTTGGAGGAGCCTGAGAGGTGAGCTCCTGGCTGGGGCTAAAGCTGTGCAGGGGCAGTGGCCAGAGGCTGGAGCCAGGCTCTGCTGGGGGCTGCCCAATGCCAGCAGAAGGGGCAGGGGTGGAAGCTGAGGCAGAGGAAGTGCCATGGGAAGAGGAGGAAGAATTTGCTCCCTGTGAAGGTGACAGAGCCCTGGAGCAGGCTGCCCAGAGAGGCTGTGGAGTCTTCTTCTCTGGACACATTCAGAGGCCAGCTGGATGTGTGAGCTGCCCTAGGTGCTCCTGCTCTGGCGGGGGGGGGTGGGCTGGCTGAGCTCTGGAGCTCCCTTCCAATCCCTAACACTCTGTGGCTCTGTGATTCCTTCCCAGCTCCATGAGCTGCTGAGTCACAGCTCCTGCCAGGACCTCATCCAAAGCCTACTGAGATGAATTAAAAGCTTTACCCACCCCTTCTAATGAGCTTTGTTGCAGGCCTGCAGTCCAGTGATGCATGAGGCAAGTGGCTGAGCTGGTGCAAAGCCAGGGTGCTCTGCTGGAGGAGGCTGCAGTGATCTCCTCACCCAGAGTGCCACAGAGCAGAGCCCTTCAGGCTTCCCTGAATGTGCCTCATTTCATGGCAACCCGCCCTGTTTGCACCACCATCTGCCTGCTGCTGCCAGCTGAGGGGCTGGGCAGCCAGGCTCACCCTGCAATGCTGAAGGCAGGAGAGGGCAGGGGGCCTCCAAACCCTTAGCTGCCATAGCTTCATTGATGGCATTTGATTTGCCTGTTGAGATTGTCCCCCTGGATTTTAACCTGAGCAGTGCTTAGGGTTTGTGTTTTACCAATCAGCACTGTGAGCTCTGAGGCATCCTGCTCTGGGCAGCTCCATGCCACAGTGCTGTGGAGGTGCTGGAGCCAGGGCAGAGGAGGGCAAGGAAGCTGGGAAGGGCCTGGAGAAGCAATGTGCTGGAGAGAGGCTGAAGGAGCTGGGGCTGGTTAGTGGGCAAGAGAGGAGGCTGAGGGGAGAGCTCCTGGCTGCCTGCAGCTCCCTGCAAGGAGGTTGTGCAGAGGCTGCTGCTGCTCTCTGCTGCCAGGGCATTAGTGAGAGAAGAAGAGGGCAGAGCCTCAAGCTGCCCCTGGGGAGGTTGAGAGTGGAGCTTAGGCACAAGAGTGCTGAGGGCTTGGGATGTGCTGGGCAGGGAGGTGGTGGAGTGCCCAGGGCTGGCTGTGTTTGAAGGTGGTTTGGCTGTGGGGCTTGGGGCTGTGGTTTAGGGCTGAGCCTTGCAGAGCAGGGCTGATGGTTGGCCTTGGGGACCCAAGCTAGAGTTTCTGTGACCCTGTAATGGAGCTCTGGCTGCACCATGCTGTGTGCCCAGCACCTGCAAAATCAGCTCAGGTCTGCATCTTAGCCCATCCTCCAGGCCCAGGCAGTGGGTGGAAGCAGGCTGGCTGAGGTTCTGCTCCTTTAGCACGTTGGTTGTAGCTGTGTAGACCAGACACAAGGATGTTTTGATTCATCTGGATTCTGGCACAAGTCTGATATGCTCAGACATTCCACCCTGTGCTGGAAGTCTGCCTCCTCAGAAGCCCAGGGCTGGCATCCTCTGTGCTGAGTTACTCAGACAAAAGGCAGTCAGGTGTGACAGCCCTGAAGAGAATCATCACATTTTTGTCTTTCCTTATGAAAATCAGATACAGACTCACAGAATCATAGAGCCTTAGATTCATGGATTCACAGAGTGCCAGGGGCTGGCAGGGAGCTGCAGAGCTCAGCCAGCCCAAGCCCCCTGCCCCAGCAGGGTCACCCACAGCAGCTCACACAGCAACACAGCCAGCTGGCCTTGCAAGAGCTCCACACAGGGAGACTCCACAGCCCCCCTGGGCAGCCTCTGCCAGGCTTCTCACCCTCACAGCCAACAAATTCTTCCTCCTCTTCCCATGGCACTTCCTCTGCCTCAGCTTCCACCCCTGCCCCTTCTGCTGGCATTGGGCAGCCCCCAGCAGAGCCTGGCTCCAGCCTCTGGCCACTGCCCCTGCACAGCCAGGAGCTCACCTCTCAGGCTCCTCCAAGCCAAGCTCCAGAGCCCTCAGCTCCCTCAGCCTCTGCTCCTAAGGAAGAGCTTCCACTACCTGCAGCATCTTTGTGCCTCTGCCATGGACTCTCCACAACCTCCTTGCAGGGAGCTGGAGACAGCCAGGAGCTCTCCCCTCAGCCTCCTCTCTTTCCCGCTAACCATCCCCAGCTCCTTCTGCCTCTCTCCAGCAGATTTCTCCTCCAAATCACCAATCAGTTCACATCCAACTACCTTTGAGGTTCTTTGATTTCCTGCCAGCACCCAGCTCGGACCCAGAACCATTCCTCAGTTCAGGCTGAGCCTGAGCCCCATGCCTTGCTGGGCTCTCCAAGTCTCCCCAAGTCTTTCTAAGTCTCCCCAGGTCTCTAGAGTGTAAAGCCAGCAATAAGCAGGCAGCTCCCCCCCAGGCTGCCCCCCAGCGGGATGTGCCAGCCTGAAACATTCCTCTCCGTGTTTCCTTTGGCGGCTGTTGTCCTCCTCTGACGATCCCACCTGCTCCCTAGCCGCATCCGGCTGAAGATGAGGGGTGGGCGGGCCGTGGGGAGTGGGTATGCACCCGTGGATGTAGACGTGTGTATGTGGAGGCTGCAGCCCTGGCAGCGTTCAGCGCCAGGTTGGACGGCGCCTACAGCAACCTGCTCTAGCGGGAGGTGTCCCTGCCCGAGGCAAGGGCTCGGAACTCGATGAGCTTTGGGATCCCTTCCAACTCAACCCATTCGATGCGATTCCACATCCCTCCACCCCGCTCTCCTGCCCCGCTCCCCCTCCCAGTGCCTACCCCAGCAACGCCCCCGCGGCTTCTGCTGCGGGCTGGCCGGCGGAGCCGCGCCTCGCCCCGGGGCGGCGGCAGCCTCTCCTCTCCCGTCCCTCCCTGCCTGCCTCCCTCCCCCGCCCGCGGAGCCTCCTCCCGTGTCCCGGCCCTGCGCACAGCGGCGGCCGCAGCGGGCAGCGAGCGGCATGGCGCGGACCCGCCGGGCTGGCCCTCTGCTCCTCGGCCTCCTCCTCTTCCTCCTCTGCGGCTCCGCGGCGGCCGGGTACGTGGGGCCGAGCGGGACGGGGCCGTGGGGAGCGGCGCTTCCCCTTCCCTCCTCACCTCCGTGCCCGGCAGCCTCTTGTCTCCCTCCGTGCCCTGCAGCCTTCTGTCTCCCTCCGTGCCCGGCAGCCTCCTGTCTCCCTCCGTGCCCTGCAGCCTCCTGTCTCCCTCCGTGCCCTGCAGCCTCCTGCCTCCCTCCGTGCCCGGCAGCCTCCTGTCTCCCTCCGTGCCCTGCAGCCTCCTGTCTCCCTCCGTGCCCGGCAGCCTCCTGTCTCCCTCCGTGCCCGGCAGCCCCCTGTCTCCCTCCATGCCCTGCAGCCTCCTGCCTCCGTGCCCGTCAGCCTCCTGGCTGCCTCCGTGCCCGGCAGGCTGCCTGGGGAGGGGCAGAGCAGCGCTGCCTTCCCCCCCCGGCTCCGGCACCCCCCCGCTGCGCCCCGCCTGGGAGTGAGCATCCCCTCCAGCGCGGCAGCTCTGCGACCTTGCTTCGCAGGGGCTGGCACTTTATTTTGGGCGGTGGTGTTTCACTCCCTGCCCCTTCTCCCTCTTCCCGTTTGGATTTTCCAGCCCCACGTTCCTGGTGGTAGCTCCCTGGAACATCAGGCCTGGGGCAAACCTGACCGTGGGGGTGGCCCTGCTGCCGGACAGCCCAGCGCAGGTCACCGTCCGGGGAGAAGTCGTCAGGGATAATGTGACCGTCCTGAGAAGGGAGATGGTCTTTGAGAGAGGTAAGAGCCCGGAGCTGGCCAGCAAAGGATCTCGAGTTGCCTTTTTTAACGTGTTTCTTCCCCCCACCCCCCAAATACTTCGCTGCTCCCAAAATACCACAGCTCCTAGAGGGTACCAAAATAGGAAGCCTATCAGTCCTGCAGTTGAAAACACTCTTGCCCTCTGCTGGCACTGGGTGCAGGTGTGGGGGCCTGGGCCGGCTGCAATCTGTGCTGGCTGCTGGGCAGTGCTGAAAAGAAGCAGCTAGTGGTGAAAGTGTGAGGCATGTGGGGTCTGTGAGCAGCCTGGGAGCGCTCTGGTCAGTGCACTTGGGGATGCTGATGAAGGAGGAGAGGAAGAGGAGCTTGCTGCTCGGCTTCTGGCTGAGGGGGAAGCAAGGGGGCTGAAGGTAAGGGTCAAAGAAGGTGGTACAGCACCTGGAGCTGGCTGCTGCTTATGTCAGGAGGACCTGAGGGTGATAGGGAAGTTCAATATCTTTATCAACAGCCTGGCTGAAGACATGCAGAGCACCTCAGCAAGAGCCTGAGGATACAGAGCTAGAGGAGGGAGGCTGACAGCCCTCAGGCTGTGCTGGCATCCAAGCAGAGCTGGACAGGCTGGGAGCTGCCTGCAGGCAAACCTCATGGGGTTCAACAGGGACAAGAGCAGGGTCCTGCAGCTGGGGAGGAAGAACAGCAGGCACCAGGACAGGGTAGAGGCTGCCCTGCTGGAGAGCAGCTCCATGGAGAAAGACCTTGGAGTGCTGGGGGGCAGCAAGTTCTGCAGGGGACAGCAATGTGCCCTGGGGGCCAAGAGAGCCAAGGGGAGCCTGGGGGGCAGCAAGAGAAGTGTGGCCAGCAGGGCTGGGGAGGTTCTGCTCCCTCTCTGCTCTGCTCTGCTCTGCCCTGCTGAGAGCACAGCTGCAAGCCTGGGTCCAGTTTGGGGCTCCCCAGCTGAAGAGAGACAGAGAGCTGCTGGGGAGAGCCCAAGGCAGAGGCAGGAGGATGCTTAGGGGACTTGAGCATCTCCCCTGGGAAGAGAGCCTGAGAGCCCTGGGGCTGTTGAGCCTGGAGAGGAGAAGGCTGAGAGGGATCTGCTCAATGTCTCTCAAGAGCCGGGGGTCAAGACCTGTGCTTGGGCAGGATTTGCTTCAGGCAGAGTGCCATTTATCCACTCTATTGTCCCACTGCCAGCAGGTTTGTTTCTTATGTTATTATCAGAGAATCACAGAACCCTTCAGGCTGGGAGAGAGCCTGAGGGTCCCCAAGGCCAACCATCAGCCCTGCTCTGCAAGGCTCAGCCCTAAACCACAGCCCCAAGCCCCACAGCCAAACCACCTTCAAACACAGCCAGCCCTGGGCACTCCACCACCTCCCTGCCCAGCACATCCCAAGCCCTCAGCACTCTTGTGCCTAAGCTCCACTCTCAACCTCCCCAGGGGCAGCTTGAGGCTCTGCCCTCTTCTTCTCTCACTAATGCCCTGGCAGCAGAGAGCAGCAGCAGCCTCTGCACAACCTCCTTGCAGGGAGCTGCAGGCAGCCAGGAGCTCTCCCCTCAGCCTCCTCTCTTGCCCACTAACCAGCCCCAGCTCCTTCAGCCTCTCTCCAGCAGGTTTATTCTCCTCCAGCCACCAGTGGGAAAGCAGAAACCCACTGCAAATCTCCTGTAGTGCTGTGGCTGATTAGAACAGCCACAAACCAGCTGATCCCAGTGTTCTTCCCTGAGTTAAACAGCATTCATGCCCCTGATCTCTTCGTGTCCCAGACCAGCAGCAGCAGCCCTGCTGCCTGCCTAAGGCAGTGAATTCAGGAGGCTGTGTTTGCTAGCACCTAAGATCTGCAGGCAAGTAAAACCAGGCTGCCTCTCATGCCTGTGGCTTTGAATCCTAAGTCTCCAGGAGGTGCTGGCTGCCACATGGAGATTTTACTCATTCAAATGTGCAGACTAAGGCTGTGGGACTAGACCCAGCAGAGGATTCAGCAGTGGACAAAGGACCCTTCTTGTTCTGGGGAGAAAATGACCTGGAGGCATTTGTGGTGCTGTGAGCAGAGAGCTTGCCCTTCTAAGTTCAGCAAGTTCCTCTTCAAACCTTTTCTGGCAGTATTTTGATGCAAAACTAAACCAGACTCAGACCAACTGATTGATGGCTTGCCTGAGCCAGCAATGTGCTCTGGGGGCCAAGAAGGCCAATGGCAGCCTGGGGGGGATCAGCAGGGCTGTGGTCAGGAGGTCAGAGAGGTTCTCCTGCCCCTCTGCTCTGCCCTGCTGAGGCCACAGCTGGAATCTGGTGTCCAGCTCTGGGCCCCTCAGGTCAGGAAGGAGCTGAGGGAAGTGCTGGAGAGAGTCCATGGCAGAGGCACAAAGATGCTGCAGGCAGTGGAAGCTCTTCCTTAGGAGCAGAGGCTGAGGGAGCTGAGGGCTCTGGAGCTGGGCTTGGAGGAGCCTGAGAGGTGAGCTCCTGGCTGGGGCTAAAGCTGTGCAGGGGCAGTGGCCAGAGGCTGGAGCCAGGCTCTGCTGGGGGCTGCCCAATGCCAGCAGAAGGGGCAGGGGTGGAAGCTGAGGCAGAGGAAGTGCCATGGGGAGAGGAGGAAGAATTTGTTGGCTGTGAGGGTGAGAGAAGCCTGGCAGAGGCTGCCCAGGGGGGCTGTGGAGTCTCCCTGTGTGGAGCTCTTGCAAGGCCAGCTGGATGTGTTGCTGTGTGAGCTGCTGTGGGTGACCCTGCTGGGGCAGGGGGCTTTGCCTGGCTGAGCTCTGGAGCTCCCTGCCAGCCTCTGTGCTACTGTGATGCTGAGGGAAAAGATGCAGTGATGTTGTTGTGGCTGATGTTAGGCTAAGGATGTGAGCAGAGACAGACTGGAGGCGGTTTTACTGGGCCAGCTGCTGCCCTTCAGGGGAGGACCCTCTGTCTGTCCCCCAAGCACACAGCATCTTTCATTGCCATCATTGCTGCATGCATTAGTGCCCAGAAAGTGCTGCTTTACCTCTCCCTTGGGCCTGTTACGTTACACAGGGAGGCTGGCACAGTGCTGGCAGTGTCCTGGTGGCATGCACCAGGCTGGTGAGCTTCATTCAGGGAGCTCCTCCTACCCCTCTCCTCTGCCCTGGTGTGGCCTCCTCTGGAGTATTGTGTCCAGTTCTGGGCTCCTCAGTTCCAGAGAGACAGGAAACTGCTGGAGGGAGTCCAAGGAGGCCTTGGGAATGATTCAGTGAATAGAAGGTCTTTCTTATGAGGAGAGGCTGAGAGACCTGGGGCTGTTCAGCCTGGAGAAGGGAAGGCTGAGAGGGGATCAGGCTGATGTTCAGAAGCACTCTAAGGGTGGGGGTCAAGGAGATGGGGCCAGGTTCTTTTCACTGGTGCCCATTGGTAGGATGAGGGGCAACAGACACCAGCTGGAACACAGGAAATTCCACCTCAACACGAGGGAAAACTTCTTTGGTGTGAGGGAGCCCCGGAGCAGGCTGCCCAGAGAGGTTGTGGAGTCTCCTGCTCTGGAGCCTTCCCAGCCCCGTCTGGATGCATCGCTGCGCTGCCCTAAGTGGTCCTGCAGGGGGATTGGAGTCCCTGGTCTCTAGAGGTCCCCTCCAAGCCCTCCCACTCTGTGACTGCCCTGTGCTGTCATGCAAAGCCAGGCCGTCGGGCTGCAGCTGGAGTCGTTGGCTGCTGCCTACCCAGCGGGCTGGAGCCCTCCCTCTGCCGCGGCTCGGCCGCGGGGCCGGCGGCGCTGCCGCCCGGGCTGGCTCCGCTCCGTGCGCTGTATTTTTCCTTGCATGGTGCCAGCAGCACAGGGGATTAGCTGCTTCGAGGGAGGCTGTCCTGACTAAGGCAGAACGTTGTGATTATTTTGTCCAGTGTTTGCTCAGGCAGAGAGGTTCCCTGGTTCCCAGCACAAACATTTGCGCCGGGGGAGCCGCGGTGGGAGCAGGGCTGGGCACGGGCTGGGGGTCAAGGGCAGGGGGCCAAGCTCTTGTGGGTGCTGCACAGCAAGAAGCCAAGGAGCACTGGAGACAAACTTGAGCAGAGAAGGTTTCAGCTGCCCAGGAGGAGAAAGTTCTTTGTTGTGAGGGTGAGGGAGGCCTGGAGCAGGCTGCCCAGAGAGGTTGTGGAGTCTCCTTCTCTGGAGCCTTTCCAACCCCCCCTGGCTGCATTGCTGTGTGGCCTGCCCTGGGTGCTGCTGCTCTGGCAGGGGCTGCACTGGCTGCTCTCTGCAGCTCCCTCCCAGCCTCTGATGCCATTTGTGCAGTCATTGATCAGTAAAGTTGGAGTTTGCAGTGGCAGGAGCTGTGGTCTGTAAGGGTTTGCTGCCCAGGCCCTGCAGGCTGTCAGTGCACTGTTAGGGGGTTCCATTAGATCCCCCCAAGAACTTGCTTGCTTGGTTGGTTGGTGTGGGCAATCTGTGCCAGGGAGCAAATCTCACCCCCCTCAGAACATCCAAGTGCAAATGGAGTTGTATTTACAGAAGAAACTGAGCAGAGCAGCACCAAAGGCAATGAACATGCCCAGGGTGTACCTCCAGCCCTACACACAGCTTAACAGCAGCACAGCAACCCTCTGCACCTTTCACTCAGCTCTTTGCCCTCCCCTGGGGACCAAGGGCCCCAGGACAGCTCTACAGCCACAGGCTCCCTCTCACCACTCCCTCTCCTTTGGAGAAGTAAAACAGCTAAGCCTAGGGTCAGAGGGAGGATAGCACAGCCCAAGGCCAGGAGCAGAGCAGCAGAGAGCCAGCAGGCAAAGCAGAACAACCAAACTCTGCTGTGAGATACAAGGTTTCCAATACCCTCATGGAATGAAGTTAACCTACCTGTTGCTGTCGTTCTCTATCCAAGCCCTTGCACTCTTCCTCTGGTACTAAAATGTCTCTGGAATGCTCCTGACTACAGCTGATATCTAAGCTGGGGGCACTGGGGGCTAGCTCAAGCCACTACAGTGCAGGGGAAGTTTACACCTGAAGATTGTCAGAGCTACTGCAAAGTCTGGGCAGGAACTGCAGCAGCACAGCTGGGAGGTGACCTGCTGGAGAGCAGCCCCAAGGAGAAGGAGCTGGGAGTGCTGGGGGGCAGCAAGGTCTGCATGGGGCAGCAATGAGCCCTGGGGGCCAAGAGAGCCAAGGGCAGCCTGGGGGCATTCAGAGGAGTGTGGCCAGCAGGGCCAGGGAGGTTCTGCTCCCCCTCTGCTCTGCCCTGCTCAGACCTCACCTGGAATACTGCAGCCAGCTCTGGGCTGCCAGCTCAGGAGGGACAGGGAGCTGCTGGAGAGAGCCCAAGGGAGGCTCCAAGGCTGCTGAAGGGACTGCAGCACTGTCTGGGGAGGAGAGGCTGAGAGCCCTGGGGCTGTGCAGTCTGCAGAGGAGAAGGCTGAGAGGGATCTGATCAATGGCTATCAAGAGCTGAGGGCTGGGGGGCAGGAGGCAGGGGACAGGCTCTGCTCAGCTGCACCCTGGGATAGGACAAGGAGCAGTGGATGGAAAGTGCAGCCCAGGAGGTTGCAGCTCAGCAGGAGGAGGAACTTCTGCCCTGGGAGGCTGCCAGAGCCCTGGAGCAGGCTGCCCAGAGAGGTTGTGGAGTCTCCTGCTCTGGAGCCTTCCCAGCCCTGTCTGGATGTGTTCTGTGTGCCCTGTGCTGGGTTCTCTGCTCCTGCTCTGGCAGGGTGTTGGTCTGGGAGCTCTCCAGAGGTCCCTTCCAAGCCCTGCCACCCTCTGAGCCTCTGATCCTTTCCTGTGCCATGAGCTGCCTTCATGCACCTGACTGTGTGTGTTTTGAGCCCTTAAGACTGAGTGAGAGCTCTTGGGTATTTGGGATGTACTCAAGGCATGGGGTGTGAGAAGTGCTGTGTACACTCAAGAGGCTGTTTTACAACATCCTAAGGACTTGGGGTTCCCTGTGAATGGCTTTCAGTGCATGCTAATTAATTGGCAGTGCTGCTGTGTACTTCTCAGTGGAGTGAATGTGCTTGCTAACAGCCTGGAGCCTGGCAAGTGCTCAGCTGGGGCTTATGAAACCTGCTGGAGCTTGTGACAACATCTGTCGAGCTCAGACATGCAGGGATCATCCCAGCAGACAATGGAAAACCTGCTCTCACCAGCAGGGATGATTTGCATACTTAATTATATGGTCCTGACCATCTGAGCTTGGGCAACAGAGAAGAGCACTGGGAATAGTAAGTTGTGAGGCAATAGGGAATGAATCATAGAGTCTCAGACTGGGCTGGGCTGGGAGGGAGCTGCAGAGCTCAGCCCAAGGCCTCTGCACTCAGCAGGCACAGCCCCAACTCCAGCAGCTTGCCCACAGCCCTCTCCAGCCTCCCCTTCAACAGCTCCAGGCAGGGAGCCTCAACCACCTCCCTGGGCAACCTGGGCCAGGCTTCCACCACCCTCCTGCTGCACAACTTCTTCCTCACCTCCAAGCTCAAGCTGCTCTGCTCTGCTCTGCAGCCCTTGGCCCTGCTGCTGGCCCTGCAGGCCTTTGCCAACAGTCTCTCTGCAGCCTTCTTGCAGCCCCTTCAGCTCCTGCCAGGCTGCTCTGAGCTCTGCCTGCAGCCTTCTCTTCCCCAGGCTGCACACCCCCAGCTCCCTCAGCCTGGCCTGGCAGCAGAGCTGCTCCAAGCCCCTCAGCATTCTCCTGGCCTCCTCTGGAGCCTCTCCCTCAGCTCCAGGTCCTTGCTGTGCTGAGGGCTGCAGAGCTGCACCCAGCCCTGCAGGGGAGGTCTCAGCAGAGCCAAGGGGCAGAATCCCCTCTCTGGCTCTGCTGGCAGAGCTGCTTTGGGTGCAGCCCAGGCTGCCCTTGGCCTTCTGTGCTGCAGGCTCACACTGCCTGCTCCTGCCCAGCTTCTCCCCCCCCAGCACCCTCCAAGGCCTTTTCCTCAGGGCTGCTTTCTCTCCCCTCCTCCCCCAGCCTCTGTTGCCAGTGAGGATTGTCCCAGCCCAGCTGCAGAGCCCTGCACTTGCTCCTGTTGGACCTCTTGAGGTTCACCTGGGTTCACCTCTGCAGCCTGTCCAGGTGCCCCTGGACCCCATCCTGCCCCCCTGGGGTGTGGGCAGCAGCTCTCAGTGGGTGCCAGCTGCAAACTTGATGTTATTGCTCTGGAGCCTTTCCAACCCCCCCTGGCTGCATTGCTTTGGGCCTGCCCTGGGTGCTGCTGCTCTGAGGGCTGCCCTGGCTGCTCTCTGGAGCTCCCTTCCAAGCTCTAACATTCTGTGATTCTGTGATCCAGCCTCTGATGTTCTCTGATGTTAAACTCATTCTGGCAACATGGGAAATGGTTCAGGGGATGAGGGCTGTGATTCATTAGCATTACTGCATAGCTCTGCTCTTATGAAGGAATAAAGGAGCTTTCACTGGCTGGGGAACAAGGTGGGGCAGCAGTCCTGCACAGAAGGGTGTGTGGGGTGGAGGTTTAAAGGTACCAAAAGCTGAAGGCCTGTGAGCAATGCTGTAGTGCCCAAAAATAGAAGGCTCAAATGTAGGCACAGGAATACTCCCTGTGAGTAATGGGGAAGGAAGCTGGGAAGGGCCTGGAGAAGCAATGTGCTGGAGAGAGGCTGAAGGAGCTGGGGCTGGTTAGTGGGCAAGAGAGGAGGCTGAGGGGAGAGCTCCTGGCTGCCTGCAGCTCCCTGCAAGGAGGTTGTGCAGAGGCTGCTGCTGCTCTCTGCTGCCAGGGCATTAGTGAGAGAAGAAGAGGGCAGAGCCTCAAGCTGCCCCTGGGGAGGTTGAGAGTGGAGCTTAGGCACAAGAGTGCTCAGGGCTTGGGATGTGCCACCCTGACCTCAGGCCTTGCCAAGCATCCCTGAATGTCTCCATCCAGTATTATCCACAGGTTGCTGGCAGTGCCTTGGGGAGCTGCCTGGATGAGCAGAGGGCTGCAGCAGCTCTGCTGTGGCTCAGGCTGGGGGAGCTGGGGGTGTGCAGCCTGGAGAAGAGAAGGCTCCAGGCAGACCTAAGACCTTTCTCCTCACCTCCAGCCTAAACCTCCCCTGGCACAGCTTGAGACTGTATCCTCTTGTTCTGGTGCTGGTTGCCTGGGAGAAGAGACCAACCCCCACCTGGCTCCAACCTCCCTGCAGGGAGTTGCAGAGAGCAATGAGGTCTCCCCTGAGCCTCCTCTCCTCCAGGCTAAGCAACCCCAACCCTGTGCTGGCTGTGGGAGCTGTACAGCTGAGGCTGATGTGTGATTAAACAGATCTTCAACTCACCAAGAGGAGAGAAAGCTGCAGTGGATTTCAACACTGAACTGTTGTAACTGCAGCTCTCACTGAGCACAGAATCACAGAGGGGCAGGGGCTGGAATGGGCCTCTGGAGAGCATCCAGTCCCTCCCCACCTCCTCAAGCAGCTTCACCTCCATCAGGATGCACAGGAACCTGCCCAGGCAAGTCCTGAATGTCTCCAGCACACAGCACTCAAGGGGAGGCCACCCCAGCAGTGAATCCAGGGGGGGGATGATCACCTCTTTGAGCAGCTGCTTGTGCTGGGTCTGATGCACCTCAGGATGCAGTTTGCCCTCTGGGCTACCAGGGCACACTGCTGACTCATCTTGGCTCAGATTTCCTGTTTCTGGTTCCATTCAGTTAGAGCTTTTGATATCCCAGGCTCAGAGGGCTCTGGAGAGCTCCCAGCCCAAGCCCCTGCCAGAGCAGGAGCAGAGAACCCAGCACAGGGCACACAGAACACATCCAGACAGGGCTGGGAAGGCTCCAGAGCAGGAGACTCCACAACCTCTCTGGGCAGCCTGCTCCAGGGCTCTGGCAGCCTCCCAGGGCAGAAGTTCCTCCTCCTGCTGAGCTGCAACCTCCTGGGCTGCACTTTCCATCCACTGCTCCTTGTCCTATCCCAGGGTGCAGCTGAGCAGAGCCTGTCCCCTGCCTCCTGCCCCCCAGCCCTCAGCTCTGCAGAGACATTGATCAGATCCCTCTCAGCCTTCTCCTCTCCAGGCTAAACAGCCCCAGGGCTCTCAGGCTCTCTTCCCAGGGGAGATGCTCAAGTCCCCTAAGCATCCTTCTGCCTCTGCCTTGGACTCTCCCCAGCAGCTCTCTGTCTCTCTTCAGCTGGGGAGCCCCAGACTGGACCCAGGCTTGCAGCTGTGCTCTCAGCAGGGCAGAGCAGAGCAGAGGGGGAGCAGAACCTCCCCAGCCCTGCTGGCCACACTTCTCTTGCTGCTCCCTTTCCTTGCTGTCCAGGTGGCTTTGAGCAGTCTCCAGAGCAGGAGACTCCACAACCTCTGTGGGCAGCCTGCTCCAGGGCTCTGGCACCACCTGGGCAGGTGGCAGATCTGAAGCTGCCTCTGGGCCCAGCTGAGCAGAGCTCCAGGGGCTTGGCTGCAGCTTCTCAGGCAGTCCCTGGGAGCATGGGAAAATCTTCCAGGCCAGGGGAATTCGCTGCAACACCAAAGGGTTTGGGATCTGCCCAGGCTGCTGGGTTCCTAACAAAATAATTACCCAGTGACATGAGCTGGGAGATTACCTCATGCCCTGCAGCCTCCTCTGGGATTCTTCCCTGCCTGGGAACGAGAGAGGGCTGTGGGGCTCCTCACAGGCAGGCAGGAAGGGCTGCAGCTCTCCCACAGCACTTCAGGAGGTGAATGCTCTCCGAGTTGCACAAGGTAGAAGTGATTGGGGTTTGAATCTCCCTCCCTCTCTGCTTCTCCTTTCTTCACCATGACTCCATCTGGCTCAGACCTGATCTGTAGTCTCCCAGACCTGTGAGGATGGCAGAAACCCAAGAGTTCTGCCTGAAGAGTCCTCCCTTTGGCATGCTACTTGTTCTCCACATCACAGGGTGCCAGGGGCTGGCAGGGGCCTCCAAAGCTCACCCAGGCCAAGCCCCCTGCCCCAGCAGGGTCACCCACAGCAGCTCACACAGCAACACATCCAGCTGGCCTTGCAAAGGCTCCAGAGAAGGAGACTCCACAGCCCCCTGCTCCAGTTCTCCATCAGCCTCACTGGGTGGAGGGAAGCAAGCACTGCCCTGATGGGGATGCAGTGAGGTCCCAGCCCTGTGACGTGGCTGGAGCCTGGCTTTGGAAGCTGTTGGCTGCTCTTGCCTTGCTCTGTGTGTTTGTGTTGGGAAAGACTGAAGCAGAACCCCCGTGGTGTGGAGATCAGCTTGGTGCCTGGAGTCTCCCAACGTGCTGCACCCACTGCTGAACCCGGGCTAGAATTAGCTGTGTTGGACAGACTCAAGCTGGGGCAGCAGTGATCACAGGATCAGAGGGTGGCAGGGGTGGAAGGCACCTCTGGAGAGCTCCCAGCCCAAGCCCCTGCCAGAGCAGGAGCAGAGAACCCAGCACAGGGCACACAGAACACATCCAGACAGGGCTGGGAAGGCTCCAGAGCAGGAGACTCCACAACCTCTCTGGGCAGCCTGCTCCAGGGCTCTGGCAGCCTCCCAGGGCAGAAGTTCCTCCTCCTGCTGAGCTGCAACCTCCTGGGCTGCACTTTCCATCCACTGCTCCTTGTCCTGTCCCAGGGTGCAGCTGAGCAGAGCCTGTCCCCTGCCTCCTGCCCCCCAGCCCTCAGCTCTTGATAGCCATTGATCAGATCCCTCTCAGCCTTCTCCTCTGCAGACTGCACAGCCCCAGGGCTCTCAGCCTCTCCCCAAAGGCATTGGGATGTGCTGGGCAGGGAGGTGGTGGAGTGCCCAGGGCTGGCTGTGTTTGAAGGTGGTTTGGCTGTGGGCTTGGGGCTGTGGTTTAGGGGTGAGCCTTGCAGAGCAGGGCTGATGGTTGGCCTTGGGGGCCCTGAGGCTCTCCCAAGCTGAATCTTGCTGTGGTTCTGGGATGCCTGTGTGCCCTCTGGGCAGCCAGTTGTTGGCTGGGCAGCTCCTGTGCCCTGAGCTCCAGAGGAGCCATGTCCAGGGCCCTTGGCTCTCTGCTGGATGTCATGGGCAGAGTGGGAATTGAGGAGGAGCAGAGCTCTTCTAGTTGCCCTGCTAATGAGGAGCTGCTGGGAAGCTGTTGTGAGGTTCCTGACACTGCTGTCTCTTCTTTCTTCCCATTCAGATTCCTTTGGGACTCTTGTGCTGCCAGCAGTAAGTAGTTCCTTCCCTTTCCTCCTCCCTCAGCAAGCATTGACTCTCTGTACCCCTGCACCAGCTGGTGCTGAGGAGTTGATGTGCTTTGCGTGTACCTCAGACAGGGGATGGTGGAGGGGAGGGATGCCAACCAGAGGGGCTTGGACAGCCCTCAAAGCTGAGCCCAAGCCAGCCTCATGAAGGTCAGCAAGGCCAAGTGCAAGGTCCTGCAGCTGGGTTGGGAAATCCTCATCACACACAGAGGCTGAGTGAGGAGTGGCTGGAGAGGAGCCTCAAGGAAAAGGACTCGAGGGTGTCAGCTGCTGAGAAGCTCAGCATGAGCCAGCAGTGGTCCCTGGCAGCCCAGCAGGCAGCTGTGAGCTGGGCTGCATCCAAAGCAGGGAGAGCAGCAGCACAGGGGAGGTGATTCCCCTCCTGCTCTCCTGGCTGCTGCATCCAGTTCTGCTGCCCCCAGCATAAGGAGGACATCAAACTGCTGGAGCAGGTCCAGAGAAGGGCCAGGAAGGGCTGGAGGACCTCCCCTGTGGGGACAGACTGAGGGAGTTGTGGCTGTTCAGCCTGGAGAAGACTCCAGGGAGACCTTGGAGTGGTCTTCCAATACCTGAAAGGGGCTCCAAGAAAGCTGGGGAGGGACCTGTCACAAAGGCTTGGAGTGGTAGGATGAGAGGGAAGGGATTGAAGCTTGAGGAGGGCAGATTGAGACTGGAGATTAGGAAGAGATTCTTGGCAGTGAGTGTGGTGAGAGCCTGGCACAGGCTGCCCAGGGAGGTGGTGGAAGCCTCCTGCCTGGAGGTGTTTGCAGCCAGGCTGGAGGTGGCTGTGAGCAACCTGCTGTGGTGTGAGGTGTCCCTGCCCATGGCAGGGGGTTGGAGCTGGCTGAGCCTTGAGCTCCCTTCCAGTCTGGACCATTCTATGACTCTCTGCCTGGAAAGGGCCATGGAGTCCAACCAGGAGGTAGAAGCAGAGAGAATTCAGGATAAATGAACCAATTCCTTAGCATGACCTGCCCAGACCCTGAAGGGTTCAAGCAGCTAGAGCCAGGCAAAGTGGCTCCCTGCCCCTCTCACCACTGTCTGAAAGTGATGGAAGTGGATGAATGTGTCCATTGTCAGCTGGAGTTTCTTAGCTGGGTAGCCCTGGTGGGGTTGGTGTTTGGGCCAGAGGGCAGCCTGCTGCCAGCAGAAGGTGGGGAATGACTTCATGGCTCCAGCTGTCAGCGTTTCCAGAGGGCAACAGCAGCTTCCTTGTCTGAGGTGCTGGTGGCTGAGGAGAAGTGGTGCTGGTGGTGAGGAGAAGCCTTTCTCTCCCTTGTGTGAGGAGAGGCAGGATGGAGATAGTGAAACCATTCACCACTGACTACACCAAACCACTTTCACAACAAGTTCCCACTACCTGCTGCTGGGAGCTGCCTTGCATCATAGCTGGCTTGAGAAACAGCCTTGTAGAGCAGGGCCTTGGTGGCGCTGAGGTAAATGGTTTCCATTCTTGCAGCAGTGACCTTCTGGAGGGGTTGTGGCAGTGCAGTCTGGTCCCACAGATGGCTGAGCTGAAGCTGAGCTGCTCTGCACCTCAGCTGCCCTAATGCACTGCTCCTGCCATGCAGACCTCATTGCCTCTGGCTCCTGCAGCAGGGAAAGTGCAGCAGGCAGTTGTGTCCCCAGGGCTGCAGGAGGCAGAGAGCCTCCCAGGCTGTCTGCCACTGCTCAGGAGAGAGTGACATGGATGTGGCATGTACAGGCTTGTAGAGCATCCCAGAGTGCCAGGGGCTGGCAGGGAGCTGCAGAGCTCAGCCAGCCCAAGCCCCCTGCCCCAGCAGGGTCACCCACAGCAGCTCACACAGCAACACAGCCAGCTGGCCTTGCAAGAGCTCCACACAGGGAGACTCCACAGCCCCCCTGGGCAGCCTCTGCCAGGCTTCTCTCACCCTCACAGCCAACAAACTCTTCCTCCTCTTCCCATGGCACTTCCTCTGCCTCAGCTTCCACCCCTGCCCCTTCTGCTGGCATTGGGCAGCCCCCAGCAGAGCCTGGCTCCAGCCTCTGGCCACTGCCCCTGCACAGCTTTAGCAGCATGAGTACTGCTGGAGCTCTGGGTCCAGCTCTGGAGCCTCTGTGCCAGGAAGGGTCTGGAGGTGCTGGAAGATGTCCAGAGCAGGGCCAGGAGGAGGAGCAGAGGGCTGGAGCTGCTCTGCTGTGAGGACAGACTGAGGGAGTTGGGGTTGTGCAGGCTGGAGAGGAGAAGGCTCCCAGGAGACCTCCTTGTGGCCTTCCAGGATCTGCAGGGGGCTGCAGGAAAGCTGGGGAGGGACTTGTGAGGGTGTCAGGGAGGGATAGGACTGAGGGGGATGGAGCAGAACTAGAAGTGGGGAGATTGAGATTGGCTGTGAGGAAGAAGTTGTTGCCCAGGAGGGTGGTGAGAGCCTGGCCCAGGCTGCCCAGGGAGGTGGTGGAAGCCTCCTGCCTGGAGGTGTTGCAGCCAGGCTGGAGGTGGCTGTGAGCAACCTGCTGTGGTGTGAGGTGTCCCTGCCCATGGCAGAGTGGTTGGGGCTGGCTGAGCCTTGAGGTCCCTTCCAGCCCTGGCAGCTCTGGGATGCTATGAACAGGAAGGAGGTCAACTCTCAGGTTCCTCTTTCTCGGTCTGAGGGTTTACTTCAGCTGGTGTGCTCAGGGCTGGCTCAGAGCTCCATGGTCAGTGTTGTTTTTTGATGCCAGGGTATTCCTGATCTCTTCAGGAATGCTGTGCCCAGTTACCACAGGGTCACTGTTTCTTTGCCCTCTTTTCAGCTGCCATTGAACAGTGCCCCTGGGAGCTATGAGCTGCTGGTGGAAGGGCTGGCTGAGGGCCGGCGCCTCTTCTCCAACCAGACCAGCCTCACCTACGTGCCAAAGAGCAGCTCTGTCTTCATCCAGACTGACAAAGCCCTCTACAAGCCAGGCCAGGAGGTGATGTTTCGGATTGTCACCGTGCACCCTGACCTCAAGCCTTACCGAGCATCCCTGAATGTCTACATCCGAGTAAGTAGCCGCAGGACGCCTGCAGTACCTTGGAGAGCTGCCGAGACGAGCAGAGGGCTGCAGCAGCCCTGCTGTGGGGACAGGCTGGGGGAGCTGGGGGTGTGCAGCCTGGAGGAGAGAAGGCTGCAGGCAGAGCTCAGAGCAGCCTGCCAGGAGCTGAAGGGGCTGCAAGAAGGCTGCAGAGAGACTGTTGGCAAAGGCCTGCAGGGCCAGCAGCAGGGCCAAGGGCTGCAAAGCAGAGCAGAGCAGCTTGAGCTTGGAGGTGAGGAAGAAGTTGTGCAGCAGGAGGGTGGTGGAAGCCTGGCCCAGGTTGCCCAGGGAGGTGGTTGAGGCTCCCTGCCTGGAGCTGTTGAAGGGGAGGCTGGAGAGGGCTGTGGGCAAGCTGCTGGAGTTGGGGCTGTCCCTGCTGGATGCAGAGGCCTTGGGCTGCCTGAGCTCTGGAGATTGCCCCCCTGCACTCAACAGCCACCCCTCAGATGGAGATTAGACCTTAGGAAGGAGTTCTTCCCCATGGGGGTGGTGAGACACTGGAACAGGCTGCCCAGGGAGGGAGAAGAGAAGCCTCTGGTCAGACCTTACCAGCAGCCTTCCATTACTTACAAGGGGCTACCAGAAAGCCAGGCAGGGACTTGCTACAAGGGCTTGGAGTGATAGGATGGGAGGGAAGGGATTGAATCTCGAGGAGGGCAGAGTTAGACTGGGGATTAGGAAGAAACTCTTTGCAGGAAGGGTGGGGAGAGCCTGGCACAGGCTGCCCAGGCAGGTGGTGGAGGCCTCCTCCTGGAGGTGTTCCAGGCCAGGCTGGATGAGGCCTTGAGCAGCCTGGGCTGGTGGGGGGGTCCCTGCCCGTGGCAGGGGGTTGGAGCTGGATGGTCTTGAAGGTCCCTTCCAAGCCACGCCATGAATTCATGAAGATGCTCCAAGTTTGTGTGACAAATGTGGATCCTGGGCACTGCCACTTCAGTCTTGCCAGCAGTGCCCCTGGGTCTAAGAGGCAGCCTGCCTTTCCTCCTAGGACCCCCGGAAGAAGTTGATTCAGCAGTGGTTGATGGAGGAGGGAGACCTGGGAGTGCTCTCCAAGAGGTTTCAGCTGTCTGGGAACCCTCCCCTGGGAGACTGGTCCATAGAGGTGGAAGTGAACGTGAGTATGAGCACTGCCAGCCCACAGAGGGCTTTCCTTCCTGCTGACAGGTGTGCACAGAGCTCTGCTGAAGCAAACCCAGGTGGGAGCAAGGACCATGAGGTGAGGAGAGGCTTCCCCCTGGCCAGCCCCAGCCAGCATGCAGACCCCCCCAGGACTTTCAGTAGTGTTTGGGTTTGTAAGAGAATCACAGAATCACAGCAGCAGCCAGGCTGGGAGAGAGCCTGAGGGTGCCCAAGGCCAACCATCAGCCCTGCTCTGCAAGGCTCAGCCCTAAACCACAGCCCCAAGCCCCACAGCCAAACCACCTTCAAACACAGCCAGCCCTGGGCACTCCACCACCTCCCTGCCCAGCACATCCCAAGCCCTCAGCACTCTTGTGCCTAAGCTCCACTCTCAACCTCCCCAGGGGCAGCTTGAGGCTCTGCCCTCTTCTTCTCTCACTAATGCCCTGGCAGCAGAGAGCAGCAGCAGCCTCTGCACAACCTCCTTGCAGGGAGCTGCAGGCAGCCAGGAGCTCTCCCCTCAGCCTCCTCTCTTGCCCACTAACCAGCCCCAGCTCCTTCAGCCTCTCTCCAGCACATTGCTTCTCCAGGCCCTTCCCAGCTTCCTTGCCCTCCTCTGCCCTGGCTCCAGCACCTCCACAGCTCTCTGCCACTCAGCTGCCCAGAGCTGGACACAAGGCTCCAGGTGTGGGCTGCCCAGAGCTGAGTGCCAGGGGACAATCCCCTCCCTGCTGCTGCTGGACACAGCATTGCTGAGCCCAGCCAGGAGGCCTTTGGCTCTCTTGGCCCCCTGGGCACACTGCTGCCTCCTCTTCAGCTGCTTGCCCAGCAGCACCCCCAGGTCCCTTTGTGCCAGCAGCTTTCCAGCCACACTGCCCCAAGCCTGCAGCCTTGCTTGGGGTGGTTGTGCCCCCAGGGCAGGGCCTGGCACTTGGCCTGGGTGAAGCTGCTCCTGGTCACCTTGGCCATGGATCCAACCTACCCAAGTCCCTCTGCAGAGCCTCCCTGCCCTGGTGCAGCTCACCACTGACACCTCACTTGGTGCCATCTGAGAGCTCACTGCTGACACAGTCTGGGGCTCAATCCAGGTCACCAATGAAGCTGTGAGACAGCAGTGGTGCCAACACTGAGCCCTGAGGAACAGCACCTGGGGCTGGCTGCCAGCTGGGCTGGGTTCAATCCCATTGGGCCCCACTCTCTGGGCCCCTCCAGGCAGTGCTTTATGCAGCAGAGTAAATGCAGTAAGAACCCAACCAGTGAAAGTAGTGAAAGGATTTGATGGGCTGCTAAATGTTGTTTATCAAACAGCCTGATGATTATTTAGTGAGTGGATTACAGAGGAGCTGATTGTGCCCTGCTCTGCAGGCAGCCAGCCCCTGGCTCAGAGGGCTGTGGGATCAGAGGCTGTTGACAAACCCCTGCCTGCTTTCAGGGCTGGTGCCACAGCTTGCAGTGAGTAAGGAGCTGCTGAGGAGGGGAAAATGACTGCAAGGTAGAGAGGAGGGATTGCCAGGTGAAGCTGCTGCCTACCAGCACTGCTGTGGCCTGCTTTGCACACTGCTGTTGGTAACAGCTCTGTGGGCCCAAGCCTTTAAGCTGTGCTGCTGTCCTGGGGAGCATCTTGCAAAGCAGCTGAGGGTTTAGCAGCTCCAAGCTCTGTGTCAGCTTTTCATGCAGCCTGCTTTGCATGCCTGCCATCCTGGGTCCAGTTGGGGCTTCCCAGCAAAGAGAGACAGAGAGCTGCTGGGGAGAGGCCAAGGCAGAGGCAGGAGGATGCTTAGGGGACTTGAGCATCTCCCCTGGGAAGAGAGCCTGAGAGCCCTGGGGCTGTTTAGCCTGGAGAGGAGAAGGCTGAGAGGGATCTGCTCAATGCCTCTCAAGAGCTGAGGGCTGGGGGTCAAGGGGAGGGGGCCAAGCTCTTGTGGGTGCTGCACAGCAAGAAGCCAAGGAGCACTGGAGACAAACTTGAGCAGAGAAGGTTTCAGCTGCCCAGGAGGAGAAAGTTCTTTGTTGTGAGGGTGAGGGAGGCCTGGAGCAGGCTGCCCAGAGAGGTTGTGGAGTCTCCTGCTCTGGAGCCTTTCCAACCCCCCCTGGCTGCATTGCTGTGTGGCCTGCCCTGGGTGCTGCTGCTCTGGCAGGGGCTGCACTGGCTGCTCTCTGCAGCTCCCTCCCAGCCTCTGCTGCTCTGTGGATGTGGGAACTCATTCCATGATCTTGGCCTGCAGTGGCTCTTCAGGGACACTTAGCAGGGGCAGCCAGGACTGCTTAGTGTCCTCCCCTAATGAGGGAGGTGGTGGTGGGGGAGAGAGCAGAGAAACTCCTGTGACCATGTGTGACCTGTGAGTAGTGTTTCCCAGCACTGGCTGCATGCTTGATGGATTTTTCCAGGCTGAGGGAGGTGAGGGAGATGCTCCAGTGAGTGTCAGGAGTGGATTCTTTTCACCCTGTTCTCACGTGGCTGTGGAGTTTGTTCCCACTGTCTCAGATGGGAAAAATGGTTTCAGTCCCTCCTGCTCTTGTCCCTGTGCTTGGCTGCTCCTCCCCATCCCTGTGCTGCTCTTCAGGAGCTTCTCAGCTACTTCACCCAGGGTGGTTCCCACCTGAAATGATGACAGAGCCTGGGGATGGAGCTGGGGCAGAGAGCTCTGTGGTGAGAGACTGCAAAAAGGATGGAGAGAGCCTGCAAAGGCTGCAGGGCCAGCAGCAGGGCCAGGTTGCCCAGGGAGGTGGTTGAGGCTCCCTGCCTGGAGCTGTTGAAGGGGAGGCTGGAGAGGGCTGTGGGCAAGCTGCTGGAGTTGGGGCTGTCCCTGCTGGAGTGCAGAGGCCTTGGGCTGAGCTCTGCAGCTCCCTCCCAGCCCAGCCCATGCTGTGACTCTATGACCAGGGAGGTGGTTGGGGACTCTGATGCTGCTCTGGCTGTGAGGGTGAGAGAAGCCTGGCAGAGGCTGCCCAGGGGGGCTGTGGAGTCTCCCTGTGTGGAGCTCTTGCAAGGCCAGCTGGCTGTGTTGCTGTGTGAGCTGCTGTGGGTGACCCTGCTGGGGCAGGGGGCTTGGGCTGGCTGAGCTCTGCAGCTCCCTGCCAGCCCCTGGCACTGACTCTGTGACTCTCTGACTTTGCTGCTAGGGCAGCTACAGAGCTGCCATCTGATCTGTTGATTTTGAGGCTGTTTATGTCACTCCTCAAGCCAAGTGCCTCCTCCCTTCGGTACCTCCTGGTGTCCAATGTGGATCTCCGGGTGTGGGCACTGCTGGCAGCGATGGGACCCAGCCTGCTGCCGCGTTTGACCAAACCTTTGGGAATTCATGTCGGGTTTGCTCCCTGCATGCGAGGCTAAAGCAGCAGAGCGCTCCCCAGGGGCTGCTCCGCCTGGCGGGCTCAGGCTGTGCGGCTCCTGCGCTGCCGAGCAGGGGCAGGGCAGTGCCTGCGGCGGGCGGGGGGCGGCGGAGCAGCCGCAGGAGCGCAGCCGCTGCCCGCAGGGCGCCGGCCGGGCCCCGGCACCGCGCCCGCAGCCTTGCCTGATGCCTTCATCCGTGACTCACAGCCATGGCAGAAACAGGGGAAAACACACCTAGGTCCCGTCTGTCTCAGAGACTTTCCACTGCCAAGGAAGGAGAAAATGTCTGGGGAGGAAGGGGAGGAAAAAAATCCTCTGATGTCACTTGTTGGGTCTGACCCAAATGGCTTCAGAGAGTCATTGTCAGGGCTGGAAGGGACCTCAAGGCTCAGCCAGTCTCAACCCCCCTGCCATGGGCAGGGACACACCAGAGCAGGTTGCTCACAGCCACCTCCAGCCTGGCCTTCAACACCTCCAGGGGTGAGGCTGGTTTTGTCCAGGGGGGGTTCTTGTGCTGATTAGAGATGGAAAACCCCTGAAAATGCAGCCCATAATTTCTAGCTTGCAGTTCTGCTTCTAACTGCAGCTCCATCTGCTCCCAACTCAGCTGGCCTGGCACTATTATACTGGGGGGGAGGTAATTCCAGCCCACCACAGAGGTGTTAATGGTTGAGCCATCATTTATAATCACATCATGCCAGAAGTTGGTTTTGCACTTCACCTGGAGCTGAGCACAGCCTCCAGCACTGTCCTGCCCCACAGCCTGGGCTCCAGGCTGTGACACAGGGCTGTGATGGGTGACCACTGGATGGATACAGAACTGGCTTGATGGCTGCACCCAAAGAGTGGCTGTCCATGGTTCCATGTCCCAGGGGAGGCCAGGGACAAGCAGAGTCCCTCAGGGATCAGTCCTGGGACCAGGCTTGTTCAACATCTTTGTGGGTGCCATGGACAGTGGCATTGAGTGCACCCTCAGCAGGTTTGCTGATGACACCAAGCTGTGTGGTGCAGCAGACAGCTGGAGGGAAGGGATCCATCCAGAGGGAGCTGGACAGGCTGGAGGGAAGGGATCCAGCCAGAGGGACCTGGACAGGCTGGAGGGAAGGGATCCATCCAGAGGGACCTGGGCAGGCTGGAGAGGTGGGCACAAGCCAACCTCAGGAGGTTCAACAAGACCAAGGGCAGGGTCCTGCAGCTGGGTGGAGGCAATCCCAGGCACAAATGCAGGCTGGGCAGGGACTGGCTGGAAAGCAGCCCTGAGGAGAGAGACTTGGGGGTGCTGGGGGAGGAGAAGCTCAGCAGGAGCTCTCAGTGTGCACTTGCAGCCCAGAAAGCCAACCAGAGCCTGGGCTGCATCAGGAGAAGTGTGGCCAGCAGGGCAAGGGAGGTGATCCTCCCCCTCTGCTCAGCTCTGGGGAGACCCCACCTGGAGTCCTGCCTCCAGTTCTGGAGCCCCTATGGCAAGAGGGATCTGGAGGTGCTGGAAGGTGTCCAGAGAAGGGCCACAAGGAGGAGCAGAGGGTTGGAGCTGCTCTGCTGTGAGCACAGACTGAAGGAGTTGGGGCTGTTCAGTCTGGAGAAGAGAAGGCTCCCAGGTGACCTCATTGTGGCCTTCCAGGATCTGAAGGGGGCTCCAGGAAGGCTGGGGAGGGACTGCTCAGGATCTCAGGCAGTGCTAGGACTAGGGGGAATGGAATGAAGCTGGAGGTGGGGAGATTGAGGCTGGAGGGGAGGAGGAAGTTCTTCCCCATGAGAGTGGTGAAGCCCTGGAATGGGTTGTGCAGGGAGGTGGTTGGGGCCCTGTCCCTGGAGGTGTTTCAGCCCAGGCTGGCTGAGGCTGTGGCCAGGCTGATCTAGTGTGGGGTGTCCCTGCCCATGGCAGGGGGTTGGAACTGGCTGATCCTTGTGGTCCCTTCCAGCCCTGAGTGATACTATAATTGTGGGTGGGGGCTGGCCTAGAAGGTTCCCTGGAGCTTGCTGACCCAGCCACAGCTGTCTGTGTTTCCTCATTTGGGCTTTTTCCCCTTTCACTTTTCACTAGGGTCAAGTCCACTACCAAAGGTTCAAAGTGATGGAGTATGGTAAGTGGCACTCAAAGTGTTCTGGCAGTGACCAGCCCTGGCAGTGGGTTCCCCAGGTGGAGCTGCTGCCCTTGGCTAGCACTAACCTTTTCAATACTCCCAATTCATCCATCCCCCAATCTCTTGCTGCTCTGAGCCTGACTCTGTGGCCTGGGAGAAGCATTGCCTTGGCAGCTGCCCTCTTTAGCCTCCATAGCTATAACCATACAGTGGTTTCAGATGGCAGGGACCTTAAAGATCAGCCAGGTCCATCCCCCCAGCACAGACAGAAAAGGCTAAATTCAGGTTGGCTGTGAGGAAGAAGTTGTTGGCCAGGAGGGTGGTGAGAGCCTGGCCCAGGCTGCCCAGGGAGGTGGTGGAAGCCTCCTGCCTGGAGGTGTTTGCAGCCAGGCTGGAGGTGGCTGTGAGCAGCCTGCTGTGGTGTGAGGTGTCCCTTCTAGAGGGCAGACCTAAACTTAACACAGCTCTTTAGCTTCCTCCTTTGGGAGCAAAGGCTTCCTGCCAGCACAGGCTGGGGATGTCATCAGTGCTCTGGGGAGGAGAGCAGAGAGATGAAGCTGCAGTCAGAGCTGCCACAGCTGTGGGAAGCAGGAGAGGCCTCTCATGTGTGCACTGGCTGACACCTCACAGCCCTCTGCTTGCTGGAGAGCACTGGGGAGGGCCTGGGCTCAGCTCTTGCTCACTGTTAGTGATTTTATTTCCACAGAAGGGAGAGGGAAGCATTTCCCAGGCTGGCTCCCTGCCATCATGCCACTCAGGCCTGCCATGCCCTGCAGCAAGCATGCCAGGGCTGGGGGAATCCTTCTGTTCCTTCACAGAGTACACTCAGATGGAAGAGATCTTCAAGCTCATCCAGTCCAAGGCAGCTCTGAAGGCTCAGCACTAAGCCAGATCCCTAAGCAGCAGCTCCACAGGCTGCTGGAACACCCCCAGGGATGGTGCCTGCAGCACTGCCCTGCTGTGCCTGTTAGACATCCAACCTGGGGAGTGATGAAGACAGCTTTAAAGGCTAAATAAACTCCTCAAACACTTGACAGCATAGGAAGAGCCTCAGGAGACAGGAACTGGGCAGCAGGAAGGACCTCAACCCACTGCTGGCCATCAAGTGTCCACTCTGTGTGAGGGGTCTCTGCCCATGGCAGGGGGCTTGGGACTGGCTGAGCCTTGAGCTCCCTTCCAAGGCTGACAGTTCTGTGGTTCTAGCTTCTGCTGGACCAGCCTGCCCCAGACCCCATCCATCCTGGCCTGGAGCACTTCCATGACTTCCCTGGGCAACCTGTTCCAGTGTCCCACCACCCTCACTGGAAAGCTCTTCTTTCTAACCCCCAGTCTGAACCTTCATGATAGACCTGCCCTCCCTGAGCTTCCTGTAGAGGCTGAATGGGAAACCACTCCTGTTCCAGTCTGCCAAGGCTGTGTGCAGCACAGGGCCTTAGCCTGGAGCATGCAAAGCATCTGGGATGTGGTTTAATGGCCAGGGAGGTCTCAGGTCGGTGGTTGGACTCTATGACCTTAGAGGTCCAACTGAAACAGGTCTGATCAATGGCTATCAATAGCTGAGGGCTGGGGGTCAGGAGGCAGGGGACAGGCTCTGCTCAGCTGCACCCTGGGACAGGACAAGGAGCAGTGGATGGAAACTGCAGCCCAGGAGGTTGCAGCTCAGCAGGAGGAGGAACTTCTGCCCTGGGAGGCTGCCAGAGCCCTGGAGCAGGCTGCCCAGAGAGGTTGTGGAGTCTCCTGCTCTGGAGCCTTCCCAGCCCCATCTGGATGTGTTCTGTGTGCCCTGTGCTGGGTTCTCTGCTCCTGCTCTGGCAGGGGGCTTGGGCTGGGAGCTCTCCGAGGTCCCTTCCAAGCCCTGACAGCCTCTGAGCTGTGATCTTACCTTGTGTTCCTTAGGAATCTGGGGGCCTTTATCACATGCCATGCTCTGCCTTATCAATTAAAATCCAAGGGATGTACTTTGGGGGGGTGGGGGTGGGGGGGAGGGATGCTTTGTGCCATTCTTTGCTCTTATTTTCCCCTTTTCTTCAGTTTTACCAAAGTTTGATGTCACAATAGCAACACCTCTCTACTACTCTCTGAGAGAGGAAGATGTCACTGGGGTGGTCACTGCCAGGTAAGGAAATCATTGATTGCAACCAGGGGCCCTGCTGAGGCCAGGGCAGAGGAGGGCAAGGAAGCTGGGAAGGGCCTGGAGAAGCAATGTGCTGGAGAGAGGCTGAAGGAGCTGGGGCTGGTTAGTGGGCAAGAGAGGAGGCTGAGGGGAGAGCTCCTGGCTGCCTGCAGCTCCCTGCAAGGAGGTTGTGCAGAGGCTGCTGCTGCTCTCTGCTGCCAGGGCATTAGTGAGAGAAGAAGAGGGCAGAGCCTCAAGCTGCCCCTGGGGAGGTTGAGAGTGGAGCTTAGGCACAAGAGTGCTGAGGGCTTGGGATGTGCTGGGCAGGGAGGTGGTGGAGTGCCCAGGGCTGGCTGTGTTTGAAGGTGGTTTGGCTGTGGGGCTTGGGGCTGTGGTTTCAGGGCTGAGCCTTGCAGAGCAGGGCTGATGGTTGGCCTTGGGGACCCTGAGGCTCTCTCCTAGCCTGGCTGCTGCTGTGAGTCTGTGACTCTGCTTTGGGCTTCAGCCTTCAGTGCTGCTCAGTTGGATATTCCATGCTCTGCACTCCAGAGGTGTTGCAGCCATGGAGGAATACTTCAATGTTGATTTTTTTGCCTTGAGAGCTGCTGTGGAGCCCAAGGCCTGGCTGTGGCTCCTGGGTGACTTTGCTGTGTTTCAGGTACACCTATGGGAAGCCAGTCAAGGGCACTGTGACAGTCACCTGCCTCTCTCTCTCATACTGGACAAACAAGAGAAATATAACAACCACCCTGGAGGTGAGTCTGCTGAGGGCAGTTTGTACACTGTAGGCTTCACCAAGCTGGGAGGCTTGGCTGAGACCCCTGAAAGATGTGAGGACATTCAGTGAGACCTGGACAGGCTGAGAGCTGGGCAGAGAGGAACCTAAAGAGGCTCAACCAGGCTGAGAGCAGAGTCCTGCAGCTGGGCAGGAAGAACAAACTGCAGCAGCACAGCTGGGAGGTGACCTGCTGGAGAGCAGCCCCAAGGAGAAGGAGCTGGGAGTGCTGGGGGGCAGCAAGGTCTGCATGGGACAGCAATGTGCCCTGGGGGCCAAGAAGACCAAGGGGAGCCTGGGGGGGATCAGCAGGGCTGTGGTCAGGAGGTCAGAGAGGTTCTCCTGCCCCTCTGCTCTGCCCTGCTGAGGCCACAGCTGGAATCTGGTGTCCAGCTCTGGGCCCCTCAGGTCAGGAAGGAGCTGAGGGAAGTGCTGGAGAGAGTCCATGGCAGAGGCACAAAGATGCTGCAGGCAGTGGAAGCTCTTCCTTAGGAGCAGAGGCTGAGGGAGCTGAGGGCTCTGGAGCTTGGCTTGGAGGAGCCTGAGAGGTGAGCTCCTGGCTGGGGCTAAAGCTGTGCAGGGGCAGTGGCCAGAGGCTGGAGCCAGGCTCTGCTGGGGGCTGCCCAATGCCAGCAGAAGGGGCAGGGGTGGAAGCTGAGGCAGAGGAAGTGCCATGGGAAGAGGAGGAAGAGTTTGCTCCCTGTGAGGGTGAGAGAAGCCTGGCAGAGGCTGCCCAGGGGGGCTGTGGAGTCTCCCTGTGTGGAGCTCTTGCAAGGCCAGCTGGATGTGTTGCTGTGTGAGCTGCTGTGGGTGACCCTGCTGGGGCAGGGGGCTTGGGCTGGCTGAGCTCTGCAGCTCCCTGCCAGCCCCTGGCACTCTGGGCTCTGTGCTTTGGGATATTAGAGGAAAACCAGGAAGGTTTTTTCTTCATGAGGCACTGCTGGCTCTGGGAAGCAAGGAGTTCCACTGGGTTCATCTAAAGCAGTCTTCACTTTCTGTTGCTGCCACCCCAGAGCTTGTCTGAGTTCAGGGATCTGCAGGACCCAACCAGCCATGAAGTGTTGCAGGCTAAAGGTGTCCTTGGCTCTGCTGGCTCAGCAGCTCTGGGCTTGTTTCCTTGTGCCTCCATTGTGCAGATTAATGGGTCTGTGAATGTAAGCTGCAACAAGGGGATGCTGCAGAGCTTGGATGCTGATCAGCTGTGGCACCAAGGGGACTCTGTCTACTCAGAGCCCATTGAGATCATCGCTGTGGTCACCGAGGCCCTCACAGGTGAGTGGCTCTGGGATGTCTCCTGGGAGGAACCAACCAGGGAGTGCTGCTGGGAGGCTGTACCAGGGTGTGGGAGGGCTTGGAGAGCTGGAAAGCACCATGCCACAGCACCATGCCACAGCACCATGCCACAGCACCAGGACTTGAGCATCTCTCAGGTCTTTCCCAACCTTATTGATTCTATGATCAGGTGACAGAAGGAAGGGAAGAGCCTGCAATGGTGTCAGGGCAGGGTTAGGTTGGAGGTGAGGAAACATTTCTTGGGTGCACACAGGCTGCCCAGGGCAGTGGTGCAGTCCCCATCCCTGGAGGTGTTCAGGAAACCTGTGGCCAAGGCACTTCAGGCACCCCTCAGGCTGTGCTGGCATCCAAGCAGAGCTG
The DNA here is from genome assembly GCA_011125475.1 of Melanerpes aurifrons. Classification (NCBI taxonomy): domain Eukaryota; kingdom Metazoa; phylum Chordata; class Aves; order Piciformes; family Picidae; genus Melanerpes; species Melanerpes aurifrons. The sequence continues at coordinate 990,231 of WWNC01000060.1, forward strand.
GACAGGCTGGGAGCTGCCTGCAGGCAAACCTCATGGAGTTCACCAGGGACAAGAGCAGGGTCCTGCAGCTGGGGAGGAAGAGCAGCAGGCACCAGGACAGGGTAGAGGCTGCCCTGCTGGAGAGCAGCTCCATGGAGAAAGACCTTGGAGTGCTGGGGGGCAGCAAGTTCTGCAGGGGACAGCAATGTGCCCTGGGGGCCAGAAGAGCCAAGGGGAGCCTGGGGGGCAGCAAGAGAAGTGTGGCCAGCAGGGCTGGGGAGGTTCTGCTCCCCCTCTGCTCTGCTCTGCTCTGCTGAGAGCACAGCTGCAAGCCTGGGTCCAGTTTGGGGCTCCCCAGCTGAAGAGAGACAGAGAGCTGCTGGAGAGAGTCCAAGGCAGAGGCAGGAGGATGCTTAGGGGACTTGAGCATCTCCCCTGGGAAGAGAGCCTGAGAGCCCTGGGGCTGTTGAGCCTGGAGAGGAGAAGGCTGAGAGGGATCTGCTCAATGTCTCTGCAGAGCTGAGGGCTGGGGGTCAAGGGGAGGGGGCCAAGCTCTTGTGGGTGCTGCACAGCAAGAAGCCAAGGAGCACTGGAGACAAACTTGAGCAGAGAAGGTTTCAGCTGCCCAGGAGGAGAAAGTTCTTTGTTGTGAGGGTGAGGGAGGCCTGGAGCAGGCTGCCCAGAGAGGTTGTGGAGTCTCCTGCTCTGGAGCCTTTCCAACCCCCCCTGGCTGCATTGCTGTGTGGCCTGCCCTGGGTGCTGCTGCTCTGGCAGGGGCTGCACTGGATGCTCTCTGCAGCTGCCTCCCAGCCTCTACCATCCTGTGGTCTGATGCTGTGACTCTGAGCCAGCCTGTAGCAGGGCAGTGTGTGGTGTGGCTTGTGGAGTGTTGTGGGAAGCAGCCCCAGTACACTTCCCACTGAGCTTGAACTGCCAGGCTGGACAGCAGCAGGACTGAGAGTGGTGAGGAATGGGAGAGAGTCCTCCTGCAAGCCCTGGGCAGTGAGCAGGGTCGGTGTGGAAGGGGTAGGTGAGGCAGAGCATGCTGGCTAAACACATGCAATGGATTGTTCAACAGGAATCTCCCACAACTCCAGCACCATCCTCTTCCCCAAGCAGAGTGACTACTTCATTGAGTTCATGGACTACTCCAGGGTCATAAAACCTTCCCTCAACTTCATAGCCACTGTAAGTCCTTCTGTCTGATTCTGACCCCTGCAGAGGCTGCTGGCATTTCTCTACTGCTGCTTGGAGGTCAGAGGCTGCCTTGGATTTTGAGCACAATTCACAGATCTGTTCTCAGATCAACTCCTTTCCATGATGCAAGTTGGCAAATATGGGCCAGGAGAATGCTGAGGGGCTTGGAGCAGCTCTGCTGCCAGGCCAGGCTGAGGGAGCTGGGGGTGTGCAGCCTGGAGAAGAGAAGGCTGCAGGCAGAGCTCAGAGCAGCCTGCCAGGAGCTGAAGGGGCTGCAAGAAGGCTGCAGAGAGACTGTTGGCAAAGGCCTGCAGGGCCAGCAGCAGGGCCAAGGGCTGCAAAGCAGAGCAGAGCAGCTTGAGCTTGGAGGTGAGGAAGAAGTTGTGCAGCAGGAGGGTGGTGGAAGCCTGGCCCAGGTTGCCCAGGGAGGTGGTTGAGGCTCCCTGCCTGGAGCTGTTGAAGGGGAGGCTGGAGAGGGCTGTGGGCAAGCTGCTGGAGTTGGGGCTGTGCCTGCTGAGTGCAGAGGCCTTGGGCTGAGCTCTGCAGCTCCCTCCCAGCCCAGCCCAGGCTGTGGTTCTCTGTGTGGTTTCCCTGGGAGACAAGCATTGCCAACAAGAAGAGTGAGTGGGAGAGCTGGAAGGCAGCTCAGCTCCCTGCTTCAGGCTCTTCCCCTTCCTGCAGGCTCCATCAGCTCTGCTTCTGCTCTCTTTTTTGACTCCCTGGAGCTATGGATGGTTTTGTTCTTGGCTGGCTTGTCAACCTGCAGTGCTCTGAAGGGATTAGAAATGAAGTCCCTGATGCTGTGAGAAATCTGAGGATGCCTTTGTTTCATTCACCTCGAGTCCTGTGTCCAGTTCTGGGCTCCTCAGGTTAGGAAGGAGGTTGAGCTGCTGGAAGGTGTCCAGAGAAGGGCAACAAAGCTGGGGAGGGGTCTGGAGCACAGCCCTGTGAGGAGAGGCTGAGGGAGCTGGGGTTGCTTAGCCTGGAGAAGAGGAGGCTCAGGGGAGACCTTCTTGCTCTCTCCAACTCCCTGAAGGCAGGTTGTAGCCAGCTGGGGGTTGGTCTCTTCTCCCAGGCAACCAGCACCAGAACAAGAGGACACAGTCTCAAGCTGTGCCAGGGGAGGTTTAGGCTAGAAGTGAGGAGAAAGTTCTTCACAGAGAGAGTTGTTAGCCCTTGGGATGTGCTGCCCAGGGAGGTGGTGGAGTCCCCATCCCTGGAGGTGGTTAGGAAGAGCCTGGATGAGGCCCTTGGAGCCATGGTTGAGTTGATGAGATGGTGCTGGGTGAGAGGTTGGACTGGATGATCTCCAAGGCCTTTTCCAACCTGGTTCATTCTATTCTGTGCTGTTGTTGGTGTGCTGTGGGTGCAGGGCTGTTGCTCCCTGTCATGCCCTGTGCACCCCAGCTGCACCCCCTGATGGCTGCTCCCTTCCTGTCCTGCTCTCAGCTGAAGGTGACACGCTCTGACAGCAGCCAGCTGACAGCTGAGGAGAGGCAGAGCCCTGTCACAGTGACTGCTCAGCAGTCAGACCTGCTCCTTGGGGAGCCTGCCACATCCCCCCTGGAGAATGAGGCAGCAGAGGAGACAAATCTCACAGTCCAGGTCCTGAACTACACAGTGCCAGAGAGTGGAATCATCGATGTGGAGTTCCCAGTCCTGCCTGGCACAAAGACTCTGAGGGTGCAGGTATGGCTCTGGGGCAGCAGCAGCAGCTGCAGGGCAGGGCTCAGGGCAGGGCTCAGGGCTGGGCCCAGGGCTGGGCTCAGGGCAGGGCTCAGGGCAGGGCTCAGGGCTGGGCCCAGGGCTGGCTCAGGGCAGGGCTCAGGGCAGGGCTCAGGGCTGGGCTCAGGGCAGGGCTCAGCTGGGCAGGGCTCAGGGCTGGGCTGGGCCAGGGCTGGGCTATCAGGGCAGGCAGGGCTCAGGGCTGGGCTCAGGGCAGGCTCAGGGTTGGTATCAGGGCAGGGCTCAGGGCTGGGCTCAGGGCAGGGCTCAGGGTTGGTATCAGGGCAGGGCTCAGGGCTGGGCTCAGGGCAGGGCTCAGGGCTGGGCTCAGGGCAGGGCTCAGGGTTGGTATCAGGGCAGGGCTCAGGGCTGGGCTCAGGGCAGGCTCAGGGTTGGTATCAGGGCTGGGCTCAGGGCTGGGCTCAGGGCTGGGCTCAGGGCAGGGCTCAGGGCTGGGCTCAGGGCAGGGCTCAGGGCTGGGCTCAGGGCTGGGCTCAGGGCAGGGCTCAGGGTTGGTATCAGGGCAGGGCTCAGGGTTGGTATCAGGGCTGGGCTCAGGGCTGGGCTCAGGGCAGGGCTCAGGGCTGGGCTCAGGGCTGGGCAGGGCTCAGGGCTGGGCTCAGGGCTGGGCTCAGGGCAGGGCTCAGGGTTGGTATCAGGGCAGGGCTCAGGGCAGGGCTCAGTGCTGGGCTCAGGGTTGGTATCAGGGCAGGGCTCAGGGCTGGGCTCAGGGCTGGGCTCAGGGCTGGGCTCAGGGCAGGGCTGGGCTCAGGGCAGGGCTCAGGGGTTGGTATCAGGGCAGGGCTCAGGGTTGGTATCAGGGCTGGGCTCAGGGCTGGGCTCAGGGCAGGGCTCAGGGCTGGGCTCAGGGCTGGGCTCAGGGCAGGGCTCAGGGTTGGTATCAGGGCAGGGCTCAGGGTTGGTATCAGGGCTGGGCTCAGGGCTGGGCTCAGGGCAGGGCTCAGGGCTGGGCTCAGGGCAGGGCTCAGGGCTGGGCTCAGCCTGCCACCCACAGCAGCTGCACCCTCACCTACCACTGCTCTCCTTAGCTCCTGTTCAGCTTAGCACAGCACAGAAAGTGCTGGATCCTGTCTGGGACCAATGATTGCACCAAGAGAGCAGGGGGCAAACCAAAACAGCTCCCCCAGGCAAGCAGTGGAGGCATCCTTAGCTCAGCCTCTGGTGCTGCCATTAAGGCCACAAAGCTCTTGGAAGCAGTGCCACAGGTCCCCAGGGGCCAGTGCTGGGGAGAGCCTCATTCAATAGCCCTGTCAGTGACCTGGCTGAGGGCATGGAGAGCAAGTGCCTGAGGATACAGAGCTGGGGGAGGGAGGCTGACAGCCCTCAGGCTGTGCTGGCATCCAAGCAGAGCTGGACAGGCTGGGAGCTGCCTGCAGGCAAACCTCCTGGAGTTCAACAAGGACAAGAGCAGGGTCCTGCAGCTGGGGAGGAAGAACAGCAGGCACCAGGACAGGGTAGAGGCTGCCCTGCTGGAGAGCAGCTCCATGGAGAAAGACCTTGGAGTGCTGGGGGGCAGCAAGTTCTGCAGGGGACAGCAATGTGCCCTGGGGGCCAAGGGAGCCAAGGGGAGCCTGGGGGGCAGCAAGAGAAGTGTGGCCAGCAGGGCTGGGGAGGTTCTGCTCCCCCTCTGCTCTGCTCTGCCCTGCTGAGAGCACAGCTGCAAGCCTGGGTCCAGTTTGGGGCTCCCCAGCTGAAGAGAGGCAGAGAGCTGCTGGGGAGAGTCCAAGGCAGAGGCAGGAGGATGCTTAGGGGACTTGAGCATCTCCCCTGGGAAGAGAGCCTGAGAGCCCTGGGGCTGTTGAGCCTGGAGAGGAGAAGGCTGAGAGGGATCTGCTCAATGTCTCTGCAGAGCTGAGGGCTGGGGGTCAAGGGGAGGGGGCCAAGCTCTTGTGGGTGCTGCACAGCAAGAAGCCAAGGAGCACTGGAGACAAACTTGAGCAGAGAAGGTTTCAGCTGCCCAGGAGGAGAAAGTTCTTTGTTGTGAGGGTGAGGGAGGCCTGGAGCAGGCTGCCCAGAGAGGTTGTGGAGTCTCCTGCTCTGGAGCCTTTCCAACCCCCCCTGGCTGCATTGCTGTGTGGCCTGCCCTGGGTGCTGCTGCTCTGGCAGGGGGCTTGGGCTGGCTGCTCTCTGCAGCTCCCTCCCAGCCTCTGAAGCTCTGTGGTGCTGTGCTGTGTGATCTCCACACAAGGCTAGCTGGTTTCTCAGAGCTTTATCTTGCATTGTGCCACAGGCAGAGTTCCTCAGCAGCAGCACTGACATAGCTGTCTATGATGTCTTCAGTTCCCCCAGCCAGACTTACCTCCAGGTGGACACCAAGAGCCAGGATATAAAGGTACACTCTGAGATAGAACTTGCCAAGATAAGAACTGTTACAGTTATCCATCAGGCTTCCATCCTCATCCACAGCAATCCTCTGCTTTTCCTAGGCTGGGAAACCTTTTGAGCTGAGCATTGCAAGCAACAAACCAGTGAGAGAGTTCCACTACCTGGTAAGTTTCCCAGAGCCACAGCAGCTGCCAGGCTGGGAGAGAGCCCCAGGGTCCCCAAGGCCAACCATCAGCCCTGCTCTGCAAGGCTCAGCCCTAAACCACAGCCCCAAGCCCCACAGCCAGCCCTGGGCACTCCACCACCTCCCTGCCCAGCACATCCCAAGCCCTCAGCACTCTTGTGCCTAAGCTCCACTCTCAACCTCCCCAGGGGCAGCTTGAGGCTCTGCCCTCTTCTTCTCTCACTAATGCCCTGGCAGCAGAGAGCAGCAGCAGCCTCTGCACAACCTCCTTGCAGGGAGCTGCAGGCAGCCAGGAGCTCTCCCCTCAGCCTCCTCTCTTGCCCACTAACCAGCCCCAGCTCCTTCAGCCTCTCTCCAGCACATTGCTTCTCCAGGCCCTTCCCAGCTTCCTTGCCCTCCTCTGCCCTGGCTCCAGCACCTCCACAGCTCTCTGCCGCTCAGCTGCCCAGAGCTGGACACAAGGCTCCAGGTGTGGGCTGCCCAGAGCTGATTTTATTGATCTTTCCATCTGAGGACTCTGCAGCTGGAGGGGGAACTTGGAGCATTTTTATTGGTGGCCAAACAAATTCCTTTCCCCAGGATATTCCTTTTCAGTGAAAAAAGCAAACAAAAAACCTGGAGGGAGGGGATTCTGCCCCTCTGCTCCACTCTGCTGAGACCACAGCTGCAGCTCTGGGGCCAGCTCTGGAGCCTCTGTGCCAGGAAGGGTCTGGAGGTGCTGGAAGGTGTCCAGAGAAGGGCCAGGAGGAGGAGCAGAGGGCTGGAGCTGCTCTGCTGTGAGCACAGACTGAGGGAGTTGGGGTTGTGCAGGCTGGAGAGGAGAAGGCTCCCAGGAGACCTCATTGTGGCCTTCCAGGATCTGCAGGGGGCTGCAGGAAAGCTGGGGAGGGACTTGTGAGGGTGTCAGGGAGGGATAGGACTGGGGGGGATGGAGCAGAACTGGAAGTGGGGAGATGGAGATTGGCTGTGAGGAAGAAGTTGTTGCCCAGGAGGGTGGTGAGAGCCTGGCCCAGGCTGCCCAGGGAGGTGGTGGAAGCCTCCTGCCTGGAGGTGTTTGCAGCCAGGCTGGAGGTGGCTGTGAGCAACCTGCTGTGGTGTGAGGTGTCCCTGCCCATGGCTGGGACTGGCTGAGCCTTGAGCTCCCTTCCAGCCTTGGCAGTTCAATGGTCACAGCTCTCTCTGTCTCCTTTTAGCTGCTACTGGGGGAGGGAATTGCAGAGCTGGTGACAAACTGAGATGCCAACACTTTAACTCTCTCCTTTCCTTTCCCCCTTCCAGGTGTTGTCCAAGGACCTGATTCTGGATTTTGGCACCAAGTCTGGAACAACCTTCACTCTAACAGCAGAGAACTCCTGGGCTCCTTTGGCTTGCATCCTTGTGTTCTATGTTGATGAGCTTGGGGTGGTTGTGAATGATGTTCTCTCCCTCCCCATTCAGCCTGTGTTGGATGACAAGGTAACTCCACTCAGCTGCAGACTGAGACCATCTTGGTGCCTCTGCCCTGCACAGCAAAGAGTACAAGGCTGTGTGACAAAGGATTGAACTGGAGGGCTGTGTAAACCCTTGGATTGGGAACTGGGTGCAGGACAGGAGTCAGAGAGCTGTGGTCAATGGGATGGAGTCCAGCTGGAGGCCTGAGGCCAGTGGAGTCCCTCAGGGGCCAGGACTGGGACCAGAGCTGCTCAATAGATTCATCAGGGACCTGGATAAGGGCACAGAGAGCACTGGCAGCAGCAAGGCTGCTGGTGGCAGCAAGCAATGTGCTCTGGGGGCCAAGAAGGCCAATGGCAGCCTGGGGGGGATCAGCAGGGCTGTGGTCAGGAGGTCAGAGAGGTTCTCCTGCCCCTCTGCTCTGCCCTGCTGAGGCCACAGCTGGAATCTGGTGTCCAGCTCTGGGCCCCTCAGGTCAGGAAGGAGCTGAGGGAAGTGCTGGAGAGAGTCCATGGCAGAGGCACAAAGATGCTGCAGGCAGTGGAAGCTCTTCCTTAGGAGCAGAGGCTGAGGGAGCTGAGGGCTCTGGAGCTTGGCTTGGAGGAGCCTGAGAGGTGAGCTCCTGGCTGGGGCTAAAGCTGTGCAGGGGCAGTGGCCAGAGGCTGGAGCCAGGCTCTGCTGGGGGCTGCCCAATGCCAGCAGAAGGGGCAGGGGTGGAAGCTGAGGCAGAGGAAGTGCCATGGGAAGAGGAGGAAGAATTTGCTGGCTGTGAGGGTGAGAGAAGCCTGGCAGAGGCTGCCCAGGGGGGCTGTGGAGTCTCCCTGTGTGGAGCTCTTGCAAGGCCAGCTGGCTGTGTTGCTGTGTGAGCTGCTGTGGGTGACCCTGCTGGGGCAGGGGGCTTGGGCTGGCTGAGCTCTCCAGAGCTCCCTTCCAGCCCATGACATCCTCTGAGCCTGGGACAGTCTCCATTATTTCTTTTGACTCTGGGTGTGATGGGAGCTTAAACCCTGAACTGAACCATGGAGAGCTGAACAAATAGAGCTGCAGTGTGGAGCTGCTGCAGTGTGGAGCTGAATTCCCCCTCCAGACACTGCAGTGATGTTCTGATGAGGGGAAAGAGTGAAACAGAACAGAGCAGAAGTTGTGCCTTGCCCAGGGAGCTGGGGAGCTGGGACAGCCAGAGAGCACACTGAATGCCATGGCATTGTCCCAAAGCTCCCAGGGAAAGGCAATCCAGAGCCCTGCCTGCAGGCAGCTGAGCTAAGGAAAGGCTCCCTCAGAGGTGTGAGTGGCTGTGAAGCTCACTGTGGAGCTGCTCTGGGGTTTACTTTGCTCTGGTGTTTATTTCCCTGTCCCCTCTAGATTAAAATCTCTTGGAGCAAAGAGAAGGTCAAACCAGCTGAGAAAGTCTCCCTTCGAATCAGCACAACAGAGCCAGGAGCAGTGGTTGGCCTTGCAGTGGTGGATAAAAGCACAAAGCTGCTGGGGGAGAGCAGTGACATAACAAAGGACTCGGTGAGTACCTGGGGAGAAGGGAGTGTGCTGCTGGAAGTGCTGAGGTAATGCTCTTGGAGCTGCAGCTTCAGTCCTTCTGGAGGCAAAGCTTTGGTAATTCTGCCAACTGGCACTCCTGAGGGACTGGACCCCACCTGGAGGGACCTGGACCCCACCTGGAGGGACCTGGACCCCATCTGGAGGGACCTGGACAGGCTTGAGAATCAGCACCCTGTGAACCTCATGAGGTTGCACAAGGCCAAGAGCAAGGTCCTGCCTCTGGGTCAGGGCAATCCCTGCAATCAGGGCAGTGGTGGAAGCTGAGGCAGAGGAAGTGCCATGGGAAGAGGAGGAAGAATTTGTTGGCTGTGAGGGTGAGAGAAGCCTGGCAGAGGCTGCCCAGGGGGGCTGTGGAGTCTCCCTGTGTGGAGCTCTTGCAAGGCCAGCTGGCTGTGTTGCTGTGTGAGCTGCTGTGGGTGACCCTGCTGGGGCAGGGGGCTTGGGCTGGCTGAGCTCTGCAGCTCCCTGCCAGCCTCCAGCACTGACTCTGTGATCAATACAGGCTGGGGAGTGAAGGGATTGAGAGCAGCCCCGTGGAGAAGGACCTGAGGGTATTGGTTAATGAGCAGCTGTGCATGACCTAGCAGTGTGCACCCACAGCCCAGAGGCCAACTGTGCCCTGGGCTGTGTCAGTGGAAGTGTGGCCAGCAGGGTGAGGGAGCTGATTCTGCAGCTGTCCTCTGCTCTGGTGAGGTCTCCTCTGGAGTACTGTGTGAGGGCTCCAAGGCTGCTGAAGGGACTGCAGCACTGCCTGGGGAGGAGAGGCTGAGAGCCCTGGGGCTGTGCAGTCTGCAGAGGAGAAGGCTGAGAGGGATCTGATCAATGGCTATCAAGAGCTGAGGGCTGGGGGGCAGGAGGCAGGGGACAGGCTCTGCTCAGCTGCACCCTGGGATAGGACAAGGAGCAGTGGATGGAAAGTGCAGCCCAGGAGGTTGCAGCTCAGCAGGAGGAGGAACTTCTGCCCTGGGAGGCTCCCAGAGGCCTGGAGCAGGCTGCCCAGAGAGGTTGTGGAGTCTCCTGCTCTGGAGCCTTCCCAGCCCTGTCTGGATGTGTTCTGTGTGCCCTGTGCTGGATTCTCTGCTCCTGCTCTGGCAGGGGGCTTGGACTGGGAGCTCTCCAGAGGTGCCTTCCAACCCCTGCCACCCTCTGAGCCTGTGCCACTCCTGAGTGATCTGTGTTGCCCTCAGTCCTTGGATCCCTTCTGGTGTTTTCCCTCCTCCCAGGTCTCCCACGAGCTGGATCTGTACAGCACGACACAGTACTTCCCCCTGGTCAGAGGCTTTTTTGGTGTCTTTCAGGTACTTGCCAATGATTAGTTTAATTGATTAGTTAATTAATTGAATGCCCAGCCAGGTTTTGGGGGGTGGTTTAACTGCTTTGAGTGATTTGCACCTCCGTTGCTGGAGCCACCACCGGCCTGGCTCTCGCTGGGGGGCTGCAGGCAGCCTCCTGTCTGGGATGGCTCCAGTGGGGTTTGAGCTGTGGACTTCCTCACTCTGCCAATGGGTTAGGGTTAGGGCCAAGGGATTTCCTTGTGCTTTCACAGGGGCAGCTTGCTCCCTGCTTCCTGCTGCCCTCCCTTTGGGCACCTCTCAGCCCTTGAGGCCACGTTCAGGTGCAGCTGTTCTGGCTGCCTGTTGGTTCCTGTGCATCACTTTACCTCAGCTCTGTGGCTGCTTTGCTGTGGTTAGCTGGGTTGCTGGGGAAAAGAGCAAGCAAAGCAAGGAGCTGAGCACTGTTGCTGTCCTGGAGGTCCCTGTATTGAGATGTGCTGTGTAAATTTTGTCCAGAAATGCAGCCTCTGGGTCTCAACTGATGCCATTCTGGAGGAGGATAAGGAAGATTTTCTTTGTAAGTAATGAACTCCAACCTGGCCACATCTGATTTGCTGAGGGGTGGAAGGAGTCACAGGGGCAGAGGCAGAAGGGACCTTTGAAGGGCACCCAGCAAGCAGGGACAGCCTCCACTAGATCAGGCTGCTCAGAGCCCCCTCCAGCCTGACCCTGAGTGTCTCCAGGGATGGGGCATCCACCCTCATAACAAAGAGCTTCTTCCTGCTCTCCAGTCTAAATCTGCCCTGCTCCAGTGGGAAACCACTGCCCCTGGTCCTAGTGCTGCTTGCCCTGCAGCTCCTGGCAGGCTGCTCTGAGCTCTGCCTGCAGCCTTCTCTTCTCCAGGCTGCACACCCCCAGCTCCCTCAGCCTGGCCTGGCAGCAGAGCTGCTCCAAGCCCCTCAGCATTCTCCTGGCCCCCCCTGGAGCTTCTCCCTCAGCTCCAGGTCCTTGCTGTGCTGAGGGCTGCAGAGCTGCACCCAGCCCTGCAGGGCAGGTCTCAGCAGAGCAGAAGAGGTGCAGTGGGTTAGGGCTCCTGTTCCTGTCCCACATACAGGCTGCACCCAGCCTTGCAAACCATCCCCAGCTCTCCAGACACATAAAATGCAGAGAATTGCTGCTAAAAAACCCTTCCCTTGGTTATTTTTCTAACTTTTCTTCCCTGCTGGCCTGAGCTCCGCTGCCCCTCAGAGGCCTGGGGCTGTGACAGGCGTTTGCAGCTGCGGTTGAAGGTGCTGTGCCCTGCCGTGGTTTGTGCTGCGCTGCCTGCTGCAGCAGCTCCCTTAGCGCCCTGCAGGCACCAGGGAGGGCCTTAAGGTGGGGGGAAGCTTTTTTCAGTCCTCATAACACCAAGACCAGGCTAGGAAAGGAACACATAAGGAAGATCCTAATGCCACTGAGGAGCCTGACCAGCACAGCACAGACTGCAGCCCAGGCGCTCTGCCGTAGATGGGACTTGGCTTAACTGGATCAGTGGCTTCCCTTTGCTTGGGTTGGGTTGGGTTTGGGTTTGGGTTGGGTTGGGTTGGGTTGGGGTTTGGGTTGGGTTGGGTTTGGGTTGGGTTGGGGGTTGGGGTTGGGTTGGGTTTGGGTTGGGTTGGGTTGGGGGGTTTGGTTGGGTTGGGTTTGGGTTGGGTTGGGGTTTGGGGTTTGGGTTGGGTTTGGTTGGGGTTTGGGTTGGGTTTGGTTGGGTTTGGTTGGGGGGTTGGGTTTGGGTTGGGTTTGGGTTTGGTTGGGTTGGGTTTTGGAGTTGGGTTGGGTTTGGGTTGGGTTGGTTTGGGGTTTGGGTTGGGTTGTTGGGTTGGGTTGGGTTTGGGTTGGGTTGGGTTTGGTTGGGGTTTGGTTGGGTTTGGTTGGGTTGGGTTTGGTTTGGAGGGGTTTTTGTATGGTTTTTCGTTGTTGTTTGCCTTGGTTTTGTTTTCTTTTGTCTGGTTTGGTTTGGTTTAGTTAGGTTTTGGTTTGGCTAGGTTTTTGGTTTTTCTTTTGGTTTGTTTTGGTTTGTTTTGGTTTGTTTGGTTTTGCTTTGGTTTTGGTTTGGTTTGTAGTTTAGTTTGGGTTTTTGTCTCAGTTTTGGTTTGGTTTTGTTTGGGTTTGGTTTTATTTGTGGTTTTGATTTTGTTTTGTTTGTGGTTTTGTTTGGTTCTGGTTTTGGTTTTGGTTTGGTTTGTGGTTTTGTTTCAGTTTTTGGTTTGGGTTTGGTTTGCTTTTGTTTGTGGTTTTGTTTTGGTTCTGGTTTTGGTTTATTTTGGTTTGCTTCTGTTTGTGGTTTTGTTTTTTGTTTCGGTTTGGTTTGGTTCTGCTTTTGGTTTGGTTTTGGTTTGTGGTTTTGTTTGTGGTTTTGTTTGGATCTGGGTTTGGTTTTGGTTTTGGTTTAGTTTTGTTTTGGTTTTGTTTGTGGCTTTGTTTTTGTTTTGGTTTTGTTTTGGTTAGGTTTTGGTTTTGGTTTTGTTTGGTTCTGGTTTTCCTTTGGTTTTGGTTTGTGGTTTTGTTTGGCTTTGTTTTGGTTTTGTTTTGGTTTTGGTTTATTTTGGTTTGGTTTTGTTTGTGGTTAGGTTTTGGTTTTGGTTTTGTTTTGTTTGATTTTGCTTTGGTTAGGTTTTGGTTTTGTTTGGTTTTGTTTTGGTTTTGTTTTGGTTTTGGTTTTGTTTGGCTTTGTTTAGGCTTAGATTTTAGTTAGGTTTTGTTTTGGTTTGGTTTGTTTTGGTTTGGTTTAGTTTTCCTTTGGTTTTGTTTGGTTTGTTTTGCTTTTCCTTTGGTTTCCTTTGGTTAGCTTTGGTTTGCTTTGGCCTTGGTTTGTTTTCTTTGGTTTGGTTTGGTTTGGTTTTTCTTTCCTTTCCTTTTTCCCCCCTTGCCCCTATTTGCAGCTAAGCAAACCTTGCTCTTGCTTTCCCCTGTGGTAGATGGAGGAATGATCCCCATAGAGGATGACTATGGGGCAGGCATGCCCACAGCCAAGAATGGAGCTCCTGACCTCGGCAGTCCCTACGTGAGGACACATTTTCCAGAGACCTGGCTTTGGGTCAACACCAGAATGAGGTATGGGGGAGAGGGGCAAGGGGAATGGATCCCCCCTTGTCCTTCTGATGCTTGGGAGCTGCTGACAGCATCATAGAATCAACCAAATTGGAGAAGACCTCAGAGGTCATCAAGTCCAACCTATGACCTAACACTCAACACCTCCTGACAACTAACCCATGGCTCCAAGTGCCACATCCAAGCCTTTCTTGAACACCTCCAGGGATGGGGACTCCACCACCTCCCTGGGCAGCACATCCCAATGGCCAATCTCTCTGGCTGGGAAGAACTTTCTCCTCACCTCCAGACTAAACTTCCCCTGGCACAGCTTGAGACTGTGTCCTCTTGTTCTGGTGCTGGTTGCCTGAGAGAAGAGACCAACCCCCACCTGGCTCCAACCTCCCTTCAGGGAGTTGTAGAGAGCAAGAAGGTCTCCCCTGAGCCTCCTCTTCTCCAGGCTAAGCAGCCCCAGCTCCCTCAGCCTCTCCTCCTGCACTGATGCTACAGAACTTGGCTGAAAACTGCAGCATCCTTTATCCTGTGCTACCACCTAGAGGCCAAGCGTCAGATCGGAGACACACCGAAGGGTGCGGAGGATGCTCTGGGTTGGAAGGCACCTTGGAGATCATCCAGCTCCAACCCCCTGCCCTGGGCAGGGACCCCTCCCACCAGCCCAGGCTGCTCAGGGCCTCCTCCAGCCTGGCCTGGAACACCTCCAGGGAGGAGGCAGCCACAGCCTCCCTGGGCAGCCTGTGCCAGAGTCTCCCCAGCCTCCCTGCAAAGAATTTCCTCCTAATCCCCGGTCTGAATCTGCCTTCCTCAAGCTTCAATCCATCCCTTCTCATCCTATCACTACAAGCCCTTCTAACAAGTCCCTCCTCAGCTTTCTTGTAGGTCCCCTTCAAGTACTGGAAGGCTGCTGTGAGGTCTCCATGGAGCCTTCTCTTCTCCAGGCTGAACACCCCCAACCCTGACAGCCTTGCAGGGAGGTGCTCCAGCCCTCTGAGCAGCTCTGTGGTGTGCAGCTGCACAAACTGGGACAGTGCCTGTCTGAAGGCCTTGTGGTTAATGGAAACTAGATAAAAATCCTGGAGCTCTGGGGCCAGCTCTGGAGCCTCTGTGCCAGGAAGGGTCTGGAGGTGCTGGAAGATGTCCAGAGCAGGGCCAGGAGGAGGAGCAGAGGGCTGGAGCTGCTCTGCTGTGAGGACAGACTGAGGGAGTTGGGGCTGTGCAGGCTGGAGAGGAGAAGGCTCCCAGGAGACCTCCTTGTGGCCTTCCAGGATCTGCAGGGGGCTCCAAGAAAGCTGGGGAGGGACTTGTGAGGGTGTGAGGGAGGGATAGGACTGGGGGGGATGGAGCAGAACTAGAAGTGGGGAGATTGAGATTGGCTGTGAGGAAGAAGTTGTTGTCCAGGAGGGTGGTGAGAGCCTGGCCCAGGCTGCCCAGGGAGGTGGTGGAAGCCTCCTGCCTGGAGGTGTTTGCAGCCAGGCTGGAGGTGGCTGTGAGCAACCTGCTGTGGTGTGAGGTGTCCCTGCCCATGGCAGGGGGTTGGGCTGAGCCTTGAGGTCCCTTCCAGCCCTGGCAGCTCTGTGAGTCTATGAAAGAAACTCTTCTCCTTTCACCCCTGGGAAGATAACAGATGAGGAGACCCAGGCTTCTCCTCTCCAGTGCCTGAGGAGTAGGTGATCAGCCCAGAGAGGGAAAGCTCTTCCTGCCTGCACTTCAAAGTGTCAAAAGATGGTGAAATCTGCCCCTGTCTCATGCAGCACAAACCTTGTCTTCTTCCACAGCCAGCACCCTCACCTGGGAGCTGGTGTGGAGGCTCTGGGATCTGGTGTGGAGGCTCTGGGAGCTGGTGTGAATGGTCTGGGAGCTGGTGTGAATGGTCTGGGAGCTGGTGTGGAGGCTCTGGGAGCTGGTGTGGAGGCTCTGGGAGCTGGTGTGAATGGTCTGGGAGCTGGTGTGGAGGCTCTGGGAGCTGGTGTGGAGGCTCTGGGAGCTGGTGTGGAGGATCTGTGACTGTGGCTAAGAAGTGCTGTGGTTCAGTGCAGTTGTTTTCAGTTCAGGTCGTTTGAAACAGTTAGAAATGGAAGGAATCCTTTGGTTCCCCTCCCAAATATCTGCAGGTGCTTAGGAAAAGGGAAACAAACCCCCAACAGACATGAAATCAGCAGCCTTGAACTGAAGTTTGGAAGCATTTGAAGCCTTGCTGGCTGTAAATGAAAGCTTTTGAAAGTCTCCTCTCCCCTTCTGCCCTCAGCTCTGGGACAGACACCACGCTGGAAGTCACTGCACCGGACACCATCACATCCTGGCTAGCCAGTGCCTTTGTGGTGTCTGAACGAGGTGGCCTTGGAGTGACCACTGCTCCAGTGGAGGTATGGCATGCTGTGGAGCAGGGCAGATTGCTCTGATGGCCCTGGGGGGGAAGCAAACCTCTGCACACAGAGGGCTGGAGGGAAGCTTGCATGGGAAACCTCTCCCCAGGCTGCAGCACTGCAGGGCTGCAGTGCAGAGTGCTGAGCACAGCCAGGCACAGCCAGCACACAGCAAAGCAAGGCCTGGGCTTAACACAGAGCAGCACTAAAGCTCCACACAAACCCCTCCACAGAGTCAGACCAACCCCCAGGGCTGCTCCTCTCCCCAGCTGGGCTTCAACACATGCCCCAGGGCTCTTTCTCCCCCCTACCACTGCTAGGCTGGATCAGGCTGGCCTGAAACTGCCTCCACTTAGTCCCTGGACTAGACCTAAACAGGCCAAGACTGCACAGTAAAAATCAGTCAGGCCTTGAAAGCCACTGGAAAGGCTGGAACCATCCTCCCCCCCAGCAGAGAAGGGAGCTCACTGCCTCCAGGGATCACAGCACCACAGAACATCAGAGGTGGGAAGGGACCTCCAGAGATCACCCAGTCCAGGACCCCTGCCAGAGCAGCACCACCCAGGGCACCCAGCACAGGAACACATCCAGACAGGGCTGGGAAGGCTCCAGAGAAGGAGACTCCACAACTTCTGCCCTGGGAGGCTCCCAGAGCCCTGGAGCAGGCTGCCCAGAGAGGTTGTGGAGTCTCCTGCTCTGGAGCCTTCCCAGCCCTGTCTGGATGTGTTCTGTGTGCCCTGTGCTGGGTTCTCTGCTCCTGCTCTGGCAGGGGCTTGGGCTGGGAGCTAGGCTTGGATGTGGCACTGGGAGCCAGGGTTTGGCTGTCAGGAGGTGTTAGCTGTTAGGTCACAGGTTGGACTTGATGCTCTCTGAGGCCTGCTCCAGCCTGCTGGATCCTGTGGTTCAGTGGCTGAGCTGAATCTTTCTGTGGCTCCTCAGTATTTCTTCTGTGCTGAATGATCCCCTGAAGGTGTTGATCTCCTTCCATTCATTGTGTAAGGATCCTGGAGGAGCTATGTCCCTGCCTGAGAGAGCTCCACTGAAGTGCCTGAGCTTGGAAAGGTTCTGACTGTGCAGCACTGGGGCACAGCTTGCCCAGCTGAATCCAGGGCTAGGCCAAGACTAGCTTGGCATCCATTTGCCCATCTGAATTCTCAAGCCCTCAAGTTCCTGAGGAAGGGAACTTCTGGGATCCCAACTGAGACCTAGGTCCAGATTTCATAGCTGGCTGCTCCACCAGGCACAGAAGATGCTCTGAGCATCCTAACCCCAGCTCCACCAGAGGGCTGGGAGCCTGATCTGGGCTTTGCAGCTCAGGCTCCCTTGAGAGTGGGATCATGAATCTTCTTTCACTCTGCTGGGAGGGAAGGAGGAAGAGCTTTCTGTTTTAAATGGTATGAGAAGATAAATTTGGCCTCTGCTCCTCCAGTGGGAGAAGGCTGCAAGGAGAGCAGATGTTGAGAGGATCATTTGCATCACCCTCATGCATTATTCAGTACCTCCCCCTTGTTGGGGTGGTTTGGATTGCACTTAGAGTTCCACATGGCTGAAACTTGTTAATCACTACCAAACAGAGAGGCAAATAACAGAGAGGCTTGGAGGCTGTGATGGGGAAACAAATCAATGACATCTGCATGCTTAATGTCCCTCAGTGCAGTGGATCTTGGATTCATCTGACTGCCACTGCAGTCTCAGGAGGTGTACCCTATGGTCACAGAACCACACAGCAACAGGATTGATGTGAGGGGCTGGCAGGGAGCTGCAGAGCTCAGCCAGCCCAAGCCCCCTGCCCCAGCAGGGTCACCCACAGCAGCTCACACAGCAACACAGCCAGCTGGCCTTGCAAGAGCTCCACACAGGGAGACTCCACAGCCCCCCTGGGCAGCCTCTGCCAGGCTTCTCTCACCCTCACAGGGAGCAAACTCTTCCTCCTCTTCCCATGGCACTTCCTCTGCCTCAGCTTCCACCCCTGCCCCTTCTGCTGGCATTGGGCAGCCCCCAGCAGAGCCTGGCTCCAGCCTCTGGCCACTGCCCCTGCACAGCTTCGGCAGCATGAGTACTGCTGGAGCTCTGGGTCCAGTTCTGGAGCCTCTGTGCCAGGAAGGATCTGGAGGGGCTGGAAGGTGTCCAGAGAAGGGCCAGGAGGAGGAGCAGAGGGCTGGAGCTGCTCTGCTGTGAGGACAGCCTGAGGGAGTTGGGGTTGTGCAGGCTGGAGAGGAGAAGGCTCCCAGGAGACCTCATTGTGGCCTTGCAGGATCTGCAGGGGGCTGCAGGAAAGCTGGGGAGGGACTTGTGAGGGTGTCAGGGAGGGATAGGACTGGGGGGGATGGAGCAGAACTAGAAGTGGGGAGATTGAGATTGGCTGTGAGGAAGAAGTTGTTGGCCAGGAGGGTGGTGAGAGCCTGGCCCAGGCTGCCCAGGGAGGTGGTGGAAGCCTCCTGCCTGGAGGTGTTTGCAGCCAGGCTGGAGGTGGCTGTGAGCAAGCTGCTGTGGTGTGAGGTGTCCCTGCCCATGGCAGGGGGTTGGGACTGGCTGAGCCTGGGGGTCCCTTCCAGCCCTGTGATTCTCTGCTCCTCCACTATCTAAAGAACCTTTGCCAGTGAGATTTTAGCCAACTCTCTTGGCCAGCCAGTGCTGGGATGTTTGCCAAGCAGGCAGAGATCTGAGGGGAGTTTGAATCTGAAACTCAAACCACTTGGGAGAATTTTCCCTTCTTGATGGAAGCCAAGTGAAAGGCATTTTTGAGCTGAGAAGCCAATACTAAGAGCTGTCATGCTCCAGCCCTTCTCAGGGCCCTGCTGCTCCTGAACAGTGGAAGTTCTGATCCCACTTAGCTTGCTGAGAGCCTTGGCACCGAGTTCTTCGCATCCAAAGCTCCATCCCAGAGCAAAGTATCTGCAGGTTTCCTTCTGATGGAGCAGAGATGTATTTTTAGACATGGAACCGAGGGACTCCTGCCAGGGCTCATCCCGGAAAATCCAGCATCATCCTGAGGCGCTGCTGACTTCCAGCACTTGGGAGAGTTCCTTCGTGGCTCCCTTGTTGTGTTGCCATGGGGATGGGGCAGCGGACAGAGCCTTCCCCACCGCTTGCTGCGGCGCTCGCACCGCGGCACCAGAGCCCACCGGGAGCCCTCGGGACCCCTCGCAGCTTCCAGGCTCGCAGGGTGACAGACTCCCAGCCCTAACCCAGGTGCCTGTGCCGGAAGCTGCCCTGCCAAGGCTGCCAGCAGCTCTCCGCGGAGCGGTGCCCTGCTGCGCTCCCACAGCGCTGCTACCGGCCGGGGCCGGCTTTGGCTTCTGCCGCAGGCGTCCTGGCAGCTGCAGGGCACAAGGCAGCACCCGCTGGCATCTCAGGCTTGAAAGGGCTGAGGAGAGAGGCTGTGCAGTCAGCTTCTTGCTGGTGCCTGACTGCAGGCTGTCTCAGTCTGCAGCAGGGATGGGTCCTTTATGGATCCCCCAAGAAGGGAACTGAGGAGTTGGTTTGGGGGAATAAAAAACCCCAAACACTTGGATGGATTTTACTTCCATATGCAGGGGGGAGGATAGGGACAGAGACAAAGGATGAAGCAGCAAGCAAGGGATGGAGAAGCACAAAGGCAATTCCCACCGTGGGTCTGGGGCAGGTTTCAGTGATCCAGCAGCAAACACTGAGATGTTGGAGATTCTCTCTGTGGAGCCAGATGAAGCCTTGCTTGCCCATGAGGGTGGTGAGAGCCTGGCACAGGCTGCCCAGGGAGGTGGTGGAAGCCTCCTGCCTGGAGGTGTTTGCAGCCAGGCTGGAGGTGGCTGTGAGCAACCTGCTGTGGTGTGAGGTGTCCCTGCCCATGGCAGGGGGTTGGAGCTGGCTGAGCCTCGAGGTCCCTTCCAGCCCTGACAGTGCTGTGACTCTGAATTAGAAGGAGACAAAGCTAACTCCCTCCACAGGGGCTCACTGCTGCCTTTGTCTTGCAGTTAGAAGCTTTCCAACCCTTCTTCCTTTACCTGAACCTGCCCTATTCAGTCATCAGAGGAGAGCAGTTCATTTTGGAAGTCAACATCTTCAACTACTTGAAAGAAGAAGCTGAGGTAAAAGTCAACAATCTCTTGGGACTTAAATCTTACCAGACAGCAGGGTGCTCACCACTGCTGGAGGCCAAGGGCAGCCTGGGCTGCACCCAAAGCAGCTCTGCCAGCAGAGCCAGAGAGGGGATTCTGCCCCTTGGCTCTGCTGAGACCTCCCCTGCAGGGCTGGGTGCAGCTCTGCAGCCCTCAGCACAACAAGGACCTGGAGCTGAGGGAGAGGCTGCAGAGGAGGCCAGGAGAATGCTGAGGGGCTTGGAGCAGCTCTGCTGCCAGGCCAGGCTGAGGGAGCTGGGGGTGTGCAGCCTGGAGAAGAGAAGGCTGCAGGCAGAGCTCAGAGCAGCCTGCCAGGAGCTGAAGGGGCTGCAAGAAGGCTGCAGAGAGACTGTTGGCAAAGGCCTGCAGGGCCAGCAGCAGGGCCAAGGGCTGCAGAGCAGAGCAGCTTGAGCTTGGAGGTGAGGAGGAAGTTGTGCAGCAGGAGGGTGGTGGAAGCCTGGCCCAGGTTGCCCAGGGAGGTGGTTGAGGCTCCCTGCCTGGAGCTGTTGAAGGGGAGGCTGGAGAGGGCTGTGGGCAAGCTGCTGGAGTTGGGGCTGTGCCTGCTGAGTGCAGAGGCCTTGGGCTGAGCTCTGCAGCTCCCTCCCAGCTCAGCCCATGCTGTGACTCTATGATTGTCTCTTTGGAGATCTTTACTCTTCCTTCAGTGCCTGGACCATGAAGCTATTTCTCTATGAACAAGAAGGGTGGCAGCTTGTGAAAGCCTCTCTCCAGCATTAGCTCTTTGTGTGGCAAATGTTCCTGTGTTTGCAGGTGACTGTGACCCTGGACATGGATGAGGCTTTTGAAATCATCCTGACATCCAATGAAATAAATGCTACAGGGAACCAAGAGTCTGTGTCTGTGCCAAGTGAAGATGGGAAAACCTTGCAGTTCCCAATCAGGCCAAAGCAGCTGGGAGAAATTCCCATCAGAGTGACAGCAACTTCATCTGCTGCTTCTGATGCTGTCCTCCAGACAGTGTTAGTGAAGGTAAGCAACCTGCAGCTCGGCTGTCCCTGCATGTCACCGTGCCCTGAAACAGGCCACAGAGTGCAGCCCCCTCCAGGGAGGTGTTGGAGGCCAGCTTGGATGAGGCCTTGAGCAATCTGGTCTAGAAGAGGTGATGGAGACAGAGATAGAGAGAGAGACAGTGGTAGAGGTAGAGATAGCTACAGAGATAGAGATAAAGACAGAGACAGAGATAGAGATAGAGATAGGGATAGAGATAGGGATGATAGAGACAGAGATGAGACAGAGGCAGACAGAGATAGAGATAGAAAGATAGAGACAGAGAGAGAGATGTAGAGAGAGAGACAGACAGAAATGAGAGAGAGACAGAGACAGAGATAGAGAGACAGAGATAGAGATAGATATGGATAGAAATAGAGAGGTAGAGATGGAGATGGAGATAGACAGAGATAGAGTCAGAGAGAGAGACAGAGATAGAGGTAGAGCTGAGCAGTAAATACCAGAGATGGAATTAGAATAAGGCAATCCTTACCAACAGCAGGGGGATGTGGCTCACAGCCAGGGGGATGTGGCTCACAGCTCAGGGGGATGTGGCTCAGAGCTCACAGCCTGGCCTTCAACACCTCCAGGCAGGAGGCTTCCACCACCTCCCTGGGCAGCCTGTGCCAGGCTCTCACCACCCTCCTGGCCAACAACTTCTTCCTCACAGCCAATCTCAATCTCCCCACTTCTAGTTCTGCTCCATCCCCACCAGTCCTATCCCTCCCTGACACCCTCACAAGTCCCTCCCCAGCTTTCTTGGAGCCCCCTGCAGCTCCTGGAAGGTCACAATGAGGTCTCCTGGGAGCCTTCTCCTCTCCAGCCTGCACAACCCCAACTCCCTCAGGCTGTGCTCAGAGCAGAGCAGCTCCAGCCCTCTGCTCCTCCTCCTGGCCCTTCTCTGGACACCTTCCAGCCCCTCCAGATCCTTGCTGGAATATTCCAACCTCCCTGCTCAGGGCAGGATCAGCTGCAGCAGAATGCTCACAACTCTTAATCACAGGATGACAAAGGGTGAGGGGCTGGGAGGGCCCTTGCAAGGTCATCCAGTCCAACCCCCCCTGCCAGAGCAGGACCCTTCAGAGCATCTTGTTGCAGGGTCTGAGCACCCTCACAGTTACCACAGCTCATTTGGTAGTGTTGAAAAGGAAATGCCTTGGTTTCAATGTGCCTGCCTTGCCTCCTGTTCTGGGCACCAGTGAGAAGAGCCCCAGCTCCAGCTTCCTTCTTGACACCTTCCCCTCAGGTATTTCTACACATGGCTGAGGCCCCCTTTGCCTTCTTTCCTCCAGGCTGAACAGGGCCAGCTGGCTCAGCCTCTCCTTAAGCCACTTCAAGCCCCTACCCTGCAGGGCTGTGAGCTGTTTCCAGGTGGAGCCTCTCACTTGCCACCCTTTCTGCTGAAGTTCAGGGGAGTCTAAAAGTCCTTTGTAGAATGCAGCATTAACCAGGTTGGAACAGCCCTCTGAGCTCATCCAGTCCAACCTATCACCCAGCACCATCTAACCAACTCAGCCATGGCACTGAGTGCCTCATCCAGGCGTGTAGGCTGAGGGAAGAAGCCCATTCATTAGCTCTGCTCCAAGGACACTTTTTTCTTCCCCCCACAAGGGATTTTTGCATGCATCAGGACATGACAGCTCCTTGGTCATGCATCTAGCTTCAGTGAGGCCACAGCACTGCAGGTAGCACAGGAGCAGCAGCTCCAGCCCTGCCATGTGCTTGGCCTTGGAGCGCTGCCCTCGGCATGGGTGCTCTCACTGGCTGTGGGGAGGCTGTCAGTGAAATGTGGTCTGCAGGAGCAACTCATGGAGTTACCTCCATGGGTAACTCCAGGGTTTCTGTGTCAGCCTGGACAGGCCAAGAGCTCAGCTCAGCTCTTGAGGTGTCAGCAAGCAGCACAAAACACCTGGCAGAGTGTTAGATGGCTCAGCACAGCAAGCACACAGCTGCTGCCCTCACAGCAGCACACTGGAGGGGCTGACAGGAATCCTGCCTTTATGTTCTAGGCTGAAGGAGTGGAACAGACATACTCTCAGACAGTCCTCTTGGACCTGACTGGCAACAAGCCACAAGCAGTGTCAAAAACCTTGGAGTTCACTTTTCCTGCTGATGTGGTCAGTGGCAGTGAGAGAGTACAGGTCACTGCTGTTGGTAAGGAGTGCCTGAGTCTGGCTCCATCTTGGCTATTTACTGCTCAGCTCCACCTCTCTATCTCCATCTCTATCTCCATCTCTATCTCCATCTCTATCTCCATCTCTATCTCTCTCTCTCTCTCTATCTCTCTCTCTCTCTCTCTGTCTCTCTATCTCTATTATCTCTATATCTCTCTCTATATCTCTGTCTCTACCTCTCTCTCTGTCTCTCTCTCTATCTCTATATCATCTCCATCATTTCTATAATCTCTGTCATCTCCATCATCATCATCTCTATCATCTCCATCTCGATCATCTCTACCTCTCCTTCTCCTTCTCTCTCATCTGTGCCTATAGACCTCTCAATAGTTTGCTTTTTCCCCCTGCTGGGCTATTGTTGGACTCAGTATCTAAGATCCATGTGTCCATAATCCAGCTGCTGGCATCTCACACCACAGCAGGTTGCTCACAGCCACCTCCAGCCTGGCTGCAAACACCTCCAGGCAGGAGGCTTCCACCACCTCCCTGGGCAGCCTGGGCCAGGCTCTCACCACCCTCATGGGCAACAACTTCTTCCTCACAGCCAATCTCAATCTCCCCACTTCTGGTTCTGCTCCATCCCCCTCAGTCCTATCCCTCCCTGACACCCTCACAAGTCCCTCCCCAGCTTTCTTGCAGCCCCGTGCAGATCCTGGAAGGCCACAAGGAGGTCTCCTGGGAGCCTTCTCCTCTCCAGCCTGCACAACCCCAACTCCCTCAGGCTGTGCTCACAGCAGGGCAGCTCCAGCCCTCTGCTGTGAGGGCAACAAATGGAACAAAAAGCTGGCAAGACACCTTGTGCTAGCTCAGAACCCCCCTGCAGGAGCTGTAGCTGCTGCTGCTTTTGTCCTGCTGTGACACTTACCATGGCATTCTGCCTTCCAGGTGACCTGCTGGGGCCTTCCATCCACGGCTTGGCAGGGCTGCTCCAGATGCCGCACGGCTGCGGCGAGCAGAACATGATCAACTTTGCCCCCAACGTTTATGTCCTGCAGTACCTGACCAAGACCAGGCAGCTGAGGGAGGATCTCAAAGCCAAGGCTGTGTCCTACATGAGGAAAGGTCTGTGTGCTGCACAGGGAAACAGTGCCAGCTGCTTTTCAAGAGCTCTTACGAGTGCAGAGGCTTCTGGAGCTCTGCTCTGAGGCGTTGGAGGTGCTGCACTCCTGGGGTCATGGGGACTGGAAGGGAAGTCCTCAGCTTCTGTTTCCCTTCCTCTTGCCAGGCTGTCAGAATTAGAGAGCAAATGGTTCTGCTTGTAAAGGCTGGATGTGGCTGTGGGCAGCCTGCTGTGGTGTGAGGTGTCCCTGCCCAGGGCAGGGGTTTGGGACTGGCTGGAACCTCCTGGGCTGCACTTTCCATCCACTGCTCCTTGTCCTGTCCCAGGGTGCAGCTGAGCAGAGCCTGTCCCCTGCCTCCTGCCCCCCAGCCCTCAGCTCTTGATAGCCATTGATCAGATCCCTCTCAGCCTTCTCCTCTGCAGACTGCACAGCCCCAGGGCTCTCAGCCTCTCCTCCCCAGGCAGTGCTGCAGTCCCTTCAGCAGCCTTACAGCCTCCCTTGGGCTCTCTCCAGCAGATCCCTGTCCCTCCTGAGCTGGGAGCCCAGAGCTGGACACAAGGCTCCAGGTGTGGGCTGCCCAGAGCTGAGTGCCAGGGGACAATCCCCTCCCTGCTGCTGCTGGACACAGCATTGCTGAGCCCAGCCAGGAGGCCTTTGGCTCTCTTGGCCCCCTGGGCACACTGCTGCCTCCTCTTCAGCTGCTTGCCCAGCAGCACCCCCAGGTCCCTTTCTGCCAGCAGCTTTGCAGCCACACTGCCCCAAGCCTGCAGCCTTGCTTGGGGTTGCTGTGCCCCCAGGGCAGGGCCTGGCACTTGGTCAGACCCTGCTGTGTCATCTTTCCTCCAGCAGCTTTTATTAACCTAGAGCAAAGGCAAAGCTGCCTTCCCACCCCCCCAGTCCCTTGTGGGGGTGACAGATCCCAGCTTGGAACCACTGCTGCAGAAAGAAAGTTCTGCTTGCTCTGAAAACTTTGGTGCTAGACCCCAAGCAAGAACCAGCTCCATTCCCAAGCTCTTTGGCAGGTGAGACCCTTCCCTCTGTCACAGAGTGGTGAAGTCCTTCCCACCCTGCCCTGCTCCCCTTGCAGCCTCCTGCCTCTCCCAGGCCCCCCTCTGGGAGCCCCAGCCTACATCTCCCTAACGGGATCCTGCTTTCCCTGCCTGCCCACTGGGGTCTGCTGACATTTGCAGTGTCATTTTTCATGCCTCTTGGCAGGGAAGTGGTGGTTCCCAGCCCCCAGGGCTCCTGTTCCAGGCTTCCCTGGGTTGGATGCTCCAATGTTTGCAGCCTTCTGCGTGACTGTGGTGGGGTGGGGGCTGAGAAGGAACCAAGCCAGCTGCAGCAAAGAGCTGAGCCTTCTCCCTCTGCTGCTGCTCAGCTCTCCCATCCCTCCCAAGCTTAACACATTCTGGCACCAACTGATCCCTTGTGCTGCTCAGCAGTCTGTGTTACACAGGCTGCTGGTCTGAGCTGAGTGCTTGTAGGAGGTGATCTGCTGGAGAGCAGCCCTGTGGAGAAGGAACTTCTCAGGACATCAGCATCTCCAGGTCTTCTGGAGTGTTTCAGGGTCACAGACTGGGCTGGGCTGGGAGGGAGCTGCAGAGCTCAGCCCAAGGCCTCTGCACTCAGCAGGGACAGCCCCAACTCCAGCAGCTTGCCCACAGCCCTCTCCAGCCTCCCCTTCAACAGCTCCAGGCAGGGAGCCTCAACCACCTCCCTGGGCAACCTGGGCCAGGCTTCCACCACCCTCCTGCTGCACAACTTCTTCCTCACCTCCAAGCTCAAGCTGCTCTGCTTTGCAGCCCTTGGCCCTGCTGCTGGCCCTGCAGGCCTTTGCCAACAGTCTCTCTGCAGCCTTCTTGCAGCCCCTTCAGCTCCTGGCAGGCTGCTCTGAGCTCTGCCTGCAGCCTTCTCTTCTCCAGGCTGCACACCCCCAGCTCCCTCAGCCTGGCCTGGCAGCAGAGCTGCTCCAAGCCCCTCAGCATTCTCCTGGCCTCCTCTGGAGCCTCTCCCTCAGCTCCAGGTCCTTGCTGTGCTGAGGGCTGCAGAGCTGCACCCAGCCCTGCAGGGGAGGTCTCAGCAGAGCCAAGGGGCAGAATCCCCTCTCTGGCTCTGCTGGCAGAGCTGCTTTGGGTGCAGCCCAGGCTGCCCTTGGCCTTCTGTGCTGCAGGCTCACACTGCCTGCTCCTGCCCAGCTTCTCCCCCCACCTCCAGCACCCCCAGGTCCTTTTCCTCAGGGCTGCTTTCTCTCCCCTCCTCCCCCAGCCTCTGTTGCCAGTGAGGATTGTCCCAGCCCAGCTGCAGAGCCCTGCACTTGCTCCTGTTGGACCTCCTGAGGTTCACCTGGGTTCACCTCTGCAGCCTGTCCAGGTCCCCCTGGATCCCATCCTGCCCCCCTGGGGTGTGGGCAGCAGCTCTCAGTGGGTGCCAGCTGCTCTCAGTGGGTACCAGCATCTCTCAGTGGGTGCCAGCTGCTCTCAGTGGGTGCCAGCAGCTCTCAGCTGGGTGCCAGCTGCACACTGCTGCTGTGCTTCCAGTCTATGCCACTGATGAGAGTATTGCAGAGCACAGGTCCTAGCACAGAGCCCTGAGGGACACCTCTGGCACTGCTCTCCAGCTGGACTTCAAGGCACTCAGCACCACCCTCTGGATGCAGCCCTCTGAACAGCCTCTGTGCTGCTGCTGCCTGCTCCCTCCTCACCTTCTGCCCAGTGTTGTGTGCTCCTACTCATCTGGGAGGGGTTTGGTATGAAGCAGGAGCTGAGGTTCTGCCCTGCTCAGCCTCAGGAGGTGCCTCCCTTCCCAGCAGCAGGCAGTGGGGCTGGAACCTGGGGGAGAGGAAAGCCTTCAGCCCCTGTCTCTGCTTTTGCCCTGCAGGCTACCAGAGAGAGCTGCTCTTCCAGAGGGAGGATGGCTCCTTCAGTGCCTTTGGAAGCCAGGATCCCTCTGGGAGCACATGGTGAGTAGCTCTGCCAGCTTCCCCCTGGGGCTTGGAGCATGTCAGAGATTTACTCTGGGCTTAAAAACTGTTTTGGCTCTTTGGTTGCTGTGGAGCTGGTAGAACTTTCCAGCTGGGCTCAGCCTCCTGCCTGCTTTTCCTGGAGGAGCTGAGGCCAATTCTAAGGTCACCCTGCTGGAGAACTTGCTGTCAAAGCCATCAATAGAGCAAAGCCTTTCACTGCTGCAGGGGCTGGAGGATGAGTTGTTTTAGCCAGGGGAATAGCTTGGGGCTGCTGAGAGATTTCTGTGGCTTCCCTCAAAGGAATGAGGAATAATAATTAGCTGACTGAGCCTTGTGGTTGACTGAAAGTCTTCAGAGCTGGGTGAGCATCACTGCTGCAGACAGACCCTCAGCTCCCTCCAGCCTGCAGGCTGGAAGCTGGCTGAGGCATTTTCCAAGGGGTGAACAGAGTTAGTGGTGGTGAGGATTTGTCCTCCTTGCCTCTTCCACTCCTGTCTCTGAGGCTGCACAACTGGGAAAGCCTTTCCTCTGCTGGATCTCACCCTGCTAAAGCATGGGAGGGGAGCAGTGGAAACCAGGCAGATACCAGAGGCAAGCTACAGAGCCACAGGATGTATCTGCTGGGAAGAGATGGCAAAGCTCAGCCAGCCCAACCTTCCACCCAGCACTGCAGGCTCAGCACTAAGCCATGCCCCTGAGCTCCAGCTCCACAGCTGCTTGGACACCCCCAGGGGTGGGGACTGCAGCACTGCCCTGGGCAGAGCATTCCAATGGCTGAGAGCCCTTCCAGGGCAGAAATATTGCCTAGCATCCAGCCTGAGCCTCCCCTGGCACAGCCTGGGACCACTGCCTCTGCTCCTGTCCCTTGCACCAAGGAGCAGAGGCTGTCTCCTCCTCACTCCAACCTCCCTGCAGGGAGCTGGAGAGAGCAAGAAGGTCTCCCCTGAGCCTCCTCTTCTCCAGGCTAAGCAACCCCAGCTCCCTCAGCCTCTCCTCACAGGGCTGTGCCCCAGACCCCTCCCCAGCTTTGTTGCCCTTCTCTGGACACCTTCCAGCAGCTCAACATCTTTCCTAACCTGAGGAGCCCAGACCTGGACACAGGACTCCAGGTGTGGCCTGAGCAGTGCTGAGCACAGGGCAGGATGAGCTCCCTGCTCCTGCTGGCCACACTGTTCCTGATGCAGGCCAGGATGCCCTTGGCCTTCTTGGCCACCTGGGCACACTGCTGGCTCATGCTCAGCTGCTGTCAACCCCCAGGTCCCTCTCTGCCTGGCTGCTCTCAGCCACTCTGCCCCCTCAGGCTCAGGATGGATGATCTCTGAGCTCCATTCCAGCCTGCCTGGTTCTGTGATTCTGTGACTGGAAAATGGAGCTAAGGAGGTTGCAGCTCAGCATGAGAGGAACTGCTTCACTGTGAGGGTGCAGAGCCCTGGAGCAGGCTGCCCAGAGAGGTTGTGGAGTCTCCTGCTCTGGAGCCTTTCCAACCCCCCCTGGCTGCATTGCTGTGTGGCCTGCCCTGGGTGCTGCTGCTCTGGCAGGGGCTGCACTGGATGCTCTCTGCAGCTCCCTGCCAGCCTCTGCTGCAGTGTGGGACTGTGGTGCTGTGCAGCTGTGCTGTGTGGTTGACTTTGTGCTGTTTGATTGACTTCTCCCCCTCAGGCTGTCAGCCTTTGTGCTCAGATGCTTCCTGCAAGCTCGTCCCTTCATAGACATCGACCAGGATGTGCTCCTGGACACAGCCAGGTGGATTGTCCACCACCAGAGGCCCAATGGAGAGTTCCATGAGCCTGGGAGGGTGCTGCAGAGTGACCTTCAAGGAGGCATCAATAACCCAGTGACTCTCACAGCTTATGTCATGTCCTCCCTGCTGGGCTTCCCAGACAAACAGGTACTGCAGGGCAGGGAGAGAATCCATAGCTCCTGGAACCCTTCACAGCTGCTCACAGGACCTGGCAAGCACTTTGGAGTTGAAGGGAGCAGAGTGAACCTGGTTCTATCAGACCTCCCTCACCTGCCCAAGGCAATAGAGGGGATTCTGCCCCTTGGCTCTGCTGAGACCTCCCCTGCAGGGCTGGGTGCAGCTCTGCAGCCCTCAGCACAGCAAGGACCTGGAGCTGATGGAGAGGCTGCAGAGGAGGCCAGGAGAATGCTGAGGGGCTTGGAGCAGCTCTGCTGCCAGGCCAGGCTGAGGGAGCTGGGGGTGTGCAGCCTGGAGAAGAGAAGGCTGCAGGCAGAGCTCAGAGCAGCCTGCCAGGAGCTGAAGGGGCTGCAAGAAGGCTGCAGAGAGACTGTTGGCAAAGGCCTGCAGGGCCAGCAGCAGGGCCAAGGGCTGCAGAGCAGAGCAGAGCAGCTTGAGCTTGGAGGTGAGGAAGAAGTTGTGCAGCAGGAGGGTGGTGGAAGCCTGGCCCAGGTTGCCCAGGGAGGTGGTTGAGGCTCCCTGCCTGGAGCTGTTGAAGGGGAGGCTGGAGAGGGCTGTGGGCAAGCTGCTGGAGTTGGGGCTGTGCCTGCTGGGTGCAGAGGCCTTGGGCTGAGCTCTGCAGCTCCCTCCCAGCCCAGCCCAGGCTGTGACTGTAACACAAGTGGTGCTGTGGTGCCTGCAGTGTGATCTGCCCTTCAAATCCCAAAGGCAGTTGCTTTTAGCATGAATATTGTCCTGGCTTCCACAAGGCATCAGGGTGGCAATTTAGGAAAGTAAAGGAACAAATGCCCTGCAGTGGTGGTTGCCTAAAGTCCTCTGCAGATAGAGTCACAGACCCACAGAGCTGCCAGGGCTGGAAGGGACCTCAAGGCTCAGCCAGCCCCAAGCCCCTGCCATGGGCAGGGACACCTCACACCACAGCAGGTTGCTCACAGCCACCTCCAGCCTGGCTGCAAACACCTCCAGGCAGGAGGCTTCCACCACCTCCCTGGGCAGCCTGTGCCAGGCTCTCACCACCCTCCTGGCCAACAACTTCTTCCAAACCTTTAGCTCTGGCCCAACACCTTGCAAAGAGATTTCTGGGGTGAGCTCTGCTGAATGGGTTTCAAACCCTTCCAGCTGAGCTCAGTGAAACATTCACATTCAGAGCAGGTCCAAAGCTTGGCCTTGGGGCTGTGTGCCTGAGCCCATGAGAGCCTCTGCAAGAGATGCTCTTGGGTGCATCTTGCTGGTAGTAAGGTTTCTGTTTCTCCATGGCCCTTAACTGTCCATATCTCAACCTCTAATGTATTTTCCTCATCATCCCTTCCTGTGGTCTTCATTTCCTGGCTGTCTCTTGGTTCCTGTTTCTGCACAACTCTCAGGATAGGATAGGATAGGATAGGATAGGATAGGATAGGATAGACCAGACCAGGTTGGAAGAGACCTTCAAGATCAACATATATCTTATTTGCTGAACCTTCTTTGATGTGACCTTGCTTTCCAGCATGCTTATGTCATCAAGAGTGCTACAAACTACCTGGAAGATAAGCTGGAAGAAGGCATTGGGGATAACTACACCCTGGCCATTGTGACCTATGCCTTGTCCTGGGCAAAAAGCACCAAGGCAAAGGAAGCCCTGAATGTACTGAACCAGAGAGCAGAGCACCAAGGTACAGCACAACCCTTCCTACACTCTGGTGGAGATGGAGTTTACACAGAGCCCAGAGTGCCAGGGGCTGGCAGGGAGCTGCAGAGCTCAGCCAGCCCAAGCCCCCTGCCCCAGCAGGGTCACCCACAGCAGCTCACACAGCAACACATCCAGCTGGCCTTGCAAGAGCTCCACACAGGGAGACTCCACAGCCCCCCTGGGCAGCCTCTGCCAGGCTTCTCTCACCCTCACAGGGAGCAAACTCTTCCTCCTCTTCCCATGGCACTTCCTCTGCCTCAGCTTCCACCCCTGCCCCTTCTGCTGGCATTGGGCAGCCCCCAGCAGAGCCTGGCTCCAGCCTCTGGCCACTGCCCCTGCACAGCTTTAGCCCCAGCCAGGAGCTCACCTCTCAGGCTCCTCCAAGCCAAGCTCCAGAGCCCTCAGCTCCCTCAGCCTCTGCTCCTAAGGAAGAGCTTCCACTGCCTGCAGCATCTTTGTGCCTCTGCCATGGTCTCTCTCCAGCACTTCCCTCAGCTCCTTCCTGACCTGAGGGGCCCAGAGCTGGACACCAGATTCCAGCTGTGGCCTCAGCAGGGCAGAGCAGAGGGGCAGGAGAACCTCTCTGACCTCCTGACCACAGCCCTGCTGATCCCCCCCCCAGGCTGCCATTGGCTTTCTTGGCCCCCAGAGCACATTGCTGGCTCCTGGTCAACCTCCCACCCCCCAGCACCCCCAGCTCCTTTTCCCCTTCCCTGCTCCCCAGAGGTCCCTTCCAACCCCTAGCACCCTGTGAGCCTCTGATCCTGAGATCCCATCTGTGACCAGTAATGGAGAGGTTTTCCTTCTGCCTGCCCCAGGGGCCTCTGCCTGTGGCTCTGCAGCTCTTGCTGGTTCTTTCTGCAGGAGAATTTCACTTCTGGGTCACAGCTGCTTCTCAGCTCTCTGACTCCTGGCAGCCACCCTCCATTGACATTGAGCTGGCAGCATATGCTCTGCTCTCCCACTTCTACCAGGACAGGTTAGTGGAGGCCATCCCCATTATGAAGTGGTTGAGCCACCAAAGAAACCACCTCGGGGGATTTTCATCTACTCAGGTAAGAGCTTTTGTCTCCAGAGGCTTTGTTGTGCTTCCTAGGTGGGCACTGCCTGTGTGGGCCAGAGGGGGAAAGGGACAGAGAGGGGGTTTAACATCATGAGTGCTGGCTTCTCCTTTACTTCCCTGCAGGCCTGGGTTTGGGATGATGCTGGCATCTTAAACCTGGGCTGTCAGGTTTGGGATGTGGGCAAGTGTTAGAGGAAGCAGAATGAGAGTCACAGGGTCCTAGAATTGCCTGGCTGGGAAAGACCTTAAGGGCTCTGAGTCCAAGCAGAGCCTCACACCTCCCTGTGCACAGCTGTCAGGCCATGGCCCTCAGCTGCTCATCTAAACACCTCCAGGGATGCTCACTGCACCACTTCCCTGGGCAGCACCTCCCAGTGCCCAATGATCCTCCTGGTGAAGACCTTTCCCCTCATACCCAGCCTGAACCCCCCTGGGGCAGCTCGAGGCCATGTTGATGGCATGAAGTACCCAGAACAAAAGAGCTGACATTCAGAGGAAGCAATGAAAAATGGGGGGAAAGAGGGAATCAGAGTTTCCAGGGGGGTCTGATGAATGTCTCTGTGTGCTTTCCTCTGCCTGTTCTTTCCACATGTGGGTCCTGAAAGGCTGTGAACTAGGATAGGAACCACAGAGCTGCCAGGGCTGGAAGGGAGCTCAAGGCTCAGCCAGCCCCAACCCCCTGCCATGGGCAGGGACACCTCACACCACAGCAGGTTGCTCACAGCCACCTCCAGCCTGGCTGCAAACCCTCCAGGCAGGAGGCTTCCACCACCTCCCTGGGCAGCCTGGGCCAGGCTCTCACCACCCTCATGGGGAACAACTTCTTCCTCACAGCCAATCTCAATCTCCCCACTTCTAGTTCTGCTCCATCCCCCCCAGTCCTATCCCTCCCTCACACCCTCACAAGTCCCTCCCCAGCTTTCCTGCAGCCCCCTGCAGATCCTGGAAGGCCACAAGGAGGTCTCCTGGGAGCCTTCTCCTCTCCAGGCTGCACAACCCCAACTCCCTCAGGCTGTGCTCACAGCAGAGCAGCTCCAGCCCTCTGCTCCTCCTCCTGGCCCTGCTCTGGACACCTTCCAGCCCCTCCAGATCCTTCCTGGCACAGAGGCTCCAGAGTTGGCCCCAGAGCTCCAGCTGTGGTCTCAGCAGAGTGGAGCAGAGAGGCAGAATCCCCTCCCTGCCCTGCTGGCCACACTTCTCTTGCTGCAGCCCAGGCTCTGCTTGGCTCTCTGGGCTGCAAGTGCTCACTGCTGGCTCCTGCTGAGCTTCTCCTCCCCCAGCACCCCCAGCTCCTTTTCTTCAGGGCTGCTCTCCAGCCAGTCCCTGCCCAGCCTGTAGCAGTGCCTGGGATTGCCCTGCCCCAGCTGCAGGACCTTGCCCTTGGTCTTGTTGAACCTCCTGAGGCTGTCCTGGGCTCAGCTCTGCAGCCTGCCCAGGTCCCTCTGGATGGATCCTTCCCTCCCTCTGCCTGCTGCACCACACACTTGGTCTCCTCAGCAGCCCTGCTGAGGCTGCACTCAGTGCCTCTCTCCATGGCACCAGAAGGGAGGAGTAAGTTGTAGAGGAGCAGCCTCCCCTGGTGCCTCTGCTGGGGGCTGCTCTGAGCTCAGCTTTCTCCTCCTTCTGCTGCAGAAGGCTTTGGTGGGGTCTTGGGATTTGGAAGATCTTCCTTCCTCTCCAGGAGTTTTCCAAGTTACTGAGGCCACAGCCTGGAAGCTCTGCTGGCATCCAGAGGGACAAATGGATTCCTGCAGCAGTTTGGGTTGCATTAGTTGAAAGCAGCTTTGAAACTGAGTGCAAGTGCTGGGCCCCAGGCAGAATGTCACCTTTCATCACACCCAGCTGCACAGGCTCTGCCCTGCATGGCTCTCAGATGTGTGTGGGGGGATTCCTCTGAGAGAAATTAGCTCTGCACAATTAACTGCAGTCCAAGACCAGGCTGCTCCCCTCTGAGGCTCCTCTGCTCTGCCAAGGGGTGAAGGTTAGCTGAGTGCTTGAAGAGCTCCAACAGGAGCAAGTGCAGGGCTCTGCAGCTGGGCTGGGACCATCCTCACTGGCAACAGAGGCTGGGGGAGGAGGGGAGAGAAAGCAGCCCTGAGGAAAAGGACCTGGGGGTGCTGGGGGGGGAGAAGCTGGGCAGGAGCAAGCAGTGTGAGCCTGCAGCACAGAAGGCCAAGGGCAGCCTGGGCTGCACCCAAAGCAGCTCTGCCAGCAGAGCCAGAGAGGGGATTCTGCCCCTTGGCTCTGCTGAGACCTCCCCTGCAGGGCTCCTGGCCTCCTGGCTGGGCTCAGCAATGCTGTGTCCAGCAGCAGCAGGGAGGGGATTGTCCCCTGGCACTCAGCTCTGGGCAGCCCACACCTGGAGCCTTGTGTCCAGCTCTGGGCAGCTGAGTGGCAGAGAGCTGTGGAGGTGCTGGAGCCAGGGCAGAGGAGGGCAAGGAAGCTGGGAAGGGCCTGGAGAAGCAATGTGCTGGAGAGAGGCTGAAGGAGCTGGGGCTGGTTAGTGGGCAAGAGAGGAGGCTGAGGGGAGAGCTCCTGGCTGCCTGCAGCTCCCTGCAAGGAGGTTGTGCAGAGGCTGCTGCTGCTCTCTGCTGCCAGGGCATTAGTGAGAGAAGAAGAGGGCAGAGCCTCAAGCTGCCCCTGGGGAGGTTGAGAGTGGAGCTTAGGCACAAGAGTGCTGAGGGCTTGGGATGTGCTGGGCAGGGAGGTGGTGGAGTGCCCAGGGCTGGCTGTGTTTGAAGGTGGTTTGGCTGTGGGGCTTGGGGCTGTGGTTTAGGGCTGAGCCTTGCAGAGCAGGGCTGATGGTTGGCCTTGGGGACCCTGGGGGTCTCTCCCAGCCTGGCAGCTGCTGTGGCTCTGTCAATCCCCACAGAGCTGTGGAGCTGCCTGCAGGCAGCCTCCAGCCCCAGGGACAACCTGGGCAGCAGGAGCCTCCCAGCCCATGGCTTGTGCCCAGGTTGCTGCCTCTGCAGGCTCCTACAGAAGGATTTCTTTCTCTCCACAGGACACAGTGGTGGCCCTGCATGCCTTGAGTCTGTTTGCAGCTCTGACAGCTGTGGGCAAGACAGAGATGGAGGTGAGAGTGACTGCCCCTGCCTGGAGCAGCCCAGAGACCTTCTCCATCGACTCCCGGAACCGGTTCCTGCTGCAGAGCAAGGAGGTAGTGAGGGCAGTGAGGAGCACCCCTGGGCAGCCTGCTGCCTGGAGCAGCTGGGATAATGTTGGCTTCCTCCTTTGCTTCTCCTGCAGATTGCTCCTGCACAGCCAGTGACCCTGACAGTGGCAGCAGAGGGAGCAGGGTTTGCTGTCTTCCAGGTGGGCAGTGCAGTCTCTCTTGGCTACCAAGCTGTCTCTGTAGGGAAGGGCTGCCTGGGGAAGCTTCATGAGGCTGTTCCTATCACTGAGCTGCCAGGAGTGGCTTAAATCAGTGCCAAAGCACTCCACCAACTGAGGAAAGCTGTGGGGCAGACCCTGTGTGAATGGTCCTGCTTCTGGGCTGGGCCAGTCCCAGGCACAGTTCCAGGCTGGGGGCAGAGTGGGTTGAGAGTGGCTCTGAAGCAAGAGCCTTGGGGGTGCTGGGTGCTGAGCAGCTCCCCAGGAGCCAGCAGTGCCTCCTGCAGCCCTCAGGCAGCTGTGTGCTGGGCTGCAGCCAGAGCAGGGTGGGCAGAGGGCAGCAGAGGGGATTCTGCCCCTGGGCTCTGCTTAGACCTCACCTCCAATCCTGCCTCCAGCTCTGCTGTCCCCAGCAGGAGGAGGACACAGAACTGCTGCAGAGAGCCCAGAAGAGGCCACAGAGATGCTCCAAGGGCTGGAGCAGCTCTGCTGTGAGCACAGCCTGAGGGAGCTGGGGCTGTGCAGCCTGCAGAGGAGAAGACTGCAGGGGCACCTCAGAGCTGCTGCCAGCACCTGAAGGGAGCCTGCAGGGAGGCTGCAGAGAGACTTTCCTGAGGGGGTCTGGAGACATGGTAGAGGCCAGGACCACAGAGCTGAAGAGAAGAGCTTTGGAAAGCCTGGGATGGTGCAGAGCTGAGTATGAGAGATTGGCTGTGAGGAAGAAGTTGTTGCCCATGAGGGTGGTGAGAGCCTGGCCCAGGCTGCCCAGGGAGGTGGTGGAAGCCTCCTGCCTGGAGGTGTTTGCAGCCAGGCTGGAGGTGGCTGTGAGCAACCTGCTGTGGTGTGAGGTCTCTTCTCCTGAGGCTCCTGCACTGCTGTGTGAGCATCAAAAGTGCTCCCAGGAGCTGCTGCCCAGGACCCAGTGCCAGGTTATCTTCCCCTGAGGCTCCTGCACTGCTGTGTGAGCATCAAAAGTGCTCCCAGGAGCTGCTGCCCAGGACCCAGTGCCAGGTTATCTTCCCCTGAGGTCCCTGCATTGCTGTGCTCCCAGGAGCTGCTGCCCAGGAGCCAGTGCCAGGTTATCTTCTCCTGAGGTCCCTGCATTGCTGTGCTCCCAGGAGCTGCTGCCCAGGAGCCAGTGCCAGGTTATCTTCTCCTGAGGTCCCTGCATTGCTGTGCTCCCAGGAGCTGCTGCCCAGGAGCCAGTGCCAGGTTACCTTCCCCTTTTAGGTTCCTGATGTATCTTCTCCTTTCAGGCCACTCTGCTCTTGCTCCTTGGCTGCAGCTTTGAGTCAGGAGGGGCTGTGGCCCAACTCTTGTCCTTAGCACACTGGAGCAGCTTCTCCAGCAGCTTTTCTTTCTTGGGATCATTTCTTTCCCCCTTCTGCTTCCCCTGGCAGGTCTGATGCTCTGGAAGAAAGAGCCCTGATGCCTTTTGAGTGAGGTTTCTCTTCCCCCCTCCCACCCCAGACACAGGCTAGATGTGGGCCACAAGTAATAAAGCAGATAGGATGTGGCACTCCCATCCCATTGCTGCAGCTGGCTCTCACTGCCTGAGGCCTGCCAGAGTGCAGTGGTGAGAGTCCCTCCCCTGGGAGCCTCCTTCCTGGCCAAGTGCAGCCTGTCAGAGCAGTAACTCATGCAAACTTCCCCACACAGAGGATCTGATCCATTAGTGGCAGAGGCTGCTTGCCCAACAGTGCATTCCTGGGGGAGGAAAAAGCCCAACAGACTGATTTGGGGTGAAACCTGCTGCCTGTGTGTGGAGGCTGGCAGTGCCTGCACTCCTCACCCTGCAAGAGCTCCAGGAGGGGCTGATTCTGGGCAGTGTCGTGGAGGAAACAGATGTTTGCTTGTAGCTTTGTGCTCCTGCTGCCACCAAAGCCTCCCAGCTCACCCCAGGGCTCTTTGGGCACAGCCTATGGAGCACCAAGAGTGCTGATTGTGATGGTGGAAGCCTGGCCCAGGTTGCCCAGGGAGGTGGTTGAGGCTCCCTGCCTGGAGCTGTTGAAGGGGAGGCTGGAGAGGGCTGTGGGCAAGCTGCTGGAGTTGGGGCTGTGCCTGCTGGGTGCAGAGGCCTTGGGCTGAGCTCTGCAGCTCCCTCCCAGCCCCTGGCACTCTGTGGTTCATCATCCTCCAGCCTGGTGCTGAGGCAGGCTGGCAGCAGCCCTAGCAAGAGGGGGGAAGGAGGAGCCCTGAGGCTTATGGCAGTCCCCAGGTGGGGGAAGGCAGAGCACTGAGGGTTTGGCCTGGGTTGGTTGGCCTGGTGTAAGGGGAGCTGTGTGTGGAGCTTTGCCTTGCTATGGCTTTGTGTTTGCTGTGCTCTGCTCTGCACTCTGTACCTGCAGCACTGTGGTGTGTGAATGGCCTCTCCATTTCAACTGCCCTTCACCCTCCAGCCCAGCTGTGTGAGGGCTGTCCTTGGGCCCCTTTTGGAGCAGTAGAGACAGCTTGAAGGACTTCCTGGTTTTGATACTCCTCTCCCACTCCTTCAAGGGTTCTACCACTCTTCTTCTACTGTGTCCAGAGTTTTGCCACTCCTCTCCCACTCTTTCAGGGGGTTTACCTCTCTTCTTCCACTCTTTCAAGGTTTTACCTTCCTCTTCCACTCTTTCAAGGGTTTTACCTCTCCTCTTGCACTGTGTCCAGGGTTTCACCATTCCTCTCCCACTGTTTCAAGGGAGGTGGTGGAAGCCTCCTGCCTGGAGGTGTTTGCAGCCAGGCTGGAGGTGGCTGTGAGCAACCTGCTGTGGTGTGAGGTGTCCCTGCCCATGGCAGGGGGTTGGAGCTGGCTGAGCCTTGAGCTCCTTTCCAGCCCTGACAGCTCTGTGAGGCTATGATCTTCTGTACATCTGCACTAGGAGAACTGGAAGCTCTCCAGGCTGTGTGTAAAAGAGGAGGTTGTTGGTGTTCCTGCCCTGCCCTGTCCCACATCCTTTCTTGGCTCAGGTAGCAGAGCTTGGCAGCTGTTGAGCAGGGATGGCAAGAGCTTGGTGCCTGAGGGCAGGCTGCAGGCTGCCCAGATGAAGCAGATCATGCAACTGCTCCCTGAGCTGCAAGAAGGCTGCCTGGCTCTGAGCTGGCAGTGAAATGCTCATCTGGTTTGAGTGTACCCAGGGCTGGGAGGTGCAGGCCCCAGGCACGTTTTGGAGGCAGGCTGTGGATCAGGCTCTTGCTCTGCTTTCATGTCCATCCCTGCCTCTCTGAGCCCAGGGGGTGCTGGTCCCTGGGGCTAGCTCTCATTCATCCCATTTTGCACTGGCAGGAAGTAGCTGCACAAATAAACCAGCAGAGAGCAACCAGGGGGAAGCTGCTGGTTGTACCTGAGCTCCCTTACCAGGGAACCACAGAGCTGCCAGGGCTGGAAGGGAGCTCAAGGCTCAGCCAGCCCCAACCCCCTGCCATGGGCAGGGACACCTCACACCACAGCAGGTTGCTCACAGCCACCTCCAGCCTGGCTGCAAACACCTCCAGGCAGGAGGCTTCCACCACCTCCCTGGGCAGCCTGGGCCAGGCTCTCACCACCCTCCTGGGCAACAACTTCTTCCTAACATCTAACCTAAATCTCCCCTCCTCTAGTTCTGATCCATCCCCCCCCAGTCCTATCCCTCCCTCACACCCTCACAAGTCCCTCCCCAGCTTTCCTGCAGCCCCCTGCAGATCCTGGAAGGCCACAAGGAGGTCACCTCCTCAGAGCCTTCTCCTCTCCAGCCTGCACAACCCCAACTCCTTCAGTCTGTCCTCACAGCAGAGCAGCTCCAGCCCTCTGCTCCTCCTCCTGGCCCTGCTCTGGACACCTTCCAGCACCTCCAGATCCTTCCTGGCACAGAGGCTCCAGAGCTGGCCCCAGAGCTCCAGTTAACCTGAGTTTGCCTTCTGTCTGCCTGAGTTGTGTCCTGCTGATTGCATTTCTCCTGCTACAGAAGAGGATATTTGTTTAAGAGTAATTCCTATAAACCTCAAGTGTACAACTCTTAGATACAAGACCACAGCTCCTGTCCCATGGGCACTCCTCTGGTGTTATCCCAGGCTCAGAGGGTGGCAGGGGCTGGAAGGGACCTCTGGAGAGCTCCCAGCCCAAGCCCCTGCCAGAGCAGGAGCAGAGAATCCAGCACAGGGCACACAGAACACATCCAGACAGGGCTGGGAAGGCTCCAGAGCAGGAGACTCCACAACCTCTCTGGGCAGCCTGCTCCAGGGCTCTGGGAGCCTCCCAGGGCAGAAGTTCCTCCTCCTGCTGAGCTGCAACCTCCTGGGCTGCAGTTTCCATCCACTGCTCCTTGTCCTGTCCCAGGGTGCAGCTGAGCAGAGCCTGTCCCCTGCCTCCTGCCCCCCAGCCCTCAGCTCTTGATAGCCATTGATCAGATCCCTCTCA
Source organism: Melanerpes aurifrons (assembly GCA_011125475.1). Taxonomy (NCBI): domain Eukaryota; kingdom Metazoa; phylum Chordata; class Aves; order Piciformes; family Picidae; genus Melanerpes; species Melanerpes aurifrons. Next base: position 1,029,031 of record WWNC01000060.1, read on the forward strand.
GCCTTCTCCTCTGCAGACTGCACAGCCCCAGGGCTCTCAGCCTCTCCTCCCCAGGCAGTGCTGCAGTCCCTTCAGCAGCCTTGGAGCCTCCCTTGGGCTCTCTCCAGATCCCTGTCCCTCCTGAGCTGGGCAGCTCAAAGCTGGCTGCAATACTCAGGTGAGGTCTCAGCAGGGCAGGAGTCCTGGTTGTGCTGTTAGGAACTCTGGAGGTGTAACCACACAGGTTGGCTTCCAAATGGCATCCTGGAGGTGTTCAGGAAAGACTTGGATGTGGCCCCTGAAGCCATGGTTTAGTTGTCAGGAGGTGCTGGGTGATAGCTTGGACTTGCTGATCTCTGAGGCCTTTCCCAGCCTCCTTGGTTCTATGGTTCTGTGATCCTAAAGTCTCTGCTTGCAACCCACAGCTCAATGTTCTCTACCACACCAAACAGCCTGAGCAGAGGCTCAGAGCTGGCCTCAAACAAGAAGCCTTTGACTTGAATGTGGATGTGAAGGATGACAAAGATGACAGAAACCATTTGACTGTGAATGTCTGCACCAGGTAGGTGCCTCCCCTGCAGTCTCATCCCTCCCTGCAGCCTGAGAATTGTCTCTAGTGAGCTGAGTGATCCATTTGCTTGTGTGGATGTGCTGTGTGTGGGCACACAAAGGCCTAACCAGAGGATGAACTCATGGAAGCATAGACTGCTCTGGGCTGGAAGGGACCTGAGCCAGCTTGACCAAGCCCCCTGCAGCAAGCAGGGACTTGCACAGCCCACCTGGAGGTGGCTGTGAGCAACCTGCTGTGGTGTGAGGTGTCCCTGCCCATGGCAGGGGGTTGGGACTGGCTGAGCCTTGGGGTCCCTTCCAGCCCTGGCAGCTCTGGGATTCAGCTTCCCTTAACACTGCCTCCCTGGTTTGGTTCCCTGCTGGCATTTTGGTGGCACCCCAGGCTGGTCAGACAGCTTGGGCTATTTGCCTCCCCTCTTGCTGCTCATGATGCAGAAGGAATCCCATCCAGTCCCAGCTCAGTTCTCAGTCCCAGCTCCTTTGGCTCTGCACCTCCCCCAGCAGCTGCTTCCATTCCTGTCTGAGCTGCTGAGGCTGCTGAAGGAGTCAGCAGTGGAGCTGCACTGCCTGCAAAGCCAGATCTGCACTCAGTCAGCCCTGCTGCCAGGCTTGGCAGCTCTGCTTTGCCAGCAGCTCTGCTTTGCAAGCAGCTCTGCCCCCTTTGAAGCCAGCCAGCTCCACAGGGAAATTCTTTCACTCAGTGACTTTTCAATGGCTTTCAAAGGAGGATTGGAGACACTTTCTGTTCCAGCAGAGCAACCATGCCAGGGAGGGGGAAACTCTTCTGCCACCTGCTTCATTTAAATCAGTGCAGCCTTCTGCAGGTCCTTTGGGCATCACTTGTAGCCCAGAGCACCATCAATGAGTGCTGGCAGTGCTGTTCCCTAGCAGAGTGTGAGGCTGGCCCCACACAGCAAAGCTTTTTGTCCAACACCTTGAGCTTTTAGCCCAACACTTGAGCTTCACCCAGGCCAAGTGCCAGGCCCTGCCCTGGGGGCACAACCACCCCAAGCAAGGCTGCAGGCTTGGGGCAGTGTGGCTGCAAAGCTGCTGGCAGAAAGGGACCTGGGGCTGCTGCTGGGCAAGCAGCTGAAGAGGAGGCAGCAGTGTGCCCAGGGGGCCAAGAGAGCCAAAGGCCTCCTGGCTGGGCTCAGCAATGCTGTGTCCAGCAGCAGCAGGGAGGGGATTGTCCCCTGGCACTCAGCTCTGGGCAGCCCACACCTGGAGCCTTGTGTCCAGTGCTGGGCAGCTGAGTGGCAGAGAGCTGTGGAGGTGCTGGAGCCAGGGCAGAGGAGGGCAAGGAAGCTGGGAAGGGCCTGGAGAAGCAATGTGCTGGAGAGAGGCTGAAGGAGCTGGGGCTGGTTAGTGGGCAAGAGAGGAGGCTGAGGGGAGAGCTCCTGGCTGCCTGCAGCTCCCTGAGCACCTCTAAAATTGAATAAAACCAAATCAGTGCACCCAGGAGAGGGGAGATCAGTCCCAGAGCTCCTACAGAGGTAGAACAATAGAGGAAAAAAAGTATTATTTCTTTTTCTGTGCAACTTTTCCTGCCAAATTTTTGTTCCTGTTGTTTCTCAAATTTTCTTAAGCATTAGCAGAGGGCTGGAGCTGCTCTGCTGTGAGCACAGCCTGAGGGAGTTGGGGTTGTGCAGGCTGGAGAGGAGAAGGCTCCCAGGAGACCTCCTTGTGGCCGTCCAGGATCTGCAGGGGGCTGCAGGAAAGCTGGGGAGGGACTTGTGAGGGTGTCAGGGAGGGACAGGACTGGGGGGGATGGAGCAGAACTGGAAGTGGGGAGATTGAGATTGGCTGTGAGGAAGAAGTTGTTGCCCAGGAGGGTGGTGAGAGCCTGGCCCAGGCTGCCCAGGGAGGTGGTGGAAGCCTCCTGCCTGGAGGTGTTTGCAGCCAGGCTGGATGTGGCTGTGAGCAACCTGCTGTGGTGTGAGGTGTCCCTGCCCATGGCAGGGGGTTGGGGCTGGCTGAGCCTTGAGGTCCCTTCCAGCCCTGGCAGCTCTGGGATTCTGTGTGGAGCATCTCTCTTAGGAGGGAAGGCTGAGACCTGGCTCTGGTTAATTTGTTGGAGCCTGAGAAGGGATCTTATCAATGCTGATCAATATCTAGAGGGTAGATGTCAGGAAGGATGGGGCCAGACTCTTCTGGGTAGTGCTTAGTGATGGGAGAAGGGTCAGTGGGCACAAGCTGGAACAGAGGAGCTCCCATCTGAACACAAGGAAAGACCTCACTGTGGGGGGGCCAGAGCCCTGCAGCAGGCTGCTCAGGGAGGCTGTGGGGTCTCCCTCCTGGAGACTTCCATCCCCCCGGATGTGTTCCTGTGTGCCCAGCTCTGGGGGGCCCTGCTTTAGCAGGGGGGTTGGACTGGGTGATCTCTAGGAGCCCCTTCCAAGCTCTGCCATTCTGTGACTCAGTGCTTATTGCTTCCAGCACTGGGATGCAGTGACCAAGCAGTGTCTCTGAGAGTGTGCTTGCACTGAGAGCTCCTTTTGCTCTGTGTCTTGGGCAGGTACCTGGCTCCTGGCACAGCTCCCAGCAGTGGAATGGTCCTCCTGGAGGTTGGGCTGCTCAGTGGCTTCTCTGTGCCACCAGGCTCCATCCCATTAAACCACACAGTGAAGAAGGTGGAAGAGGACAATGGAAAAGTCAACCTGTACTTAGACTCTGTGAGTGGCAAAGAAACCACAAAGGATTGTGCTAAAAGCTGTCATGGCTTGCCTCAAGCATGGAAGGATGTCCTGAGTGTCTGGGAGGAAGCCAGCACTGGGCACAGAGTGGCTGAGAGCAGCCAGGCAGAGAGGGACCTGGGGGGACTGGTTGATGGCAGGCTGAACATGAGCCTGCAGTGTGCCCAGGGGGCCAAGAAGGCCAAGGACATCCTGGCCTGGATCAGGAGCAGTGTGGCCAGCAGGAGCAGGGAGCTCATTCTGCCCTGTGCTCAGCACTGCTTAGGCCACACCTGGAGTCCTGTGTCCAGTTCTGGGCTCCTCAGTTCAAGAAGGACATTGAGAGGCTTGAAGGTGTCCAGAGAAGGGCAACAGAGCTGGGGAGGGGTCTGGAGCACAGCCCTGTGAGGAGAGGCTGAGGGAGCTGGGGTTGCTTAGCCTGGAGAAGAGGAGGCTCAGGGGAGACCTTCTTGCTCTCTGCAACTCCCTGAAGGGAGGTTGTAGCCAGGTGGGGGTTGGTCTCTTCTCCCAGGCACCCAGCACCAGAACAAGAGGACACAGTCTCAAGCTGTGCCAGGGGAAGTTTAGGCTGGAGGTGAGGAGAAAGTTCTTCCCAGCAAGAGAGATTGGCCCTTGGGAGGTGGGGAGATTCAGGCTGGAGGTGAGGAGGAGGTTCTTCCCCATGAGAGTGGTGAAGCCCTGGAATGGGTTGTGCAGGGAGGTGGTTGGGGCCCTGTCCCTGGAGGTGTTTAAGGCCAGGCTGGCTGAGGCTCTGGCCAGGCTGATGTAGTGTGGGGTGTCCCTGCCCATGGCAGGGGGGTTGGAACTAGATGATCCTTGTGGTCCCTTCCAGCCCTGAATGAAACTATGAAACTATGGAGTCACCACCCCTGGAGGTGTTCAGAAAGGGCTTGGATGTGGCACTTGGAGCCAGGGTTTGGTTGTCAGGAGGTGTTAGGTATTAGGTCATAGGTTGGACTTGCTGATCTCTGAGGTCTTTTCCAGCCTGGCTGATTCTGTGACTCTATGAAAGTCTCTGTCACAACACAGCATTTCATTGAAGCCTCCTTCTTTATGCACTCTTACTGTTGGGGGACAGAAGATTTGAGCCTTGTGTCCAGCTCTGGGCAGCTGAGTGGCAGAGAGCTGTGGAGGTGCTGGAGCCAGGGCAGAGGAGGGCAAGGAAGCTGGGAAGGGCCTGGAGAAGCAATGTGCTGGAGAGAGGCTGAAGGAGCTGGGGCTGGTTAGTGGGCAAGAGAGGAGGCTGAGGGGAGAGCTCCTGGCTGCCTGCAGCTCCCTGCAAGGAGGCTGTGCAGAGGCTGCTGCTGCTCTCTGCTGCCAGGGCATTAGTGAGAGAAGAAGAGGGCAGAGCCTCAAGCTGCCCCTGGGGAGGTTGAGAGTGGAGCTTAGGCACAAGAGTGCTGAGGGCTTGGGATGTGCTGGGCAGGGAGGTGGTGGAGTGCCCAGGGCTGGCTGTGTTTGAAGGTGGTTTGGCTGTGGGGCTTGGGGCTGTGGGTTAGGGCTGAGCCTTGCAGAGCAGGGCTGATGGTTGGCCTTGGGGACCCTCAGGCTCTCTCCCAGCCTGGCTGCTGCTGTGGCTCTGTGGTATCTCTTCCATGGACACCCACTGTGCCCAGGCTGCTCAGGCTGTTTCTGTGCTCTCTCCCCAGCTCAATGAAACCCAGCTCTGTGTGGATGTTCCAGCTGTGAGAGACTTCAAAGTGGCCAACCTCCAGGATGCTTCAGTGTCTGTGGTGGATTACTATGAACCCAGTAAGTGTGGCTCAGTCACTGCAGGCTGGTCTGAGTGAGCCAGGGAGTTCCTTTCTGTGGAGCAGGCCAAGTTTTGGTGCAGCCACATCAGCCTGAAGCTTAGTGTGCCTTGGGCTGCAGCCTGTTTTGCACATTGTCTCCACAAGTGGCAGTGATTTCCCACCTCTGTGTTTGCTCTCCCAAGGGTTGGTTCCTCAGCTGCTGTCTCCATTGCCAGCTGGTAGGAAATTGGCTCCAACATAACAACCAACCTGTGACCCAAGCCAGCAGTGTGAAGCAGTGTCCTGCTGTGGAGCAGGGCAGATTGCTCTGATGGCCCTGGGGGGGAAGCAAACCTCTGCACACAGAGGGCTGGAGGCAAGCTTGCATGGGAAACCTCTCCCCAGGCTGCAGCACTGCAGGGCTGCAGTGCAGAGTGCTGAGCACAGCCAGGCACAGCCAGCACACAGCAAAGCAAGGCCTGGGCTTAACACAGAGCAGCACTAAAGCTCCACACAAACCCCTCCACAGAGTCAGACCAACCCCCAGGGCTGCTCCTCTCCCCAGCTGGGCTTCAACACATGCCCCAGGGCTCTTTCTCCCCCCTGCCACTGCTAGGCTGGATCAGGCTGGCCTGAAGCTGCCTCCACTGAGTTCCCCTTTGAGCTGAGTGCCTTGCAAAAGGAGCCACAAAGAGCCACAGCACTGTAAGCACCAGCCAAGGCTTGCACCTACCCAAAGCCAATTCTACTGTGTCCCTGCTGACTGCAGGGGGGGGTTGGACAAGGTGACCTTTGAGGCTCCCTTCCAACCCAGTGCAATCTGTGGAGCTGTGATTTGAAGTGCTTGGAGCAGTAAAGGCAATGATCAGAGAGCCATGGACCTGTCAGGGCTGGAAGGGAGCTCCAGGCTCAGCCAGCCCCAGCCCCCTGCCATGGGCAGGGACACCTCACACCACAGCAGGTTGCTCACAGCCACCTCCAGCCTGGCTGCAAACACCTCCAGGCAGGAGGCTTCCACCACCTCCCTGGGCAGCCTGGGCCAGGCTCTCACCACCCTCCTGGGAAATGATTTCTACTTAATGTCTAATCTCAATCTCCCCACTTCTAGTTCTGCTCCATCCCCCCCAGTCCTATCCCTCCCTCACACCCTCCAAAGTCCCTCCCCAGCTTTCTTGAGCCCCCTGCAGCTCCTGGAAGGCCACAATGAGGTCTCCTGGGAGCCTTCTCCCCTCCAGGCTGCACAACCCCAACTCCCTCAGGCTGTGCTCCACTGCCCCTGTGGCAGTGTGTGGCGTGGTCTGCACCAATGCATCCTTTCAAAGTGCTTCCCTGGTGAAGGCAGTTTGCTGCTCAGCCTCAGGAGTGCATTAACCACTGTGAATGTCCTCTCTGGCCAGGGAGAAGAGCAGTGAGGAGCTACAATTCAGCAGTGCTGCAGAGCATGACCCCCTGTGACTTCTGTGAGAGCGACTGCAGCCTCTGCCCCCGGGCTGCCTCCCCAGCCTTGCTCCAGCACTCTGCAGTGGCCTCCTCCTGCTCTCTGCTCTTTGCCCTTCATGCCAGCCTGCTGTGCAGCTGGGTGCTGTAAGAAACCCCACAGGGAGCAGACTGTTTGCCATCTGAGGTTTCCATGACTGATCCAAAGAGAGCTTTGTGTGCAGCTCCCAGCCCTGTGCTCAGGGGGGACAGAGTGACCGAACCCCTGCTTTGTCCAGGGGCAGCTGGGCTGGCCCAGGTGGTGAGCCTCTGGCTGTGCCAGAAAGGACTTCTCTGAGTGTCTCCTGGAACAAAAACCCTTCCAAGTCTTTAGTTTCTTGCTGAAGTTACTTTTTCCCTTGAAGAAGCACAGAGTTGCAGGCTGAGAGAGCACAAACCCAGCTCCACTCTCCCCCTGGCCTTTTCAGCCCAGCTTCCAGCTGTGCCTGCTTTCTAGGGAGCTGTGGTAGCTTCCCATGCTGCCCCAAACCTGCTGCTCTGCTGGGGTGTTGCTAGGCAGAGGGCTGGGGGCTTGCTGCCAGAGCTTGCTTTGCCCCCCTCTGCAGACATGGCACCAAGCATCAGGACTGAATGTGGCTCTGTGCTCCCCTGGGGAGTAACAGGGAAAACAAATGCAGAGGTCTGGCAGCAGAGCAGAGCCCAGACCCCAGAAGTGCTGAGTGCTGCAGAAAGCTGGCAGTCTGTCTGCAGGCTGGAAGGGACCTCCAGAGCCCCCCTGATCTCAGCAGGGACAGCCCCAGCTCCAGCAGCTCTCCAGCCTCCCCTTCAACAGCTCCAGGCAGGGAGCCTCAACCACCTCCCTGGGCAACCTGGGCCAGGCTTCCACCACCCTCCTGCTGCACAACTTCTTCCTCACCTCCAAGCTCAAGCTGCTCTGCTCTGCTTTGCAGCCCTTGGCCCTGCTGCTGGCCCTGCAGGCCTTTGCAAGCAGTCCCCAGGCTCCCCTTGGCTCCCTTGGCCCCCAGGGCACATTGCTGTCCCCTGCAGAACTTGCTGCCCCCCAGCACTCCAAGGTCTTTCTCCATGGAGCTGCTCTCCAGCAGGGCAGCCTCTACCCTGTCCTGCTGCCTGCTGTTCTTCCTCCCCAGCTGCAGGACCCTGCTCTTGTCCTTGTTGAACTCCAGGAGGTTTGCCTGCAGGCAGCTCCCAGCCTGTCCAGCTCTGCTTGGATGCCAGCACAGCCTGAGGGCTGTCAGCCTCCCTCCCCCAGCTCTGTATCCTCAGGCTCTTGCTGAGGTGCTCTCCATGCCTTCAGCCAGGCTGTTGATAAAGACACTGAGCAAGAAGCCCATGGCTCTGCTGCCAGCTGTTGATGGCTTGGTGTGGGGCAGTGTGGGTGTCCATGGAAGAGATACCACAGAGCCACAGCAGCAGCCAGGCTGGGAGAGAGCCCAGGGTCCCCAAGGCCAACCATCAGCCCTGCTCTGCAAGGCTCAGCCCTAAACCACAGCCCCAAGCCCCACAGCCAAACCACCTTCAAACACAGCCAGCCCTGGGCACTCCACCACCTCCCTGCCCAGCACATCCCAAGCCCTCAGCACTCTTGTGCCTAAGCTCCACTCTCAACCTCCCCAGGGGCAGCTTGAGGCTCTGCCCTCTTCTTCTCTCACTAATGCCCTGGCAGCAGAGAGCAGCAGCAGCCTCTGCACAACCTCCTTGCAGGGAGCTGCAGGCAGCCAGGAGCTCTCCCCTCAGCCTCCTCTCTTTCACCCCAAACAGCCTTGTCCTTTGCCTCCAAACAATACAACTTCAAGGAGTCCAAGCTGCTCCTTCCACCCATGCACCCTGCAGAGAGCTTCTAAGAGAAGGGAGAATGGTACCTGAGGAACCTTAGGATGAAGAGGTTTATTTACCAGACAAGATAAAGCACTGCTTTGGAGCAGGCAGCCAAGCTTAGCAAGGCCAAGGTCAGCAAGGGCAAGGTCACAGAGCCAAGGTCAGCAAGGGCAAGGTCAGCACAGCCAAGGTCAGCAGAGCCAAGGTCAGCAAGGGCAAGGTCACAGAGCCAAGGTCAGCAAGGCCAAGGTCAGCAAGGTCAAGGTCAGCAAGGGCAAGGTCAGCAAGGGCAAGGTCAGCAGAGCCAAGGTCAGCAAGGTCAAGGTCAGCAAGGGCAAGGTCAGCAAGGGCAAGGTCAGCAAGGGCAAGGTCAGCAGAGCCAAGGTCAGCAAGGGCAAGGTCACAGAGCCAAGGTCAGCAAGGCCAAGGTCAGCAAGGCCAAGGTCAGCAAGGTCAAGGTCAGCAAGGGCAAGGTCAGCAAGGGCAAGGTCAGCAGAGCCAAGGTCAGCAAGGTCAAGGTCAGCAAGGGCAAGGTCAGCAGAGCCAAGGTCAGCAAGGCCAAGGTCAGCAAGGCCAAGGTCAGCAAGGTCAAGTTCATCAAGGGCAAGGTCAGCAAGGGCAAGGTCAGCAAGGGCAAGGTCAGCAAGGGCAAGGTCAGCAAGGTCAAGGTCAGCAGAGCCAAGGTCAGCAAGGGTGAGGTCAGCAGAGCCAAGGTCAGCACAGCCAAGGTCAGCAAGGGTGAGGTCAGCAAGGGCAAGGTCAGCAAGGTCAAGGTCAGCAGAGCCAAGGTCAGCACAGCCAAGGTCAGCAAGGGTGAGGTCAGCAAGGTTAAGGTCAGCACAGCCAAGGTCAGCAAGGGTGAGGTCAGCAAGGTTAAGGTCAGCAGAGCCAAGGTCAGCAGAGCCAGGCAGGAGCCAGCAGCCAGAGGCAGAGCTGAGAGGAGAGACAGAGCAGTTTATCCATCGACCTTAAGCCAGTCAAGAGGCCAAGGGAACTATTCAGACCTTATCATCTTCCTTTCACACCCAGGGGTAATTTGTTTCCCCCTCTCCTGTTGCCTCTGGGATCTCCCCAGGCACCAGCCCCCAGCTGCCACCTGCAGGGCCCAGGCTGTTCCCCACAGGGCTTGGAGGTTTGGTTCTGGTTTCATTGTGGTTTTCTTCCCTTCCAATAAAGTTTGCAGCAGCCAAATTTGGAATTCTATTAAAGAGGACTTTTAATAACAGCTGTGTGGTGCCTGCTTGCTTCACAGGGCAGCTCCCTGCACCACTGAATCCCAGCAGAGGCTGGGAGGGAGCTGCAGAGAGCATCCAGTGCAGCCCCTGCCAGAGCAGCCAGAGGCCTGGAGCAGGCTGCCCAGAGAGGTTGTGGAGTCTCCTGCTCTGGAGCCTTCCCAGCCCTGTCTGGATGTGTTCTGTGTGCCCTGTGCTGGGTTCTCTGCTCTTGCTCTGGCAGGGGGGATTGGACTTGATGATCTTTGAAGGTCCCTTCCAAAACCTAATGTCCTCTGGCCCTGTGACTGAGAAATGGCTGCACTGGTACAGAAGTTGGGAAAGACCTCAGAGATCATCAACTCCAGCCTCTCACCCAGCACCATCTGATCAACTCAACCATGGCACTCAAGTCCCCTCTTGAACACCCCCAGGGGTGGGGACTCCACCACCTCCCTGGGCAGCACATCCCAATGGCCAACCTCTCTTGCTGGGAAGAACTTTCTCCTCCCCTCCAGCCTAAACCTCCCCTGGCACAGCTTGAGACTGTGTCCTCTTGTTCTGGTGCTGGCTGCCTGGCAGAAGAGCCCAACCCCCACCTGGCTACAGCCTCCCTGCAGGGAGTTGCAGAGAGGTCTGCCCTGAGCCTCCTCTCCTGCAGTGCTATGGAACAGAGCCTCTTGATCTTCCCCACCACAGCAGCCTGCCAGGGAGGCTCTGGGGACTGGCCTCTGGCTGCCAGGGCTGGAAGGGCAGGGCTGGGCTGGGGGATGCCTCAGGCAAGTGCAGAGACATTTCTGGATGTGTTGTGATTATCTTTGGGGGGCTGAGTGCTCATTAAAGTGCTGGCTCCAGGGCCAGGAACACCAACACATGTGGAAGCAATGTACTGAGCAAGCTCTGTGCTTTCATCTGGGGAGGAAGAAGCAGCAGGCAGCTGCAGCCCCAGGGGCCCCTGCTGCAGGCAGAGCTCTCTCTGTACCTTGCATTCCAAGCTCAGCCCCAGAGCCAGCAGCAGCAAGGTGCCACAGCATTCCCCCAGAACCCCTCCTCTGGCTTGCAGCTTGAGCTCAGGGGTGAGCTCTGCCTCAGCAGCACAGCCAGCACAAGAAGGTGAGTGGCTGGGGCTGGCAGAGCTGATGGGATTGGAGTGCTTTGCCCCCGTGCAGGAGCCTCTGCCCTGCCCTCTCCTTCACAGGCAGCTCAGCTTTGGGGCTTCTCCCTCCCTGGTTTTAATTTGGTCTGAGCTGGAACAATGAAAACAAAAAGCTGAACTCTTGTAGTGTTGACCAGCATTGAGCTGTGCTGAGACAGCTGCAGGGGGAGTGTGGCAGGCTTGGCCTCACAGGATGGGCTGGCTTGGAAGGGACCTTCCAAGATCCTCCAGCTCCAACCCCCTGCCATGGGCAGGGATCCCTCCCACCAGCACAGGCTGCTCAGGGCCTCATCCAGCCTGGCCTGGGACACCTCCAGGCAGGGCACAGCCACAGCCTCCCTGGGCAGCCTGTGCCAGAGTCTCCCCAGCCTCCCTGCAAAGAATTTCCTCCTAATCTCCAGCCTAGATGCCTTGTCCACCTTCAATCCATTCCCTCTCATCCTATCACTGCAAACCACTGTGAAAAGTCCTTCCTCAGCTTTCTTTAGCCCCCTTCAGGCAGTGGAAGGCTGCTATAAGGTGTCCCTGGAGCCTTCTCTTCTCCAGTCTGGACAGCCCCAGCTCCCTCATCCTCTCCCCACAGGGGAGGTGCCTCAGCCCTCTGCTCATTTTCATGGCCCTTCTCTGGACCCCCTCCAGCAGGTTGTTGTCCTGGTGCTGGGGGCACCAGAAGTGGACAGAGTCAGAGAGTTATTGGGGCTGGAGTAGACCTCTGAGATCATCAGCTCCAGCCTATGGCCCTGGACACAGTGCTCCAGGTGGGGTCTCAGCAGAGCAGAGCAGGGGCAGAATCCCCTCCCTCATCCTGCTGCCCACACTGCCTTTGCTGCAGCCCAGCACACTGCTGCCTTCTGAGCTGCAGGCTCCCACTGCAGGCTGCTGCTGTGCTCAGAGCTCTGCATCCTGCTTGCTCCACTGCAATGCTGGGATGCAGCTCTCCTGCTTCCTGCCCCAGCTTCACTTCCCCCACAGAGACCAACAACAGCCTGGGAGATGTTGGTGCAGGCTCCAGGAGAAGCCAAGCCAGAAGGACAGAGTGGGAATTCCTTGTGAGGAAGCAGAGGCTGAGGGCTCAGAGTGATCTCTCCCACCACAGGAGTGAGAGCATGACACAGAGAGCAGAGCCTGGCACGACCCAGCCTGCCCTGCCCCAGCTGTGCTTTACTGCCATGCAACTTGCAGCTGGGAAAGAACAACCCCAGGGAGCAGCAGGGGTTGGGGACTGAGCTGCTGGGGAGCAGGGAAGGGGAAAAGGAGCTGGGGGTGCTGGGGGGTGGGAGGTTGACCAGGAGCCAGCAATGTGCTCTGGGGGGCAAGAAGGCCAAGGGCAGCCTGGGGGGGATCAGCAGGGCTGTGGTCAGGAGGTCAGAGAGGTTCTCCTGCCCCTCTGCTCTGCCCTGCTGAGGCCACAGCTGGAATCTGGTGTCCAGCTCTGGGCCCCTCAGGTCAGGAAGGAGCTGAGGGAAGTGCTGGAGAGAGTCCATGGCAGAGGCACAAAGATGCTGCAGGCAGTGGAAGCTCTTCCTTAGGAGCAGAGGCTGAGGGAGCTGAGGGCTGTGGAGCTTGGCTTGGAGGAGCCTGAGAGGTGAGCTCCTGGCTGGGGCTAAAGCTGTGCAGGGGCAGTGGCCAGAGGCTGGAGCCAGGCTGTGCTGGGGGCTGCCCAATGCCAGCTCATGGCTTTTCAGTGCCCTCATGCAGCACTGGATGGCAGTTACTTCTCTCTGCAAAAGCTGTAGCTCAGCAGGAAGTGTGGGGCAGAGACCATCAGGCTTTGCTGGCACTGCAGGGGAGCTGTGAAGCTTGACTCATCCAGCAGCAGCTTGGGAGTTTTAGTCAGCTCATTTGATTCAGATGTCCCAGATCCACTGAGCTGTGACCAGCTTTCCTGAAGTGAGCTCTTCCTCACCCCACTGAGAAATATCTCAGACCCAGGACTCATTTAGCCTTTGGTGTCTCACAAACCTGGTGGAGGAGCAGTTGCATTTCCTAGAATCAAGCAGGTTGGAAAAGACCTCAGAGGTCAGAAAGCCCAAGCTATGACCTGACACCCAACACCTCCTGACAGCTAAACCCTGGCTCCAAGTGCCACATCCAATCCCCTCTTGAGCACCTCCAGGGATGGGGACTCCACCACCTCCCTGGGCAGCACATTCCCAGGGCCAATCTCTCTTGCTGGGAAGAACTTTCTCCTCCTCCCCAGCCTGTGGAACTCACAGAATCATGGAACCATAGAGCCACAGAAGGGTCTGGGTTGGAAGGGACCTCCAAAGCTCCTCCAGCCCAACCCCTCTGCAGTCCTGCAGTAAATCCAAGCATGATGACAGGAAGGCAGAGCCAGGGATGTTTTCCTCCCTGAACTGCTCAGATTCCAGTGCAGGCTGAGGCTGCTTGGAGCAGCCACTGGCCTGGGAGTGCGGTGTGGAAGCAGAGGAGGTGGCTTGTGTCTGCATGAGAGCTCTCAGGCCATGAAGTGTTGTTCATGGTCATGTTGTTCATGTGTTGTTCATTAAGAGAGAGCCTAACAATCCTTCAAAGTGGAAAATCCATCAGTTCTGTGTTGAGAGCCACAGGGTAGGTGACAAAGGTTTGGCCTCCTCCACCCCCTCCTGTGGTTCAGGTTAAGCAAAGCTCAGCTCAGCTGGAGCCTGTCAGCCTTCCCCCCTGCCACCTAAGCTGAGCTGCTCTCCAGGGGGCACACAGCTGTGCCACAGCATCACAGACACTGGGGGTGGGAAGGGAGCTGCAGAGAGCAGCCAGTGCAGTCCCTGCCAGAGCAGCAGCACCCAGGGCAGGCCACACAGCAATGCAGCCAGGGGGGGTTGGAAAGGCTCCAGAGCAGGAGACTCCACAACCTCTCTGGGCAGCCTGCTCCAGGCCTCCCTCACCCCAAAGGAGTTTCCTGCTCCCTTTCCTTGTATTCCCATCCAGATCTTTATCTACTCAGCAGCTGCCCCCTGCCAGGATCTTTCCAGCTCTTCCCTTCCAGTAGGAGGTCACTGCTGGGGCTGCCCTGCGGACTCCTGTGCACTCCTCCTCCTCCTCCTCCTCCTCCTCCTCCTTGCTTTTGTTGACTTCATGGCTGGGCTTTCTGCTTCCCTGGAGAGGCTTTGGGAGCATCCAGAAAAGACCTCTGCTAGGAAATTATTCTTTTCCTGAAAGGAATGTGGTCTTAAAAATAGCCCTAACCTTTCACAGGGGAGGCTCAGGGGCTGAGTCACCCCCTGGCAGCCCCTCAGCCCTTCATGCTCCCTCCCCTCTCCCTGCTACTTCCATTGTGTGGCTCTTCTCTCCTCTCCCTCTGTCTCTCCCCCCCAGCTGCCAAGCAGAGCTTCTGCTCTTCCACCACATTCTTCTGGCTTTTTCCTTCTCTGTGACTCGTTTTGCTCCTCTGGAAATGTGAAGGAGTCTGAGCACATCAGAAGGAGCAGCCAAGGCCTTGAGGACCACTGCCCTGAGATGTTCTCTTAGGCCCTTCCAAGCACAGACTTTTGTCTGCCTCACATCTGGCCACAGGTGGGGAGGATAGGATAGGATAGGATAGGATAGAAAAGGATGGGATGGGATGGGATAGACTAGACTAGACTAGAACAGAATGGGATAGGATGGGATAGAATGGGATATGATAGGCTAGACTAGACTAGACTAGAATAGACTAGAATAGAATAGACCAGGTTGGAAGAGACCTTCAAGATCATTGTGTCCAACCTATCATCCAACACCACCTAATCAACTAACCCATGCAACCCAGCACCCTGTCAAGTCTCCTCCTGAACACCTCCAGGGATGGGGACTCCACCACCTCCCCAGGCAGCACATCCCAATGGCCAATCTCTCTCTCTGTATAGAACTTCTTCCTAACATCCAACCTAAACCTCCCCTGGCACAACTTGAGACTGTGTCCTCTTGTTCTGGTGCTGGCTGCCTGGGAGAAGAGACCAACCCCCACCTGGCTCCAAGCTTCCCTTCAGGGAGTTGCAGAGAGCAAGAAGGTCTCCCCTGGGCCTCCTCTTCTCCAGGCTAAGCAACCCCAGCTCCCTCAGCCTCTCCTCACAGGGCTGTGCTCCAGACCCCTCCCCAGCTTTGTTGCCCTTCTCTGGACACCTTCCAGCAGCTCAACATCTTTCCTAACCTGAGGAGCCCAGAGCTGGACACAGGACTCCAGGTGTGGCCTGAGCAGTGCTGAGCACAGGGCAGAATGACCTCCCTGCTCCTGCTGGCCACACTGTTCCTGATGCAGGCCAGGATGCCATTGGCCCTTCTGGCTGCCTGGGCACACTGCTGGCTCATGTTCAGCCTACCATCCACCAGCACCCCAGATTTTATGATTTTATTGATTTAATTGATGTTTATTTATTTTATTGATTCCATAGTATTTGATAGCATTTCATTTCTTCTCTCTTACTTTATTGATTTCACTGCATTTGATAGTATCTTATCTGCTTGATTTATTGCAGCATTTGATTTGATTGTATTTGTGTTTTATTGATGTCATTGGGGTTTATTCTACTGCATTTTAGTAATTCAATTAAATTTGATTTACTTTTAAATGTCTTTTATTATGTATTGCTTTTTTTCTGGGGGGGGGAGTGGCTTCTTTTTGTTGTTGTTGATTTCACAGAGCCACAGAGTATTATAGGTTAGAAGGGAGCTGCAGAGCTCAGCCAGCCCAAGCCCCTGCCCCAGCAGGGTCACCCACAGCAGCTCACACAGCAACACAGCCAGCTGGCCTTGCAAGAGCTCCACACAGGGACACTCCACAGCCCCCCTGGGCAGCCTCTGCCAGGCTTCTCTCACCCTCACAGCCAACAAATTCTTCCTCCTCTCCCCATGGCACTTCCTCTGCCTCAGCTTCCACCCCTGCCCCTTCTGCTGGCATTGGGCAGCCCCCAGCAGAGCCTGGCTCCAGCCTCTGGCCACTGCCCCTGCACAGCTTTAGCCCCAGCCAGGAGCTCACCTCTCAGGCTCCTCCAAGCCAAGCTCCAGAGCCCTCAGCTCCCTCAGCCTCTGCTCCTAAGGAAGAGCTTCCACTGCCTGCAGCATCTTTGTGCCTCTGCCATGGACTCTCTCCAGCACTTCCCTCAGCTCCTTCCTGACCTGAGGGGCCCAGAGCTGGACACCAGATTCCAGCTGTGGCCTCAGCAGGGCAGAGCAGAGGGGCAGGAGAACCTCTCTGACCTCCTGAGCACAGCCCTGCTGATCCCCCCCAGGCTGCCATTGGCCTTCTTGGCCCCCAGAGCTCATTGCTGGTTCCTGGTCAACCTCCCACCCCCCAGCACCCCCAGCTCCTTTTCCCCTTCCCTGCTCCCCATCAGCTCAGTCCCCAACCTCTCCTGGGGTTGTTCTTTCCCAGCTGCCAGCCTCTCCCCTTGCCCTGGTTGGATTTCCTTCCCTTTCTCCCTGCCCAGCTCTCAGCCTGGCTCAGTCAGGCTGCATGGCAGCACAACCTCCTTGGTTGTTTGTTGGGGTTTTTTGTTTGCTTGGCTTTTCCTTTGCTTTGTGTCATTTTGCCCCCACTGAATGGGGCCAGGCAATGCCTGGGGTGCTACCAGCACCCTCAGCTAAGCTGCACAGCTGCCAGCTTGCAAAGCCTGCTGGATGCTTCTCCTTCCTAGCTCCTGCTGCTCTGCTCCTCACACCATTCATGCTCAGCCTTGCACTCTCATTCTTCTCATCTCTGAGATGCTTTTGCTCTCCTTAAAACACTGAGCAGCCTGAAAACTCCACGAGGATAAACCCTTGGGGAGCCTGAGGGTCCCTTCCAAGCTGAATGTTTCTGTGGCTCTGTGAAGCCAGAGCAGGGCAGATTCAGCTTGGCTGTGAGGAAGAAGTTGTTCCCCAGGAGGGTGGTGAGAGCCTGGCCCAGGCTGCCCAGGGAGGTGGTGGAAGCCTCCTGCCTGGAGGTGTTTGCAGCCAGGCTGGAGGTGGCTGTGAGCAACCTGCTGTGGTGTGAGGTGTCCCTGCCCATGGCAGGGGGTTGGAGCTGGCTGAGCCTTGAGCTCCCTTCCTACTGGGGCCAGTCTGTGATGCTATGCTAGCAGTGAGAGCAGGTGGACAGGAGCCCTGTGCTGAGGACATGGAATGAGGAGAGGCTGAGGGAGCTGGGGTTGCTTAGCCTGGAGCAGAGGAGGCTCAGGGGAGACCTTCTTGCTCTCTCCAACTCCCTGCAGGGAGGTTGTAGCCAGGGGGGGGTGGTCTCTTCTCCCAGGCAGCAGCACCAGAACAAGAGGACACAGTCTCAGGCTGTGCCAGGGGAAGTTTAGGCTGGAGGGGAGGAGAAAGTTCTTCCCAGCAAGAGAGATTGGCCCTGGGGATGTGCTGCCCTGGGGAGGTGGTGGAGTCCCCATCCCTGGAGGTGTTCCAGAGGGGATTGGATGTGGCACTTGGTGCCATGGTCTGGTCATGAGGTCTGTGGTGACAGCTTGGACTTGATGATCCTCGAGGTCTCTTCCAGCCTTGGTGACTGTGTGATGCTGTGATACTTGGAGCCATGGTTTGGTTGTCAGGAGGTGTTCAGTGACAGCTTGGACTTGATGATCTCTGAGGTTTTTCCAAACTTATTGATTCTATGATGCTATGATTGACCCTTTGGCAGTGCCACTGTGGCAAGGGCAGACCTCCAGGGTGCCCTGCAGTGTGTCCCCTAAGTGGCAGAGGGGATCAGTGTGGTGCTGCCCTGTGTGTCCCTCACCTGCTGGACATTCCTTCCAGTGGGGCTCATTTGCACTCTCCTCCATCTGATGTAGCACTTACCAATGAGGCATCAATGGAAAGGTTCCAGCAGACCTCTGGTAGCTTTTTTCCCATTGACATCATGCTTTGTGCTGCTCAAACTGCTTCAGATCAAGTTGATAATTGATAGAGAGAGTCTACAAATCAGGGCCAGAAGGCATTTTTAGAGGATGAGCAAAGACCACCCAGCAGAGCACATCTTTCCCTTTCACACACATCTCCCAGCCCTGCTCCAGGCAGCTGCTGCACAGACAGCTCTGCTAGTGCACTCCTCACTACTGAGCTTTATTGGTTGTGTCTCTGCTTGCCTCAGGCATATTGACAGCATCACAGGCTCACAGGATGTCAGGGGCTGGAAGGGACCTCTGGAGAGCAAAGGTCTGTTCCACAGAATCACAGAGCTCCAGAGGCTGGCAGGGAGCTGCAGAGAGCATCCAGTGCAGCCCCTGCCAGAGCAGCAGCACCAGGGCAGGCCACACAGCAATGCAGCCAGGGGGGGTTGGAAAGGCTCCAGAGCAGGAGACTCCACAACCTCTCTGGGCAGCCTGCTCCAGGCCTCCCTCACCCTCACAACAAAGAACTTTCTCCTCCTGGGCAGCTGAAACCTTCTCTGCTCAAATTTGTCTCCAGTGCTCCTTGGCTTCTTGCTGTGCAGCACCCACAAGAGCTTGGCCCCCTCCCCTTGACCCCCAGCCCTCAGCTCTGCAGAGACATTGAGCAGATCCCTCTCAGCCTTCTCCTCTCCAGGCTAAACAGCCCCAGGGCTCTCATTCTCTCTTCCCAGGGGAGATGCTCAAGTCCCCTAAGCATCCTCCTGCCTCTGCCTTGGGCTCTCCCCAGCAGCTCTCTGTCTCTCTTCAGCTGGGGAGCCCCAAACTGGACCCAGGATTGCAGCTGTGCTCTCAGCAGGGCAGGGCAGAGCAGAGGGGCAGCAGAACCTCCCCAGCCCTGCTGGCCACACTTCTCTTGCTGCCCCCCAGGCTCCCCTTGGCTCTCTTGGCCCCCAGGGCACATTGCTGTCCCCTGCAGAACTTGCTGCCCCCCAGCACTCCAAGGTCTTTCTCCATGGAGCTGCTCTCCAGCAGGGCAGCCTCTACCCTGTCTGTCCTCTTGCCAGTCCCTGTCCAAGTTTGTCCAACTGCTTTTCATCATCAAGGTGAAACTCTCAGCTGCAGCAGTGTTGGAAGTTTTCTCCTCATTCATTTCCCCCCCGCTCTGGTTCCAGGAATTGGATGACACTGTGACAAATGCATCAAAACAAGGCTGGAAAAATCTTTGCTGGGGCACAGAAAGCAGGAGCCAGGGAGCCAGCAGGAGCCCTCTGCTCAGCATCCAACCAAGCTTGGCTGGAACTCTGTACATGATTTCTTCTGGACACATCTTTTCCTGCAGCAGCTGAGCTACCACAGCCATTGGTGTGCTGCCTGTGTGCTGTTTCTCCCCCTTAGATGAGTCTGGTTTGCCCTGTCCCCTGCAGCAGGGATCAGTGACTCTTCCATGTGCAGTGATACCTTGTCCCAGCTGCTCTTAACCACCACAGCACTGTAGTCAAGGCAGCCTGCTGGATGAAATCAGGAGGTGGAGATGTCTGAGAAGTGAAAGAAGCTTAGTGAAGCTTCCCAGCAGCACCTCACAGCCACCTGCCTGAAAAGCCAAACCTCTTGTGCTCAGGCTCTGTGAGCAGCTGGCTCCATGGCTTCCACACTGCACAATGCCAGCATTGAATATAGTCTTTATGTCCAGAAGACAGCCTGAGCTGGTGGGGGATGTCCCTGTAGGGGGGGTTGGACTGGATGGCCTTTAAAGGTCTCTGCCAGAATCACAGAGTCCCAGAGTGCCAGGGGCTGGCAGGGAGCTGCAGAGCTCAGCCAGCCCAAGCCCCCTGCCCCAGCAGGGTCACCCACAGCAGCTCACACAGCAACACATCCAGCTGGCCTTGCAAGAGCTCCACACAGGGAGACTCCACAGCCCCCCTGGGCAGCCTCTGCCAGGCTTCTCTCACCCTCACAGCCAACAAATTCTTCCTCCTCTTCCCATGGCACTTCCTCTGCCTCAGCTTCCACCCCTGCCCCTTCTGCTGGCATTGGGCAGCCCCCAGCAGAGCCTGGCTCCAGCCTCTGGCCACTGCCCCTGCACAGCTTTAGCCCCAGCCAGGAGCTCACCTCTCAGGCTCCTCCAAGCCAAGCTCCAGAGCCCTCAGCTCCCTCAGGAAGGGGGCTCCAAGAAAGCTGTGGTGTCAGGGGGTGATAGGACTGGGGGGGATGAAGCAGAACTGGAAGTGGGGAGATTGAGATTGGCTGTGAGGAAGAAGTTGTTGGCCAGGAGGGTGGTGAGAGCCTGGCCCAGGCTGCCCAGGGAGGTGGTGGAAGCCTCCTGCCTGGAGGTGTTTGCAGCCAGGCTGGAGGTGGCTGTGAGCAACCTGCTGTGGTGTGAGGTGTCCCTGCCCATGGCAGGGGGTTGGAGACTGGCTGAGCCTTGAGCTCCCTTCCAGCCCTGACACTTCCATGATGCTATCCACTAGATGTCAGCCTCTTGCCATGCAGTAAAAACGAAGTGGCCACAAGCGGCAGAGAGAGGTTTGGTTTCCCTTCTTTTCAGGAGGCTGTTTCCAGTGAGCTGCCTTCTGCGGAAGGCCTTGCCAAGAACTCCTTCACTTCAATAAAATCCCTCAGCTGCAGATTTCCAGAGCTTTTCTTATTTAATTTTGTTTTATTTCAAAGAGATTGCAACACATTCCACAGCCCCTGCCAGCCAAAGGATTTTCCACTACTGCATCTAACCCCTGGGTGACCTTTGATTCACCAAAGATTGAAACACTTCTAAGCCATCTCTGACTGACATTAAGAAATAAAGAAATAAATAAGCAGCTGAATCTCCCTCAACTCACAGCCTCAGAGGGGTTGGAAAGGACCTCTGGAGATCTGCCAGCCCAAGCCCCTGCCAGAGCAGGAGCAGAGAACCCAGCACAGGGCACACAGAACACATCCAGACAGGGCTGGGAAGGCTCCAGAGCAGGAGACTCCACAACCTCTCTGGGCAGCCTGCTCCAGGGCTCTGGGAGCCTCCCAGGGCAGAAGTTCCTCCTCCTGCTGAGCTGCAACCTCCTGGGCTGCAGTTTCCATCCACTGCTCCTTGTCCTGTCCCAGGGTGCAGCTGAGCAGATGGGCATCAAGCTGTGCTTCAGAGTGATGCTCTTGGCAGCAACCATGGGCCAGGCTTGGGTGGCCACCAGCCCTATGCAGGTAATGAGAGGAACCCAAATGCTGAAGCCTCATAGCCCCCCTTGAAGCTGCTGTGCCTGGGTATACAAATTCACCTTTTGCTTTGGTTTGGTTTCTTGTGGTTTGGTTTATTTTCTCTTGTTTGGGTTTGGTTTGGTTCATTTTGCTTTGGTTTGGTTTGGTTCAGTTTGGTTTGTTTCATTTTGCTTTGGTTTGGTTTGGTTCAGTTTGGTTTGGTTCATTTTGCTTTGGTTTGTTTCATTTTGCTTTGGTTGGTTTGGTTCAGTTTGGTTTGGTTTGATTAATTTTGCTTTGGTTTGGTTCATTTTGCTTTGGTTTGGTTCATTTTGGTTTGGTTTGGTTTGGTTTTGTTTGGTTTGGTTTGATTAATTTTGCTTTGGTTTGGTTCATTTTGCTTTGGTTTGGTTCATTTTGCTTTGCTTTGGTTTGGTTCAGTTTGGTTTGGTTTGATTCATTTCTGTTTGGTTTGGTTCATTTTGCTTTGGTTTGTTTAGTTTTGCTTTGCTTTGGTTTGGTTCAGTTTGGTTTGATTTGACTCATTTTTGTTTGGTTTGGTTTGTTTCAGTTTGCTTTGCTTTGGTTTGTTTCGTTTTGCTTTGGTTTGTTTCATTTTGCTTTGGTTTGTTTCAGTTTGCTTTGGTTTGGTTCATTTTGCTTTGGTTTGTTTCATTTTGCTTTGGTTTGGTTCATTTTGCTTTGGTTTGTTTCAGTTTGCTTTGCTTTGTTTCATTTTGCTTTGGTTTGTTTTATTTTGGTTTGTTTCATTTTGCTTTGGTTTGTTTCAGTTTGCTTTGGTTTGTTTCATTTTGCTTTGGTTTGTTTCCTTTTGCTTTAGTTTGTTTCAGTTGGGTCCATTTCAGCTTGGTTTATTCCTAAGAGCTGTGGCAGGCATGTGAGAGGGAGGTGTGAATAGGCAGTCAGCTAAATGAAGTCTCTTGGTGGTGACTGGAGCTCAGTGCTGACAAAGCTGTCAGCAGGAGCCATGCCCACACAGACAGCAGACACCAGCAGCACAAGCCTGGCTGCAGGGAGCAGCTAAGCCCAGGCTCTGACTTGCAAGCCCTGCTGGCAGCCACATTTGGCTCTCCTTTGCAAGCCTTGCTCTGCTCCTGGGGGTCTGTCTCTCGGGTCTGTGGTGTGCCAGGCAGCACAGATCAAACACAGTTGCCTAAATCTGCCTGCTGAGACCTAACACATGAGGAGTGCTGCAAGACAGGAGCCAACACCTTTGCTCCCCTGCAGTTATTGCTAAGTTGGAACATGTTTCTGAAGAGGCTGGCTGGAGAGCTGCTGTTTAACCTGGCCTAGCCTAGCACCTTCCAGCAGGACTCTCCCTGGAGGGGCAATAATTCCCATGAGCTGGCACCTCTCAGGTGAGGCTCCTTTGGTTTTCAGCTGGCTCAGGACTGTCTGCTGGGGACATTTCTCTCAGGTCTCTGGGAGCACTCAGGCATCAAGCTGGTCAAACAACAAGGGAGACAGCTGAGCCCTGCTCCATCCCTGTGCAGATTCACAGCTGCATGAGCCCTGGCTTAGAAGGTCATCAGAAAGCTTTGTACAACAGCCCAGACCCCTCCAGCAGATCACAGAACTGTCAGGCTTGGAAGGGACCTCAAGGCTCAGCCAGTTCCATGGGCAGGGACACCTCACACCACAGCAGGTTGCTCACAGCCACCTCCAGCCTGGCTGCAAACACCTCCAGCCAGGAGGCTTCCACCACCTCCCTGGGCAGCCTGGGCCAGGCTCTCACCACCCTCCTGGCCAACAACTTCTTCCTCACAGCCAATCTCCATCTCCCCACTTCTAGTTCTGCTCCATCCCCCCCCAAGTCCTATCCCTCCCTGACACCCTCACAAGTCCCTCCCCAGCTTTCCTGCAGCCCCCTGCAGATCCTGGAAGGCTACAAGAAGGTCTCCTCAGAGACCCAAAACCCCCACAGCTTCTCTTCTCCAGACTGAACTCCCCACTTCTGGTTTTGCTCCACCCCCCCCAGGCCTACTGCTCCCTGACACCCTAAAAAGAGGACTTGAGGGAGTTGGGGTTGTGCAGGCTGGAGAAGAGAAGGCTCCCAGGAGACCTCATTGTGTATCTGAAGTATCTGAAAGGGGCTGCAAGAAAGCTGGGGAGGGACTGATGGGGGTGCCAGGGAGGGATAGGACTGGGGGGGATGGAGCAGTGCCATCCTGCAGGCTGAGGAGGTGGAGAGGAAAGGTGAGGGAGTGGAGTGGAGCACTATCTGCAACAGGAGCAATACACTGCTGAGACATGAACTACACAAAGCCTTTGAATCAATTTACTGAGGAAAGGAGGTAGAGCTGTCTGGAGAGATGCTTAAGAATGAAACAGGTTGCTCTGCCAGGGCAGTCTGACTGCAGACAGCTGGAAGGGAACATGAAAGGGCCTGACTAGCTGTAATCCCCTCCTGAAGTCAGGCTGGGAGGGAAAGCTTTTGTGTCTGAACATCAAAGATGCTTAAGAGATGTAAGACAAAGCTGAGAGGTTTCTCAAACATTGTTTTTGCCCTGAGCAATGCTTGGCAGACTGGATGTGATCCTTCTTCATGATGGGAAGAAGATCCAGGATACAGCCTGCAAGGAGAAGCCAGATCTCTGCTTTCCCCATGCTGATTATGTTGAAACAGAACAGGCACCAGGAGAGGGTAGAGGCTGGAGAGCAGCTCCATGGAGAAAGACCTTGGGGTGCTGGGGGGCAGCAAGTTCTGCAGGGGACAGCAATGTGCCCTGGGGGCCAAGAGAGCCAAGGGGAGCCTGGGGGGCAGCAAGAGAAGTGTGGCCAGCAGGGCTGGGGAGGTTCTGCTCCCCCTCTGCTCTGCTCTGCCCTGCTGAGAGCACAGCTGCAAGCCTGGGTCCAGTTTGGGGCTCCCCAGCTGAAGAGAGACAGAGAGCTGCTGGGGAGAGTCCAAGGCAGAGGCAGGAGGATGCTTAGGGGACTTGAGCATCTCCCCTGGGAAGAGAGCCTGAGAGCCCTGGGGCTGTTTAGCCTGGAGAGGACAAGGCTGAGAGGGATCTGCTCAATGTCTCTGCAGAGCTGAGGGCTGGGGGCTCAAGGGGAGGGGGCCAAGCTCTTGTGGGTGCTGCACAGCAAGAAGCCAAGGAGCACTGGAGACAAACTTGAGCAGAGAAGGTTTCAGCTCCCTGCAAACAGTCCCTCCCCATCCAAGGACAGCACTGTGCAAGTTTGAGGCTGTCCCAGCACATCTCTGTGAGAACGCAGTGAGGCCCAAAGGCAGTCAGCAGCTGATGGATTCCCTCAGGTAGCATCAATGGAGAGGGGTCTGAGCTGCCCCCCAGCCAGCAGCAGGGATGTGGTTAGAACAAGGCTGCCCAGGGAGGTGGTGGAAGCCTCCTGCCTGGAGGTGTTTGCAGCCAGGCTGGAGGTGGCTGTGAGCGACCTGCTGTGGTGTGAGGTGTCCCTGGGCATGGCAGGGGGTTGGAGCTGGCTGAGCCTTGAGCTCCCTTCCAGCCCAAACCATTCTATGATTCTCTGGTTTAGTGTTGACTCTGTTTAGTGTTGGGTAGAGGCCTGGACTGGATGAGCTTGGAGCTGTCTCCCAGTCAGAGAGATTCTCTGGTTCTGTGAATCTGTTGTGATAAGGGAACACAAGATACCGCTCACTGCAGCCAGGGCAGAGGAGGGCAAGGAAGCTGGGAAGGGCCTGGAGAAGCAATGTGCTGGAGAGAGGCTGAAGGAGCTGGGGCTGGTTAGTGGGCAAGAGAGGAGGCTGAGGGGAGAGCTCCTGGCTGCCTGCAGCTCCCTGCAAGGAGGTTGTGCAGAGGCTGCTGCTGCTCTCTGCTGCCAGGGCATTAGTGAGAGAAGAAGAGGGCAGAGCCTCAAGCTGCCCCTGGGGAGGTTGAGAGTGGAGCTTAGGCACAAGAGTGTGCAGCCTGGAGAAGAGAAGGCTGCAGGCAGAGCTCAGAGCAGGCTGCCAGGAGCTGAAGGGGCTGCAAGAAGGCTGCAGAGAGACTGTTGGCAAAGGCCTGCAGGGCCAGCAGCAGGGCCAAGGGCTGCAAAGCAGAGCAGAGCAGCTTGAGCTTGGAGGTGAGGAAGAAGTTGTGCAGCAGGAGGGTGGTGGAAGCCTGGCCCAGGTTGCCCAGGGAGGTGGTTGAGGCTCCCTGCCTGGAGCTGTTGAAGGGGAGGCTGGAGAGGGCTGTGGGCAAGCTGCTGGAGTTGGGGCTGTCCCTGCTGGGTGCAGAGAGCTTGGGCTGAGCTCTGCAGCTCCCTTCCAGCCCAGCCCATGCTGTGGCTGTGTTCTGGATTCCTGTTTCTCCCTTGCAGGAGCTCAGTGCTCTCTGTGTCAGATGTCCTTTACATCTGACAGGAGCCACATGTTCTGCCTTATGCTATGGCCATGTCTGGCACATGACTAATAATTGATATAATCCATACAGTTTCCAGTAAATCCACAGTAAATCTTCCTGTGGTCACTCAGGGGGGAAGGAGAGAGAATGTTCTACAGATATTGGGGCTGGCAACTCCTGAGGAAGTTTTCTTGGCTTGACAGGTAGCTAGGAAGGGGGAGGGGAAAGCAAGCCCAAAGCAAAGAGCCTGAGGCTGAACAGGCAGAGGTCTTTAACTCTCCCCCACAGATGCCTCACTCAGGGTCTGAGGCTCTCACAGTGCTGCAGAGCTCTGCTGGAGAGGAATTCACTGGTTCAGCAGCTCAGGGTTTCCTTTCCACGGCTGGAGCAGGCAGGCTGAGGACTCTGAGCCATCTGCACTTTGCTTCAGGGCGCTTCTAGCTGGCTTCCTCCTTCTGCCTCTTGTTGCTGGAGCGAGGGAGGAAGCTGCCCTGGCCCAGGACACTCTGTTCTACAGGAGCAGAGGGGAAGCTCTGGGCAATGGGAGCTGACAACACCCCAGTGGGAAAGCTGCCAGCAGCTCTGTGCAGTGCACTGCAGGCTTGGGGGAAGTTGAAGCCCGAGCTGCAGTCAGCCTCAGTGGCAGCTCAGTGCCACAGTGGCTCAGCTGTCCACACCCTGAGACACAGGGGCTGCAGATGGCCTTGAGAGCTGTCCTTAGAGCCTCTTTTGGCCCAGGTCCCTTGGATGAATGTGAGTGTCAGCAGCTCCCCAGGGGCTTTATTTTGCTTTACTCCTGCTCCCAATTTCCAGTCCATCCTCTGATGGCTTCAAGAACTTGGATGTCTTAACCACGGAGCTGACAGCCATGGAATGGTTTGGGTTGGAAGGGACCTCCAAGCTCATCCAGTCCAACATCATCCCAGCACCACCATGGTCACCAAAGCATGGCCCCAGGTGCCATGGCCACAGGGTTCTTGAACAGCTCCAGGGATGGGGACTCCACCACCTCCCTGGGCAGGAGGCCAATCTCTCTTGCTGGGAAGAACTTCTTCCTCACCTCCAGCCTAAACCTCCCCTGGCACAGCTTGAGACTGTGTCCTCTTGCTCTGTTCTCCTCACAGGGCTGTGCTCCAGACCCCTCCCCAGCTTTCTTGCCCTTCTCTGGACACCTTCCAGCATCTCAACATCTTTCCCAACCTGAGGAGCCCAGAGCTGGACACAGGACTCCAGGTGTGGCCTAACCAATGCTGAGCACAGGGCAGAATGAGCTCCCTGCTCCTGCTGGCCACACTGTTCCTGATGCAGGCCAGGATGCCATTGGCCCTCCTGGCTGCCTGGGCACACTGCAGGCTCATGTTCAGCTGCTCTTCACCACTGCCCCTAGGTCCCTCTCTGCCTGGCTGCTCTCAGCCACTCTGACCCCAGCCTGTAGCACTGCCTGGGGTTGCTGTGGCCAATGTGCAGAACCTGGCACTTGGATGTGTTCAATCTCCTGCCCTTGGCCTCTGCCCATCTGCCCAGCCTGTCCAGGTCCCTCTGCAGATCCTCTCTACCCTCCAGCAGCTCAACTCCTGCCCCCAGCTTGCTGTCAGCTGCACATTGGCTGCTGATGGACTCAATGCCCTCATCCAGATCATCAGTGAAGATATTGAACAGGCTGGGGCCCAGCACTGCTCCCTGGGGCACACCACTGGTGCCTGGCTGCCAGCTGGCTGTGGCACCCTTTGGGCCTGGGTAGGAAGGTATTGGGGGTGGGGAGGGGGACATTTGTGGCCTGGGGGGGGAAGGGTTTGGGAAGGTTCTGGGCTGGGGAGCTCTTGGTGGAGCCCAGGCTGGAGAGAGCTGGGCTGAGGCTAAACCTCAGTTGGTGTGTCTTGGATGTTTTCCATAGGATCATAGAATCAACCAGGTTGGAAAAGAGCTCAGGGATCATCAAGGCCAACCTGTCACCCAGCACCTCATGGCTGCTAAACCATGGCTCCAAGTGCCACATCCAATCCTTTCCTGTCCTGCTGCATTCAGCTGTGAGCAGTATTTCCACTTCAGTTTCCAATCCTTTCCTACCCTGAGTGGAACTTCTCCTTTTGCTCCTTTGGGGAGGGGTAAGAAGCATCTCTCCACTCCTTCCACCCAAGAACACAGCCCCATGCAGCTCAGCAGGCTCAAGCAACCCAGAGAGCTGCCCATGGAGTCTGCTGCTCTGAAGGCTTCCAATGCCCATCTGGAGACATTCCTGTGCAGCCTTCTCTAGCAAGGAGGATGAACTGAGAGACCTCCAGAGGCACCTTCCAGCCCCTACCAGCCTCTGGTTGTGTAAGCCTCAGGTTGGGACAGTGTCAAAACAATGTTTGCCAGGAGTTGGGTTTCCTTGTTGGTATTTCCCCTGCTCACAGCAGGTAACAAAGCTTTCCAGCAGGGTTTGCTGAAGATCTCACAGCAAGATGAACACAGTGCTCAGGCCAGGCAGGGGCTGCTCCAACCCTAACAGTTCTGTGATCCTATGGTACCATGACTCTGCTTCTGTGACTCTGTGATTCTATGACTCTATGGCTCTAGGATTTGCTGCTGCATCATGTTCAAACTGCTGCTGATCAAGAGGGTTGAGGGTCTATTCTATTCATTCTATTCTATTCTATTCTATTCTATTAATTCTATTCTATTCTATCCCATCCCATCCCATCCCATCCCATCCCATCCCATCCCATCCTATCCTATCCTATCCTATCCTATCCTAATTCTGTGTCTAAGAAGAAACTGTGAAAAACAAGGATCCACTTGAGAGAGTCCAAGGGAGGCTCCAAGGATGCTGAAGGGACTGCAGCACTGCCTGACGAAGTGCCAGGCCCTGCCCTGGGGGCACAACCACCCCAAGCAAGGCTGCAGGCTTGGGGCAGTGTGGCTGGAAAGCTGCTGGCACAAAGGGACCTGGGGGTGCTGCTGGGCAAGCAGCTGAAGAGGAGGCAGCAGTGTGCCCAGGGGGCAAGAGAGCCAAAGGCCTCCTGGCTGGGCTCAGCAATGCTGTGTCCAGCAGCAGCAGGGAGGGGATTGTCCCCTGGCACTCAGCTCTGGGCAGCCCACACCTGGCATATTGCATCCAGCTCTGGGCTGCCCAGCTCAGGAGGGACAGGGATCTGCTGGAGAGAGTCCAAGGGAGGCTGCAAGGATGCTGAAGGGACTGCAGCACTGCCTGGGGAGGAGAGGCTGAGAGCCCTGGGGCTGTGCAGTCTGCAGAGGAGAAGGCTGAGAGGGATCTGATCAATGGCTATCAAGAGCTGAGGGCTGGGGGGCAGGAGGCAGGGGACAGGCTCTGCTCAGCTGCACCCTGGGACAGGACAAGGAGCAGTGGATGGAAAGTGCAGCCCAGGAGGTTGCAGCTCAGCAGGAGGAGGAACTTCTGCCCTGGGAGGCTGCCAGAGCCCTGGAGCAGGCTGCCCAGAGAGGTTGTGGAGTCTCCTGCTCTGGAGCCTTCCCAGCCCTGTCTGGATGTGTTCCTGCCTACACAGCCTGTGATGAGTTGGGATGAAGTATTCCCTTCCTACCTGGCCTAAGATGAGTTGGGCTGAAGCACTCCCTGGCAGGGTCTGTGTTTCTCTAGCAACAATGGAGAGAGTCTGAGCAACCAATTTCCAGTGGCTATTTTTAGCTGACTGGAAAGAGTGAGAGGAATCTCCCCCCCTGTGCTCAGCCCCTCTGGCACAGAACAGGACTCCCAGGGAGTCTTGCCTCACTGCTTGAGTCAAGGCAGGAGAGACCCAGGAGAGAACTGTGGGAGTCTCTCTCCAATGCAGGATTCAGCTGAGAGAAGTGAGAATGGCAGAAGAAGAGAGTGACTGAGTCCCTTCTGCCAAGGATCTGTTGGAAAACCTGAAGCACAACTCAAGAGCATCACCAAGTGACTGCAGATTTAATCTGGGGGAGAAAGATGTCTGCAGTGTGCATTCCAAGAGTGCCCCTTGGGTGCTTCCAGACTGCCATGCCCAGCCTCACTGCTTTGTTCATGCTGTGTGTCCACACCAGCAGCAGCTTCCACGCTGAGGGTGGTGAGGACTGGAGCAGGCTGCTCAGAGAGGTTGTGGAGTCTCTCTTTGTGGAGGCATTCCAAGCCCACCTGGCTGTGTTCCTGACTTCTGTATTCTGGGGGATGCTGCTCTGTCTGTGGGGTTGGGAGAGATGATCTTCAGAGGTCACTTCCAGCCCCTCACATTCTGTGGCTTTGTGATGCTCCAGATTGCTCCCACACTGAGGCCATTGCTGCAGCAACATTTGCAGGACAGGTTTCAGACAAAAAGGTAGGAAAGCAGCAGAGATTTGCAACCTGACCCCAAAAAAGAACCCAAACCAAGCAGCTGTGAATGCAGGGCACTACAACACTGCAGGCAGCACTGAGGCAGGAATCACTGAAATCACAGCAGCAGCCAGGCTGGGAGAGAGCCTGAGGGTGCCCAAGGCCAACCATCAGCCCTGCTCTGCAAGGCTCAGCCCTAAACCACAGCCCCAAGCCCCACAGCCAAACCACCTTCAAACACAGCCAGCCCTGGGCACTCCACCACCTCCCTGCCCAGCACATCCCAAGCCCTCAGCACTCTTGTGCCTAAGCTCCACTCTCAACCTCCCCAGGGGCAGCTTGAGGCTCTGCCCTCTTCTTCTCTCACTCCCCTCAGCCTCCTCTCTTGCCCACTAACCAGCCCCAGCTCCTTCAGCCTCTCTCCAGCACATTGCTTCTCCAGGCCCTTCCCAGCTTCCTTGCCCTCCTCTGCCCTGGCTCCAGCACCTCCACAGCTCTCTGGCACTCAGCTGCCCAACACTGGACACAAGCATTCAAGGTGTGGCCTCCTGTGCTCTCCTTTCCTTTCTCCATCTGACCCAAAGCCACAGTGTTTGACCTTGCTCTGTGACCATACCAGCAGCCCTGTCAGTTGTGCTTCAGGACAATAAGTACATGAGCTGTCTCCATCAGGCCAAGCAGCTCTCTCCTCCATCTCCTGCTGGCTGGCCAAGGTGACTCAGTGGATCTCAATGGGGGCATTCTGTTGGATAGTTCAGAGCACTTCCTTCCCAGAGTTAGGTACAGCTGCTAGCTGCTCAGGGCTGGGCTCTGCAGTGGGGGAGATCACTTGGCCTCTTGTAGACAATAACCTATTTCTTCAGGCATTGAAGAATCACTGCTTCCAGCCCTGCAGCCTGGCAGCACTCCAGCAGTCTTGGTCAGCTCATAAAGCTGACAGCTCCCAGGGGCAGGGGAAGGAGCACCTTCTCCTCTGCAGCATTCCCTCCAGCCTGCTTCAGCTTCTGAAGGAAGGCTGTGAATGGTTTTATTATGAAGCACTGAGCTGATGCCAAGCAAAGACAGACCACAGCTCTCCTCCACTAAAGATCCTAAGGGCTTCCTTGGGACCCTGCAATTCTGGCTGCTCCCAGCCTTGGCAGCCAGCAGAGGGATCTGTCTCAGTGGGGCAGGCTGAGAAAGCAGTGGGCCACACAAAAGGAGGTAGTTCATCACCCAAGTTGCTCATCTGACCAACTGAATGAAGCTCTTTTGGGGAATAGCTGAGGTCTCTGTTGGGAGAGGTCAAAGCAGTTCTCTGGGTGAGCTGCAGGGTAAGCTGAGGACTGGAATGAGAGAGAAGGGAGCTGAGGAGTTTCTTTCACTACCAAATACTGGTCCTGGCTCTTTTGGGTTCCAGTATGTTGTGCCCAGCTCTCCCCTACAGACAAGTTCTGAAGGGGCCTGACTTGGGCATCACTTCAACTCTCATTGCCCAGGGATGAGGTTGGGATTGGAGCAGCTCTGCTGCCAGGCCAGGCTGAGGGAGCTGGGGATGTGCAGCCTGGAGAAGAGAAGGCTGCAGGCAGAGCTCAGAGCAGCCTGGCAGGAGCTGAAGGGGCTGCAAGAAGGCTGCAGAGAGACTGTTGGCAAAGGCCTGCAGGGCCAGCAGCAGGGCCAAGGGCTGCAGAGCAGAGCAGAGCAGCTTGAGCTTGGAGGTGAGGAAGAAGTTGTGCAGCAGGAGGGTGGTGGAAGCCTGGCCCAGGTTGCCCAGGGAGGTGGTTGAGGCTCCCTGCCTGGAGCTGTTGAAGGGGAGGCTGGAGAGGGCTGTGGGCAAGCTGCTGGAGTTGGGGCTGTGCCTGCTGGGTGCAGAAAGCTTGGGCTGGCTGAGCTCTGCAGCTCCCTTCCAGCCTGCACCATTCCACGATTCTGTGATTCATCATCCTCCAGCCTGCTACTGAGACAGTTTCAAAGAACCACTGCAGGTCAGCACTGTGGTGATGAGGGAGGTGGTTTAAGTGCTAATAGCTTAGCAGTATGGTGAGGCTGTGAGCTAAGGTGAGTAGCTGGACTTGATGACCTCAAAGGTCTCTGGAGATGTTCCAGCAATCCCAGGGGTTTTTTTTTGTTTGGATTTGGTGTAGTTTGGTTGGTTGGGTCTTGTTTGTTTGTTCGGATTTGGGGTCTTTTTGGTAGGCTTTTGCAGATCTTCGCTGCAGGCTCTCCATTTAGTAGAAGAGAAGAGAAGAGAAGAGAAGAGAAGAGAAAGAGAAGAGAAGAGAAGAGAATAGAAGAGAAGAGAAGAGAATAGACCAGATTGGAAGAGACCTCAGAGATCATCCAGTCCAACCTATCACCCAACAGCATCTAATCAACTAACCCATGGCACCAAGCACCCCAGCAAGTCTCTCCTGAGCACCTCCAGGGATGGGGACTCCACCACCTCCCTGGGCAGCACATCCCAAGGGCCAATCTCTCTTGCTGGGAAGAACTTCTTCCTCACCTCCAGCCTAAACCTCCCCTGGCACAGCTTGAGACTGTGTCCTCTTGTTCTGGTGCTGGCTGCCTGGGAGAAGAGACCAACCCCCACCTGGCTCCAACCTCCCTTCAGGGAGTTGCAGAGAGCAAGAAGGTCTCCCCTGAGCCTCCTCTTCTCCAGGCTAAGCAACCCCAGCTCCCTCAGCCTCTCCTCACAGGGCTGTGCTCCAGACCCCTCCCCAGCTTTGTTGCCCTTCTCTGGACACCTTCCAGCATCTCAACATCTTTCCTAACCTGAGGAGCCCAGAACTGGACACAGGACTCAGGTGTGGCCTGAGCAGTGCTGAGCACAGGGCAGGATGAGCTCCCTGCTCCTGCTGGCCACACTGTTCCTGATGCAGGCCAGGATGCCATTGGCCCTCCTGGCTGCCTGGGCACACTGCTGGCTGATGGGAAGCTCTAAGTTGCAGCCCAGTGTGCCTACAACACAATCCATTTAGGGTCTAGGGTTAATTGCAGCCAGCAAGGCAGGGGGGAAGCCCCAGGGTGGTTTTGGTGTTTTCCATCAGTTTCCCTGAAATGAGTTTGATCAGGATGCTCTCAGTCACTCTGCTCCAGATTGCATTCTCCCTCTGAGACAATAAAAATTGGTTTACTTCTTGGAGAAGATAGTTGAGTAACCATAAAATGAAATGCATGTCAGGAGGAAGATAAACAAGCTGCAGGCAGTCTGGCAGCTCAGGGAGGGTTAGTGGTGAGAAATGGCCAAAGAGATGAAAAGGGAAACCCAGCTAAGGGCAAACAGCTGAAAACCCAAGCAAGGGAGAGGTGTTCCACAGATCCCAGAGTGCCAGGGGCTGGCAGGGAGCTGCAGAGCTCAGCCAGCCCAAGCCCCCTGCCCCAGCAGGGTCACCCACAGCAGCTCACACAGCAACACAGCCAGCTGGCCTTGCAAGAGCTCCACACAGGGAGACTCCACAGCCCCCCTGGGCAGCCTCTGCCAGGCTTCTCTCACCCTCACAGGGAGCAAACTCTTCCTCCTCTTCCCATGGCACTTCCTCTGCCTCAGCTTCCACCCCTGCCCCTTCTGCTGGCATTGGGCAGCCCCCAGCAGAGCCTGGCTCCAGCCTCTGGCCACTGCCCCTGCACAGCTTTAGCCCCAGCCAGGAGCTCACCTCTCAGGCTCCTCCAAGCCAAGCTCCAGAGCCCTCAGCTCCCTCAGCCTCTGCTCCTAAGGAAGAGCTTCCACTGCCTGCAGCATCTTTGTGCCTCTGCCATGGACTCTCTCCAGCACTTCCCTCAGCTCCTTCCTGACCTGAGGGGCCCAGAGCTGGACACCAGATTCCAGCTGTGGCCTCAGCAGGGCAGAGCAGAGGGCAGGAGAACCTCTCTGTGGAGAAACTGTGAGGATGATCTCTGAAGCATGGTAACTGTAAGGTCAATAAGTCATTGAAAGACAACAGCTGCTAAAACCCACACATGCCTATAAACCATGCAGCTTGAATGCCCCCTGCTAAATGCCAAGTGCCAGGTCCTGCCCTGGGGGCACAACAACCCCAAGCAAGGCTGCAGGCTTGAGGCAGTGTGGCTCAAAGCTGCTGGCAGAAAGGGACCTGGGGGTGCTGCTGGGCAAGCAGCTGAAGAGGAGGCAGCAGTGTGCCCAGGGGGCCAAGAGAGCCAAAGGCCTCCTGGCTGGGCTCAGCAATGCTGTGTCCAGCAGCAGCAGGGAGGGGATTGTCCCCTGGCACTCAGCTCTGGGCAGCCCACACCTGGAGCCCTGTGTCCAGCTCTGGGCAGCTGAGTGGCAGAGAGCTGTGGAGGTGCTGGAGCCAGGGCAGAGGAGGGCAAGGAAGCTGGGAAGGGCCTGGAGAAGCAATGTGCTGGAGAGAGGCTGAAGGAGCTGGGGCTGGTTAGTGGGCAAGAGAGGAGGCTGAGGGGAGAGCTCCTGGCTGCCTGCAGCTCCCTGCAAGGAGGTTGTGCAGAGGCTGCTGCTGCTCTCTGCTGCCAGGGCATTAGTGAGAGAAGAAGAGGGCAGAGCCTCAAGCTGCCCCTGGGGAGGTTGAGAGTGGAGCTTAGGCACAAGAGTGCTGAGGGCTTGGGATGTGCTGGGCAGGGAGGTGGTGGAGTGCCCAGGGCTGGCTGTGTTTGAAGGTGGTTTGGCTGTGGGGCTTGGGGCTGTGGTTTAGGGCTGAGCCTTGCAGAGCAGGGCTGATGGTTGGCCTTGGGGACCCTCAGGCTCTCTCCCAGCCTGAAGGGTTCTGGGATGCTGTGGAAGCTCTGACACAGAAGGTAGAAATGGACACTCCGATTGATCTGACTTTGGTGGATGGAAGAAATGTGTTTGCTGGCAGGGAAGTCAAAGGATCATGGATCACAGGATGTCAGGGGTTGGAAGGGACCTTTGGAGAGCTTCCAGTCCTGCCAGAGCAGGAGCAGAGAATCCAGCACAGGGCACACAGAACACATCCAGACAGGGCTGGGAAGGCTCCAGAGCAGGAGACTCCACAACCTCTCTGGGCAGCCTGCTCCAGGGCTCTGGGCAGCCTCCCAGGGCAGAAGTTCCTCCTCATGTTGGAGTTGGTGATCTTGAAGACCTTTTCCAGAGCACAGGACTCTATGATTCGATGTCTACAGCACACAGGGGATTTAAAAGGGAGAGAAGAGCCCAGCCTGTAGATCCTGCGACAGAAGCTGTGGCTGGGCCAGGCAGGCACCATGTCCTCTGCAGCCCAGGAATGTTCCTGTGTGAACACTGACATTTCCATCTCCCCTTCTGGCATCTCCAAGCTAGAAATGCTTTAGATTGATTCCAGATGATGGGGAGGTGGAACTGATTTACAGCCCTGTGCCACGGCATGCCGAGTGGAGAAGAGCTCTGTCACGTTCAGGCAGAGCTGCAGGCTGAGTGTTATTCCTCCTTTTAAGTGTCCACTGGCGTCACTTCCAATGTGTGCAGCAGTGTGTTTGCCCAGCATGTTACAAATGGGGCTGGATGGATGCTTCTGATATGAAGTAGCTCCTGGAAAATCAGTGTATTGCTCAGTTTCCATGACACACTTGGTATGGCTGTTCACAGGATGCTAGGGACTGAAGGGACCTCTGGAGAGCTCCCAGCCCAACACCCTGCCAGAGCAGGAGCAGAGAACCCAGCACAGGGCACACAGAACACATCCAGACAGGGCTGGGAAGGCTCCAGAGCAGGAGACTCCACAACCTCTCTGGGCAGCCTGCTCCAGGGCTCTGGGAGCCTCCCAGGGCAGAAGTTCCTCCTCCTGCTGAGCTGCAACCTCCTGGGCTGCACTTTCCATCCACTGCTCCTTGTCCTATCCCAGGGTGCAGCTGAGCAGAGCCTGTCCCCTGCCTCCTGCCCCCCAGCCCTCAGCTCTTGATAGCCATTGATCAGATCCCTCTCAGCCTTCTCCTCTGCAGACTGCACAGCCCCAGGGCTCTCAGCCTCTCCTCCCCAGGCAGTGCTGCAGTCCCTTCAGCATCCCTGGGGCAGCTCTCAGAAGGGAAACCATCACTTCAGTCACTTGTCCAACCTGGCCACAAATCAGAGGGGGCCACAGTGCAGAGAACCTTCCCTCCCTGGCAGGAGCTTCCATGGCAGTGACCTCATCCTTTTCTGTTCCATCTGCAGTATGGAGGTGTCTGAGATTTATTACACCAATCTTCACAGAGCTTCAAGACTGTGGCTGTGGTTTAGTTACCTATGATGATGACAGTCACCAAAATGCAGCTACAAGATGGCTTTGGAGCATGCTCAGGATATTCAAGTCTGTCAGTCCAGGTTTGGGGCAAAATTGAAGTAGGAAGCAGCTGGCAATGAGATCTTTGCACATTTCCATCCTTTTGATACACATGGGAGCATGGGAGGGAAGCAGAGGGTTTGTTGCTATCAACCTGTGGCTTAGACAGAAAAAAATCATTGCAGTGTAAGGATGGGCTTAGAGCTAATTGCAAATCTCTCCAGATCAGGTTGCAGGTGAGGCTGAGGAGACCTCATTGTGGGCCTCCAGGATCTGAAGGCCACAAGAAAGCTGGGGAGGGACACCTCACACCAGGTCATCCAGCTCCAACCCCCTGCCATGGGCAGGGACACCTCACACCACAGCAGGTTGCTCACAGCCACCTCCAGCCTGGCTGCAAACACCTCCAGGCAGGAGGCTTCCTCCACCTCCCTGGGCAGCCTGGGCCAGGCTCTCACCACCCTCCTGGGCAGCAACTTCTTCCTCACAGCCAATCTCAATCTCCCCACTTCCAGTTCTGCTCCATCCCCCCCAGTCCTGTCCCTCCCTGACACCCTCACAAGTCCCTCCCCAGCTGTCTTGCAGCCCCCTGCAGATCCTGGAAGGCCACAATGAGGTCTCCTGGGAGCCTTCTCCTCTCCAGCCTGCACAACCCCAACTCCCTCAGGCTGTGCTCACAGCAGAGCAGCTCCAGCCCTCTGCTCCTCCTCCTGGCCCTGCTCTGGACACCTTCCAGCACCTCCAGATCCTTCCTGGCACAGAGGCTCCAGAACTGGCCCCAGGGCTCCAGGTGGGAAGGCTCTAGGTCAAATCAGTCCAAAGATGCTACCAGCAGAGCATAAATCCCTGCTAAAGGGGAAACAAAGAGCCTCCTTTGGGCTTTGGACAACATCAACAGATGAGCTACAGGAAAAGCATTTTCCCCACCTTCAGTCCTGTACTTTCCACCATCCTTCAAAGCCCACATCCCTTGAAGACCCTGGAACTGGCTGCCCATTGATGGCTGCCTCCTCAGCTATGCATCACAGTCAGGAGTGTTGGCCCAGTGTTTGTCTTGGATGCCAGGCGGGCAGCAGTGGTTCTGAAGCAGTTGTGGCTTCCATGATGTTATTTCCTCACTGCTGGCTGCTGCTCTGTGCTTCTGATGTGTTGCTGGTGATAATTTGCTTCAGGCCACACTGTTCACTGCCTCAACACCAGACCAGGTATTAGGAAGGTAAATAGATAGCATCATTGGCAGGGGAGGTGGAAAAGACACTTTCATAGCCACAGGAATGCAGCTGCAGAGTCAGTCCCAGAGGTTCATAGCACAGGAGCTCAGGGGAGACACTTCTGCCTAATTCAATTCACCTGACACAGGAGAGAGGAGAGGAGAGGAGACTCAGGAGAGGAGACTCAGGAGAGGAGACTCAGGAGAGGAGAGGAGACTCAGGAGAGGAGACTCAGGAGAGGAGAGGAGACTCAGGAGAGGAGACTCAGGAGAGGAGACTCAGGAGAGGAGAGGAGACTCAGGAGAGGAGACTCAGGAGAGGAGACTCAGGAGAGGAGAGGAGAGGAGACTCAGGAGAGGAGAGGAGAGGAGAGGAGAGGAGAGGAGAGGAGAGGAGAGGAGAGGAGAGAATTAACCAGGTTGGAAGAGACCTTTGAGATCATCCAGTCCAACCTATCAAAGGCATCAGGACTCAGAGTTATCCATGGAAAGGAAGGCAGTGCTCCATCTGTCAATACTCAGTTCAGGGCTCCCCAGCTGAAGAGAGACAGAGAGCTGCTGGGGAGAGCCAAGGCAGAGGCAGGAGGATGCTTAGGGGACTTGAGCATCTCCCCTGGGGAGAGAGACTGAGAGCCCTGGGGCTGTTTAGCCTGGAGAGGAGAAGGCTGAGAGGGATCTGCTCAATGTCTCTGCAGAGCTGAGGGCTGGGGGGCAGGAGGAGGGGACAGGCTCTGCTCAGCTTCACCCTGGGGTAGGACAAGGAGCAATGGATACAAACTGCAGCACAGGAGGTTCCACCTCAACATGAGGAGGAACTTCTGCCTGGGAGGCTCCCAGAGCCCTGGAGCAGGCTGCCCAGAGAGGTTGTGGAGTCTCCTGCTCTGGAGCCTTCTCTGGAACCTGGATTCATTGCTGTGTGGCCTGCCCTGGGTGCTGCTGCGCTGGCAGGGGCTGCACTGGATGCTCTCTGGAGGTCCTTTCCAACCTCTAAAGCCCTGTGATGCTGTGAAGATATGAAAGTCCCTTCCCAGTAAACATTCAAGGTCATGCTGCACTGGGCTCTGAGCAACTTGACCTGGTGGAAGCTGTTGCTGCTCACTTGCAGGGGGAGTGATGAGCTTGAAGCATCCCTTCCAACCCAAACCAGATGCTGAGCCCATGACAATGGCAGCCTGCACTCAGGGAGAGGAGGCTGCTGCTCAGTCCCTTCATCTTC
The DNA here is from genome assembly GCA_011125475.1 of Melanerpes aurifrons. NCBI lineage: Eukaryota > Metazoa > Chordata > Aves > Piciformes > Picidae > Melanerpes > Melanerpes aurifrons. The sequence goes on from WWNC01000060.1 coordinate 1,066,856, forward strand.
ACCATGAGGCAAAGTGTAAACAGGCACAGGACTGGAGGCCAGGCTGAGAGGTGCAGATTGTTTTGACACAGAGGAGTTGTCTGAAGTGAAGTAAGAACCAGTTCAATAAAAATAAGTCACAAGTTTCCACATTTTGGTTGCAATAAACAGCTGGGAGGGGAACAATCAGATTAGCAGCAGCCTGAGCAGGCTCCACCTAAACACAGCCTAGAGATGGCAAACACTGCCCCAGGATAAGTCAGGGAGAAAGGGAAGGACATCCAACAAAGACACGGGGAGAGTCTGGCAGCTGGGAAAGAACAACCCCAGGGAGCAGCAGAGGTTGGGGACTGAGCTGCTGGGGAGCAGGGAAGGGGAAAAGGACCTGGGGGTGCTGGGGGGTGGGAGGTTGACCAGGAGCCAGCAATGTGCTCTGGGGGCCAGGAAGGCCAATGGCAGCCTGGGGGGGATCAGCAGGGCTGTGGTCAGGAGGTCAGAGAGGTTCTCCTGCCCCTCTGCTCTGCCCTGCTGAGGCCACAGCTGGAATCTGGTGTCCAGCTCTGGGCCCCTCAGGTCAGGAAGGAGCTGAGGGAAGTGCTGGAGAGAGTCCATGGCAGAGGCACAAAGATGCTGCAGGCAGTGGAAGCTCTTCCTTAGGAGCAGAGGCTGAGGGAGCTGAGGGCTCTGGAGCTTGGCTTGGAGGAACCTGAGAGGTGAGCTCCTGGCTGGGGCTAAAGCTGTGCAGGGGCAGTGGCCAGAGGCTGGAGCCAGGCTGTGCTGGGGGCTGCCCAATGCCAGCAGAAGGGGCAGGGGTGGAAGCTGAGGCAGAGGAAGTGCCATGGGAAGAGGAGGAAGAATTTGTTGGCTGTGAGGGTGAGAGAAGCCTGGCAGAGGCTGCCCAGGGGGGCTGTGGAGTCTCCCTGTGTGGAGCTCTTGCAAGGCCAGCTGGCTGTGTTGCTGTGTGAGCTGCTGTGGGTGACCCTGCTGGGGCAGGGGGCTTGGGCTGGCTGAGCTCTGCAGCTCCCTGCCAGCCCCTGGCACTCTGTGAGTTTGTGATACCTGAGCAGGAGTCAAGGCTAACACAAGTGAAGGAAACCTTCTGTCCTACTCAGTACTGACAAGGTCCTCAGCTGAATTGTTGTGGTCATTTCTGCTGGTTTCCTCTGCCCATAGATCAGTTGGGACCAATGAGGAATGCCTGGGAGAAGTGGAGATATTTAGCTCAAAGAGAAGAAACTTGAAGGGCAATTTGCTGACAGCCTTGAAATCTGCAGATGCTGGTTGCAAAGAAACAGACCAGGATGAATCTCCCCTGGAGAATTGTCTGCCTCTCTTATCTGCTGGCAAGAATGGAAGTCTCATTTCAAGTGGGATCCTGCCTTTGCTGAGCATAAATCAGGTAGAAAAGGAAGGATGCTGCCAAGCCTGACAGACCCAGGTTCTCCTGATGCACTTCTCTTCCTCAGTTAGATCTGATGTGTTTACTCCTTTCCCTCCAGCTGTGATATTTATGACATGTGAAGGGACAATGGAATGCATCAAATGGAACAGAAATGCTCCTGGCTCTGGCTGTTTGGGGCTGAGACTTTCTGCACACAACTGATGTGCAAGCTGAGACCTCACAAAGGTGAAAGAAAGCAACTTCTGCACCAGGACACAGTGCTGCTCCTTGTAGGGATCCCTCCTTGAAGGAGCTCAGATGAGCCCCAGGGCTCTCAGTCTCTCTTCCCAGGGGAGATGCTCAAGTCCCCTAAGCATCCTCCTGCCTCTGCCTTGGCTCTCCCCAGCAGCTCTCTGTCTCTCTTCAGCTGGGGAGCCCCAAACTGGACCCAGGATTGCAGCTGTGCTCTCAGCAGGGCAGAGCAGAGCAGAGGGGGAGCAGAACCTCCCTAGAGGTTCTTCCTTCTATCAGACACTTTTCTAGGAGTGGGACCTCTATGTCTTTTATGTCTTCCTTATATCTAGTCTGAAGCTACCCTCTGTAGATCTTCCTTGTATGTAGTCTGAAGCTATCCTCTCTGACTTCAGAACCATTGCTCCTTGTCCCTGTGGGCTGGACTAGCTGAACTCCAGAGCTCCCTTCCAGCCCAAGGCATTCTATCATGTATAGTATTTTATAGGCCCCCTTTAAGGGCTGAAGGGCTGCCAGAAGCTCTCTGCTCTCCAGGCTGATCAACTCTAAGCCCTCTCAGTCTCTCTCCATAGTGCTGCAGCCCTGGATGAGTTTTCATGGCCCTCCTACAAGTCCATCTCCTCCTTGTGCTGAGGACTCCAGGGCTGGAAGCAGTACTCCAGGTGGGGGTCTCCCCAGATTTTGATGCTGAATGTTTTAAATCCTCTGCCTGAGTACTATTTCCAAACAGGTTTAGCACTCCCCAGTGATTTTTTCATCCAGGCAGTGTTCCCCTGTTTCATGTCCAAGGCTATGCTCCTGTTTCCCTTCAGGAAGGCAATGTCAGAGCTCGTTCTGACACCAGGATCTGTGCTCTGTGTGCACTCTCCTAGCCCCACTCTCACTTTGGGACATAGTTGAGGTGCTCTGAAACATAAGAAAAATCTTTGTTATCCATACAGACAAAGCCTGAAGCTGATCTGCTGCAGGACAGTGAAGAATGCTCCTTGGAGTGGTCTCTGCACTGTCTTTTGAAACCATGTTAGCTGGTGCAGCTTCACCCAGGCCAAGTGCCAGGCCCTGCCCTGGGGGCACAACAACCCCAAGCAAGGCTGCAGGCTTGGGGCAGTGTGGCTGGAAAGCTGCTGGCACAAAGGGACCTAGGGGTGCTGAGGGGCAAGCAGCTGAAGAGGAGCCAGCAGTGTGCCCAGGGAGCCAAGAGAGCCAAAGGCCTCCTGGCTGGGCTCAGCAATGCTGTGTCCAGCAGCAGCAGGGAGGGGATTGTCCCCTGGCACTCAGCTCTGGGCAGCCCACACCTGGAGCCCTGTGTCCAGTGCTGGGCAGCTGAGTGGCAGAGAGCTGTGGAGGTGCTGGAGCCAGGGCAGAGGAGGGCAAGGAAGCTGGGAAGGGCCTGGAGAAGCAATGTGCTGGAGAGAGGCTGAAGGAGCTGGGGCTGGTTAGTGGGCAAGAGAGGAGGCTGAGGGGAGAGCTCCTGGCTGCCTGCAGCTCCCTGCAAGGAGGTTGTGCAGAGGCTGCTGCTGCTCTCTGCTGCCAGGGCATTAGTGAGAGAAGAAGAGGGCAGAGCCTCAAGCTGCCCCTGGGGAGGTTGAGAGTGGAGCTTAGGCACAAGAGTGCTGAGGGCTTGGGATGTGCTGGGCAGGGAGGTGGTGGAGTGCCCAGGGCTGGCTGTGTTTGAAGGTGGTTTGGCTGTGGGGCTTGGGGCTGTGGTTTAGGGCTGAGCCTTGCAGAGCAGGGCTGATGGTTGGCCTTGGGGACCCTCAGGCTCTCTCCCAGCCTGGCTGCTGCTGTCAGATCAGTGATACCACACTTTATTTAAGTGCCTGTGATTTTTGTCTCTGGAAGGCACTCTGCTGTGACTCCTGTTTCTGGCTGTGCACTTTCAGGGGTTCATGTTCCTGGAGGGAAATGCTCTGTCTCTATAGAGCAGATGCTGACCTCACACTCACTCCTCTGTTTACTTTATTTCTGTGACACTCCCAAGCCCCATCTGACTTAGGCAGCTATTTAGGAAGTTAATCTCTCTCTCCTTCCTTCTCTGGTTCCTTCTTCCCCCTCTCTTGTCAACGGAGCAATGGAAATCGATGAACTAAGGAGACCACCGGCTGAGCCCCTGCAGGCTCCTGGGTTTAAAGGGCTTGCATTGCAATCCCTGAATGACAAAGATGTACTGTCCTTGGCACGTGCAGATCCCATGGAGAAACAGCTCCTTGAGAGGAGGTTTCCTGTGCTTCAGTGCAATCTGCCTGTGGCTTGGTTTGGAGGGCTGCAGAGTGACACCTTAGGAAACTCAAGGAACAAATGCCCTGCAGTAATGGTTGCCAAAAATACCTCTGCAGATAGACCAGAGCCACAGGATCCCAGACCTGTCAGGACTGGAAGGGACCCCAAGGCTCAGCCAGCCCCAACCCCCTGCCATGGGCAGGGACACCTCACACCACAGCAGCTTGCTCACAGCCACCTCCAGCCTGGCTGCAAACACCTCCAGGCAGGAGGCTTCCATCACCTCCCTGGGCAGCCTGTGCCAGGCTCTCACCACCCTCCTGGGCAACAACTTCTTCCTAAGGTCTAATCTAAATCTGAGGGGTGGGTGTCAAGCAGAGGAGGCCAGTCCTTAAAGGTCATCCAGCCCAAGGCCTCTGCACTGAGCAGGGACAGCCCCAACTCCAGCAGCTTGCCCACAGCCCTCTCCAGCCTCCCCTTCAACAGCTCCAGGCAGGGAGCCTCAACCACCTCCCTGGGCAACCTGGGCCAGGCTTCCACCACCCTCCTGCTGCACAACTTCTTCCTCACCTCCAAGCTCAAGCTGCTCTGCTCTGCTTTGCAGCCCTTGGCCCTGCTGCTGGCCCTGCAGGCCTTTGCCAACAGTCTCTCTGCAGCCTTCTTGCAGCCCCTTCAGCTCCTGGCAGGCTGCTCTGAGCTCTGCCTGCAGCCTTCTCTTCTGCAGGCTGCACACCCCCAGCTCCCTCAGCCTGGCCTGGCAGCAGAGCTGCTCCAAGCCCCTCAGCATTCTCCCTGCAGTCTCTAATCCTGACTGAGACTCCCTGTAGGGAGCAGGAGTTCTGCAAAGGCACAGAAGACCTCTAAAGCAGGTTTATAAATGCTCTTAAGAGAGAGTCTCTGCTGTTCAGCTCAGGCTGAGCATCTGGCCCTGAGCCACTGTGCAGCTTTGGAGCTGTTACAGTTCCCTTTCAGAGCCCTAGGAAGGATGTTTCACTCTCAAAGTGCATTCCCCCTTTCAAAGCTCTCTGCTGGCCTTCAGCTGGCAGGCTGCTGTCTCGTAGGTGAAGTTGCTTTCTTTCACTCCCACAGCCCCAGTGGGGATGTGAGAGCCCTGTTCCCACCTTCACATTGAGCACTTTAACTGTAACCATCTGGAGGGGTAAGAAACTGCTGTTAGGAGCAAGCCCTTTACCAGACACGCTGAGGGGAGGGAGTGAGAAATGTGACCTGAAGTCAGTGTTCTGCTTCCAGAGCTGGAATCCAAGCCCTCCTCCTGGCATGGCTTTGAACAGCCTGGGGGATGCACTAAACAGCTCTGGCTCTGTGCCTGCTACTGCCTCATGCAAGCAGCCCTTATCACAGAGGGATTTCAGCAGAAGCCAAAGCTGAGTCTGTATTTGTGTATCTGCCTGAAGGATGCCAGAAGGAAACAAAGCAACTCTGCACCTCCTGTCCTGCAGCTGAGTTCTTATCTTGTTCAGTGCAACCTCTTGCATGGGAAGCAGCCTAGGCATCAGCTGCTCATTCACCAAAGGCTTTGGGACTTGTGGACAGCTTGCAGATGCAAACAAACCTTTTGCAAATGAAGCTGTGAGAACTGAGCAGAGCTTGGGATTTATTGGGAAGAATCATGGAATTGTCAGGGCTGGAAGGGAGCTCCAGGCTCAGCCAGCCTCAACCCCCTGCCATGGGCAGGGACACCTCACACCACAGCAGGTTGCTCACAGCCACCTCCAGCCTGGCTGCAAACACCTCCAGGCAGGAGGCTTCCACCACCTCCCTGGGCAGCCTCTGCCAGGCTCTCACCACCCTCCTGGGGAACAACTTCTTCCTCACATCCAATCTCAATCTCCCCACTTCTACTTCTGCTCCATCCCCCCCAGTCCTATCCCTCCCTGACACCCTCACAAGTCCCTCCCCAGCTTTCTTGGAGCCCCCTGCAGATCCTGGAAGGCCGCAATGAGGTCTCCTGGGAGCCTTCTCCTCTGCAGCCTGCACAACCCCAACTCCCTCAGTCTGAATGTGGACTCTTTCTACATGGGAGCTCTTTAACTTTAAGCCATAAGCCATTAAAACTCCTTTGCTTTGGAAAGTGTTGGATACTGACATCCCTGGAATCACAGAGTGCCAGGGGCTGGCAGGGAGCTGCAGAGCTCAGCCAGCCCAAGCCCCCTGCCCCAGCAGGGTCACCCACAGCAGCTCACACAGCAACACATCCAGCTGGCCTTGCAAGAGCTCCACACAGGGAGACTCCACAGCCCCCCTGGGCAGCCTCTGCCAGGCTTCTCTCACCCTCACAGGGAGCAAACTCTTCCTCCTCTTCCCATGGCACTTCCTCTGCCTCAGCTTCCACCCCTGCCCCTTCTGCTGGCATTGGGCAGCCCCCAGCAGAGCCTGGCAGTGGGTGCAAGCTGGAGCAGAGTGGGTTCCAGGTGAGCAGAGGGAAAAACTTCCCTGTGAGGGTGAGAGAAGCCTGGCAGAGGCTGCCCAGGGGGGCTGTGGAGTCTCCCTGTGTGGAGCTCTTGCAAGGCCAGCTGGCTGTGTTGCTGTGTGAGCTGCTGTGGGTGACCCTGCTGGGGCAGGGGGCTTGGGCTTGCTGAGCTCTGCAGCTCCCTTCCAGCCCCTAACATTCTGGGATGCTCTGTCACTGGCTTTGTTTCTCACACTCAGCTTGTTTCAGGTATGGGATACTGGGAGAGATGAGGCTGTAGCCAGAGCAGCTGTGATGTTCTGCTGCCTTTGCCTCAGAAAACTCAGCATTCTTACATCTGCTTAGGTATTTAACTTTTTTCCCCCAATTTTATTCACATCTCTCTGTGGAATGACAAAACCAAACAGATTCAGCTGCCTGTGCTACAGCACAGCTCCCAAGGCAGCAGCTTGTCAGTTGCTGCAGCTTCCTTTCTGCTGGCAGGTGCAGGGTTTCATCTGTGAGTGGAAACAAAAGCAAGGAGAAAGGAGCAAAGGGAAAGGGATGCAAAGCTGACTCTGCAAGGAAGCCTCCCCCAGTGCTGTGTAATGACTTGGAGGACACATTTGGGAGTTTTCTAACTGTACATTGATCAAGGACACAACTTCTGTGATGCTGACATAAAAAGACAGAAGTTTGGGCAATTGTAGCTGTGCCTCTCCTAGCTTTATCCCTGGAGGTATTCAAGGTGAGAGAAGGCTGCAGGCAGAGCTCAGAGCAGGCTGCCAGGAGCTGAAGGGGCTGCAAGAAGGCTGCAGAGAGACTGTTGGCAAAGGCCTGCAGGGCCAGCAGCAGGGCCAAGGGCTGCAGAGCAGAGCAGAGCAGCTTGAGCTTGGAGGTGAGGAAGAAGTTGTGCAGCAGGAGGGTGGTGGAAGCCTGGCCCAGGTTGCCCAGGGAGGTGGTTGAGGCTCCCTGCCTGGAGCTGTTGAAGGGGAGGCTGGAGAGGGCTGTGGGCAAGCTGCTGGAGTTGGGGTTGTCCCTGCTGAGTGCAGAGGCCTTGGGCTGAGCTCTGCAGCTCCCTTCTCACCCAGGGCATTCCATGATTCTGTGATTAATCACTGCAAGGTTCTCCCACAGTTACAGCTACAATCCCATCTGAAAGTCCTTGTTTGGAGCAAGAGCCTCTTGTAACTGATGTGTAAGCAAGCTGCATGGCAATAAATCAAAGAACATTAATAAGATCCATTCCATTAATCATAGAATCCCAGAGCTGTCAGGGCTGGAAGGGAGCTCAAGGCTCAGCCAGCCCCAACCCCCTGCCATGGGCAGGGACACCTCACACCACAGCAGGTTGCTCACAGCCACCTCCAGCCTGGCTGCAAACACCTCCAGGCAGGAGGCTTCCACCACCTCCCTGGGCAGCTTGGGCCAGGCTCTCACCACCCTCAGGATGCTCTCAGGTTGCTCACAGCTGCTGGCAGGGACAGCCCTGCAATTGATTGATGACATTCCAGCATGTCAATAAAGCTTGATTAGAGCTCTCTGGCAGCAGCCAGCAGCAGCTATGGATTTTTATTGAGGAACAATTAAAACATGATTGCCTGGTAACAAAACCTGGTTTGATTTCATCTGCTGCTCTGATTTGCTTCCAGCACCATTCCCCAGATGGAGCTGGAGGTTTTATTTTTGCTTGCTGGTGACCTGACTCTGAATTTTAGCCCTTGGGTTGTGGGAATGTTTGCTTTGGTGTCCTTTGGAAATCAATAGTAGAGGACCCACAAGAGCTAACAGTTGATGACTGTTCTCGAGATGAGGGAATTAAAGCTGGGGGGAAAAACTTCTGAACTTGATATGTTCCAGTTTTGTTCCATCCCTTAATTAACCTCCTGGGTGAAGGGCTTGAGAGCACCCTCAGCAAGCTTGGTGCTGGTACAAAACTGGAAGGGTGTCTGACACACCTGAAGGTTGTGCTGGCATCCAAGCAGAGCTGGACAGGCTGAGGGCTGCCTGCAGGCAAACCTCATGGAGTTCAACGAGGACAAGAGCAGGGTCCTGCAGCTGGGGAGGAACAGCAGCAGGCACCAGGACAGGGTAGAGGCTGCCCTGCTGGAGAGCAGCTCCATGGAGAAAGACCTTGGAGTGCTGGGGGGGCAGCAAGTTCTACAGGGGACAGCAATGTACCATGGGGGCCAAGAGAGCCAAGGGGAGCCTGGGGGGCAGCAAGAGAAGTGTGGCCAGCAGGGCTGGGGAGGTTCTGCTCCCCCTCTGCTCTGCTCTGCCCTGCTGAGAGCACAGCTGCAATCCTGGGTCCAGTTTGGGGCTCCCCAGCTGAAGAGAGACAGAGAGCTGCTGGGGAGAGGCCAAGGCAGAGGCAGGAGGATGCTTAGGGGACTTGAGCATCTCCCCTGGGAAGAGAGCCTGAGAGCCCTGGGGCTGTTGAGCCTGGAGAGGAGAAGGCTGAGAGGGATCTGCTCAATGTCTCTGCAGAGCTGAGGGCTGGGGCTCAAGGGGAGGGGGCCAAGCTCTTGTGGGTGCTGCACAGCAAGAAGCCAAGGAGCACTGGAGCCAAACTTGAGCAGAGAAGGTTTCAGCTGCCCAGGAGGAGAAAGTTCTTTGTTGTGAGGGAGGCCTGGAGCAGGCTGCCCAGAGAGGTTGTGGAGTCTCCTGCTCTGGAGCCTTTCCAACCCCCCCTGGCTGCATTGCTGTGTGGCCTGCCCTGGGTGCTGCTGCTCTGGCAGGGGCTGCACTGGATGCTCTCTGCAGCTCCCTCCCAGCCTCTGATGTGCTCTGATACTGTGATATCCTTTAGATCTATATAGATAGTGACCTTACGAATGAAACTCCTGATCTTTGAGCTTTTGTCCCTGATCAATGGACGAGCACACTTAGATTTGACACATCTGCTTCAGACATATTTGGGACCTCTTTATTTTGCCTAAATATCTATATTTATTTATTGATTTATTTATTTATTGTTTGCCCTCTGATGAGAGTTTTCTACACTAACATCTGTAAGAAATCAAACTGCCTTGGCTGCTAGCAGTAAAGAAACACCAGAAGAAGAAAGCCCCAATCCCCTTTCTATTGGCAATAAAACCTGTCCTCATGAGCATCTAGAGAAGGCATTTTTATGATCATTGCTAAATATGTCTGAAGAATGCAGAAAAATCATTACAAGCTCCCTCCAGACATGGAGGTTTTATGGGCAGGAAAAAGTAACTCTTTCCATTTATGAAGAAGAGAGACAAAAGCCCAAAGCATTCTTTACCTCCACACAGCCAATGGCTGAGGAAGAGTGAAGGATGCTGCTAGTCCTCCTAGCAGTGATGACTGCAGCAGTCAACAGGAGCTAACTGAAAATGCTTCTCAAAGTTGCCTGCTGCTTGTCCAGCATAGGAGGAGAACCAAATGTGTGAAACTCTTCTCACAGCAGAGGGGTCTGGAGGTATTGGTTGGTTGTGCTCAGCTCTGGGCAGGCCACACCTGGAGCCTTGTGTCCAGTGCTGGGCAGCTGAGTGGCAGAGAGCTGTGGAGGTGCTGGAGCCAGGGCAGAGGAGGGCAAGGAAGCTGGGAAGGGCCTGGAGAAGCAATGTGCTGGAGAGAGGCTGAAGGAGCTGGGGCTGGTTAGTGGGCAAGAGAGGAGGCTGAGGGGAGAGCTCCTGGCTGCCTGCAGCTCCCTGCAAGGAGGTTGTGCAGAGGCTGCTGCTGCTCTCTGCTGCCAGGGCATTAGTGAGAGAAGAAGAGGGCAGAGCCTCAAGCTGCCCCTGGGGAGGTTGAGAGTGGAGCTTAGGCACAAGAGTGCTGAGGGCTTGGGATGTGCTGGGCAGGGAGGTGGTGGAGTGCCCAGGGCTGGCTGTGTTTGAAGGTGGTTTGGCTGTGGGGCTTGGGGCTGTGGTTTAGGGCTGAGCCTTGCAGAGCAGGGCTGATGGTTGGCCTTGGGGACCCTCAGGCTCTCTCCCAGCCTGGATGTTGCTGTGATCCTGTCATCTTTCGTGGTCCCTTCCAGCCCCAAGCTGTCTATGACTGGGTGAAAGTGAAACCCCTCAGCTCAGCCACAACTCCAGAGGCCTTGGAGCTGTTGGTACAATTACAACATGGCTTTGGACAAAAGAAGCTTCATGTTCCCAACTGGCCTCTGCTGTCAACCTGCTCTCCTTTGATGCTCAGCAGTGTCACAGGAAATTTCTGAAGCAAAGTTGTTGCTGTCATTTATTATTACTAATATTAATTGTTGTTACTTCTTATTCCTCCTCCTCCTCCTCCTTTTCTTCTTTCTTCTTCTTCCTCCTCCTTTTCTTCTTTCTTCTTCCTTCTTGTTCTTCTGCTTTCTTCTTCTGTCTCCTTCCTTCTTCCTTCTTCTTCTCCTTTCTTCTTCTGCTTTCTTCCTCTTTGTCTTTCTTCTTCTTCTCCATCTCCTTCTCCCTTCTTTCTTCTCCATCTCCTTCTCCCTTCTTTCTTCTTCATCTCCTTCTCCTTTCTTTCTTCTTCTTCTCCTTTCTTCTTCTTCTTTCTTGTTTCTTCTTCTTCTTTCTCCTTTGTCTTTCTCCTTCTTCCTTCTTTTCCTCCTTCTTCTCCTTTTCTTCCCTTTCTCCTTTTTTTTCTTCTCCTTCTCCTTCTCCTTCTCCTTCTCCTTCTCCTTCTCCTTCTCCTTCTCCTTCTCCTTCTCCTTCTCCTTCTCCTTCTCCTTCTCCTTCTCCTTCTCCTTCTCCTTCTCCTTCTCCTTCTCCTTCTCCTTCTCCTTCTCCTTCTCCTTCTCCTCCTTCTCCTTCTCCTTCTCCCTCTTTCTTCTTCTTCTTTCTTCTGTCCTCCTCCATGTTTTATACTTGTCCATATTTTATACACTTCCATATTCTCCTCTTCTCCATATTTTCTGCTTCACCAGATCAGTGCCATTGAATTCAGCAGCTAGCAACTCCTCTGATGTGGTTCTTGCTGTGTACCAGAGGCTCTGTGATAAAAGCATGACTCAGGGCCATGTGTAAAGAGAATCCTTACCACAGGAAACTCTCCCCTGGTGAAGGGAGCACACAGGTTATATTAGCAGGGAAAGATATGCTGAAAGTTTCCATTTTTCACCTTAAAGCTATGGAATTTTCAGATGCTTCAGTGCTCTGTGTCAAGGCAAACCTGAGCATGGAAGTGTTGGACTCCAAAACACTTCTCCAAACGCTGTGAAAGTGAAGCTGAACTAGAAAGAAATGGTTGGGACCCATCTGAGGGCCTGAGCTCTCCTGCCTGGCTCTTGGCATGAAGTGTCTGCTCCTGCAGCACTGGGGCCTGGTTTCTGCTAGGAAGTGTGAAACTTCTGATCAGATGATGTCAGCACAGACAAGGTGGCTCCTGGCAGCAGGCAAGAAAGAGTGGCTGTGCTTGAAGGGCTGTGAAAGGCATTTGGCTGGCTGGCAGCAGGCTGCACTGGGTGACCTCTCCTGCTAGGTGCTTTAGCCCCAGCCAGCAGAGTCCCTGGCACAAGGACGTGAGCACGAGCTTGGAAACATCTGCTCTGGGCACAGGCACAGCTCCTCGCCCCCTCTGGGCTCCTCTTCACACTCCTCTGACTGGAGACAGCCCTCCCCAGCCCCTTCAAGGTTGCTTCCTGAATCAGGGAACACTTTTTCCTCTGGGAGGAGTAAAACATATTAATGCAGAGGGACCCAAAGGTTCCTTTCTGGAAGGTTAGGTGGTAGCTGGGAAGATCATAATGAAAGCCAGCTGCTGTCCAACACCTAAAGGCTTCCTTGCTCCTTCTCTCCTTTACTCCAGACCCCACAAGGCTGTTTTTATGAAGCCAGATGGCCTGATCCTGTCATCCTCCCAGCTGTTCTGGGTATGCTGACTACTGTCCAGTCCCAGTAGGGAGCAGACCCTACTGAAACCTCCTGGGTTTAATGTAAAGGCACAAGCTAGCTGGGGGCTGCAGCACGTGCTGAACTCTCCAGAATCCATCAGGTGGGGCAGGGCCAGCCTCTGGCCACTCACAGGGGCACTGCCATGGGGACTGCAGCACTGTTCTAGGTATCTCTGCACTAAAGGGCAGAGGAAGTGCCATGGGAAGAGGAGAAAGAAAATTTTTCCCCTGTAAGGGTGAGAGAAGCCTGGCAGAGGCTGCCCAGGGGGGCTGTGGAGTCTCCCTGTGTGGAGCTCTTGCAAGGCCAGCTGGCTGTGTTGCTGTGTGAGCTGCTGTGGGTGACCCTGCTGGGGCAGGGGGCTTGGGCTGGCTGAGCTCTGCAGCTCCCTGCCAGCCCCTGGCACTCTGGGACTGCCTTGCTGTCACTCCCTCTTTTTGTCTGCAAACATATCCCTGTGCTTAGGCAACAAACAAACCTCTGTGTTGTAAAGCAAGGAAGCAAACCAAGAGCTCTTTGCCAGCCAGGCAGCTGTGTCTGCCTGCCGAGTCTGCTGCTTCTGAGTCCCTCCAGGTACAGTCTGGGCTCCTCACTCGCTGAGAACTGGCTCAGCTTCCCTCTCTGCTGAGGCAGGGATGTCAGCCTCACTCTTTCCTTCCAAAGAGGAAAGAAATACCAAATACTGAGAAATGCTTCAGGTGGTTGGGGTTTTGCTTTATCCTGATCCCACTGGCATCACCTGGGACCAGGCAGCATTGATAGAATAAAATAGAATAGAATAGGAGTAGAGTAGAGTAGGATAGAATAGAATAGAATAGAATAGAATAGAATAGAATAGAATAGAATAGAATAGAATAGAATAGAATAGAATAGAATAGAATAGAATAGACCAGACCAGGTTGGAAGAGAGCTGGTAGTGGTAGGACTAGGGGGAATGGAATGAAGCTGGAGGTGGGGAGATTCAGGCTGGAGGGGAGGAGGAAGTTCTTCCCCATGAGAGTGGTGAAGCCCTGGAATGGGTTGTGCAGGGAGGTGGTTGGGGCCCCATGCCTGGAGGTGTTTAAGGCCAGGCTGGCTGAGGCTGTGGCCAGGCTGATGTAGTGTGGGGTGTCCCTGCCCATGGCAGGGGGTTGGAACTGGCTGATCCTTGTGGTCCCTTCCAACCCTGAATGATACTATGGTACTATGATACTATGATACCTTCAAGATCATTGTGTCCAACCTATCATCCACACCACCTAATCAACTAACCCATGGCACCAAGCACCCAGCAAGTCTCCTCCTGAACACCTCCAGGATGGTGACTCCACCACCTCCCCAGGCAGCCCGTTCCAATGGGCAATCACTCTCCCTGTGTAGAACTGTGTATGGGTTGGACACGATGATCATGGGTTGGACACGATGATCTTGAAGGTCTCTTCCAACCTGGTTTGGTTTATTCTAATAATAAAGTTTATTCTAATAACTTCCTCCTGACCTCCAGCCTAAACCTCCCCTGGCACAGCCTGAGACTGTGTCCTCTTGTTCTGGTGCTGGCTTTGCTGGTGCTGGGTTTTGCTTTATCCTGATCCCACTGGCAGCACCTGGGACCAGGCAGCCTCGAGGCTTGATCTGCTGGAGGGTAGAGAGGCTTTGCAGAGAGACCTCGACAGGCTGGGCAGATGGGCAGAGTCCAAGGGCATGAAATTTAATGCATCCAAGTGCCAGGTTCTGCACATTGGCCACAGCAACCCCAGGCAGTGCTACAGGCTGGGGTCAGAGAGGCTGAGAGCAGCCAGGCAGAGAGGGACCTGGGAGTGCTGGTTGATGGTAGGCTGAACATGAGCCTGCAGTGTGCCCAGGCAGCCAAGAGGGCCAATGGCATCCTGGCCTGCATTAAGAACAGTGTGGCCAGCAGGAGCAGGGAGGTCATTCTGCCCTGTGCTCAGCACTGCTCAGGCCACACCTGGAGTCCTGTGTCCAGTTCTGGGCCCCTCAGTTTAGGAAGGAGGTTGACTTGCTGGAACGAGTCCAGAGAAGGGCAACGAAGTTGGTGAGGGGTTTGGAACACAGCCCTGTGAGGAGAGGCTGAGGGAGCTGGGGCTGCTTAGCCTGGAGAGGAGAAGACTTAGGGGTGACCTCATTACTCTCCACAACTACCTGAAGGGGAGTTGTAAACAGTCTCAGGTTGGTCTCTTCTCCCAGGCAGCCAGCACCAGAACAAGAGGACACAGTCTCAGGCTGCGCCAGGGGAAGTTCAGGCTGGAGGTCAGGAGGAAGTTTTACACAGAGAGAGTGATTGCCCATTGGAATGGGCTGCCTGGGGAGGTGGCGGAGTTGCCGTCACTGGAGGTGTTCAGGAGGAGACTTGCTGGGGTGCTTGGTGCCATGGGTTAGTTGATTGGGTGGTGTTGGGTGATAGGTTGGACACAATGATCTTGAAGGTCTCTTCCAACCTGGTCTATTCTATTCTATTCTATTCTATTCTATTCTATTCTATTCTAGTCTATTCTATTCTATTCTAGTCTATTCTATTCTATTCCTTTGCCTCTCTCTTCTTGGCATTACCTTAGCCTGGGGTCCTTCAGAGGGCTGAAAAAGAGCTGGGCAGGAGCTGCTGCTTTCCCCTTTGATTGATTTATTTGTGTTTATTTTCTTCTGATTTGTATTCATTTAATGTCTTCATTTGATTCCTTTTATCTTATTTCATTTGGTTTGGTTATTAATTATTTATTTGATCAATTTAATTAATTTACTTGATTCATTTGAGCTTGCTTGATTTGTTTGGGTGATGTTATAGTGTTTTTTATTTATCTAATCAATCAAATTTATTTGTTGGCTTCATTTTAGCTTGATTGATTGATCGATTGATTGATCGATTGATTTCGGTTATGTTAAGGTATTTTTTTATCTATCTAATTGATTGAAATGATTTATTTGATTGATTTTATTTGTTAATGTGTTATTTTATATGATTCATTATTAGGTTTTGTGTATTTGATTTGATTTATTTGTGTCATTGATTTTATTTCATTGATTTTATTAATGTCATTGATTTCAATTGATTTGGTTTATGTCATTGATTTTATTTATTTGATTGTATTCATGTCATCGATTTTAATTGATTTGATTGATTCATGCCATTGATTTTATTTCATTGATTTTATTAATGTCATTGATTTCAATTGATTTTATGTCATTGATTTACAGGGCAGGAAAGCTGGGGAGGGGTCTGGAGCACAGCCCTGGGAGGAGAGGCTGAGGGAGCTGGGGTTGCTTAGCCTGGAGAAGAGGAGGCTCAGGGGAGACCTCCTTGCTCTCTCCAACTCCCTGAAGGGAGGTTGTAGCCAGCTGGGGGTTGGTCTCTTCTCCCAGGCAGCCAGCACCAGAACAAGAGGACACAGTCTCAAGCTGTGCCAGGGGAGGTTTAGGCTGGAAGTGAGGAGAAAGTTCTTCACTGA
The DNA here is from genome assembly GCA_011125475.1 of Melanerpes aurifrons. Lineage (NCBI taxonomy): Eukaryota > Metazoa > Chordata > Aves > Piciformes > Picidae > Melanerpes > Melanerpes aurifrons. Next base: position 1,082,384 of record WWNC01000060.1, read on the forward strand.
GAGAGTTGTTAGCCCTTGGGATGTGCTGCCCAGGGAGGTGCTGGAGTCCCCATCCCTGGAGGTGTTTAGGAAGAGCCTGGATGAGGCACTTGGTGCCATGGTTGAGTTGATTGGATGGTGTTGGGTGATAGGTTGGACTGGATGATCTCAAAGCTTTCTTCCAACCTGGTTAATTCTATTCTAATTCTATGGTTCTATGAGTCTATGATTCTATGGTTCTATGAGTCTATGATTCTATGGTTCTATGAGTCTATGATTCTATGACTCCATTTATTAAGCTGTGTTGGAATGTGAGATGCAATTGCTAGGTTAGTTCCTTGGATCAGTGTTTCTCTCCTGCTTGAGTCTTCCAGAGAGAGAGAGGTGCATGCCATCAGCAAGGCTTTGCTGGTCTCCCCCTTCCCCTCTCCTGATTCCCCTCCACAGTGTCTTCCTGCTGCCAGAGGCTTCTTTCTCCACTGCAGTCACCTTCAGCTGGGGGCTGCACCCTGGAGTATCTTCCAGTTAAAGCACAGATTCAGACTGGATCCAGGGAAGAAGCTCTTCAATGAGAGGGTGGTTGGACTCTGGCACAGGCTGCCCAGGGAGGTTGTGGCTGCCTCCTCCCTGGGGTGTGTTCAAAGGCAGGGTGGATGAGAGGCATCCCTTGCCCATGGCCAGGCTGGAGTAGATGATCTCTAAGGTCCCTTCCAACCTGTATGATTCTGTGCTGTGTTTTCCTCCTGTATGAAGAATGCCTTTGTCCTTCCCCAGAATACTGGCTCTGAAGAGCACTCCTGTGCCTCCCTCCCCAGCCCTGCTGCCTATTCAGTCTTGTCAGGTGTACACTCATTACCCATTTCCCATTAGTATTCTCCAGTGGCTGTGCAGGGCCCCTGTAAGAGACTAAATCTTTTCTCTCTGGGTGTGAACCAACAAAGACCAAATCACCTTTGCTCCCTGCCCACACAACAGCTGCCAAGGAGGGGATGGTGAGCAGAGCCTGGACTGTCACATCCCAAGTTCACTGCTGGGTTGGTTTTCCTTCTTATTTTGTGGCTGGATGCCTAAAAAAGATGTTCTCAATCTCTGCAAGCTTGCCCCAACTCTCATTGCTGTCTGTGTGTGGTGATGCAAGAAGAGCAGAGCAGAGCAGAGCAGAGCAGAGGGAATTTCCAGCTTCTCTCTGGTCCCTCATTCTCTCACCTAGGAAGAATTAACTGATTGATCATGCCTCTTAAGGCTGCTTTATAATTTGAGCATCTTCCCTGGACAATCTGATCAAGAGAGGGAAAAGAAATGACCTCTGGGGATTACCTGTGGGAGTACTGCACACACAGAGCGAGGCAGCACAGCCATTGTGCCACAGGACTTAAAACACATCACACTCAGTGTTGGGGGAGAACAGGGGAGGAAGGCTTGGAGGAACCTGCTCCAGCTTCTCAGATTCACAGCAGCAGCCAGGCTGGGAGAGAGCCTGAGGGTCCCCAAGGCCAACCATCAGCCCTGCTCTGCAAGGCTCAGCCCTAAACCACAGCCCCAAGCCCCACAGCCAAACCACCTTCAAACACAGCCAGCCCTGGGCACTCCACCACCTCCCTGCCCAGCACATCCCAAGCCCTCAGCACTCTTGTGCCTAAGCTCCACTCTCAACCTCCCCAGGGGCAGCTTGAGGCTCTGCCCTCTTCTTCTCTCACTAATGCCCTGGCAGCAGAGAGCAGCAGCAGCCTCTGCACAACCTCCTTGCAGGGAGCTGCAGGCAGCCAGGAGCTCTCCCCTCAGCCTCCTCTCTTGCCCACTAACCAGCCCCAGCTCCTTCAGCCTCTCTCCAGCACATTGCTTCTCCAGGCCCTTCCCAGCTTCCTTGCCCTCCTCTGCCCTGGCTCCAGCACCTCCACAGCTCTCTGCCACTCAGCTGCCCAGAGCTGGACACAAGGCTCCAGGTGTGGGCTGCCCAGAGCTGAGTGCCAAGGGACAATCCCCTCCCTGCTGCTGCTGGACACAGCATTGCTGAGCCCAGCCAGGAGGCCTTTGGCTCTCTTGGCCCCTGGGCACACTGCTGCCTCCTCTTCAGCTGCTTGCCCAGCAGCAGCTCCACATCTCTCTTGTGTTGAGGTGTCCCAAATTGGACACAACACTTGAGGTACAAAAAGAACTCTTTGACTTGCCTGGGGAGTGGATAGAACACTAGCAAGGGAAGGCTAAGGACAGAGGGACAGTTGTTAACACACTCCTGTTTGCTGGCAGCAGGAGTGTGGGGGCTGGAGGCAGGGTGGAGGCAGTGCCATTCCACTCTGTGTTCAGGGAAAGAACACCAAAAAAATCTGCTGATTGTTTTTGTCTTGTGCAGCTGGCAGCACACAGCCTCAGAGCTCCTGAGCTCTGCAGAGCCAGACATGCTTCTCAGCTCCAGCATATTAAAGCAAGACAGCTTGAACTCTGCTTTAGGCCCAGGGGTGTGAATCTGGAAGCAGTTCCCTGGGTTTGAGGAGGATGCTTTGGATTTACACCCGTGGCTGAGAATAGAACTTGGCTCTGGGCCTTGTTCTTCTGGAGGTAGTGAAAAAATGCAATCCTGATGCAGATGTGCAAGGGATCACAGGAGGAGGCTCAGGCTGGTGCAGAAGCCTCATGGTGGTTCTGCACTTCACCTTTAGAGGCAGGGTTTGAGACTGTAGAACAACACAGAACTGATATGAAAGTGTCTTTGAGCAACCTGGTAAAGAGGATCTTCCAGAGGAGAAACCACCTCACAACTGCAAGGCTCAGCTCTCCTATCTGGACCTCTATTGCCTCAGAGGAGCCTTGGACAGGCTGAGAACTGGGCAGAGAGGAACCTAAAGAGGCTCAACCAGGCTGAGAGCATAGTCCTGCAGCTGGGCAGGAAGAACAAACTGCAGCAGCACAGCTGGGAGGTGACCTGCTGGAGAGCAGCCCCAAGGAGAAGGAGCTGGGAGTGCTGGGGGGCAGCAAGGTCTGCATGGGACAGCAATGTGCCCTGGGGGCCAAGAAAGCCAAGGGGAGCCTGGGCTGCATTCAGAGGAGTGTGGCCAGCAGAGCCAGGGAGGTTCTGCTCCCCCTCTGCTCTGCCCTGCTCAGACCTCACCTGGAATATTGCAGCCAGCTCTGGGCTCCCAGCTCAGGAGGGACAGGGATCTGCTGGAGAGAGTCCAAGGGAGGCTCCAAGGCTGCTGAAGGGACTGCAGCACTGCCTGGGGGGAGAGGCTGAGAGCCCTGGGGCTGTGCAGTCTGCAGAGGAGAAGGCTGAGAGGGATCTGATCAATGGCTATCAAGAGCTGAGGGCTGGGGGGCAGGAGGCAGGGGACAGGCTCTGCTCAGCTGCACCCTGGGACAGGACAAGGAGCAGTGGATGGAAACTGCAGCCCAGGAGGTTGCAGCTCAGCAGGAGGAGGAACTTCTGCCCTGGGAGGCTGCCAGAGCCCTGGAGCAGGCTGCCCAGAGAGGTTGTGGAGTCTCCTGCTCTGGAGCCTTCCCAGCCCTGTCTGGATGTGTTCTGTGTGCCCTGTGCTGGGTTCTCTGCTCCTGCTATGGCAGGGGGATGGACTGGCAGCTCTCCAGGGATCCCTTCCAGCTCCTGACATCCCGTGATGCTGCCAACATCGTACAAACGTGAAGCTAGGATCAGTCCAAGCCTGAAAGCCTAATTAAATAATGAAACACTTGAGTTTTCAGCTCACGCTCCATCTCCTTTCCAGCTGTTTACTTGCCGTCGTGCAGTGACTTTCTGAGCCTCTCTTCTCGGCATGATAAATGCCCAGATACTGTGCTCTGAAATGATCCCCAGCTGGGAAGGCTTCTAGCAGCCACCAAAGCCATTAGCTCCGTGTTGCTTTGCCTATTGTTTGGCAATCACCCAGAGGGAGTGGCTCGCCCTCTGAGCAGGCTGAGGGAAATGAGAGGCACGGAGGATCGAAAACAAATGAGAGGATGGAAAAGAAAGTGGTGGCAGGAATGGCAAAGGAGTTTTCATTCGCTGTTGCCTGAGTGCCTAAGTAATTAATAGAGTAGAGTAGAGTAGAGTAGAGTAGAGTAGAGTAGAGTAGAGTAGAGTAGAGTAGAATAGAATAGAATAGAATAGAATAGAATAGAATAGAATAGGACCAGACCAGATCAGGTTGGAAGAGACCTTCAAGATCATCATGTCCAACCTATCATCCAACACCACCTAACCAACTAACCCATGGCACCAAGCACCCCAGCAAGTCTCCTCCTGAACACCTCCAGGGATGGTGACTCCACCACCTCCCCAGGCAGCCCATTCCAATGGGCAATCACTCTCTCTGTGTAGAACTTCTTCCTAACCTCCAGCCTGAACCTCCCCTGGCACAGCTTGAGACTGTGTCCTCTTGTTCTGGTGCTGGCTGCCTGGGAGAAGAGACCAACCTCTGCCTGCCTACAACCTCCCTTCAGGGAGTTGCAGAGAGCAATGAGGTCTCCCCTGAGCCTCCTCCTCTCCAGGCTAAGCAACCCCAGCTCCCTCAGCCTCTCCTCCCAGGGCTGTGCTCCAGACCCCTCCCCAGCTTTCCTGCCCTTCTCTGGACACCTTCCAGCAAGTCAACCTCTTTCCTAACCTGAGGAGCCCAGAACTGGACACAGGACTCCAGGTGTGGCCTGAGCAGTGCTGAGCACAGGGCAGGATGAGCTCCCTGCTCCTGCTGGCCACACTGTTCCTGATGCAGGCCAGGATGCCATTGGCCTCCTGGCTGCCTGGGCACACTGCAGGCTCATGTTCAGCCTACCATCAACCAGCACCCCCAGGGCCCTCTCTGCCTGGCTGCTCTCAGCCACTCTGACCCCAGCCTGTAGCACTGCCTGGGGTTGTTGTGGCCAATGTGCAGAACCTGGCACTTGGATGTGTTCAATCTCCTGCCCTTGGCCTCTGCCCATCTGCCCATCTGTCCAGGTCCCTCTGCAGAGCCTCTCTACCCTCCAGCAGATCAACTCCTGCCCCCAGCTTGCTGTCAGGTGCAAATTCACTGCTGATGGACTCAATGCTCTCCTCCAGATCATCAATGAAGATGTTAAAGAGCATGGAGAGGAGAAGGCTCTGGGGAGACCTAATTGTGACCTTCCAGGATCTGAAGTGGGCTCCAAGAAAGCTGGAGAGGGACTTTTGAGGGCATCAGGGAGGGATAGGACTGGGGGGGATGAAGCAAAACTAGAAGTGGGGAGATTGAGATTGGCTGTGAGGAAGAAGTTGTTCCCCATGAGGGTGGTGAGAGCCTGGCCCAGGCTGCCCAGGGAGGTGGTGGAAGCCAAACCCAAGCTGCCTCGCTGCACAGCCCAGGTTACAGCAGTGCTGTTTCATTTCCTATCCAGCACTTAGCTCCCCATACTTTCCTCATGGATTACTCCAAGCTGCCAGCCCAGCCATGTGATTCAAGGTGCAGCCAGCTGGCTGCAGTACAGTCAGAACCTGGTCAGTCTTTGGAAGAGAAGTTCATCTGCTGCCTGCTTTCAGCTGGAATCATGGAATATCCATAGAGACAACGCAGCTTTGGAAGAGGCTGAGCAGCAAGGCAGTTGGCCAGACTGGTGAAAAATGGCCTGAGTCCATCCATCAAACAAATTGAAGTGATCCTAGGGAAGCAAAGCAGAGTGCAGGGTGGTGCCAAACTGTCTCAGGCACCTTGCTGATGGTCCAAAGCCTGAGCTTCACAGCTCCATTTCTGAAGTGGAACAGCAAAGACTGGGGACAAAGAGCATAGAATCATAGAATGGTCCAGGCCAGAAGGGAGCTGCAGAGCTCAGCCAGCCCAAGGCCTCTGCACTCAGCAGGACAGCCCCAACTCCAGCAGCTTGCCCACAGCCCTCTCCAGCCTCCCCTTCAACAGCTCCAGGCAGGGAGCCTCAACCACCTCCCTGGGCAACCTGGGCCAGGCTTCCACCACCCTCCTGCTGCACAACTTCTTCCTCACCTCCAAGCTCAAGCTGCTCTGCTCTGCTTTGCAGCCCTTGGCCCTGCTGCTGGCCCTGCAGGCCTTTGCCAACAGTCTCTCTGCAGCCTTCTTGCAGCCCCTTCAGCTCCTGGCAGGCTGCTCTGAGCTCTGCCTGCAGCCTTCTCTTCTCCAGGCTGCACACCCCCAGCTCCCTCAGCCTGGCCTGGCAGCAGAGCTGCTCCAAGCCCCTCAGCATTCTCCTGGCCTCCTCTGCAGCCTCTCCCTCAGCTCCAGGTCCTTGCTGTGCTGAGGGCTCCAAATGAATGTGTGGTGGTTAATTTTCTCCAGAGGTGTCTCTCCATCTATTTGGTGAGGCTTGGGTTTCTCTCTGTGTTTCTCTCTGCTCTTTGGCATCACAGTGACTTGGACAGTTTGGGCCACAGCAGCTCTGTGCTAGAAGGAAAAGCAGAAGGAGGAGAAAACTCCAAGGGGGAAGGATCAGTCACTGACTGCTGCTGCCTGATTCCCTCTCTGCTGCTTTAGGAATCTCCAGAAGTGCTCTTTCATTGCTGATCTGCTTAGGAGCTCCAGTTTGGTTCCTTTGCTCTGCAGAAGAGCTGATCATCGTTTTTTCACTTAGCAGAAGTGAGAGTTGGGAGGTGAGAAGCTTCCAGCATTTGTTTTCCATTCAGTCACACAGGAGGTTATCCAGGAAGCTGCAACCAAGAGAGGTGACAGCATGAAAATGTGGCAGAGTAGTGATGAACTCAATGATGGTGAAACAGCATCTGTGTTAGAAAGAGGGCAGGCAGCAGGGACTGGGGGTGAGCATCCCCCTCTGCTCTGCTCTGCCCTGCTGAGAGCACAGCTGCAAGCCTGGGTCCAGTTTGGGGCTCCCCAGCTGAAGAGAGACAGAGAGCTGCTGGGGAGAGCCCAAGGCAGAGGCAGGAGGATGCTTAGGGGACTTGAGCATCTCCCCTGGGAGAGAGACTGAGAGCCCTGGGGCTGTTGAGCCTGGAGAGGAGAAGGCTGAGAGGGATCTGCTCAATGTCTCTGCAGAGCTGAGGGCTGGGGGCAAGGGGAGGGGGCCAAGCTCTTGTGGGTGCTGCACAGCAAGAAGCCAAGGAGCACTGGAGCCAAACTTGAGCAGAGAAGGTTTCAGCTGCCCAGGAGGAGAAAGTTCTTTGTTGTGAGGGTGAGGGAGGCCTGGAGCAGGCTGCCCAGAAAGGTTGTGGAGTCTCCTGCTCTGGAGCCTTTCCAACCCCCCCTGGCTGCATTGCTGTGTGGCCTGCCCTGGGTGCTGCTGCTCTGGCAGGGGCTGCACTGGATGCTCTCTGCAGCTCCCTCCCAGCCTCTCTGATTGTGTATTCTGTGGTTCTGTGGCACTGCACTGAGCAGAGGTTGGATTAGATGAGCTTCAGAGGTCTGCTCCAAATGCAACACTTCTCTGGTCCTGTGATTCCATTAGTGATAAACTATGCTGACTGATTGCTCTCTGGGGTCTGCATGTGTGCAGCTCCAGGCTTGCTGAGCATGGAGCCCTGGCAAGCTTCCAGCCCCCCTCATCTCCATGCCAGTGGTGTCTCTGGAAATGCAAACAAGCCTCTTGCCATGGAGGGCTGGGGTCCCAGCAGTGCTCATGGGACTGGGGAGACAGACTTGGAAGCTGGAACTTCCAAGCTATGGGAACCTGTGCTTGCTGGCCTTGGGGGAGGAACCTTCCCCTGCAGCTGGCATGCAGAAGGACACTGAGTGCCTTGCTGGTGAGGCAGCCTCCCCTGTGTGAGTGGGGGACTGCTTTTCCCCACCCCCACTGGCTGTGATTCCCTCCTTCCTCCTCAATATGTGATGGTGATGGAAACAGTGACACAGGACCAGACTGAGCTTGGATGTGAGGAACAAGTTCTGTGGCAGGAGGGTGGTGGAAGCCTGGCACAGGTTGCCCAGGGAGGTGGTTGAGGCTCCATCCTTGTGAAAATTCTCCTTTTATAGACTCACAGAGCTGTCAGGGCTGGAAGGAAGCTCAAGGCTCAGCCAGCCCCAACCCCCTGCCATGGGCAGGGACACCTCACACCACAGCAGGTTGCTCACAGCCACCTCCAGCCTGGCTGCAAACACCTCCAGGCAGGAGGCTTCCACCACCTCCCTGGGCAGCCTGGGCCAGGCTCTCACCACCCTCCTGGCCAACAACTTCTTCCTCACAGCCAATCTCCATCTCCCCACTTCTAGTTCTGCTCCATCCCCCCCAGTCCTGTCCCTCCCTGACACCCTCACAAGTCCCTCCCCAGCTTTCTTGTAGCCCCCTGCAGATCCTGGAAGGCCACAATAGATGCTGAAGGTGGGGCTGGAGAGGGCTGTGGGCAAGCTGCTGGAGTTGGGGCTGTCCCTGCTGAGTGCAGAGGGCTTGGGCTGCCTGAGCTCTGGAGGCCCCTTCCAGCCCAGCCCATGCTGTGATTCTATGATAAATGCCAGAAGAATTTATTTATCCCCATCCATATACAAATTAATTTGATCTAAGTGCTGCCCTGCTGTCTCTCATTAAAAGCAAAGCTGTGCTGAAGCTTCAGAAATGTTTACCAATGTCCAAATTTAATTACAGTGGAGTTGGGAAAGACAAATCTGTACCTAAATTGCACAACGTTCAGGGCAGGTCAGGCTGTGGATGTGGTGTGCTAACAGAGCCTGGGTGATCTGGGTGATGGAGACAGGCTGAGGGAGTTGGGGTTGTGCAGGCTGCAGAGGAGAAGGCTCCCAGGAGACCTCCTTGTGGCCTTCCAGGATCTGCAGGGGGCTCCAGGAAAGCTGGGGAAGGACTTGTGAGGGTGTCAGGGAGGGATAGGACTGGGAGGGAGGGAGCAAAATTAGAAGTGAGGAGATTCAGGTTGGCTGTGAGGAAGAAGTTGTTGGCCAGGAGGGTGGTGGGAGCCTGGCCCAGGCTGCCCAGGGAGGTGGTGGAAGCCTCCTGCCTGGAGGTGTTTGCAGCCAGGCTGGAGGTGGCTGTGAGCAACCTGCTGTGGTGTGAGGTGTCCCTGCCCAGGGCAGGGGGTTGGGGCTGGCTGAGCCTTGAGCTCCCTTCCAGCCTGGACAATTCTATGATTCAATCTTTGGCATGCACTGTGGGAGGAGAAATCCATTAGAGAATGGAAAGCAAGGCTGAGTGAAGCCTGTGCAAAGAGAGAGCACTAAGCAGACAGAGGGACCAGCAGAGATCATTGCACTGAGCTCATCTCTCTGGCCAGAAGGGTGAATGTTCTCCAAAACACTGCAATGGCTGCAAGAGCCCTGAGGCCTCAGCATCCCACTGGTGTTCAGTAAATCACTGTGGAGTGTGTTGCATAAAGTGCCCTCCAGCCTCTGCTGCTGCTCTCTCCTCACAGGCAATCACTGCCTGCTCCTTCCAGCTGCCTTCAGGTAGTAGCTGCAACCTGAAACACAGGAAATGTCCAACATCAGCCCTTGGGCAAACCAGCCAACTACTCACAGTGATACATAACCCCCTGGATGAGGGCACAGAGAGCACTGGCAGCAAGGCTGCTGGTGGCAGCAAGGCTGCTGGTGGCAGCAAGCTGGGAGCAGTGCTGACACAGGAGGCTGTGCTGCCATGCAGCCAGAGCTGGGCAGGCTGAGAGCTGGGCAGGGAGGAAGGGAAGGGAATCCAACCAGGGCAAGGGGAGAGGCTGGCAGCTGGGAAAGAACAACTCCAGGAAGCAGCAGAGGTTGGGGACTGAGCTGCTGGGGAGCAGGGAAGGGGAAAAGGACCTGGGGGTGCTGGGGGGTGGGAGGTTGACCAGGAGCCAGCAATGAGCTCTGGGGGCCAAGAAGGCCAATGGCAGCCTGGGGGGGATCAGCAGGGCTGTGGTCAGGAGGTACAGAGAGCTTCTCCTGCCTCTGTACTCTGCCCTGCTGAGGCCACAGCTGGCTGCTCTGCCTTGGAAGTGAATGAATGGATGCAGGATTCCTGGGTGTTTCCAGCATGGAGCTGACATGGCTTGGCTGACTTGGGGTTTGTCTGTTAAAAATAGCTCTGCAGGGCTCAGGCTTCAAACCCAACTGGAAAGCTGTGGATAGGAACCACAGAATATATTCTTAGGCCATGAGAAATCCTTTGCTAATACCTAGCTGCAGACAGAGAGGTTGTAATTGATGAGTGTGTTTATTTTGGGGCTGCAAAACACACACTTGATTGGCCTCAAGTTCCCTGAACCTGCTTTCCTGGAATCCTCAGTAACACAAACACTGTTTGTCCTCCTTTGCCTCAAAAATGGGCTCTGCAGAGTGCTCCTCTGCATGTTCTGAGCTCCCCCAGCTAAAAATGGCTCGAAAGCAAACACAAAGCTCTTGCAGGGGCTCTGGAGTGACAAGAAAGCAGCTAATTAGGCCTTGATCCACCCTATCCTCACAGTCACGCAGCAGTCCCTTGGGCCACTGAACTCTGCACTGCCCCTGGGTCTATGGCCAGGCACAAAGGGAAGCAAATCTTCACCTCCCAGCAGGGTTTCATTTAGTGCCTCCCCCCAGACCCCCACCCCCAGCTTCTTAACATTGAAAATGTGTTCAGTGCTTTGCTGAATCTCAGTCCAGAAGTCTTCTGTCTCCAGAACTGGAGGTTTGGTGGCACTTGGAGATGCCACAATGTCTTCTGGCAGGGAAGAAATCATTAATGGGTGGATAATGGTGAAGCACTGGGGAGGGAAGCCAGAGAAGGGCAACAAAGCTGGGGAGGGGTCTGGAGCACAGCCCTGGGAGGAGAGGCTGAGGGAGCTGGGGTTGCTTAGCCTGGAGAAGAGGAGGCTCAGGGGAGACCTCATTGCTCTCTACAACTACCTGAAGGGAGGTTGTAGACAGGCAGAGGTTGGTCTCTTCTCCCAGGCAGCCAGCACCAGAACAAGAGGACACAGTCTCAAGCTGTGCCAGGGGAGGTTCAGGCTGGAGGTGAGGAGAAAGTTCTCCCCTGAGAGAGTCATTTGCCATTGGGATGTGCTGCCCAGGGAGGTGGAGTCCCCATCCCTGGATGGGTTCCAGAGGAGATTGGATGTGGCACTTGCAGCCATGGTTTAGTAGTCAGGAGGTGTTAGGTGACAGGTTGGACTTGATGATCTCTGAGGTCTTTTCCAGCCCTGTTGATTCTATGGCAGCACAGCCTCCTGTGTCAGCACTGCTCCCAGCTTGGTGCCACCAGCAGCCTTGCTGCCAGTGCTCTCTGTGCCCTCATCCAGGCCCTTGATCAATCTATTGAGCAGCTCTGGTCCCAGCCCTGACCCCTGAGGGACTCCACTAGACTCAGGCCTCCAACTGGACTCCATCTCATTGACCACAGCTCTCTGACTCCTTTCCTTCAACCAGTTTTGACCTCTCTAAGCACAAGTCTTGATCCTGCAAGCCCTCTAGAATCACAGAATGATAGAAGTGTTGGGGTTGGAAGAGACCTTAGAGATCATTGAGTCCAACCACTCACCTAGAGGTTGCCAGCCCAGCAGTGCTGCTAGTTACATGCAGCAAGGGAAGCAGAGTTGAGTTCTGCAGGCTCTGCTCTGCTGCAAACTCAACCAGTTCCCATCCACCTGACTCCCTGATCATCCCACTGACCACAGCTCTCTGACTCCTTCCTTCAGCCAGTTCCCATCCACCCCACTCCCTGATCATCCTATTGACCACAGCTCTCTGACTCCTTCCCTTCAGCCAGTTCCCATCCACCTGATCTCCCTGACCATCCTGACTCCTTTGACCATCCCAGCTCTCTGACTCCTTCCCTGACCATCCTATTGACCACAGCTCTCTGACTCCTTCCCTCAACCAGTTCCCATCCACCTGACTCCCTGATCATCCCACTGACCACAGCTCTCTGACTCCTTCCCTCAACCAGTTCCCATGCACCCCACTCCCTGATCATCCCACTGACCACAGCTCTCTGACTTCTTCCTTCAGCCAGTTCCCATCCACCCCACTCCCTGATCATCCCACTGACCACAGCTCTCTGACTCCTTCCCTTCAACCAGTTCCCATCCACCCCACTCCCTGACCATCCTATTGACCACAGCTCTCTGACTCCTTCCCTCAACCAGTTCCCATCCACCTGACTCCCTGACCATCCTATTGACCACAGCTCTCTGACTCCTTCCCTTCAACCAGTTCCCATCCACCTGACTCCCTGACCATCCTATTGACCACAGCTCTCTGACTCCTTCCCTCAACCAGTTCCCATCCACCCCACTCCCTGACCATCCTACTGACCACAGCTCTCTGACTCCCTTCAACCAGTTCCCATCCACCCCACTCCCTGACCCCCCAGAGCACACTGCCTCAGCTTAGCTGGGAGGATGCTGTGGCAGGCAGTGTCAAATGCTTACTGCCAGCCAGACAATCACAGCACAAAGGCCATTTCCAAAGCAAGGTCAACAAAGCAGCACTTCAGGAATCCTCTCTCAGTCACAGCAGTGCCAGCAAATCAAAGCCAGAGGGCAGCCACGGCTTAGGGAGTGTGAGTCAGTGACTCCTCAGTGAACAACAGACAAACAAAGACAAGGACTAGGGAAACCAGATGGGAAGTTTTGCTTTCCATATTAGGAAAGTTCTGCAGCTTTGCAGTGCCTACAGAGATGCTCAAATGCTAATAAGCACACAGCTGAGAAGCCAAACACTGAGAAGTGGAAGTTTTGGTGGTACCTTATGGGAGAGCTTCACTCCTGCTACCCTAACCAATGGGATGGATTTCCTTCTGGGGTTCCTTTGCTGGGGTTGCTCTGCCTGGAGAAGAGGAGGCTCAGGGGAGACCTTCTTGCTCTCTATAACTCCCTGAAGGGAGGTTGTAGCCAGGTGGGGATTGGTCTCTTCTCCCAGGCACCCAGCACCAGAACAAGAGGACACAGTCTCAAGCTGTGCCAGGGGAGGTTTAACTGGATGTTAGGAAGAAGTTCTTCCCAGCAAGAGAGCTTGGCCATTGGGATGTGCTGCCCAGGGAGGTGATGGAGTCCCCATCACTGGAGGTGTTTAAGAGGAGACTGGATGAGGCCCTTGGTGCCATGGTTGAGTTGATGAGATGGTGTTGGGTGATAGAATAGAATAGAATAGAATAGGTTGGAAGAGACCTTCAAGATCATCACGTCCAACCTATCACCCAACACCACCTAATCAACTAACCCATGGCACCAAGCACCCTGTCAAGTCTCCTCCTGAACACCTCCAGTGACGGCGACTCCACCACCTCCCCGGGCAGCCCATTCCAATGGGCAATCACTCTCTCTGTGTAAAACTTCATCCTGACCTCCAGCCTGAACTTCCCCTGGTGCAGCCTGAGACTGTGTCCTCTTGTTCTGGTGCTGGCTGCCTGGGAGAAGAGACCAACCTCTGCCTGTTTACAACCCCGCTTCAGGTAGTTGTGGAGAGTAATGAGGTCACCCCTAAGTCTCCTCCTCTCCAGGCTAAGCAGCCCCAGCTCCCTCAGCCTCTCCTCACAGGGCTGTGTTCCAAGCCCCTCACTAACTTCGTTGCCCTTCTCTGGACTCGTTCCAGCAAGTCAACATCCTTCCTATGCAATTGCAGAAGGTTGGACATAGGTTGGACTGGATGATCTCAAAGGGCTTTTCCAACCTGGTTAATTCTATCCTATCCTATCCTATCCTATCCTATCCTATCCTATCCTATCCTATCCTATCCTATCCTATCCTATCCTATCCTATCCCATCCCATCCCATCCCATCCCATCCCATCCCATCCTATCCTATCCTATCCTATCCTATCCTATCCTATCCTATCCTATCCTATCCTATCCCATCCCATCCTATCCCATCCCATCCCATCCTATCCTCTTCTGTTCTTCTGGCCTGTGGAACCTTCACCTCCAGGCTACCTTTGACTTTCCTTTGCTAAACAAAGCCCAAATTATGGAAGAAGGAAATTTAAACCCAGAGGAGCTGCAGCATAGAGGACAGCAAGTGAGAGGCAGCTGGGATTTGTTCTCTGATGTGCTGCTGGTTTTGTATCATAGAATCCCAGAGCTGCCAGGGCTGGAAGGGACCTCAAGGCTCAGCCAGTCCCAACCCCCTGCCATGGGCAGGGACACCTCACACCACAGCAGGTTGCTCACAGCCACCTCCAGCCTGGCTGCAAACACCTCCAGGCAGGAGGCTTCCACCACCTCCCTGGGCAGCCTGGGCCAGGCTCTCACCACCCTCCTGGCCAACAACTTCTTCCTTACAACCAACCTCAATCTCCCCATTTCTATGTCTTTTTCCCATGCCTGGGGGTCTGGCTGTGGGGCTTGGGGCTGTGGGGCTTGGGGCTGTGGTTTAGGGCTGAGCCTTGCAGAGCAGGGCTCACGGTTGGGCTTGGTGACCCTGGGGGTCTCTTCCAGCCTGAATGTTGCTGTGTGATTCTGTGTGTCCTGAGCTGGGGGCAGGGTTTTGCTTCAGCCTGTGGGAGATGATCAGGAGGAAACACTTCCCTGGTGGTGTGTGGGGGGTGGGGGTTTGCTTAAGAATGATATGGAGCACTAAAATCTCTTGGAAAGAAAAGTAGCTACACAGCTCCTGAATCCACTCTGTTGCAGGGAAGTATTTGGGTTTCCACAAGATTTCACAGAACCAAAGCACCTTAGGAGGGGCTGGAAGGGACCTCCAGAGATCCCTGAGTCCAACCCCCTGCCAGAGCAGGAATAAGCCTGAGGGAATTAGGTCAAATGAGGTGATACATCATCTTTTGCTTTGTTGTTTGTTTTGACCCTAGCTCAAGTCCTGCACAAAGTCCTGACCCATCTGCAGGGCAGCAACTTGCAAGTAGGGAACTCTTTCACCTGAGTGGGCAGAAGGATGTTTTGGGAGCTCTCATAGCCTTACAAGCAAAGAGAATGTTCTTTGGAAGAGTGGAAAGCCCAACAGTGCTGATTGAAGCAGTCCTGGCTCCATCATAAAATAAGAACCAAAGTCCTCACTTGCAGGAAAGCAAATCCATAGGAGAATGACAGAGAGAATCCCAGCTGTGCAGAGTGACATCTGCTCTTGTTTCCAAGGGAAACAGAAGAGTGCTGGGAGATGGATCCAGCCTAGCACAGCTCATCTAATTGACTGCTGTGAGGTAAGGGAAATTCCCCTTTCCCATAGGAAACAATGAGAAGAGGAAGTGTTTAGTTGTAAGCATTAAAAAAGAAGATCACATTGCCTGATTTTTCATGTTGTTGTCTTTTTTCCCTACAGCAAAGTGGTTTTGAGTAGCTCTTTTGCTGGAGCTCTTCCAAGGCCAGCTGGATGTGAGCTGCCCTAGGTGCTGCTGCTCTGGCAGGGGCTTGGACTGGATGAGCTCTGGAGGTCCCTTCCAGCCCCTGGCACTCTGGGATGCTCTGATCAAAAGAGAATACTGTCCAGACAGTGAGAGGAAGAGGCAGGGTCAGCCACCTTCAGCTGGATTTATGGGGACTTGTTCCAATTCCCTTTTAGTTGCTTAGGGGGCTTGAGCATCTCCCCTGGGAAGAGAGCCTGAGAGCCCTGGGGCTGTTGAGCCTGGAGAGGAGAAGGCTGAGAGGGATCTGCTCAATGTCTCTGCAGAGCTGAGGGCTGGGGGTCAAGGGGAGGGGGCCAAGCTCTTGTGGGTGCTGCACAGCAAGAAGCCAAGGAGCACTGGAGACAAACTTGAGCAGAGAAGGTTTCAGCTGCCCAGGAGGAGAAAGTTCTTTGTTGTGAGGGTGAGGGAGGCCTGGAGCAGGCTGCCCAGAGAGGTTGTGGAGTCTCCTGCTCTGGAGCCTTTCCAACCCCCCCTGGCTGCATTGCTGTGTGGCCTGCCCTGGGTGCTGCTGCTCTGGCAGGGGGCTCTCCTCCCAAGGAAGAGCTTCCACTGCCTGCAGCATCTTTGTGCCTCTGGGATGGACTCTCTCCAGCAGTTTCCCGAGGTCCTTCCTGACCTGAGGGGCCCAAAACTGGACACAATCTTCCAGATGTGACCTCAGCAGGGCAGAGTAAGGGGGGAGGAGAACCTCTCTGGACTTGCTAACCACAACCCTTCTAATCCCCCCCCTCACCTGAATATGACCAGGTAATCATGGAGAGCAATGCAGTGTCTTTTCCCATAGCTCTGTGCACACACACACAGCTCCTGCAGATAGGAGCCACTTTATTTCTGAGGATGGCATCCTGGGTTGTATTAGAAGGTGAGCTCCTGGCTGGGGCTAAAGCTGTGCAGGGGCAGTGGCCAGAGGCTGGAGCCAGGCTCTGCTGGGGGCTGCCCAATGCCAGCAGAAGGGGCAGGGGTGGAAGCTGAGGCAGAGGAAGTGCCATGGGAAGAGGAGGAAGAATTTGTTGGCTGTGAGGGTGAGAGAAGCCTGGCAGAGGCTGCCCAGGGGGGCTGTGGAGTCTCCCTGTGTGGAGCTCTTGCAAGGCCAGCTGGCTGTGTTGCTGTGTGAGCTGCTGTGGGTGACCCTGCTGGGGCAGGGGGCTTGGGCTGGCTGAGCTCTGCAGCTCCCTGCCAGCCCCTGGCACTCTGGGACTCTGTGGCAGTGAACAAATTCCATTTGGGTTTTGTTTCTTTTTCCCCTGCTGATGGCTCCAGTTGTTTTAATTCCATATGAAATGATGAAGGTTGGGATTCTTGTCCTTGAATTAAAGGCTAACTAACCAATTCCTTGAGCTAACATCAGTTATACTTCCCTCAGGCACAGGACTCAGCTGCAGGAAAGCTGAACTGAGCTGAACTCTCGCTGAGGTTGCTATTGAAAGGGGAAGATTCCTCTTCCTCCTTAGGATTCATTATTTATGTGAGAGGATTTTTAAGTAGCTCAAAATAGAACAGAAAGTCTTACTGTGGAGTCCTGTACCCCCACCTCCCCTCTCAGCATATGGAATCAGTGAAAGCAAAGTATCTAAACAAACTCAGAATGCCTCAGAGCCCTGCCAAGGAGAGGAGAGAAGGGATGTTCCCCTCTGCTCAGCCCTTGTGAGCACACAGCTGGATTGCTGCTTGCACTTTGAGGCTTTGCAGTGTGACAGAGACAGGTGAACATGGTTAGGAGTCTGGAGCCTGTGTGTGGAGCTGGCTGTGCTTTGACTGCACCAGGCTGCCCAGAGGGGCTGCCCAGAGGGGCTGCAGTGTTTCACCCATCTGCACTGGGCATTGCCCTGCTCAGTCTGATCCATCTTGGTTTAGTTGATCAGAAGGTGTTGGGTGCTAGGTTGGACTCCATGATCTTGAAGGTCTTTTCCAACCTGGTCTGGTCAGGTCTGGTCTATTCCATTCCATTCCATTCCATTCCATTCCATTCCATTCCATTCCATTCTATTCGTCAAACCGTCTGTGCTTTGAGGAGAGGTTGACCTTCCAGGGATCTCTTCAGTTTCCTCATTAGATTTTATTAAAGCATTTGCTGGGCTTGCCTCTAGCATGGATCCATGGCCAGCATGACCAGGAGCAGCTTCACCCAAGTGCCAGGTCAAGTGCCAGGCCAAGTGCCAGGTCCTGCCCTAGAGGCACAACCACCCCAAGCAAGGCTGCAGGCTTGGGGCAGTGTGGCTGCAAAGCTGCTGGCAGAAAGGGACCTGGGGGTGCTGAGGGGCAAGCAGCTGAAGAGGAGGCAGCAGTGTGCCCAGGGGGCCAAGAGAGCCAAAGGCCTCCTGGCTGGGCTCAGCAATGCTGTGTCCAGCAGCAGCAGGGAGGGGATTGTCCCCTGGCACTCAGCTCTGGGCAGCCCACACCTGGAGCCTTGTGTCCAGCTCTGGGCAGCTGAGTGGCAGAGAGCTGTGGAGGTGCTGGAGCCAGGGCAGAGGAGGGCAAGGAAGCTGGGAAGGGCCTGGAGAAGCAATGTGCTGGAGAGAGGCTGAAGGAGCTGGGGCTGGTTAGTGGGCAAGAGAGGAGGCTGAGGGGAGAGCTCCTGGCTGCCTGCAGCTCCCTGCAAGGAGGTTGTGCAGAGGCTGCTGCTGCTCTCTGCTGCCAGGGCATTAGTGAGAGAAGAAGAGGGCAGAGCCTCAAGCTGCCCCTGGGGAGGTTGAGAGTGGAGCTTAGGCACAAGAGTGCTGAGGGCTTGGGATGTGCTGGGCAGGGAGGTGGTGGAGTGCCCAGGGCTGGCTGTGTTTGAAGGTGGTTTGGCTGTGGGGCTTGGGGCTGTGGTTTAGGGCTGAGCCTTGCAGAGCAGGGCTGATGGTTGGCCTTGGGGACCCTCAGGCTCTCTCCCAGCCTGAGTGTTGCTGTGGTTCTTGTGAAGGAAAGAAAGGAAACCTCAAGGTAAGAAGATCCTTATTAAAATGTCAGTGAAGAGAAAATCTGTGTGGAAAAAATGCAGGTTTGAGGCTTTGGCTGGTTTGGGTGAATTGAGTGAAGTCACAAACCTCCAGGACAATTAGTGCTCATTATCCACAGCATAGCTTCTAATCCCCCAGACCTTGATCCTCACAGGGATTCTGGGATGCTTGTCACAGGGAGGGAAGAAAGCCCTGGGGCTGGCTGGGAGAGGCAGGCAGCTGCACTTCATTAGAGGACAAAGCTTCCCAAGAAGTGTTTAGGTTGGGGCAGAGAACCTCCTTTCCCAATGAACACTGCAACCAGACCTCTCCACAGCCTGACCCCCTGCTGACAGGGTCCTTTCTGCAGTCCCAGCACTGCTCCCATGGATTGCCCTAGGAGCTAAGCACCAGGAAGAGCAGGGGTCCCAGGAGGGGATCTGCAATGAGATCCTCTTTGCTGCCTGCAGCTAGAAAGTGCTGCACAATATTCTGCCCTTTAAAAGTAAGGATGACCAGGCAAAAAATACCCTCTCCCCTCAAGCAAACCCTCAGCAAACCCCCAGGCCAGTCCCAAGGGGTGGCAGAAAGTGAGAGAGATGGTCATTGAGCTGAGAATCTGATGCCTGGTGGTCTTCAAGAGGATTGCTTAGCAATGATGTGCTCAGCATTGCCAAGTGTGAGCTGCTTGCCAGGCAGCTAGCCAGGAGCAGTGAGTGCTCTAGGGCCATGCTGTGACCATATCAACTTTAGTGCTGGCCATGGCATAGAATCACAGAAGCACAGAATCATAGAATCAGCAAGGTTGGAAAAGACCTCAGGGATCATCCAGTCCAGCCTCTCACCCAACACCTCCTGACAACTAAACCCTGGCTCCAACTGCCACATCCAAGCCTTTCCTGAACATCTCCAGGGATGGGGACTCCACCACCTCCCTGGGCAGCACATCCCAAGGGCCAATCTCTCTTGATGGGAAGAATTTCTCCCTAACATCCAGTTAAACCTCCCCTGGCACAGCTTGAGACTGTGTCCTCTTGTTCTGGTGCTGGGTGCTTGGGAGAAGAGCCCAACCCCCACCTGGCTCCAACCTCCCTTCAGGGAGTTGCAGAGAGCAATGAGGTCTCCCCTGAGCCTCCTCTTCTGCAGGCTAAGCAACCCCAGCTCCCTCAGCCTCTCCTCACAGGGCTGTGCTCCAGACCCCTCCCCAGCATTGTTGCCCTTCTCTGGACACCTTCAAGTCTCTCAAAGTCCTTCTTGACCTGAGGGGCCCAGAACTGGACACAGGACTCCAGGTGTGGCCTGAGCAGTGCTGAGCACAGGGCACAATGACTTCCCTGCTCCTGCTGGCCACACTGTTCCTGATGCAGGCCAGGATGCCCTTGGCCTTCTTGGCCACCTGCAGCCATGTTTGACCAGGAGACATCTCCTGAAGACCCCAGAGGCTGAGAAAACGAAGGGATAAAATTATGGAACAAAGGCTACCCAGAGTTAGTGGTGATTAGTTAAATCTGATTCAGCCTGTGCTTGGTTGTCATGGAGATTTGACCTCCTAGAATAGAACAGAACACAGCAGAAGAGAATAGAAAAGGAATGGAATGGAATGGAATGGAATGGAATGGAATGGAATGGAATGGAATGGAATGGAATGGAATGGAATGGAATGGAATGGAATGGAATGGAGGATGAGCAGAGGGCTGGAGCTGCTCTGCTATGAGGACAGGCTGAGAGAATTGAGCCTGTTCAGGCTGGAGAGGAGAAGGTTCCCAGGAGACCTCATTGTGGCCTTCCAGGATCTGCAGGGGGCTCCAAGAAAGCTGGGGAGGGACTTGTGAGGGTGTCAGGGAGGGATAGGACTGGGGGGGATGGAGCAGAACTGGAAGTGGGGAGATTGAGATTGGCTGTGAGGAAGAAGTTGTTGGCCAGGAGGGTGGTGAGAGCCTGGCCCAGGCTGCCCAGGGAGGTGGTGGAAGCCTCCTGCCTGGAGGTGTTTGCAGCCAGGCTGGAGGTGGCTGTGAGCAACCTGCTGTGGTGTGAGGTGTCCCTGCCCATGGCAGGGGGTTGGAGCTGGCTGAGCCTTGAGCTCCCTTCCAGCCCTGGCAGCTCTGTGATTTTTCAGGCCTTTGGTACAAGACAGAGAGTTTCTGGGGACTTTCTCCTTACACACCACCGCGGGGCAGTGTTATCCAAGCTAACTCAGACTCTGTCTGCTGGCAGATACAGCAGCACCAGTGTGTGCAATGTTTGGAGACATAAACACCTGGACAGACTTGGAACTTCTTGGCACTGGCTTGGGCAAACCCAGCCACAGAAAAAAACAAGAAGAAGAAGAAGAAGAGGAGGAGGAGGAGGAAGAAAATCCTCTTCAACAGCAGCATTAAACCTTTTGCTTTGTGCTCTATGTTTTAGAAGCCAACAGTGTGTTGTAACAAGGAGGCTTAGGTGTCCCCAGCTGTGATGATGATGATGGCAATGATGATAAAGAACATTGTGTCCAGCAGCTGGGGATCAAGAAACAGTAAAGCCAGACCTGCTCAAACTCATCCTAGGAAGTTAATGTAGAGAGGTGTGGGGAGGGGGAGCCAGCAGAGATGACAACAGACACAATGGTCTGGAGCCAGAGAAGCTGTGGGCTCAGCAAGTTAAAACCAACTTAAATCAGATGTTACCAGGTTGGTTTGTGTGCATCTGAGAGGTTTGATGACACCAGTGAGGGCTATGAGGAAAGGAAAGGGGAGTTTTGGCACAGCAGCAGAGGAAGATAGGGGTTGGAAGGGTCCTGCAGACAACATCCAGTCCATCCCCCCAGCACAGGGCACACAGGAACACATCCAGGGGGGTTGGAAAGGCTCCAGAGAAGGAGACTCCACAACCTCCCTGGGTAGCCTGCTCCAGGCCTCCCTCACCCCAAAGAACTTTCTCCTCCTGGGCAGCTGAAACCTTCTCTGCTCAAGTTTGTCTCCAGTGCTCCTTGGCTTCTTGCTGTGCAGCACCCACAAGAGCTTGGCCCCCTCCCCTTGACCCCCAGCCCTCAGCTCTGCAGAGACATTGAGCAGATCCCTCTCAGCCTTCTCCTCTCCAGGCTCAACAGCCCCAGGGCTCTCAGGCTCTCTTCCCAGGGGAGATGCTCAAGTCCCCTAAGCATCCTCCTGCCTCTGCCTTGGACTCTCCCCAGCAGCTCTCTGTCTCTCTTCAGCTGGGGAGCCCCAAACTGGACCCAGGCTTGCAGCTGTGCTCTCAGCAGGGCAGAGCAGAGCAGAGGGGGAGCAGAACCTCCCCAGCCCTGCTGGCCACACTTCTCTTGCTGCCCCCCAGGCTCCCCTTGGCTCTCTTGGCCCCCAGGGCACATTGCTGCCCCATGCAGAACTTGCTGCCCCCCAGCACTCCAAGGTCTTTCTCCATGGAGCTGCTCTCCAGCAGGGCAGCCTCTACCCTGTCCTGCTGCCTGCTGCTGTTCCTCCCCAGCTGCAGGACCCTGCTCTTGTCCTTGTTGAAGTCCCTGAGGTTTGCCTGCAGGCAGCTCCCAGCCTGTCCAGCTCTGCTTGGATGCCAGCACAGCCTGAGGGCTGTCAGCCACCCACCTCCCCCCCTGTTTTGTATTTAGCTCAACATTAACACTAAAACTTGGTTGAAAACTAGGAGAAAACTTAAACCTATTTCTCTCTCCCAAAGGAAGCAAGCCTGAGGATGCTGAGGGCACTTCAGTGTCTGTGCTGTGTGTTTTCCTCTTTGCCTCTCACAGCTCCAGAGAGAATGAGAGCTGCTCTGGTGAAAACTGCCTGCTGCAAGAAGGCTGTCAGCTAGGAAGTCACATTGAATTCATCACACATGAAGGAGGCAGTGCTTGCCCAGCTGATCAGGGAGGAGGTTTAGGACCCTGCTAATTTGTGGCCTGCTGAGGAACTGACAGGTTGGCAAAACAATGTCATTGTTTGACAAACAGAGAAGCTGAGCCAGGGTTTGTCTTGGGTTTTTTTCCTTCAAATAAGCTGTGGACAATAATCACAGAGTCCCTGAGGCTGGAGCAGACCTCTGAGCTCATCCAGCCCAGCCTGTGACCCAGCACCACCACACCAACCACACCATGGCACCAAGGGCCACATCCAGTCCTGCCTTAAACACCTCCAGGCACAGCCACTCCACCACCTCCCTGGGCATCCATCCCAGTGCCTAATTCCCCTTTCCAGCAGGAAGTGCTTCCTAGAAAGAGAAGGGCAACAAAGCTGGGGAGGGGTCTGGAGCACAGCCCTGTGAGGAGAGGCTGAGGGAGCTGGGGTTGCTTAGCCTGGAGGAGACTCAGGGGAGACCTTCTTGCTCTCTGCAACTGCCTGAAAGGAGGTTGGAGCCAGGTGGGGGTTGGGCTCTTCTCCCAGGCACCCAGCACCAGAACAAGAGGACACAGTCTCAAGCTGTGCCAGGGGAGGTTCAGGCTGGAGGTGAGGAAGAAATTTTTCCCATCAAGAGAGATTGGCCCTTGGGATGTGCTGCCCAGGGAGGTGCTGGAGTCCCCATCCCTGGAGGTGTTTAGGAAGAGCCTGGATGAGGCTCTTGGTGCCATGGTTGAGTTGATCAGATGGTGTTGGGTGATAGGTTGGACTTGATGAGCTCTGAGGTCTTTTCCAACCTGCTCTATCCTATCCTATCCTACCCTACCCTATCCCATCCCATCCCATCCTATCCTATCCTATCCTACCCTACCCTACCCTACCCTATCCCATCCTATCCCATCCCATCCCATCCTATCCTATCCTATCCTATCCTATCCTATCCTATCCTATCCTATCCTATCCTATCCTATCCTATCCTCCAACCCAACCCTCCCCTGGCACAGCTTCAGGCCATGCCCTCTCCTCCTGGCACAAGCCGCCTGGGAGCAGAGCGTGACCCCCACCTGACTGCACCTTCCCTTCAGGTAGCTGCAGAGTGTGATAAGGTCCCCCCTGAGCCTCCTCTTCTCCAGGCTGAGCACCCCCAGCTCCCTCAGCCTGAATCTGTTTGATATTCTTGCCCTTGGGATGTGCTGTCCAGGGAGGTGGCGGAGTCACCATCCCTGGAAGTGCTTAAGAAGAGCCTGGATGAGGCCCTTGGTGCCATGGTTGAGTTGATCAGATGGTGCTGGGTGAGAGGTTGGACTGGATGATCTCAAAGGGCTTTTCCAACCTGGTTCATTCTGTATTCTGCATTCAAGAGGAATGAAAAGCCAGGAGAAAAAGGGAATTAATAGCACTGGCCCCAAAAGATGTTCAGCAGGCATCCTCTGCACAGCATTACCTAAGAACAAGGCTCAGTGATTCAAAGTGGAGGGGTTTATAAATAGAAGAGGAAACCCAATGCCTCCTCCTTAATAACAGTCATTATTTCTGTGAGATGATAGCCCTGAGAGGCAGCTCTGTGGCTCTGGGAGCAAGAACACTGCAGGGAAGCACAATTCAACTGGAATGTTTTGAGGAGAAGCTCAAGAAAGGAGAACTGAGGACAGGGGAAAAAAGACCTCAGCCTCAAGAGGACATTGTCTGTAAGGTGATCCAGGACACTGAGAGCCCTCAGACACTTCTGTCCCTTGTCCTCTCCCACAACCAAGGAACAAATCAGTTGTAGCTCCTGAGGTCATTTCAGTTCTGCACACATTCAACACATTCATTTTTGGTTTAAACATTAGGCCACTTTGGGAAACTGATTTTTGCTGCTTATCCTTCTGGGGACAGCTTTGTGGTGTTGTGAAATCCAGAAACAATTAAATACCCATCACATAAATCACAGAACATCAGAGGCTGGGAGGGAGCTGCAGAGAGCATCCAGTGCAAACCCCCTGCCAGAGCAGCAGCACCCAGGGCAGGCCACACAGCAATGCAGCCAGGGGGGGTTGGAAAGGCTCCAGAGCAGGAGACTCCACAACCTCTCTGGGCAGCCTGCTCCAGGCCTCCCTCACCCTCACAACAAAGAACTTTCTCCTCCTGGGCAGCTGAAACCTTCTCTGCTCAAGTTTGGCTCCAGTGCTCCTTGGCTTCTTGCTGTGCAGCACCCACAAGAGCTTGGCCCCCTCCCCTTGACCCCCAGCCCTCAGCTCTGCAGAGACATTGAGCAGATCCCTCTCAGCCTTCTCCTCTCCAGGCTCAACAGCCCCAGGGCTCTCAGGCTCTCTTCCCAGGGGAGATGCTCAAGTCCCCTAAGCATCCTCCTGCCTCTGCCTTGGGCTCTGCCCAGCAGCTCTCTGTCTCTCTTCAGCTGGGGAGCCCCAAACTGGACCCAGGCTTGCAGCTGTGCTCTCAGCAGGGCAGAGCAGAGCAGAGGGGCAGCAGAACCTCCATATCCACATCCATGATAAATTGTATTTTAAAACTGCTTCAAACAGAATTCTTCATCAAAACCAAAGGGAGGTAACATTATCAGAACCCAGTTTCTGTCTTAAAAGCAAGAACATGGCAGAGAAACCCAAGGCAGGGAAACCCAATAGTGAGAAACACAAGGCAGAGATACACAAGGAAGAGAAATACAAAGCAGAGAAACCATCCAAGGCTGAGACACACAAGGCAGAGAAACAACCCATGGAAGGGCAGCACAAGGCAGAGAAACCCAAGGATGAGAAACTCAGAGCAGAGATACACAAGGCAGAGACACACAAGGAAGAGATACACAAGGCAGAGAAAGCCAAGGATGAGAAACTCAAAGCACATGAACTCAAGGCAGAGACACACAAGGCAGAGAAACCCCAGGCAGAGAAACACAAGGATGCAAAACACAAGGCAGAGACTCACAAGTCAGAGACTCACAAGGCAGAGACTCACAAGGCAGAGAGACACAAGGCAGAGACTCACAAGGCAGAGAGACACAAGGATGAAACTCACAAGGCAGAGACTCACAAGGCAGAGACACACAAGGATGAGACACACAAGGATGAGACTCACAAGGCAGAGACTCACAAGGCAGAGACACACAAGGATGAGACTCACAAGGCAGAGACTCACAAGGCAGAGACTCACAAGGCAGAGAGACACAAGGCAGAGACAAGGCAGAGACACACAAGGCAGAGACTCACAAGGCAGAGACACACAAGGCAGAGACTCACAAGGCAGAGACTCACAAGGCAGAGACACACAAGGATGAGACTCACAAGGCAGAGACTCACAAGGCAGAGACACACAAGGCAGAGACTCACAAGGCAGAGACACACAAGGCAGAGACACACAAGGCAGAGACACACAAGGATGAGACTCACAAGGCAGAGAGACACAAGGATGAGACACACAAGGCAGAGACACACAAGGCAGAGACACACAAGGATGAGACACACAAGGCAGAGACTCACAAGGCAGAGACTCACAAGGCAGAGACACACAAGGCAGAGACTCACAAGGCAGAGAAAGCCAAGGAAGAGAAACACAGGGCAGAGAAAGACAAGGATGAGACACACAAGGATGAGACACACAAGGATGAGACTCACAAGGCAGAGACACACAAGGATGAGAGACACAAGGATGAGAGACACAAGGATGAGACTCACAAGGATGAGACTCACAAGGATGAGACACACAAGGATGAGACACACAAGGCAGAGACACACAAGGCAGAGACTCACAAGGCAGAGACACACAAGGATGAGACACACAAGGCAGAGACACACAAGGATGAGACTCACAAGGCAGAGACACACAAGGCAGAGACACACAAGGATGAGAGACACAAGGATGAGACTCACAAGGCAGAGACACACAAGGATGAGACTCACAAGGCAGAGACACACAAGGATGAGACACACAAGGATGAGAGACACAAGGATGAGACTCACAAGGCAGAGACACACAAGGATGAGACTCACAAGGCAGAGACACACAAGGATGAGACACACAAGGATGAGAGACACAAGGATGAGACTCACAAGGCAGAGACACACAAGGATGAGACTCACAAGGATGAGACACACAAGGATGAGACACACAAGGCAGAGACTCACAAGGCAGAGACTCACAAGGCAGAGAGACACAAGGCAGAGACACACAAGGATGAGACACACAAGGCAGAGACACACAAGGATGAGACTCACAAGGCAGAGACACACAAGGCAGAGACACACAAGGATGAGAGACACAAGGATGAGACTCACAAGGCAGAGACACACAAGGATGAGACTCACAAGGCAGAGAGACACACAAGGCTGAGACACACAAGGATGAGAGACACAAGGATGAGACTCACAAGGCAGAGACACACAAGGATGAGACTCACAAGGATGAGACACACAAGGATGAGACACACAAGGCAGAGACTCACAAGGCAGAGACTCACAAGGCAGAGAGACACAAGGCAGAGACACACAAGGATGAGACACACAAGGCAGAGACACACAAGGATGAGACTCACAAGGCAGAGACACACAAGGCAGAGACACACAAGGATGAGAGACACAAGGATGAGACTCACAAGGCAGAGACACACAAGGATGAGACTCACAAGGATGAGACACACAAGGCAGAGACTCACAAGGCAGAGACTCACAAGGCAGAGAGACACAAGGATGAGACTCACAAGGCAGAGACACACAAGGCAGAGACTCACAAGGCAGAGAGACACAAGGCAGAGACACACAAGGATGAGACACACAAGGCAGAGACACACAAGGATGAGACTCACAAGGCAGAGACACACAAGGCAGAGACACACAAGGATGAGAGACACAAGGATGAGACTCACAAGGCAGAGACACACAAGGATGAGACTCACAAGGATGAGACACACAAGGCAGAGACTCACAAGGCAGAGACTCACAAGGATGAGACACACAAGGATGAGACTCACAAGGCAGAGACTCACAAGGCAGAGACTCACAAGGATGAGACTCACAAGGCAGAGACACACAAGGATGAGACTCACAAGGATGAGACACACAAGGATGAGACACACAAGGATGAGACACACAAGGCAGAGACACACAAGGATGAGACTCACAAGGCAGAGACACACAAGGCAGAGACACACAAGGATGAGACACACAAGGATGAGACTCACAAGGCAGAGACACACAAGGATGAGACTCACAAGGATGAGACACACAAGGCAGAGACTCACAAGGCAGAGACTCACAAGGCAGAGAGACACAAGGATGAGACTCACAAGGCAGAGACTCACAAGGCAGAGACTCACAAGGCAGAGAGACACAAGGCAGAGACACACAAGGATGAGACACACAAGGCAGAGACACACAAGGATGAGACTCACAAGGCAGAGACACACAAGGCAGAGACACACAAGGATGAGAGACACAAGGATGAGACTCACAAGGCAGAGACACACAAGGATGAGACTCACAAGGATGAGACACACAAGGCAGAGACTCACAAGGCAGAGACTCACAAGGCAGAGAGACACAAGGATGAGACTCACAAGGCAGAGACACACAAGGCAGAGACACACAAGGCAGAGACACACAAGGCAGAGACACACAAGGCAGAGACACACAAGGCAGAGACACACAAGGCAGAGACTCACAAGGCAGAGACTCACAAGGCAGAGAGACACAAGGCAGAGACTCACAAGGCAGAGAGACACAAGGATGAAACTCACAAGGCAGAGACTCACAAGGCAGAGACACACAAGGCAGAGACACACAAGGATGAGACACACAAGGCAGAGACTCACAAGGCAGAGAGACACAAGGATGAGACTCACAAGGCAGAGACTCACAAGGCAGAGACACACAAGGATGAGACTCACAAGGCAGAGACTCACAAGGCAGAGACTCACAAGGCAGAGAGACACAAGGCAGAGACAAGGCAGAGACACACAAGGCAGAGACTCACAAGGCAGAGACACACAAGGCAGAGACTCACAAGGCAGAGACTCACAAGGCAGAGACACACAAGGATGAGACTCACAAGGCAGAGACTCACAAGGCAGAGACTCACAAGGCAGAGAGACACAAGGATGAGACTCACAAGGCAGAGACACACAAGGATGAGACTCACAAGGCAGAGACACACAAGGATGAGACTCACAAGGCAGAGACACACAAGGCAGAGACTCACAAGGCAGAGACACACAAGGCAGAGACACACAAGGATGAGACTCACAAGGCAGAGACACACAAGGATGAGACACACAAGGCAGAGACACACAAGGATGAGACTCACAAGGCAGAGAGACACAAGGATGAGACACACAAGGCAGAGACACACAAGGCAGAGACACACAAGGATGAGAAAGCCAAGGAAGAGAAACACAGGGCAGAGAAAGACAAGGATGAGACACACAAGGATGAGACACACAAGGCAGAGACACACAAGGATGAGACACACAAGGATGAGAGACACAAGGATGAGACTCACAAGGCAGAGACACACAAGGATGAGACTCACAAGGATGAGAGACACAAGGATGAGACTCACAAGGCAGAGACACACAAGGATGAGACTCACAAGGATGAGACACACAAGGATGAGACACACAAGGCAGAGAGACACAAGGCAGAGACTCACAAGGCAGAGACACACAAGGCAGAGACTCACAAGGCAGAGAAAGCCAAGGAAGAGAAACACAGGGCAGAGAAAGACAAGGATGAGACACACAAGGATGAGACACACAAGGCAGAGACACACAAGGATGAGACACACAAGGATGAGAGACACAAGGATGAGACTCACAAGGCAGAGACACACAAGGATGAGACTCACAAGGATGAGAGACACAAGGATGAGACTCACAAGGCAGAGACACACAAGGATGAGACTCACAAGGATGAGACACACAAGGATGAGACACACAAGGCAGAGACACACAAGGATGAGACACACAAGGATGAGAGACACAAGGATGAGACACACAAGGATGAGAGACACAAGGATGAGACTCACAAGGCAGAGACACACAAGGATGAGACTCACAAGGATGAGACACACAAGGATGAGACACACAAGGCAGAGACTCACAAGGCAGAGACTCACAAGGCAGAGAGACACAAGGCAGAGACACACAAGGATGAGACACACAAGGCAGAGACACACAAGGATGAGACTCACAAGGCAGAGACACACAAGGCAGAGACACACAAGGATGAGAGACACAAGGATGAGACTCACAAGGCAGAGACACACAAGGATGAGACTCACAAGGCAGAGACACACAAGGATGAGACACACAAGGATGAGAGACACAAGGATGAGACTCACAAGGCAGAGACACACAAGGATGAGACTCACAAGGATGAGACACACAAGGATGAGACACACAAGGCAGAGACTCACAAGGCAGAGACTCACAAGGCAGAGAGACACAAGGCAGAGACACACAAGGATGAGACACACAAGGCAGAGACACACAAGGATGAGACTCACAAGGCAGAGACACACAAGGCAGAGACACACAAGGATGAGAGACACAAGGATGAGACTCACAAGGCAGAGACACACAAGGATGAGACTCACAAGGATGAGACACACAAGGCAGAGACTCACAAGGCAGAGACTCACAAGGCAGAGAGACACAAGGCAGAGACACACAAGGATGAGACTCACAAGGCAGAGACTCACAAGGATGAGACACACAAGGCAGAGACTCACAAGGCAGAGACACACAAGCATGAGACTCACAAGACAGAGACACACAATGATGAGACTCACAAGGCAGAGACTCACAAGGCAGAGACACACAAGGATGAGAAAGCCAAGGAAGAGAAACGCAGGGCAGAGAAAGACAAGGATGAGACACACAAGGATGAGACTCACAAGGCAGAGACACACAAGGATGAGACACACAAGGCAGAGACTCACAAGGCAGAGAGACACAAGGCAGAGACACACAAGGATGAGACTCACAAGGCAGAGACTCACAAGGCAGAGACACACAAGGCAGAGACACACAAGGATGAGACACACAAGGATGAGACTCACAAGGCAGAGAGACACAAGGCAGAGACACACAAGGATGAGACTCACAAGGCAGAGACTCACAAGGCAGAGACACACAAGGCAGAGAGACACAAGGATGAGACACACAAGGCAGAGACTCACAAGGCAGAGACACACAAGGATGAGACTCACAAGGCAGAGACTCACAAGGCAGAGACACACAAGGCAGAGACACACAAGGCAGAGACTCACAAGGGAGAGACTCACAAGGATGAGACTCACAAGGCAGAGACACACAAGGATGAGACACACAAGGCAGAGACTCACAAGGCAGAGACACACAAGGATGAGACACACAAGGCAGAGACTCACAAGGCAGAGACACACAAGGATGAGACTCACAAGGCAGAGACTCACAAGGCAGAGACACACAAGGCAGAGAGACACAAGGCAGAGACACACAAGGATGAGACACACAAGGCAGAGACACACAAGGATGAGACACACAAGGCAGAGACACACAAGGATGAGACTCACAAGGCAGAGACACACAAGGCAGAGACACACAAGGATGAGAGACACAAGGATGAGACTCACAAGGCAGAGACACACAAGGATGAGACTCACAAGGCAGAGACACACAAGGATGAGACACACAAGGATGAGAGACACAAGGATGAGACTCACAAGGCAGAGACACACAAGGATGAGACTCACAAGGATGAGACACACAAGGATGAGACACACAAGGCAGAGACTCACAAGGCAGAGACTCACAAGGCAGAGAGACACAAGGCAGAGACACACAAGGATGAGACACACAAGGCAGAGACACACAAGGATGAGACTCACAAGGCAGAGACACACAAGGCAGAGACACACAAGGATGAGAGACACAAGGATGAGACTCACAAGGCAGAGACACACAAGGATGAGACTCACAAGGATGAGACACACAAGGCAGAGACTCACAAGGCAGAGACTCACAAGGCAGAGAGACACAAGGCAGAGACACACAAGGATGAGACTCACAAGGCAGAGACTCACAAGGATGAGACACACAAGGCAGAGACTCACAAGGCAGAGACACACAAGGCAGAGAGACACAAGGATGAGACTCACAAGGCAGAGACACACAAGGCAGAGACTCACAAGGCAGAGACACACAAGGATGAGAAAGCCAAGGAAGAGAAACGCAGGGCAGAGAAAGACAAGGATGAGACACACAAGGATGAGACTCACAAGGCAGAGACACACAAGGATGAGACACACAAGGCAGAGACTCACAAGGCAGAGACTCACAAGGCAGAGAGACACAAGGCAGAGACACACAAGGATGAGACTCACAAGGCAGAGACTCACAAGGCAGAGACACACAAGGCAGAGACACACAAGGATGAGACACACAAGGATGAGACTCACAAGGCAGAGAGACACAAGGCAGAGACACACAAGGATGAGACTCACAAGGCAGAGACTCACAAGGCAGAGACACACAAGGCAGAGACACACAAGGCAGAGAGACACAAGGATGAGACACACAAGGCAGAGACTCACAAGGCAGAGACACACAAGGATGAGACTCACAAGGCAGAGACTCACAAGGCAGAGACACACAAGGCAGAGACACACAAGGCAGAGACTCACAAGGGAGAGACTCACAAGGATGAGACTCACAAGGCAGAGACACACAAGGATGAGACACACAAGGCAGAGACTCACAAGGCAGAGACACACAAGGATGAGACACACAAGGCAGAGACTCACAAGGCAGAGACACACAAGGATGAGACTCACAAGGCAGAGACTCACAAGGCAGAGACACACAAGGCAGAGACTCACAAGGCAGAGAAAGCCAAGGAAGAGAAACACAGGGCAGAGAAAGACAAGGATGAGACACACAAGGATGAGAAAGAGAAGGCAGAGCAAGAGCTCAAGGCAGAGCAAGAATCAATGCAGCAGAAGCCATTGTGTCCTGTCGCCCCCGAGGAACCAGCCCCTGGCAGATTTGCACTTGTGGTTTGAACACATCAGAGGTTATGGAATGCAGAGAGGTGCAGTGCTGCCAGCTCCCAGCAAAAGAGCACAAATTAATTGGGCCAGACAGTGAAAAAAAAAAAGGGAAAAAAAAGAGAAACTTCAGATTGTCAGAGAGGAAAATTTGTGGCTTGCTCCTGCAGGCTGGATCTCTTGTACCATGTCTGTGGTGCATATTTTCAGCTCAGCCTGAATTGCTTTTGCAGGAGTGCCCTGGACAATCCATTTGTTTGAAAGCACCAAGACTTAAGTGTTCTTCAGAAGAATGAACAGAGAGTGCAGTCTGCAGGAGTGGTATTTCAGAAAGGCTTTTGGCTGGGCCTGGTGCCTCACTCCAGAGCCACAGGGAGCTGCACCTCGGTGGTGTGCTGACACTGTGCCCAAGCCAACCTCATGAGGCTCAACAAGACCAAGGGCAAGGTCCTGCAGCTGGCTCAGGGTAATCCCAAGCACTGATACAGGCTGGGCAGGGACTGGCTGGAGAGCAGCCCTGGAGAAAGGACCTGGGGGTGCTGGGGGAGGAGAAGCTCAGCAGGAGCCAGCAGGGAGCACTTGCAGCCCAGAGAGCCAAGCAGAGCCTGGGCTGCAGCAAGAGAAGTGTGGCCAGCAGGGCAGGGAGGGGATTCTGCCCCTCTGCTCCACTCTGCTGAGACCACAGCTGAGCTCTGGGGCCAGCTCTGGAGCCTCTGCACCAGGAAGGCTCTGGAGGTGCTGGAAG
Organism: Melanerpes aurifrons; assembly: GCA_011125475.1. Classification (NCBI taxonomy): domain Eukaryota; kingdom Metazoa; phylum Chordata; class Aves; order Piciformes; family Picidae; genus Melanerpes; species Melanerpes aurifrons. The sequence continues at coordinate 1,115,046 of WWNC01000060.1, forward strand.
GTGTCCAGAGCAGGGCCAGGAGGAGGAGCAGAGGGCTGGAGCTGCTCTGCTGTGAGCACAGACTGAGGGAGTTGGGGTTGTGCAGGCTGGAGAGGAGAAAGCTCCCAGGAGACCTCCTTGTGGCCTTGCAGGATCTGCAGGGGGCTGCAGAAAAGCTGGGGAGGGACTTGTGAGGGTGTGAGGGAGGGATAGGACTGGGGGATGGAGCAGAAGTAGAAGTGGGGAGATGGGGATTGGATGTGAGGAAGAGGAGAAGAGAGGAGGAGAGAGGAGGAGAGAGGAGGAGAGGAGAGGAGAGGAGAGGAGAGGAGAGGAGAGGAGAGGAGAGGAGAGGGGAGAGGGAGAGGAGAGGAGAGAAGAGAAGAGAAGAGAAGAGAAGAGAAGAGAAGAGAAGAGAAGAGAAGAGAAGAGAAGAGAAGAGAAGAGAAGAGAATTAACCAGGTTGGAAAAGCCCTTTGAGGTCATCCAGTCCAACCTATCACCCAGCACCATCTAATCAACTCAACCATGGCTCCAATGGCCTCATCCAGGCTCTTCCTAAACACCTCCAGTGATGAGGACTCCACCACCTCCCTGGGCAGCACATCCCAAGGGCCAATCTCTCTTGCTGGGAAGAATTTCTTCCTAACATCCAGCCTAAACCTCCCTGGCACAGCTTGAGACTGTGTCCTCTTGTTCTGGTGCTGGGTGCCTGGGAGAAGAGCCCAACCCCCACCTGGCTCCAACCTCCCTTCAGGGAGTTGGAGAGAGCAAGAAGGTCTCCCCTGAGCCTCCTCTTCTCCAGGCTAAGCAACCCCAGCTCCCTCAGCCTCTCCTCACAGGGCTGTGGGAGCACAGCAGGGAACACTCAGACAGGCATCACAGAATCACCCAGGCTGGAAAAGACCTCAGAGATCATGAAGCCCAACCTCTTACCCAATACTTAGTGTGACCAATTCAAACCAACAAACTAAATTTCCTTGCTGCATTGTGAGGAAAGCCATGGGAAAGGTTTCCTGTGGAATGTGGCTAGAAAGGAAGCTCAGAATTTGTTCCCAACCTGAGGCTTGGCCCTTGTTGGCTCAAGGTTTGTGAGCAGGACCCCAGAGGGCTCAGCTGAAGGCTGCCTCTGGCTCAAAGGAGAAAACTGGCAGAAATCACTCATCAAAAATGTTGGTCCTGGTGATTCTCACCTCAGAGGTCAAGCCATGAGAGAGAAGGTTTTGTAATCTGGGTGCAAGAAAAGCTTTGATTAGAAATGAGACCACGCTGAGAGCTTGCAGCCAGCCCCTTCCCTGCACTGCAGTGACCGAGCTGTGGAGATGCTAAACCCCTCCATGAGGGCAGAGGGATGCTAAACCCCTCCACTGAAATGAGAGGGCAGAGTAGAGGAGCAGAATAGAGGAGCAGCAGAGGGCTGGAGCTGCTCTGCTGTGAGCACAGACTGAGGGAGTTGGGGTTGTGCAGGCTGGAGAGGAGAAGGCTCCCAGGAGACCTCATTGTGGCCTTCCAGGATCTGCAGGGGGCTGCAGGAAAGCTGGGGAGGGACTTGTGAGGGTGTCTCTGCTCCTCCTCATGGCCCTTCTCTGGACACCTTCCAGCCCCTCCAGATCCTTCCTGGAATGCTGATGTGGAACCTTTTGTGTTCTAGCTTGTCCCTCTTGTTCCTTGTCCTATCACTGGGCACCATCAAAATGAGCCTGGCACCTTCCTCCTGCCCCCCAGCCCTCAGCTATTGATAGCCATTGATCAGATCCCTCTCAGCCTTCTCCTCTGCAGACTGAACAGCCCCAGGGCTCTCTCTGTCTTTCTTCACAGGAGAGATGCTGAAGCCTCAGGAACTTCCCAAGCAAAGTCCCTGGGAATCTTCACAAGGCAGAGAGCTGCAGGCTGCTGTGGCTGCAGGCTTTGCTGCTGGGCACAAGTGGCTCTGCAGCTCACACATCCAGCTGAGCTGAATCTGTTTGGGCTGCAGCTGGCCTGTGTGCCTGAGGAAGTTCCTTCTCCAGCAGATGGGAATGATTCCTCATGCCAAGCATTTCAAAGTCAGGCACTCCCTGACAGACACAGGCCTGCTGCATGGCCACCAGCTGCACCTCCTGCTTGCAGAGCACTGCCAGAGCCCTTCCCTGGCCTGCCTTAAATTACCATAAGGAGCTCAACTTTGGGTCCAGAAGGCAGCACAGAGAGGGACTTCCACAGATGGCTCTCAGCACATCCTCCAAGTTTGACACTGCACAGGATTTAAAAGCCTGGGTGCTCAAGGGTTAGCAGCAGCTCCTCTAAAGTCTCTCCTCAGATCTGGGTGCATTCATGGGCTGCATTCAGGGGAGTGTGGCCAGCAGAGCCAGGGAGGTTCTGCTCCCCCTCTGCTCTGCCCTGCTCAGACCTCACCTGGAAGACTGCAGCCAGCTCTGGGCTGCCAGCTCAGGAGGGACAGGGACCTGCTGGAGAGAGGCCAAGGGAGGGCTCCAAGGATGCTGAAGGGACTGCAGCACTGCCTGGGGAGGGGAGGCTGAGAGCCCTGGGGCTGTGCAGTCTGCAGAGGAGAAGGCTGAGAGGGATCTGATCAATGGCTATCAAGAGCTGAGGGCTGGGGGGCAGGAGGCAGGGGACAGGCTCTGCTCAGCTGCACCCTGGGATGGGACAAGGAGCAGTGGATGGAAACTGCAGCCCAGGAGGTTCCAGCTCAACATGAGGAGGAACTTCTGCCCTGGGAGGCTCCCAGAGCCCTGGAGCAGGCTGCCCAGAGAGGTTGTGGAGTCTCCTGCTCTGGAGCCTTCCCAGCCCTGTCTGGATGTGTTCCTGTGTGCCCTGTGCTGGATTCTCTGCTCCTGCTCTGGCAGGGGGCTTGGACTGGAAGCTCTCCAGAGGTCCCTTCCAACCCCTGACATCCTGTGAGATGTGCTCAATCTCTAATGGTAGCCAAAATCTCTCCTTCTGGAACTCAGAGCTGTCACTGAGTGCAAGGAAGTGCAGGAAGCACCATAAATCTTTCTGGAATTTCATGCTGTCATTGCAGGATTCTTTAATCCCATGTGTTGAGTGCAGCCTTGATCCCAGCCATGCTCAAGGAACACAATGCTACAGGCATCATGTGCAGCACATATCTAACCCATACACAAAGCATTTCACACACCACGAAGCCAGCCTTGGATTTTGAGGCCAGGCTGAGGGAGCTGGGGGTGTTCAGCCTGGAGAAGAGGAAGGCTCCAGGCTAGTAGGGACCTCCAAAGCTCATCCAGTCTCACCTCCCCACACTCAGCAGGGACAGCCCCAACTCCAGCAGCTTGCCCACAGCCCTCTCCAGCCTCCCCTTCAACAGCTCCAGGCAGGGAGCCTCAACCACCTCCCTGGGCAACCTGGGCCAGGCTTCCACCACCCTCCTGCTGCACAACTTCTTCCTCACCTCCAAGCTCAAGCTGCTCTGCTCTGCTTTGCAGCCCTTGGCCCTGCTGCTGGCCCTGCAGGCCTTTGCCAACAGTCTCTCTGCAGCCTTCTTGCAGCCCCTTCAGCTCCTGGCAGGCTGCTCTGAGCTCTGCCTGCAGCCTTCTCTTCTCCAGGCTGCACACCCCCAGCTCCCTCAGCCTGGCCTGGCAGCAGAGCTGCTCCAAGCCCCTCAGCATTCTCCTGGCCTCCTCTGCAGCCTCTCCATCAGCTCCAGGTCCTTGCTGTGCTGAGGGCTGCAGAGCTGCACCCAGCCCTGCAGGGGAGGTCTCAGCAGAGCCAAGGGGCAGAATCCCCTCTCTGGCTCTGCTGGCAGAGCTGCTTTGGGTGCAGCCCAGGCTGCCCTTGGCCTTCTGCGCTGCAGGCTCACACTGCCTGCTCCTGCCCAGCTTCTCCTCCCACCCCCAGTACCCCCCAAGGCCTTTTCCTCAGGGCTGCTTTCTCTCCCCTCCTCCCCCAGCCTCTGTTGCCAGTGAGGATGGTCCCAGCCCAGCTGCAGAGCCCTGTTGAAATTTTCCTTCCTTCCTAGCTAGAAATGAATCTTTCATCTGCAGCAGTGCCCAGGGCAGGGCAAATGATAACCACTGTGCCCCATGAGCCTCAGCCCTGCTTTAGCAGAAAACAAACAAACAAACATAAAAAAATCTTAATCCCATTTGTCTTGCAAGATGCTGCTGGGGGAGGCTGAGCCTCTCCAATCAAAAGCTGGGTAAGGGAAGGGTGATAGGAAAATGATGATCCTATACATATTTATGTTCTAACGACATTGCTCTTTGCACAGAGCTTTGCCAGCTGCTCCTTGAAGGGATTGGCAGCAAAGTGTCTTCCCTTTGTGCTTCAGAATCCATGTGGTGGCCACCAGAGCCAGGGAGGTTCTGCTCCCCCTCTGCTCTGCCCTGCTCAGACCTCACCTGGAAGATTGCAGCCAGCTCTGGGCTGCCCAGCTCAGGAGGGACAGGGATCTGCTGGAGAGAGCCCAAGGGAGGCTCCAAGGCTGCTGAAGGGACTGCAGCACTGCCTGGGGAGGGGAGGCTGAGAGCCCTGGGGCTGTGCAGTCTGCAGAGGAGAAGGCTGAGAGGGATCTGATCAATGGCTATCAAGAGCTGAGGGCTGGGGGGCAGGAGGCAGGGGACAGGCTCTGCTCAGCTGCACCCTGGGACAGGACAAGGAGCAGTGGATGGAAACTGCAGCCCAGGAGGTTGCAGCTCAGCAGGAGGAGGAACTTCTGCCCTGGGAGGCTCCCAGAGCCCTGGAGCAGGCTGCCCAGAGAGGTTGTGGAGTCTCCTGCTCTGGAGCCTTCCCAGCCCTGTCTGGATGTGTTCTGTGTGCCCTGTGCTGGATTCTCTGCCCCTGCTCTGGCAGGGGCTTGGACTGGGAGCTCTCCAGAGGTCCCTTCCAACCCTGACATCCTGTGATTATTTATTGAATACAATTATCACTTTCTCCCCCCTCCTCTCCCCTCCTTACATCCTTTATCTTTCTTCCTTCCATATTTAAGCTCTCTGGGATTTTCCTGCAAGGCAATGGCACTGCCTGTAGTTATTCCAATGTCAAGGCAGGAGGCAGCAAATGTCCAAGTGGGAAAAGGATCTGCTGGAGAGCTCTCATCTGACCAGGAAAAGCTCTGCTGGAAAAATTCCAGGGGAAGGAGAAGGAGAAAGAGGGAAAGGAGAAGAGAGCCTGGTGCCAGGGACTGGCAGTGCAGGGGCTGGGGGCAGCTGTGCAGCCAGCCAAGTGTCAGTGCCAGTGGTGTGGAAGGCAGCCACTGAGAGCTGGGATGTGGCAGGGGGTCAGAGATTACTGCTGCTGCTGCTGCAGCTCTCTGCAGGGCAGGGAGCAGCATCATGAAGCAGCTGGGCTCTGTCACACAGGCTTGGGGACATGCTCAGGTTGTCAACCAACCATTAAACAACAGGAAAGAACTCTGCCAGGGGAGAGAGCTTTGCCTGCCTTCCTTCTTCCCCTCCCTGAAAGGGAAAGCAGGAATGAACTGCTTTATCAATGACCTGGCTTGAGGGGATTGAGAGCATCCTCAGCAAGTTCCTGAGGATACAGAACTGGGGTGGTGGCTGACAGCCCTCAGGCTGTGCTGGCATCCAAGCAGAGCTGGACAGGCTGGGAGCTGCCTGCAGGCAAACCTCCTGGAGTTCAACAAGGACAAGAGCAGGGTCCTGCAGCTGGGGAGGAACAGCAGCAGGCAGCAGGACAGGGTAGAGGCTGCCCTGCTGGAGAGCAGCTCCATGGAGAAAGACCTTGGAGTGCTGGGGGGCAGCAAGTTCTGCAGGGGACAGCAATGTGCCCTGGGGGCCAAGAGAGCCAAGGGGAGCCTGGGGGGCAGCAAGAGAAGTGTGGCCAGCAGGGCTGGGGAGGTTCTGCTCCCCCTCTGCTCTGCTCTGCCCTGCTGAGAGCACAGCTGCAAGCCTGGGTCCAGTTTGGGGCTCCCCAGCTGAAGAGAGACAGAGAGCTGCTGGGGAGAGTCCAAGGCAGAGGCAGGAGGATGCTTAGGGGACTTGAGCATCTCCCCTGGGAAGAGAGCCTGAGAGCCCTGGGGCTGTTGAGCCTGGAGAGGAGAAGGCTGAGAGGGATCTGCTCAATGTCTCTGCAGAGCTGAGGGCTGGGGGTCGAGGGGAGGGGGCCAAGCTCTTGTGGGTGCTGCACAGCAAGAAGCCAAGGAGCACTGGAGCCAAACTTGAGCAGAGAAGGTTTCAGCTGCCCAGGAGGAGAAAGTTCTTTGTTGTGAGGGTGAGGGAGGCCTGGAGCAGGCTGCCCAGAGAGGTTGTGGAGTCTCCTGCTCTGGAGCCTTTCCAACCCCCCCTGGCTGCATTGCTGTGTGGCCTGCCCTGGGTGCTGCTGCTCTGGCAGGGGCTGCACTGGATGCTCTCTGCAGCTCCCTCCCAGCCTCTGCTGCTCTGTGGTGCTGTTAATTTCAAACCTATTCAGCAGATAAAAGAAGTCTGCCAAACATGATGAGTATCAGAGAGAAAAGAACCTTTCAGCGTCCTGCTAGCAGTGAGGGGTTTGGGGGCATCTCTAGAAACAAGCAAGCAGACTCCTGAGATGCTTTTAAAGTCTATTTGAATTGGCAGGGTGGAGAGGAGGCAGACAGGTTCTTGAGAGCCTGACTGGAAAAAGTGAGTGGCCAGAAAAACTAAAATGAAACCTGCTGAGTTCATCCAGGGCAAAGTTGAGAAGTTCAGCAAAAGTTCTGGCAAAAGAAAAGTGCTGCATGAGTCACAAATCTGAGAGGAAAGGGCAAAGCAACCTGTGCCTGGGGGAGGCCAAGGCTAGGAAATGCCTGAAGAGAGTCTGAATTATAACTAGAGAGTTAAATGAACTCCATGCTAAATTGAGGCTCTCACTGACAAAGCTTAGCACTGCCTGTAGAGCCAGCATGAATGGGGGGCACTGAGCTCCAAGTGCCACAGCCCATCCCCTCTTGAACACCTCCAGGGATGGGGACTCCACCACCTCCCTGGGCAGCACACCCCAAGGGCCAATCTATCTTGATGGGAAGAACTTCTTCCTAACATCCAGCCTAAACCTCCCCTGGCACAGCCTGAGACTGTGTCCTCTTGTTCTGGTGCTGCCTGGAAGACGAGCCCAACCCCCACCTGGCTACAACCTCCCTTCAGGGAGTTGTAGAGAGCAATGAGGTCTCCCCTGAGCCTCCTCTTCTCCAGGCTAAGCAACCCCAGCTCCCTCAGCCTCTCCTCCCAGGGCTGTGCTCCAGACCCCTCCTCTCTCTCTCAATGTCCTTCTTGAATTGAGGAGCCCAGAGCTGGACACAGGACTCAAGGTGTGGCCTAATCAGTGCTGAGCACAGGGCAGGATGAGCTCCTGCTCCTGCTGGCCACACTGTTCCTGCTGCAGGCCAGGATGCCATTGGCCTTCTTGGCCCCCTGGGCACACTGCTGGCTCACGTTCAGCTGCTGTGAACCAGCACCCCCCAGGTCCCTCTCTGCCTGGCTGCTCTCAGCCACTCTGACCCCAGCCTGTGGCACTGCCTGGGGTTGTTGTGGCCAAAGTGCAGCACCCAGCACTTGGACTTGTTCAGTGCCATCCTGTTGGGCTCTGCCCATCTGCCCAGCCTGGCAAGGTCCCTCTGCAGAGCTCTGCCACCTTCTAACAGCTCAACTCCTGCCCCCAGCTTGATGTCAGCTGCAAACTTACTGCTGATGGACTCAATGCCCTCCTCCAGCTCATCAATAAAGGGTCCAATGTAAATAGGAGAGGTAGATGTGCAGGTGAGATCCTATACAGCTTAAGACAGACAGCTGTCAAGAGCTAATGAGAAGAAGCTGTGAGGATAAGGTAGGACTGCAGCTACTGTCCACAAAGTCAGCCTGCTGAAAATGTGTTTCATAGCTATGTTTGATTTGTATACTTATATATTGATACAGTTATCTCTTTATATATGTTTTATATTCATATATTTATATGTGCTTTGAATTAAAAGGGTCATAAATGGTCTGCAGAGCAGATGACTTGTGATCATTGCAGGCTCTTTTCTCAGCTTGCTTACTGACTGATGCTTTCCTCTACCAATCTGCATCCCAATCACAAAAATAATGAAAGAATCCCAGAGTGCCAGGGGCTGGCAGGGAGCTGCAGAGCTCAGCCAGCCCAAGCCCCCTGCCCCAGCAGGGTCACCCACAGCAGCTCACACAGCAACACAGCCAGCTGGCCTTGCAAGAGCTCCACACAGGGAGACTCCACAGCCCCCCTGGGCAGCCTCTGCCAGGCTTCTCTCACCCTCACAGCCAACAAATTCTTCCTCCTCTTCCCATGGCACTTCCTCTGCCTCAGCTTCCACCCCTGCCCCTTCTGCTGGCATTGGGCAGCCCCCAGCACAGCCTGGCTCCAGCCTCTGGCCACTGCCCCTGCACAGCTTTAGCCCCAGCCAGGAGCTCACCTCTCAGGCTCCTCCAAGCCCAGCTCCAGAGCCCTCAGCTCCCTCAGCCTCTGCTCCTAAGGAAGAGCTTCCACTGCCTGCAGCATCTTTGTGCCTCTGCCATGGACTCTCTCCAGCACTTCCCTCAGCTCCTTCCTGACCTGAGGGGCCCAGAGCTGGACACCAGATTCCAGCTGTGGCCTCAGCAGGGCAGAGCAGAGGGGCAGGAGAACCTCTCTGACCTCCTGACCACAGCCCTGCTGATCCCCCCCAGGCTGCCATTGGTCTTCTTGGCCCCCAGAGCACATTGCTGGCTCCTGGTCAACCTCCCACCTCCCAGCACCCCCAGCTCCTTTTCCCCTTCCCTGCTCCCCAGCAGCTCAGTCCCCAACCTCTGCTGCTCCCTGGGGCTGTTCTCAGTGCCTGTGGCAATACCCTGTTAGCATTCAGCTCAATACAACTCCAGTGACACCTTCCAGAAAGCAAAGGCTGATTGCTGAACCTCTCCCTCCCAGGTCCTTGCTGTGCTGAGGGCTGCAGAGCTGCACCCAGCCCTGCAGGGGAGGTCTCAGCAGAGCCAAGGGGCAGAATCCCCTCTCTGGCTCTGCTGGCAGTGCTGCTTTGGGTGCAGCCCAGGCTGCCCTTGGCCTTCTGTGCTGCAGGCTCACACTGCCTGCTCCTGCCCAGCTTTTCATCCACATTGTATTGGTAGTGAGTAAAGAAGTTCCTCCTCTTGCTGAGCTGCAACCTCCTGGGCTGCACTTTCCATCCACTGCTCCTTGTCCTATCCCAGGGTGCAGCTGAGCAGAGCCTGTCCCCTCCCTCCTGCCCCCCAGCCCTCAGCTCTTGATAGCCATTGATCAGATCCCTCTCAGCCTTCTCCTCTGCAGACTGCACAGCCCCAGGGCTCTCAGTCTCTCCTCCCCAGGCGTTGTCCAGCTTGACCTTGACCATCAGGGAGGGGACATCCACACCCTCCCTGGGCAAGCTGTTCCAGTGCCTCACCTCCCTGCTATCAAGTCTGTGCTCTCCACTACAGAAACCTTTTCAGCTCTCAGCTGCTTTTGATGGCTAAGGCATTTTCCTAGCTGGAATAACCTCACTCAGAAGCTTTTTCAGAAGCCAAATGTGTCTCCTGCTGAACCTTTCCCCTTTTCACCATGCTTGAGCTGCCCTTTCCTGAGCAATCCACAGGAGCTCTTAGATTCTCCCAGGTCTGCAGCTCTTGGAAGGTTTCATTGTGAGTTGTAAGACTACACTGAAAATGCAGCCAGGGAAAATGTCAGAGTTGAGGTTTGTGACCTATTGCTGGAGAGTGCCAAGCACAAAGTGGCTTTTGAGCACCTCCAGGGGCTCAGCCACTCCCTGGGGAGCCTGCTCCAGTGTTTGAGATCCCTTTCACAGAAGAATTTCCTCCTGCTAATGAAAAGCTGGTGGGAGCCTTTCAGGTTTGTGTGTAGCAGTAAATGCTGCACTGCTGAGAGGGCTCTCAGGCACTGGAGCAGTCTGCCCAAGGGCAGCAGTGGGCTTCCCATCCCTGGAGGTGCTTAGGCTGCCTGTGGTCCTGGCACTTAGGGAGAGGGCTTAGGATTGAGCCTGAAGTGGGTCGTGGGCTGGAGTGGATGATCTCTGAGGTCTCTGTTTCTGTACCTCTCTGCCAGGTGGTTTCAGCAGGGCAGCAGTGAGAGGCTCTCTGGAAGTCAGGGCCCTTGCTCAGCCAGCTCTCAGTTTCCTTGAAAGTGAGGTCATTCCCCTGCCATCTGCTAGGAGTTAACTCCATCCTCAGCAGTGCCACCAGCATCCAAGCCAGCTGCAGGAAAGTGTCTGCTGCTGCTTTGGACTGGTGTTTGACTCAGCTAAGCAAAGCACTGAGCAAAGCTGCTCTGCTTTCCTTATTCCTTGCAGAGCATTTCTGCTCTTGAGGGCTAAGTAAATATTTTGGAGAGGAGATCTCTTCACTGCCAAGAGCAGCACCCTCAGCAAGTGTGCTGAGGAGACCAAGTGTGTGGTGCAGCAGGCAGAGGGAGGGAAGGATCCATCCAGAGGGACCTGGACAGGCTGCAGAGCTGAGCCCAGGACAACCTCAGGAGGTTCAACAAGACCAAGGGCAAGGTCCTGCAGCTGGGGCAGGGCAATCCCAGGCACTGCTACAGGCTGGGCAGGGACTGGCTGGAGAGCAGCCCTGGAGAAAAGGACCTGGGGGTGCTGGGGGAGGAGAAGCTCAGCAGGAGCCAGCAGTGAGCACTTGCAGCCCAGAGAGCCAAGCAGAGCCTGGGCTGCAGCAAGAGAAGTGTGGCCAGCAGGGCAGGGAGGGGATTCTGCCTCTCTGCTCCACTCTGCTGAGACCACAGCTGCAGCTCTGGGGCCAGCTCTGGAGCCTCTGTGCCAGGAAGGATCTGGAGGGGCTGGAAGGTGTCCAGAGAAGGGCCAGGAGGAGGAGCAGAGGGCTGGAGCTGCTCTGCTGTGAGCACAGCCTGAGGGAGTTGGGGTTGTGCAGGCTGGAGAGGAGAAGGCTCCCAGGAGACCTCCTTGTGGCCTTGCAGGATCTGCAGGGGGCTGCAGGAAAGCTGGGGAGGGACTTGTGAGGGTGTGAGGGAGGGATAGGACTGGGGGGGATGGAGCAGAACTAGAAGTGGGGAGATTGAGGTTGGCTGTGAGGAAGAAGTTGTTCCCCATGAGCAACCTGCTGTGGTGTGAGGTGTCCCTGCCCATGGCAGGGGGTTGGAACTGGCTGAGCCTGGAGGTCCCTTCCAGCCCTGACAATTCAATTATCTGATTCTATGATTCTATTAAGGGTTCTTTTTTATCTATCTATCTATCTATCTATCTATCTATCTATCTATCTATCTATCTATCTATCTATCTATCTATCTATCTATCCAGCCTTTTCCTACTCTTGGCACTTTGCAGGTGTATATAAATGCAGGTTAAGGTAAGGACTTCTCCTTAAGATTCCTCAGAAAGAAAGAGATGTGGAGAATTGGAGCTCTTCATAACCGCAGGCAACGCAGAACCTCAGAATCCCAGAGCTGCCAGGGCTGGAAGGGAGCTCAAGGCTCAGCCAGTCCCAACCCCCTGCCATGGGCAGGGACACCTCACACCACAGCAGGTTGCTCACAGCCACCTCCAGCCTGGCTGCAAACACCTCCAGGCAGGAGGCTTCCACCACCTCCCTGGGCAGCCTGTGCCAGGCTCTCACCACCCTCCTGGCCAACAACTTCTTCCTAAGATCTTTTAGAACCATGGAAGGTGGAAAAGCCCTTGGAGGTCACTGCCAATTCCATGACTCTAAGTCAATTCCCAAACAGAATCCTTCTCCCCAGGCTGGGCAGGTGGTGACTGGGATCAGGAGTCTCAGTTTCCTTGCTGGAAGGAAGAGTCCTGTGGCAGTCGTTGGAGTCAGAGTGATGTCTGGATGGCATTTGGGTAAGAGAAGAGCTTGAAGAATGGACTCAATTCTTTCCTGCCCACAAGGCTTTGGACCAGAGCTGGAGCCTGTTGTCAACACTTCATTTCTTCTTGCTTCCCAGCTTTCTGTACACTCCTCCTTGTCTCAATTCCTCTTACATGGAGGGCTTGCAAACCCAAAACTGGAGTCTAGGTTTGTCCTTGAGACTGAGCAGCCTTCAGGAAGAGGAGTGAAGAGAAGTCTGGAGTCAATTGTGGTCAACAGCTTTCCTTGGGTGGGTGGTTTCCCTGGGCAGAGTTTGTTTAGAAGGGGAAGGTTATTTGGGGGAATGTATTGACTGAAGAACTCGTTTCAACATCTACTGCCTTGCCCTTAGAGGAAGGGAAAAAAGGTTGGGTTAGGCCAATCATTTGTGCCTGGTTTTGGGTTTGTTTGCCTTTTGTTTTTCCCCTGACCTTGGTTAAATTCATCTCTTGTGTTTGGGCTGGGGGTTGAGAACCTACAGCCAGAAATGGAGGCAGTGGATGCCTGGTGCTGTGTGCTGGATTCAGAGAACCACAGAGCTGCCAGGGCTGGAAGGGACCTCAAGGCTCAGCCAGCTCCAACCCCCTGCCATGGGCAGGGACACCTCACACCACAGCAGGTTGCTCACAGCCACCTCCAGCCTGGCTGCAAACACCTCCAGGCAGGAGGCTTCCACCACCTCCCTGGGCAGCCTGGGCCAGGCTCTCACCACCCTCCTGGGGAACAACTTCTTCCTCACAGCCAATCTCAATCTCCCCACTTCTAGTTCTGCTCCATCCCCCCCAGTCCTATCATCTTCCACTAGATTCAGAGTTAGGCCATAGAAGACAGACAGAGGCCAGGTGACTTCCCTGCCTGAGGACATGTGGAGGTAAGGAGGAGACCTTTGTCATCACACTCCAGGTGCTGGTTCCTCTCTCACCTGCAGAGATTAGTTCTTTATTGAAAGATATGAGTTTGGTAGTAGCTAATTTGTATTTGTATCATAGACTCACAGCCTGGGCTGGGCTGGAAGGGAGCTGCAGAGCTCAGCCCAAGGCCTCTGCACCCAGCAGGGACAGCCCCAACTCCAGCAGCTTGCCCACAGCCCTCTCCAGCCTCCCCTTCAACAGCTCCAGGCAGGGAGCCTCAACCACCTCCCTGGGCACCCAGGAACCAGGAAGAAGTTCTTACTGTGCTCTTTGGAACAAAAAGCTGATGTCCAGAGCAAGGCACAGCCAGGAGCAGCAGCTTGCCTCTGATTGAAATGACTTGGACCTAATTCCTCAGACCTTTTGTTTCCACTGATAACTTTCCCTGGATGAATGTTTCCCCCACATTTTCTCACCAGTGCTGACATCTCTCACAACTGTGAGCAGTCTCTTTTTTCCCCTCCTATCTTCACTTCTTCTCTAGCATGACACTCATCTTTTCCCCAAAGCTACCTTGTGTCTGAGGCATGGTTTCTGTCCAGTTAATTTGGCTTGCTTTCAGTTGCAGACTTCATCAGCCTTTATTAGTTGTTTGAACCATATTTGCTGCCTGAAGGATGCTTAGGGGGCTTGAGCATCTCCCCTGGGAAGAGAGCCTGAGAGCCCTGGGGCTGTTTAGCCTGGAGAGGAGAAGGCTGAGAGGGATCTGCTCAATGTCTCTGCAGAGCTGAGGGCTGGGGGTCAAGGGGAGGGGGCCAAGCTCTTGTGGGTGCTGCACAGCAAGAAGCCAAGGAGCACTGGAGACAAACTTGAGCAGAGAAGGTTTCAGCTGCCCAGGAGGAGAAAGTTCTTTGGTGTGAGGGTGAGGGAGGCCTGGAGCAGGCTGCCCAGAGAGGTTGTGGAGTCTCCTTCTCTGGAGCCTTTCCAACCCCCCCTGGCTGCATTGCTGTGTGGCCTGCCCTGGGTGCTGCTGGGTGCTCTCTGGAGCTCCCTTCCTACCTCTGGGAGGTCCTGTGGCAATGATTATTTTTACTGATCACTCCTACCAGGACAAGATTTGAGGTTTGCTACCTTGGGCTTTTTACCTCGAGGTCAGGATGTGTTAGGTATTAGGCAACAGGATGGACTTGATGATATCTGACATCATTTCCACCCTGCATGACTCTATACTTCTATGCTTCAGCTTCTCACCTCCATTAAGTTGACTGCAAGGAAAGTGAGGCCCCCTCCAAGGAGCTGCTGTGGGCACCAGGGTGACATGTTTTAGCTCAGCCTTTAGGAATCCTTAGCAGCCCAGCAGCTTCCCACCACTTATTTTCTGAACTCTCTTTTGTAAATAACAGAAGTGCCCTCAGAAGGAAAATATTTGTGTGTTGTGCACCACAAACCCAGCAGCTGCCAGATCTTTTTTTGGCTCCATTTGGTCGTTTTGCTCCCTTAGCAGAAGAGATGAATCATGCCATGGTTGCTGCTGGCTTTGCTTGGGGCTTTCTCAGGCAGCAAACATGGATAGGACAGAATCTGAGAGCTCTAGGCTGTTATGGAGCCCTCAGTACAGGAAGGAGATGGAGCTGGTGGAGCAGGTCCAGAGGAGGGCCATGAGAATGCTCAGGGGGTTGGAGCAGCTCTGCCCTGAGGAGAGGCTGAGGGAGCTGGGGGTGTGCAGATTAGAAAGCTTTTGCAGTTCTGCTTCATAAAGTTGTGATTATGGCACTGAGTGCAGCCTCAGCAGGGCTGCTGAGGACACCAAGCTGTGTGGGGCAGCAGACAGAGGGAGGGAAGGGATCCATCCAGAGGGACCTGGACAGGCTGCAGAGCTGAGCCCAGGACAACCTCAGGAGGTTCAACAAGACCAAGGGCAAGGTCCTGCAGCTGGGGCAGGGCAATCCCAGGCACTGCTACAGGCTGGGCAGGGACTGGCTGGAGAGCAGCCCTGGGGAAAAGGAGCTGGGGGTGCTGGGGGAGGAGAAGCTCAGCAGGAGCCAGCAGTGAGCACTTGCAGCCCAGAGAGCCAAGCAGAGCCTGGGCTGCAGCAAGAGAAGTGTGGCCAGCAGGGCCAGGGAGGGGATTCTGCCTCTCTGCTCCACGCTGCTGAGACCACAGCTGCAGCTCTGGGGCCAGTGCTGGAGCCTCTGTGCCAGGAAGGATCTGGAGGGGCTGGAAGGTGTCCAGAGCAGGGCCAGGAGGAGGAGCAGAGGGCTGGAGCTGATCTGCTGTGAGCACAGCCTGAGGGAGTTGGGGTTGTGCAGGCTGGAGAGGAGAAGGCTCTGAGGAGACCTCCTTGTGGCCTTGCAGGATCTGCAGGGGGCTGCAAGAAAGCTGGGGAGGGACTTGTGAGGGTGTTAGGGAGGGATAGGACTGGAGGGGATGGAGCAGAACTAGAAGTGGGGAGATGGAGATTGGCTGTGAGGAAGAAGTTGTTGCCCAGGAGGGTGGTGAGAGCCTGGCACAGGCTGCCCAGGGAGGTGGTGGAAGCCTCCTGCCTGGAGGTGTTTGCAGCCAGGCTGGAGGTGGCTGTGAGCAACCTGCTGTGGTGTGAGGTGTCCCTGCCCATGGCAGGGGGTTGGAGCTGGCTGAGCCTTGAGGTCCCTTCCAGCCCTGACAGTTCTGGGATTGTATTGCTATTATTATTATTGCTGTTGCTGTAGTTGTTGCTGTTGTTGTAGTTGTTGTTGCAGTTGTTGCTGTTGTTGCTGTTGTTGTAGTTGTTGTTGCTGTTGTTGTTGTTGTTGTTGTTAGTTGCTGTAGTTGTTGTAGTTGTTGTTGCTGTTGTTGTTGCAGTTGTTGTTGTTGTAGTTGCTGTAGTTGTTGTAGTTGTTGTTGCTGTCCAAAGCTAACATAATCCAAGAGATTTGTGACATTTCCAAGCTGCCACACTCCAGCTGCCAGAGGAGTTCTACCCCAGTGGGGTTTTAAACCCATGTCCTCTGCTGGCTTTTCCCTCCCAATGCTCTGTGATGCTGTGGCACTCTGAGCTTCAGCTGGGTGCATCCAGGACAGTGCCCAAAGCACAGGGGGTGAAAGGAAAACAGAGAGCAAGCCTTGTGCAAGGACAGGGCCCTCTCTCTCACTCCACCTCAGAAGGTGGCACAGCTGCAGGCTGTCTCAAGTGTTTGTGCACACAGAGCTGCCCATGAGAAAGAAGTAGGAGGAAGTGGAGCCCCTGGGTCAGCTCTCAGGGACCTAACTGGAGCCCGTGAGATGTAGCCCTGCAGGAGCTGTGGGAGGGAGTATCAGCCATGGGTAAGATAACACTGAGGCTACTTGGACTTGAACAAGGATGAGACAAGAGCCATCCCTGTGGGTCCTTGGAGATACCATCACAAAGCCACCCTCAGTAATCTCTGGGAGGTGATAGCCATCACAGAAAGCCTCTTGGCAGCCAGAAAGAAGGCAAATGTCAGAGCCAGCTCCAAGATGGGCAAGAGTGAAGGGCAGGAAGCTGCAGGCTTACTCAGCCTAGCCCCATGGAGACTGCAGGCTGAGTCCTCTGGGGAAAGGTTTGCAAGCACAGGAAGGAGAGGGGCTGGGAAAACTGAGCAGGAATTCACCTGGGCTGAATCAAGCCTAGCTGGGTGTCTCTCCATGGCAGAACTCAGTCCAGCAGACACTTCCAGTGTTTCAGTTAGCACAGACACAAGGGAGTAAGCAGCTTTCCACTACAAGAGGTTAAGGCTTCCTTTCCTGCTCTCTGTTGGTAAGAGAGAGGTTTGCTGTGATGAGGAAACCTTAACTGAATTGATTCTTAAATAAAGATATTGAACTGAATGTCCCCAGGGTGTGAAGCAGCAGAAAGTGGATCCTGCTCCAGTGCTTGATCTGAATCTTCTCTGGGTTTGGCTCCCATGGCTTTGGGGTCAGATGATTGGAGACAGATTGGAGAGGGCTGAGAGGGATCTGATCAATGGCTATCAAGAGCTGAGGCCTGGGGGGCAGGAGGCAGGGGACAGGCTCTGCTCAGCTGCACCCTGGGATAGGACAAGGAGCAGTGGATGGAAAGTGCAGCCCAGGAGGTTGCAGCTCAGCAGGAGGAGGAACTTCTGCCCTGGGAGGCTCCCAGAGCCCTGGAGCAGGCTGCCCAGAGAGGTTGTGGAGTCTCCTGCTCTGGAGCCTTCCCAGCCCTGTCTGGATGTGTTCTGTGTGCCCTGTGCTGGATTCTCTGCTCCTGCTCTGGCAGGGGCTTGGGCTGGGAGCTCTCCAGAGGTCCCTTCCAACCCCTGACAGCCTCTGAGCCTGTTCAGACGTGAATGCTGGGCAGATTTAGGTCCACAGGTTGAATTTCCATCCTCTTCTGTATCCTGGGTTCCTACAATTGTTTCTGGATTTCCACTGTCCCTCATTTCTGTAGCTGCAGAACCTCAGGGAGCCATCAACTACTTGTCAAAGCTGCTGAAGTCAGGTTTCAATTGTCCAAACCCACACACTCTCTCGAGTCAACAGTCTGTAAGTGTTTAGCTCAAGGACTTCAAGGCCTTCAGAAAAATCTTGTCAATGCAGGGGAGGGATGCAGAGCTGAAAATCACACTCAGAACATGAGGGACCAGGAAGGAACCCCAAAATGTCCTTTAGGTTGCTGTATCTTGGTGTCACTAAGGCTTGAAACTCGAACAGGACTGTTTGAAGGAGCCCTGAGCCATAGAACCACAGAATCACAGAAGCAGAATAATAGAATTAAAGAGTCATGAAGGAATAGAATAGAATAGACCAGACCAGACCAGACCAGGTTGGAAAAGACCTCAGAGATCATCAAGTCCAACCTATCACCCAACACCATCTGATCAACTAAACCATGGCACCAAGCACCCCATCCAGTCTCTGCCTAAACACCTCCAGGCATGGGGACTCCACCACCTCCCTGGGCAGCACATCCCAAGGGCCAATCTCTCTTGCTGGGAAGAAATTTCTCCTCACCTCCAGCCTAAACCTCCCCTGGCACAGCTTGAGACTGTGTCCTCTTGTTCTGGTGCTGGGTGCCTGGGAGAAGAGACCAACCCCCAGCTGGCTACAGCCTCCCTTCAGGGAGTTGGAGAGAGCAAGAAGGTCTCCCCTGAGCCTCCTCTTCTCCAGGCTAAGCAACCCCAGCTCCCTCAGCCTCTCCTCACAGGGCTGTGCTCCAGACCCCTCCCCAGCTTTGTTGCCCTTCTCTGGACACCTTCCAGCATCTCAACATCTTTCCTAAACCTGAGGAGCCCAGAACTGGAATCACAGCATCATAGAATCAGAGAGTCGTAGAGTCTTAGACTTATAGAATCATAGCATCAGAATCATAGAATCATAGGCTCAGAGAGACAGGGAATAATCGAGTCACAGAATCACAGATCATAGAGGCAGAGCCACAGAGTCATAGAAATATGCACAGCCAATCACTCTTGGAGGCAAAGCTGCCAGCCCCAGGCAGGCAGTGTGCATGGCAAAGGAGAAGCAGGTGAGGCAGCCTCAGCAGCAAGAGAAGGGTTCCTAAGCTAAGAGACTTCCCACAAGCTGCCCCCTCCTGGCCCACAGATCCTCAGCTGGTCGTCTCCCCTCCCTTGTCTCTGCCTCATTTTCCTCCTCCTCACCACCTGCAGCCTAACAACCAGGAGCATCCTCCTGGGATTCCTGTACAGAAGGGTGGCTGGGAAGTGGGAATTCATGTGAATGAAGAGCAACAAAGCATCTGTGAGGTCAAGCTGAGCTAAGGGCAGTTCCTCTAGCCAGAGTCTCAGTGGCTCCAGCACAAGAAGGTGCATGCTTTGCAAATGTAATTAGGATGGAGAAAAGTTAATATAGCTTCTTTTCTCTCTTATTAGACAAACTCCATTAAGCAAAGCTGCAGTCCCAGATGTCAGAAAGAGCAAGACTTAATTGTTTGCCCTTTATAATCTCCCAGGCAGTGCTCCAGCAGAGTGCTTGTTAGGACCTGCAGGAGAAGCAGGCTCTGTGGAAGTCTGAAGGGCATGACTGCCATGCCAGCATGGTACAGCACCTGGAGTGCCACAGCCTGGATGAAGATGTCACAGCAGCCAACAGGGCCACCACAAGCACAGCTTCTGCAAGCAGCACCAAGCAGGACACAGACACACAGAGAGCAGCCTGGCACTAGAGATCTACCTTCATAGACTCACAGGATCATAGAGTTACAGAGTCAGAGAATCATGGAATCATGGAGTCATAGAATCATAATCATAGAGTCATGGAATGGTCCAGGCCAGAAGGGAGCTGCAGAGCTCAGCCCAAGGCCTCTGCACCCAGCAGGGACAGCCCCAACTCCAGCAGCTTGCCCACAGCCCTCTCCAGCCTCCCCTTCAACAGCTCCAGGCAGGGAGCCTCAACCACCTCCCTGGGCAACCTGGGCCAGGCTTCCACCACCCTCCTGCTGCACAACTTCTTCCTCACCTCCAAGCTCAAGCTGCTCTGCTCTGCTCTGCAGCCCTTGGCCCTGCTGCTGGCCCTGCAGGCCTTTGCCAACAGTCTCTCTGCAGCCTTCTTGCAGCCCCTTCAGCTCCTGGCAGGCTGCTCTGAGCTCTGCCTGCAGCCTTCTCTTCTCCAGGCTGCACACCCCCAGCTCCCTCAGCCTGGCCTGGCAGCAGAGCTGCTCCAAGCCCCTCAGCATTCTCCTGGCCTCCTCTGCAGCCTCTCCATCAGCTGCAGGTCCTTGCTGTGCTGAGGGCTGCAGAGCTGCACCCAGCCCTGCAGGGGAGGTCTCAGCAGAGCCAAGGGGCAGAATCCCCTCTCTGGCTCTCCTGGCCACACATCCTCATACATAGTTAAATTGGTTCCAAGGCTTCAGCTTCTGTAAGAACTCTCAGAGCTCTTTCTTAGGCAGCCTCACTCAGTGCAAGCTACTAGAGGGAGGCCTTCAGTACATTTGGAATGAGCACCAGCCTTATCTCCTCTCTGCTTTGCCTCCTCACTGATTGCAGTAAGAGCTCTTGTTAAAACAGAACAGGAGAAGGATGCTTGGGGAAGGAATGGGCACAGCTGATGGCTCTCAGAGAGCTTAAATCCTGTCCTTTGCCTGGCATTTGGCTATGATATGCTCCTGAGGACTGCTGCCACTTGATTTCAACACAGCCATTGCCTCCTGCCTCCCAACAGCAGCCAAAATCTTGCAAGTCCCTGGGAGTTTGATTCCTGCTGCCCACAGGAAGCAGAGCAGGAGGCTCTGCAGGCCAGGGGAAAACTGCTTGCAGAAGTCAAAAAGAATTCATAGAACTTGGACAGAGCTGTGCCTGATTCCCTAAGCCAGCTGAGACTCCCATCCTGCCCTCCCAACCTCTCTGGCCATGGAGCACACATCAGCAGGAAGGGTGACTGAGAAACAAAGGCACAGAGTCACAGCACATCAGAGGCTGGGAGGGAGCTGCAGAGAGCATCCAGTGCACCCCCTGCCAGAGCAGCAGCACCCAGGGCAGGCCACACAGCAATGCAGCCAGGGGGGGTTGGAAAGGCTCCAGAGCAGGAGACTCCACAACCTCTCTGGGCAGCCTGCTCCAGGCCTCCCTCACCCTCACAACAAAGAACTTTCTCCTCCTGGGCAGCTGAAACCTTCTCTGCTCAACTTTGGCTCCAGTGCTCCTTGGCTTCTTGCTGTGCAGCACCCACAAGAGCTTGGCCCCCTCCCCTTGACCCCCAGCCCTCAGCTCTGCAGAGACATTGAGCAGATCCCTCTCAGCCTTCTCCTCTCCAGGCTAAACAGCCCCAGGGCTCTCAGGCTCTCTTCCCAGGGGAGAACTGGATGAGCCTTGAGATCACTTCCAGCCCTGAAAGTTCTGTGACTCTGTGAAGCAGTGAAGTTGTTCTGTTCAGTGCAGACATCCAAGAGGAGCTCTCCCTGGCAGTTTCATTTAGTGACTGATTCTAATCCTGGTTTCCCAGCAGCTCTTTCCCCCTGGAGCTGCACCTGCTGAGCAGCAGCCTTTAAGCTTCCTCTTCCTAAGGAACCTGCAGGAAGGAGAATCTCAGCTGGGTTCCAGCTGCCTGCAATTTACTAGGGGAAAAGAAACAACCAACCCAAGCCAAGCCAGGGCCAAACATTCTCTCTCTGGAAACAAACAGAGAAAGCTCCTGACTTGTAAGCAATTTCCCTTGGGGCATGTCCTGAAGATGGAAACTCTCCTGAACACAGCCCAAGCCCTGCAGCTGAAGGCTTTGCTGCACAAGCCCTGTGAGGAGAGGCTGAGGGAGCTGGGGTTGCTCTGCCTGGAGAGGAGGAGGCTCAGGGGAGACCTTCTTGCTCCTTATTGAGCTGATGTGAGGTGTCCCTGCCCATGGCAGGGGAGTTGGAACTGGATGATCCTTGAGGTCCTTTCCAACCCTGAGCATTCTGTGACTGCAACATTCTGTGTGTTAGAAGCTGAGGACAATGTTAAGCCTCAATAAGATCCAAGAATGTGCTACCCTACTGAGCCCTCCATAACATCTAACTTTACCTATTTTTGCTCCAAAACCCCACAGCAGAGCTCTTCTGTGGTATTATATATTCCACCAACACAACAAACCCAAAGCACACTCAGCTCCATTTGGTGTGGTGCTTGACACATCCTGGTAGTGACTTTCAATGAGCCAAGTCTGCCTTGGTTTGTCTGAGCTAATTATGAGAAGACAAAATGAATCAGCATGTGCCAGGTTGTGTCTAACACTAATTGTGTGCTTTACAGCACTTAACTGTGTGCTTTATAACACTTAATTGTGCATTTTATAGGATCAGGAGGATGTTTATGACTCATTAGAAGCAGCAGGAAGGGTTACATGAAGTACAAAAAGTCATCTGCAGTGATGAAGGAAATTGAGGCAGGACTCAGTCCCTGCTGCCTGTGGCCCTGGCTCCACACTCACTTTCTCAGGAGGAATAGTTAAGCCACACTGCTAATAACACAGGCTCACAGGATGTGAGGGTTTGGAAAGGACCTCTGGAGAACTCCCAGTCCATCCCCCTGCCAGAGCAGGAGCAGAGAATCCAGCACAGGGCACACAGAACACATCCAGACAGGGCTGGGAAGGCTCCAGAGCAGGAGACTCCACAACCTCTCTGGGCAGCCTGCTCCAGGCCTCTGGGAGCCTCCCAGGGCAGAAGTTCCTCCTCCTGCTGAGCTGCAACCTCCTGGGCTGCAGTTTCCATCCACTGCTCCTTGTCCTATCCCAGGGTGCAGCTGAGCAGAGCCTGTCCCCTGCCTCCTGCCCCCCAGCCCTCAGCTCTTGATAGCCATTGATCAGATCCCTCTCAGCCTTCTCCTCTGCAGACTGCACAGCCCCAGGGCTCTCAGCTTCTCCTCCCCAGGCAGTGCTGCAGTCCCTTCAGCATCCTTGGAGCCTCCCTTGGACTCTCTCCAGCAGACCCATGTCCCTCCTGAGCTGGGCAGCCCAGAGCTGGCTGCAATATTCCAGATGTGGACTCACCAAGGCAGAGTAGAGGGGAGAGAACCTCCCTGGCCCTGCTAGCCACACTCCTCTGAATGCAGCCCAGGACTCCCTTGGCCTTCTTGCCCTCCAGGGCACATTGCTGCCCCATGCAGACCTTGCTGCCCCCCAGCACTCCCAGCTCCTTCTCCTTGGGGCTGCTCTCCAGCAGGTCAATACAATGTTCCTGTCTCCTTCCCATGTTTTCCATCTAGTTTGTTTCTAACTGGAACTAGTCAGCAGGTCTGACACACCAGAATGTGTCCAGAGGAGGGTGACCAAGAAGGTGAATGGTCATGAGAGCAAGATTTACGAGGAGCAGCTGAGGTCACTTGGTTTGTTCAGCTTGGAGAGGAGAAGGCTGAAGGCTGACTCCATCACAGTGTACAATTTCTGCATGGGAGGCAGCAGAGGAGGAGTTCTAATCTGAGTTGCTCACAGCCACCTCCAGCCTGGCCTTAAACTCCTCCAGGCAGGAGGCTTCCACCACCTGGGCCAGGCTTCCACCACCCTCCTGTTGCACAACTTCTTCCTCACATCCAATCTCAATCTCCCCACTTCTAGTTCTGCTCAATCCCCCCCAGTCCTATCCCTCCCTGACACCCTCACAAGTCCCTCCCCAGCTTTCTTGGAGCCCCCTTCAGATCCTGGAAGGCCACAATGAGGTCTCCTGGGAGCCTTCTCCTCTCCAGCCTGCACAACCCCAACTCCCTCAGTCTGTCCTCACAGCAGAGCAGCTCCAGCCCCCTGATAAGAGACTCATTGAGAGGGCAGAGGGAAGGTGCTTGGACAGCACAACTCCTGTGCTGAACTCTTGATCTGCATTATTGGTACATTTCAAGGGACAACTCTAGCAAGCCAACAATGTGTCACAGCCTGTGGCACAATCAGGCAGCTGTACAATTAATGCCTTTCCTCTTGCACATTTGTCAAGGTCTTACAGAGCCAAGGGGAAAAGTATTCACAGTGGACATCCCATTGCTTGGGAAGGGAGGAGGCAGCTAACTTGAATTCAGTTGTTTCCCAAGCAAGAATGCAAAACAGATGAGCAACTGGTGTTGCATAAAGATTTTTGCACGTTGCAGGAAATCAGCTTCTCAAACTCCAGCCCAGTGGTTTGTGCCTTCCTGCACAAAAATTACCTGGTGATGTTTCCCTGGGGAAGAGAAGGCTGCAGGCAGAGCTCAGAGCAGCCTGCCAGGAGCTGAAGGGGCTGCAAGAAGGCTGCAGAGAGACTGTTGGCAAAGGCCTGCAGGGCCAGCAGCAGGGCCAAGGGCTGCAGAGCAGAGCAGAGCAGCTTGAGCTTGGAGGTGAGGAAGAAGTTGTGCAGCAGGAGGGTGGTGGAAGCCTGGCCCAGGTTGCCCAGGGAGGTGGTTGAGGCTCCCTGCCTGGAGCTGTTGAAGGGGAGGCTGGAGAGGGCTGTGGGCAAGCTGCTGGAGTTGGGGCTGTCCCTGCTGGGTGCAGAGGCCTTGGGCTGAGCTCTGCAGCTCCCTTTCCACCCAAACCATTCCATGAGTCTAGGACACTACCTCTTCCCTCTAGCTCAGCTTCCCCCCATCATGTCCTCTCCTAACCTTTGCCACTCCCATGGTGTCCTTCTGGTCACCCTCAGGCACCAGCAGAGACTTTCCTAGGGATGCGTTCTGGGCTTGGAAGGGACCTCTGGAGATAGAATCATAGAATCAACCAGGTTGAAAAGACCTCAGAGATCATTAAGTTCAACCTATTACCTAACACCTAACACCTCCTGACAACTAAGCCATGGCTCCAAGTGCCACATCCAAGCCTTTAATGAACACCTTCCAGTCCAAGCCCCCTGCCAGAGCAAGAGCAGAGAACCCAGCACAGGGCACACAGAACACATCCAGACAGGGCTGGGAAGGCTCCAGAGCAGGAGACTCCACAACCTCTCTGGGCAGCCTGCTCCAGGCTCTGGGAGCCTCCCAGGGCAGAAGTTCCTCCTCCTGCTGAGCTGCAACCTCCTGGGCTGCAGTTTCCATCCACTGCTCCTTGTCCTACCCCAGGGTGCAGCTGAGCAGAGCCTGTCCCCTGCCTCCTGCCCCCCAGCCCTCAGCTCTTGATAGCCATTGATCAGATCCCTCTCAGCCTTCTCCTCTGCAGACTGCACAGCCCCAGGGCTCTCAGCCTCTCCTCCCCAGGCAGTGCTGCAGTCCCTTCAGCAGCCTTGGAGCCTCCCTTGGGCTCTCTCCAGCAGATCCCTGTCCCTCCTGAGCTGGGAGCCCAGAGCTGGCTGCAATATTCCAGGTGAGGTCTCAGCAGAGCAGGGCAGAGAAGAGCAGAGGGGGCTGATTCTATAACTCTATGATTCTATACATCAGGGCAGAAGGGGAAGCACAGCACCTAGGGCACACTGATAAATTTGCTGTTTTAATCATAAGGAAATAATTATTAGGATTAAGGGGAAAAAAATAGACAAAAAATCCAGTTTATGGAGTTTGATGTTGAAAGAGGACAGGAACAGAGTGATCCTTGCTGCATCATGACCAAGCTATGCCTAGGACAAATCCTGTGAGAGATGCAAAATGTTGCAAGGAGATCCTCACCCCCTGTGCTCATCAGCTTCTTCCTGGGTTGGCTTTTTCCCCCCTGTTCTGTAACAGAAAGCCAAAGCCTTTGTTCATTAACTGCAAAGCTTTAGGAGTGAAGGGAACTCTGTTTCTACAGGAGAGACTTGTTCAGGGCAGGCATTAGAGAAAGAAAAGTCCTTTGAGCGTCTGAAGTGTGGAAGAGGTTTGCATTTCCCAGCAGGTCCTGTGTCAAGGCTGTGTTTGGGCTCTGGTAGGTGACAGGGTTCAGAGAGAGATTCCTCCCACATAGAATCACAGAAGTGTCAGGGCTGGAAGGGAGCTCAAGGCTCAGCCAGCTCCAACCCCTTGCCATGGGCAGGGACACCTCACACTACAGCAGGTTGCTCACAGCCACCTCCAGCCTGGCTGCAAACACCTCCAGGCAGGAGGCTTCCACCACCTCCCTGGGCAGCCTGGGTCAGGCTCTCACCACCCTCCTGGGCAACAACTTCATCCTCACAGCCAAGCTCAATCTCCCCACTTCTAGTTTTGCTCCATCCCCCCCAGTCCTATCCCTCCCTGACACCCTCACAAGTCCCTCCCCAGCTTTCCTGGTTTAGTTGGTTAGATGGTGCTGGGTGATAGGCTGGACTGGATGATCTGGAAGGTGTTTTCCAAGCTGGCTAATTCTGTGATTCTGTGAAGCAGACACAAAGGAGACCACAGAGCAACCTTTTGGGAGTATGCTTCTGATGTCCTTCAGGCAGGCACAAAGAAGACTCACAGAAGGTCTCAGGGGAGACCTCATTGCTGTCTACAACTCCCTGAAGGGAGGTTGTAGCCAGGTGGGAGTTGGACTCTTCCCCCAAGCAACCAGCACCAGAACAAGAGGACACAGCCTCAATCTGTGCCAGGGGAGGTTTAGGCTGGAGGTGAGGAGAAAGTTCTTCCCAGCAAGAGAGATTGGCCATTGGGATGTGCTGCCCAGGGAGGTGGTGGAGTCCCCATCCTTGGAGGTGTTCAAGGAAGGCTTGGATGAGGCACTTGGAGCCATGGTTGAGTTGTCAGGAGGTGTTAGGTCACAGGTTGGACTGGATGACCTCTGAGGTCTTTCCCAGCCTGACTGATTCTGTGAAGATACTCAAACGTGTCAAAACCAGACACAGGCTTTGCCTGAATTATTACAAAATGACCCCAAACCAAACCACACACACACAAAAACCACCAAAAAAGTTGAATCAAATTTCAGCTTCCCAGAGGCCTAATCCCCAGCAGGATGCGAGGGCACACGTGGGGGGCACAGGGTGTGTTTGGGAGCAGGACAGCAAGGCTCAGTTCCCCCGGGGGCAGGTGGAGCTCAGACTCCCACAGCAGCAGCAGAACGCTGAGCGATTTAGCAGAGGGTGAAAACAAAACGCAAGAAGTAGGTCAGGCAAGCAGCGAGAGCAGCAGAACAGTAGCTAGGAACTGTGCCCTGCCGGCTGGGGCAGGGAAAACCTTAATGGCAGAGGAAATGCCGAGGCTCCAGGCAAGCCCTGCTGACTTGCAAGTGAAAGCTTCAAGGGGAGGGGGATTTGTTCTGGAGAGCTCTGGGACGGTGCTGGTGCTTCAGGGCAGTCATTGGTTAAACTTGGACTGCTGGCTGAGAACCTCCTGAACAAATAAGAGGCAAAGGGACTGCTTGGCTCTGGCAAAAGTGGGATAGGAGTCTCTGGGTATGTAGCTCTATCTCTATCTATACTTACCTGTATCTATACCTACATCAACATTGATAGAGATATAGATGGAGAGAGAGAGAGTGAGGAGAAAGAGAGATGAGAGAGAGATCAGAGAGATAGAGATAGAGAGATGATAGAGATAGAGATATGATAGATGAGAGAGATATGGCAGAGGTAGAGGCAGGACCTCTAGCACTAGATCAGGCAGCTGGGCACATCTTTCAGTTTGCCGTTTCCCTCCCCCCTTTTCCTTTTTTCTTTTTTCTTTTTCTTTTTTCCTTTTTTATCCTTTTTTTTTTTTTCCATTTTTTCTTCTTTTCCTTATTTTTTTGTTTTTCCTTTTGTTCCTTCTTTATTCCTTTTTATTTTTTTTCTCTTTTCTTTTTCCTTTTTTCCTTTTTTTTCTTCTGTTTTAGTTTCTTTTGTCTTTTTTATTTTTCCTTCTTTTCCTTTTTCCTTTATTTTTTCTTTTTTCCTTTTTTCTTTTTTCTTATTTTTTCCTTTTTCTTTTTTCTTCTTTTTTTTTCTTTTTTTTTTTCTTTTTTTCTTCTTTTTTTCTTTTCCCTTTTTTCCTTTTTTCTTTTTCCTTTTTTCTTCTTTTTTCCTTTTTCTTTCTTCTTTTTTTCCTTTTTCCTTTTTCTTTTTTTTTTTTTTTTTTTTTTTTTTTTTCTTCTTTTTTTTTTCCTTTTTTCTTCTTTTTTCTTTTTCCATTTTTCTTCTTTTTTATTTTTCCTTTTTCCCCCTTTTTTTTGTTTTTCTTTCTTTTTTTTTTTCTTTTTTTACCTTTTTTCCTTTTTTTTCTTTTATTTTCTTCTTTTTGTTTTTTCCTTTTTCCTTTTTTTTTTTTTTTTTTTTTCTGTTTCCTTTTCTCTTTCTTTTTCTCTTTCTTTATTTTTTCTTTTTTTCTTTCTTTTTTCTTTTTCCTTTTTTTCTTTCCTTTTTTCTTTCTAGTTTTGCCTTTTTCCTTTTTTCTTTGCCCTTCTTCTTCTTTTCTTTTTATTATTTTTCATTTTCTGTTTTTCTTCTTTTTCCTTTTCTATATGTATTATTTTTTATTTTTCCTTTTTTAATTTTTTCCCTTCTTTCTTCTTTCTCCTTTTTTCTTTTCCTTTCCCCCCTTTTTTCTATTTTTTTCCCCCATTTTTCTTTTCCATTTCTTTTTCATTATGTTTTTTTTTCCTTTTCAAACAGCCAAAGTTGCACTCCAGGAGAACAGTAAATCTCTGTGGCAGTCCTGGATGTATTTATTTTGCTTACAGAGCCCAGCAGTAGCAGCATCCAAGGCACTAGAAATTGGAGCTGAATGAAAATACATTAAATGGCCATGACACTCTCCTGATGCAATTCAGCCTCTCTGAGGAATTCAAATATGTTCTCTCGCTTCCCACATTCCAGGAAAAGGAAAAGTGTGCATATGAGAGAGTTCTTTTTAGTGTTCAAACATGAAGGAAGCACTTTTGGTGCTAATAAAAACATAAAAGCTATCTGGGAGAGTATAAAAGCAAGAAAGAAAAAGGCACCACTGTGTTTAAATCTCCCTTAGAAGCTCTCAGCTATGCCTTCAAAACATAAAGGCAGTTCCTAGTAAAAAAAACATAATTCATGTTCCAGACTAAACATCTCCTGAGGCTGAAGATTTCATTCTGCATTAGCATTATCCCACAATAAAAGTCACACTATTAGAGTTTTCTTTTACTTGTTTTGGGCCAGAACTTATCATAGAATAACAGAATGTTAAAGCTTGGAAGGGAGCTGCAGAGAGCATCCAGCCCAAGCCCCCTGCCAGAGCAGCAGCACCCAGGGCAGGCCACACAGCAATGCAGCCAGGGGGTTGGAAAGGCTCCAGAGCAGGAGACTCCACAACCTCTCTGGGCAGCCTGCTCCAGGCCTCCCTCACCCTCACAACAAAGAACTTTCTCCTCCTGGGCAGCTGAAACCTTCTCTGCTCAAGTTTGTCTCCAGTGCTCCTTGGCTTCTTGCTGTGCAGCACCCACAAGAGCTTGGCCCCCTCCCCTTGAGCCCCAGCCCTCAGCTCTGCAGAGACATTGAGCAGATCCCTCTCAGCCTTCTCCTCTCCAGGCTAAACAGCCCCAGGGCTCTCAGGCTCTCTCCCCAGGGGAGATGCTCAAGTCCCCTAAGCATCCTCCTGCCTCTGCCTTGGACTCTCCCCAGCAGCTCTCTGTCTCTCTTCAGCTGGGCAGCCCCAAACTGGACCCAGGATTGCAGATGTGCTCTCAGCAGGGCAGAGCAGAGGGGAAGAAGAACCTCCTTGAGGTCACTTCCATTCTGGTATTCTTATGATTCTGTGATAGTCACAGATTCACAGAATGTGTTGGGTTGGAAGAGACCTTAAAGATTATCCAGTTCCAACCCTGCTGCCATGGGCAGGGACACCTCTCCCACCAGCCCAGGTTGCTCAAGCTTTCATCCAACCTGGCCTTGACCACCTCCAGGGAGACAGCATCCACAACCTCCTTGGGCAGCCTCTCTTGAACCTGGTTAATGCTGTGATTCCTCTGTGATTCTGTGAAGTGGAAGGTCACTTACATTCATTTGCTGTGGTCCTAACTTGATCTCCCCTTGACTTGTGGAGTCACCATTACTGGAGGTGTTTAAGAAGAGCCTGGATGAGGCCCTTGGTGCCATGGTTGAGTTGATTAGATGGTGCTGGGTGATAGGTTGGACTGGATGATCTCAAAGGTCTTTTCCAACCTGGTCTGGTCTGGTCTGGTCTGGTCTATTCTATTCTATTCTGTTCTGCTCTGTTCTGCTCTGTTCTGCTCTGTTCTGCTCTGTTCTAACCTCTAATAGCCTCTGACCAAGCACATCAATGTCACTTGTAGAAAGTAAAACTTGCAGTAATAAAACCAGCAAGTTAGTGTTTTCCTGCTTAGGTAAGAAGTAGAAATTACTTTAATGATCTCATCCCAGTCCTGTGTGGACATTCATCTCCATCAGAAACAATTTCAGCTTGGCTTGCTTTGAAACTTCTGCGAAGCTGAGAAGCGAGGCTGGAACAGAAGGCATCCAGCACAGGAGAGGTTGTTTTGATTAAAACTAATGATGGAAATGGATTGCATAAAATTCAGGCAGAAAGAACTTTTCACAGGCTCAGAGGATGTCAGGGGTTGGAAGAGACCTCTGTAGGTCTTCCAGTCCAAGCCCCTGCCAGAGCAGGAGCAGAGAACCCAGCACAGGGCACACAGAACACATCCAGACAGGGCTGGGAAGGCTCCAGAGCAGGAGACTCCACAACCTCTCTGGGCAGCCTGCTCCAGGGCTCTGGGAGCCTCCCAGGGCAGAAGTTCCTTCTCCTGCTGAGCTGCAACCTCCTGGGCTGCAGTTTCCATCCACTGCTCCTTGTCCTATCCCAGGGTGCAGCTGAGCAGAGCCTGTCCCCTGCCTCCTGCCCCCCAGCCCTCAGCTCTTGATAGCCATTGATCAGATCCCTCTCAGCCTTCTCCTCTGCAGACTGCACAGCCCCAGGGCTCTCAGCCTCTCCTCCCCAGGCAGTGCTGCAGTCTCTTCAGCATCCTTGGAGCCCTCCCCTGGACTCTCTCCAGCAGATCCCTGTCCCTCCTGAGCTGGGCAGCCCAGAGCTGGCTGCAATATTCCAGACGTGGACTCACCAGGACAGAGTAGAGGAGGAGGAGAACCTCTCTGGTTGTGCTCCTCCTAATGCCCCCACACTAAACAGGCTCAGGGCTTTCCTAATAAATGAAAACCTTTCAAACCCAGTGAGGCTCCTTGCTTCTATCCTTGTCAAGTATACATGCATTTAATTAAAAGAGAGGTGATTCATGATCTCTGCTGGCTTAAATTAATGAAGATCATTTGGTTTAAGTTTAGCTTCACTGACTCGAGTGGAGCTGCAGGCAGTGAGCTAGCTGACTGGATGGGCATGTGTGTGCACAGACAGCTATGGACCACTCATCAGGCCTAACCTGAAAATTTTATAGCAAAGTTGGGCAAAATACATCAACATTAGGACTAGTCACAGACTCACAGCAGCAGCCAGGCTGGGAGAGAGCCTGAGGTCCCCAAGGCCAACCATCAGCCCTGCTCTGCAAGGCTCAGCCCTAAACCACAGCCCCAAGCCCCACAGCCAAACCACCTTCAAACACAGCCAGCCCTGGGCACTCCACCACCTCCCTGCCCAGCACATCCCAAGCCCTCAGCACTCTTGTGCCTAAGCTCCACTCTCAACCTCCCCAGGGGCAGCTTGAGGCTCTGCCCTCTTCTTCTCTCACTAATGCCCTGGCAGCAGAGAGCAGCAGCAGCCTCTGCACAACCTCCTTGCAGGGAGCTGCAGGCAGCCAGGAGCTCTCCCCTCAGCCTCCTCTCTTGCCCACTAACCAGCCCCAGCTCCTTCAGCCTCTCTCCAGCACATTGCTTCTCCAGGTCCTTGCCCTCCTCTGCTCTGGCTCCAACTTCATTTGCTTCCACAGCCTTCTGAGCTAGCCTGGTGATTCATTTTGGGGGCAATTCTTCACATTTATGTTGGGGGGGTTAATTCCTAACCCCACCACTCCGGGTTAAGGAAAGCAAAGCCCTGCTGCTGACACTATTGTCATGGCCATGTGTGCCCTCAGGCAGTGCTTGTCCCTGCCTGAACCCCAGAGCGCTGATGAGAATAACCTTGGCTAGTGCCAGAGTCACTTGAGATCTGCTTAGGCTCACTCTGGCCCAGACAGAGTCTTTGCACGAAGGAGAATGTGTACCAGGAGCACAGATGTGTCTCTTTAGGTTGTCAGACAGACTTTGGACAGCAATAACCACTGAGGAGGCAGAGGGATCTGTTTTTTCACTGCCAGCAGGGGGAAGCCACCAACTACTTTTAGGTTTAGGTTTGCCTCTTGGAAATGTGTTAGAGACAACTGGAGCTCCCAGCAGCTCAGGTTTGTGTCCTTTCTTTCTCTGCCTTGGAATTCCATCTTCCAGTTCTCAGTTGTGCATTTCTTTCTGGAAGAATTAAAAAGGAATAGGATCCCTCCCCAGAAGAGCTGAAGTGGCTTCTCCTGGGTGCTGTGGTTAAACTTGCTCCAATTGCTCTGCTTTTATGGCTGAGTTTCAGTCTGGGTTCTAGCTTGAAATGGTGACTGTAAAGAATTCCTTCCTGATATCCCAGAGTGCCAGGGGCTGCCAGGGAGCTGCAGAGCTCAGCCAGCCCAAGCCCCCTGCCCCAGCAGGCTCACCCACAGCAGCTCACACAGCAACACAGCCAGCTGGCCTTGCAAGAGCTCCACACAGGGAGACTCCACAGCCCCCCTGGGCAGCCTCTGCCAGGCTTCTCTCACCCTCACAGCCAACAAATTCTTCCTCCTCTTCCCATGGCACTTCCTCTGCCTCAGCTTCCACCCCTGCCCCTTCTGCTGGCATTGGGCAGCCCCCAGCAGAGCCTGGCTCCAGCCTCTGGCCACTGCCCCTGCACAGCTTTAGCCCCAGCCAGGAGCTCACCTCTCAGGCTCCTCCAAGCCAAGCTCCACAGCCCTCAGCTCCCTCAGCCTCTGCTCCTAAGGAAGAGCTTCCACTGCCTGCAGCATCTTTGTGCCTCTGCCATGGACTCTCTCCAGCACTTCCCTCAGCTCCTTCCTGACCTGAGGGGCCCAGAGCTGGACACCAGATTCCAGCTGTGGCCTCAGCAGGGCAGAGCAGAGGGCAGGAGAACCTCTCTGACCTCCTGACCACAGACTCCTGACCAAGAGAGCCAAAGGCCTCCTGGCTGGGCTCAGCAATGCTGTGTCCAGCAGCAGCAGGGAGGGGATTGTCCCCTGGCACTCAGCTCTGGGCAGCCCACACCTGGAGCCTTGTGTCCAGCTCTGGGCAGCTGAGTGGCAGAGAGCTGTGGAGGTGCTGGAGCCAGGGCAGAGGAGGGCAAGGAAGCTGGGAAGGGCCTGGAGAAGCAATGTGCTGGAGAGAGGCTGAAGGAGCTGGGGCTGGTTAGTGGGCAAGAGAGGAGGCTGAGGGGAGAGCTCCTGGCTGCCTGCAGCTCCCTGCAAGGAGGTTGTGCAGAGGCTGCTGCTGCTCTCTGCTGCCAGGGCATTAGTGAGAGAAGAAGAGGGCAGAGCCTCAAGCTGCCCCTGGGGAGGTTGAGAGTGGAGCTTAGGCACAAGAGTGCTGAGGGCTTGGGATGTGCTGGGCAGGGAGG
This sequence comes from Melanerpes aurifrons, assembly GCA_011125475.1. Taxonomy (NCBI): domain Eukaryota; kingdom Metazoa; phylum Chordata; class Aves; order Piciformes; family Picidae; genus Melanerpes; species Melanerpes aurifrons. Next base: position 1,147,479 of record WWNC01000060.1, read on the forward strand.
TGGTGGAGTGCCCAGGGCTGGCTGTGTTTGAAGGTGGTTTGGCTGTGGGGCTTGGGGCTGTGGTTTAGGGCTGAGCCTTGCAGAGCAGGGCTGATGGTTGGCCTTGGGGACACTGGGGCTCTCTCCCAACCAACCTGAACGTTTCTGTGGGCTTCTGTGATCCCTTCTTGAGCACAGCCAAGACAAATGCCTAGCACAGCCAGTCTCCACTGCTAGCAGAAATGAGTCACCCACATTGTGTGCCTGGGGGCTCAGGTAATTGTTACTCAGTTGATCAGCATCTTGTCTTGTTGCTTTGAAGCAGCAAGGAGGATGAATTGGGTTTGTTTGAGGCACTGCAGGTGGATGATCTCCAGCATCCCTGGGGCGTGCCCTGTACAGCTCTCAGGGCTCACTCTTTGCCTTCTGCAATGATTGTGGCAATGGGGAATAAATACCAGCAGCAAATGGGTTTTGGCATGGTGCAGTCTTGAGTCCAACCAAGACTGTCCTGATTTTTTCCTGCATTCTTGTGGCTTTCACCCTCAGAGCCCAACATGATCTGGAGCTTCCCTGCCAGCAACAGGAAAAAGAGAACAGGGGAAAAAAGGGCAGGGCAGGGAGGGAAGGGAGAGTAATTCTGGAAGGCTTCAAGCTACACATGAAATATAAGATAAACTGCATCCTGTTCTTCCACCAGGAGCTGCAACTACAGAGAGAGAATTTATATTCCATTGAACAAACAGCAGCAGCACAGCTGGGAGGGGACCTGCTGGAGAGCAGCCCCAAGGAGGAGGAACTGGGAGTGTTGGGGGCAGCAAGGTCTGCATGGGACAGCAATGTGCCCTGGGGGCAAGAAGGCCAAGGGGTCCTGGGGGGCCAGCAGAGCCAAGGGAGGGCACCAAGGCTGCTGAAGGGACTGCAGCACTGCCTGGGGAGGAGAGGCTGAGAGCCCTGGGGCTGTGCAGTCTGCAGAGGAGAAGGCTGAGAGGGATCTGATCAATGGCTATCAAGAGCTGAGGGCTGGGGGGCAGGAGGCAGGGGACAGGCTCTGCTCAGCTGCACCCTGGGATAGGACAAGGAGCAGTGGATGGAAAGTGCAGCCCAGGAGGTTGCAGCTCAGCAGGAGGAGGAACTTCTGCCCTGGGAGGCTCCCAGAGGCCTGGAGCAGGCTGCCCAGAGAGGTTGTGGAGTCTCCTGCTCTGGAGCCTTCCCAGCCCTGTCTGGATGTGTTCTGTGTGCCCTGTGCTGGATTCTCTGCTCCTGCTCTGGCAGGGGCTTGGGCTGGGAGCTCTCTTGGAACTGCCTTCCAAGCCCTGACACCCTGTGAAAGTTTTCTATGAGTTGCTGAAGCCCTGATGGAGAGGTGATTGTAAGTCCTTGTGCTAACAAGGATGAAAGAATGATGTTGAGGCCAGCCCTGTGTGTCAGGAGGGCTGGGCAGAAGGCTACTGACACTGCTGCTGGATGCAGGCTTTTGGACATTTCACTCAAGTCCTGTCCATTCAGACCATCCACACTTCTACACTTGCAGCATTTTGAGCTGATGTGGTTCCTGGGAAGACAGGTGTTGATGCCTGGAGTAACAGATGAGTGGCAGCACATCCCTAAGGCTCCAGAGAGCATCCAGTGCAGCCCCTGCCAGAGCAGCAGCACCCAGGGCAGGCCACACAGCAATGCAGCCAGGGGGGGTTGGAAAGGCTCCAGAGAAGGAGACTCCACAACCTCTCTGGGCAGCCTGCTCCAGGCCTCCCTCACCCTCACCCCAAAGAACTTTCTCCTCCTGGGCAGCTGAAACCTTCTCTGCTTAAGTTTGTCTCCATTGCTCCTTGGCTTCTTGCTGTGCAGCACCCACAAGAGCTTGGCCCCCTCCCCTTGACCCCCAGCCCTCAGCTCTGCAGAGACATTGAGCAGATCCCTCTCAGCCTTCTCCTCTCCAGGCTCAACAGCCCCAGGGCTCTCAGGCTCTCTTCCCAGGGGAGATGCTGAGAAGATCTCTCTTCTGCTGCTCCTTTTCCATCTCTTCTTGAAGCACTTGTGCTGAAGAGGCAATGCTCCACAGGCTCAATCATCACGTGGCTGAGGTGCATCAAAGATAAACACTCGGGCACTTTCCCAAGGTGGAGCCCAATGTCCTTAAAGCTCTCCTTTAGCATCTCTGAGTGCAGTAAAACATGTGTATATATATATATAGTGTGTGAGGAGAAGCAGCTCCTTCCCTCCTAAGTGCTTTTTGTTAGATTGAGTAGCACTGCTTTCAAGATATTCAACACTTGCCTTGTCCTTCAGAGGAAAAGACTTGTGTGTGTGTGTTTATATATATTAACTATTGCATGGGATAGAGAGTGAAATTTCATCAGGGCCCCACACACAGTCCCCATTGTCCTGCACTGGGAAGGAGAGAAGGAGATGGAAGGATGTGGTTTTATTTAAGGCCACCTATTCATTACTTGAACCTGACAGGGAATGGTGCAGCAGTCACCTTCACACTGAGGCTCTCATTTCCTCACTGAGCTGTTGCTGCTTGATGGAAAAGCTGCCTTGCCCCCATTCCCCACGGGGCCCCCAGCACCTTTCCTCACCAGGGCACAACGGGGGCATCCCACTTGGCTTTCACACTATCACTAAGGTTGGAAGAGACCTCAAAGATCATCAAGCCCAACCTGTCACCACAGACCTCATGGCTAAACCATGGCACCAAGTGTCACGTCCAGTCCCCTCTTGAACACCTCTAGGGATGGTGACTCCAACACCTCCCTGGGCAGTACATTTCAATGGCCAACAACTCTCTCAGTGAAGAACTTTCTCCTCACCTCCAGCCTAAACTTCCCCTGGTGCAGCTTGAGACTGTGAGTCTGTGAGTGAGGCTTTGAGTTTGTCCTCCTCTTAATCTCTCTCTTGCTTAGCTTTACAAGGAAGTGAAGCCCCTTCAGGAAGGTGAAACTGCTGTGACATCCCTGAGACCTGCCACAGGCATAGTGGTGAGGAGAAACTTCTTTGCACTGTGAGGGAGCCCTGGAGCAGGCTGCCCAGAGAGGTTGTGGAGCCTCCTTCTCTGGAGCCTTTCCGACCCCCCCGGCTGCATTGCTGTGTGGCCTGCCCTGGGTGCTGCTGCTCTGGCAGGGGGCTTGGATGGGATTCTCCCTACAGGTCCCTTCCACCCTCTAACATACTGTGATGGTGCCATACCTCCATATCTCTCCTGCTCTGTCCTTGGTGTTGCTGTGAGACTGTATGTGGAGGGACTTCAGTGACACAGGGAATAATCCTTCCTGCTTTTCCCAGGAAGGGAGTTAAAGCCATGCCTGTCCCCATGCTCTCCGTGTTAAGGAGAGGGCTGAATAACAAAGCAGGGGTTTTATGATGATAAAAATAACACTTCAGGGCTTCCTCCAAGGGTAGCAGAGTGCAGTGTGAGGGAGAGGTTATTAATTTATGACTACAAAATACAAATGACAAATGTTAATTTTATTAATAATCAAAATTATCAATAACCGATGAGTCGCTGTTTTACCTACATATTGCAGCGCACGATTGAGAAATACATCCCAGAAAGGGCTCAGCGTTTACAGTTCAGACCCAGCTGGAGGACTGCCGGAATTATGCTCTATTAAATACACCGCAGGGTGCAATGGCGCCGCTTGTCCACCAGGCGGCGACTCGAGGGGGCGCCGGCCGCCGCTTAACTCTATGCAGAGTATTACACTGCGCCAGAGGCTGGGACTGGCAGCGCCGCGCCGCCCGGCACGGGGGCTTTGAGCACGTCAGTGAGGGGGAAGCATGCGGAAGGGGCACTGCGTCCTTTGCTGGCAGCGAGGTTAGGTACAGGCTGCTGGCGCCGGGGCTGGCTCCTGGGCTGGTCCGGACAGCGGCCGCAGAGGCAGCTGTTCAAGTTCATCTTCATTGTTCCTTGACTTATTGCTGTGCACCACCCAAAAGAGCTCCCGTGATGGAGCTTCCATCCATTGCCCCTTGTCCTACGCAGGGTGCAACTGAGCAGAGCCTCTCTTCACCCCACCCCTCAGCTATTGATAGATATTGATCAGATCCCTTCTCAGCCTTCTCTTCTGCAGACTACACAGCTCCAGGGCACGCAGCCTCCCTTTGTGGGGGAGATCACAGCTCACAGGGTATCAGGGGACAGAAAGGACCTCTGGAGATCTTCCAGTCCAACCCTACTGTCAGAGGAGGGCCAGAGAATCCAGCACAGGTCGGCATCCAGAGGAGTCCTGAATGGCTCCAGAGCAGGAGACTCCACAACCTCTCTGGGCAGCCTGCTCCAGGGCTCTGGGAGCCTCCCAGGGCAGAAGTTCCTCCTCCTGCTGAGCTGCAACCTCCTGGGCTGCAGTTTCCATCCACTGCTCCTTGTCCTATCCCAGGGCACAGCTGAGCAGAGCCTGTCCCCTCCCTCCTGTCCCCCAGCCCTCAGCTCTTGAGAGACATTGATCAGATCCCTCTCAGCCTTCTCCTCTGCAGACTGCACAGCCCCAGGGCTCTCAGTCTCTCTTCCCAGGGGAGATCACAAATCAGAGGATGTTAAAGGTTGTGAGGGACCTCTGGAGATCTTCCACTCCAACCCTACTGCCAGAGCAGGAACAGAGAATCCAGCACAGAACACACAGGAAGGCATCCAGAGGAGGAGACTCCACAACCTCTCTGGGCAGCCTGCTCCAGGGCTCTGGGAGCCTCCCAGGGCAGAAGTCCCTCCTCATGCTGAGATGGAGCCTCCTGTGCTGGAGCTCACCTCCATAACTCAAACTATTCTGTCCCAAGTCACCAACCTCCAAGCTGGGCAGGAAGCAGGGATAAAGTATTTCAACTAGCAGCAGAGCAGCTTGGGCTCCACAAGCAGGCCTGAGACTGAGAGCCTCAGCTGACACTTGCAAGAGAAGCTGGCACACCAAGCCCAACCCTTCCACCTGGGTGCAAGCTCTCAGCCGCTGCAGCAGAAGGCTCTGAAGCACAAATTGCAGTCAGAGAATCTCTCTTCCCCTATCCCAAGGCAGCTGCATTGGGACCTCACTGAGAGGAGCTGCTAAAAAGGAACCAAATGAAGGAGTTGTCCTCTCCCAACATATTTACCTTTCTTTCTTCCAGAGGCAGAGCAGAACTCCAGCAAGTTGCTCATTGGCTCAGGCAGTTTCCATCCCTCCAGCTCAAGCCAGACTCGAGGCTGAGGCACGAGGAAGGCTCCTCAGGGAAATCTGTTTCAGTGGAAGACTCACAGAACTCTGAGGGCAGCTGCTGAAAGAATCTCCTTTGAATTCACACACTTCTGGGGGGGAATTCCCTCAGCAGACACAAGAGTCTTGATTCCCAGGTGTTCCAGGGGGCTGGGAAGCAAAGCCCTGAACTGATGGCTGCCACAGAAGCAGGCAGGGGTAGGGGTTGGAAAGGAGCTCAAAGCTCAGCCAGCCCAGCTCTCCTGCAGTATCCTTCCTACCCTTTATGCTCCATCAAGGTTTGAGTCAGGCTGCACAGCCAGCCATGGAGCAGGGAATTGCCTCTCTAGCAAGACACAGTTGAATGCATTGCTAAGAGAGCTTCTCTGCATGAGTTTCCTTCAGTGCCTGCACTCCTGCACCTCAGACACAGACTCACTTTGCTGAGCCATAGCCTGGGAAGAGCCAAACCCTTGCCACAGCTTCAGCAGCTTTTGCAGTGGTTCTTGTGCCAATCATTGTTCTTCACCCTGGAGCTTCATGGAACCATTTCATTCCTGAGCCCAGCACACAGAAAGCCTTCTCTGAAAAGTGAGGTAGCTTCACATCCAAAATCCATCAGTGCAGAGCCACCACAGTGGGTTTGGGGGGCTAGGCACAGTTGAAAGAACAACAAAGTAATAAGCCCTTAAAGAGGCTGACTTGTTCTGGTGGAAGGTGTCCCTGCCCATGGCAAGGGGGTTGGAACTTGCTCATGGAATCACAGAGCTGGCAGTGGCCTCTATAGGTCATCTGCTTTAACCCCTCTGCCTCCCCCACCTCCAGCCTTCATGCTCCCAAAGCAGCTCCTGCTCCCTCTACCCCATCCTCACCCCTGCCTAAACAGCTCCTGCTCTACCACCACCATTCCTGCACTCATCCCACAGCCTGGGGCAAGACCCTCAGCCAGCCAAGAGACCACCCAGGGGAGCTCAGCCCCAGCCAGCACCCGTGGGGGGGGGGGATTGGAGCAGTCAGCAATGTTGGCCCTAACAACCGGGGGGCCAGCAGGCCCCCCGGCCTTTGGAGTCACCACCACCAGCACCCAGTGTGCTCCAGGGGCACTCACCAGGGAGGAGAGGAGGATCCTCAGCCCAGAAGGGCTCAGCTTGGGGCTGCTGCCCTTCCTGAAGGGGATTAAATAGGGGAGTGGGTGGGGAGGGCAAAGAGTCCACACCTGGGGTGGGAGGAGACTCCAGGAGAGCTCAGGTGCTGTGGGTTTGAGGGAAAAAGGGGGAAAATGGGGCAGGAGGGGTGGCAAAGGGGCAGAGTGTGGCAGCAGTGTCACTGAGAGAGAATGGAGAAGAAAATGACATTCAGGCATGAATGGTTGGCTTGGGGTGAGTGCCAGAGGCTTCCTCTGGCCAGCTCCAGGAGGTTCCTCTCCACTTGGATGTCAGATGATTTATTGACAAACCCAAACATGCTTCTGGTAGGCCAATAGTGAGGTCAATAAACAAACAAACAGCCCCCACACAGCCTCTGCTGAGGTGATTGCACAGCTCCCAGCTCAGCACACTCTGGATCTCAACCCAGGGGGAGGGGTTTTGGGGGGTTGTTTTCCTGCCCATCTGTGTGTGGGGAGGGGGCTTGCTTCTGAGAGCAGGCTGTGTGAAGCCAGGACACTGCTGGGCTGAAGAGAGCCAATGGCTTCAGCTTGCAGAGCTGAACTCTCCTGCAACTAAGCAGGTGATGGAGTCACCATCCCTGGAGGCGTTTAAGAAGAGCCTGGATGAGGCACTTGGTGCCATGGTTTAGTTGATCAGATGGTGCTGGGTGATAGGTTGGACTGGATGACCTCAAAGGTCTCTTCCAACCTGGTTAATGCTGTGATTCTGTATTCTAAACAGTCCCTGCCACAAGGAACCCTGTGGCCTCTCCTGTGTGTGTCTGGAGACAATCTGAGTCTGGGATGGAAACCCTTTGGTCTCCAGGCACAAGTGCTTGAGTTACAAAGAAAAGGAAAGAGAAGAGAGAGTTCTTCCAGCAGGAGAGCTGCACTGCTCTGCCATGGGAGGATCTCTGGTCCTAGGCCACAGGCATCAGATCCAAATGTGAGCAGGGGAAGAGCTCACAAGCTGCCTGTATTGGAGACTGAAGTAAGCCTCACTGGGGAGGAGTGGGAAAAGCAGCCCTGGAGAATCACAGCATTGTTAAGGCTGGAAAAGACCTCTTACACCATGAGTCCAACCAAAATCCAGCTGCCTCCACCACTGAACTGTGTCCTGAAGCACCACATCTCCAGACCCTTTGACCACCTCCAGGGTTGGTTACTCCACCACCTCCCAGGGCAGGCTGCTCCAGCTCCTCACCACCCTTTCATCTGCAAGTTTTTCCTCATGCTGCTCCACAATGCAATACACTCCAACCAGCCCTGGGGCTCAAGTCTGACCCTCCCTCCTGACCCCAGCCCACAGAGATCGATGGACATTGATCAGATCCCTCTCAGCCTTCTCTTCTCCAGGCTAAACAGCCTCAGGATTCTCAGTCTCTCCTCATCAAGCAGTGCTGCAGTCCCTTAGGCATCTTTGTAGCCCTCCCTTGGACTCCCTGGGACTCTCTTCAGCAGATCCCTCCTCCTGGGCAGCTGAAACCTTCTCTGCTCAAGTTTGTCTCCAGTGCCCCTTGGCTTCTTGCTGTGCAGCACCCACAAGAGCTTGGCCCCCTCCCCTTGAGCCCCAGCCCTCAGCTCTGCAGAGACATTGAGCAGATCCCTCTCAGCCTTCTCCTCTCCAGGCTCAACAGCCCCAGGGCTCTCAGGCTCTCTTCCCAGGGGAGATGCTCAAGTCCCCTAAGCATCCTCCTGCCTCTGCCTTGGACTCTCCCCAGCAGCTCTCTGTCTCTCTTCAGCTGGGGAGCCCCAAACTGGACCCAGGCTTGCAGCTGTGCTCTCAGCAGGGCAGGGCAGAGCAGAGGGGGAGCAGAACCTCCCCAGCCCTGCTGGCCACACTTCTCTTGCTGCCCCTCAGGCTCCCCTTGGCTCTCTTGGCCCCCAGGGCACATTGCTGCCCCATGCAGAACTTTCTGCCCCCCAGCACCCCAAGGTCTTCAAGAAGTCTGTAGGAGTTAAATGTGGGAGGAAAAGGACTTGTGTGCCCCCCCCGTGATGTTGGTCTTCAAAGCTGCAATTCAAATGCTGGCTTTAGCTTTGCAAATGAAATGTTCTTCCCTTTTTGAAGTCCATGCTGTAATTTCCAGAAGCTGCTCAGTGGTTCTCCTCTGGAATGCTGATGAGGCCTCTGCTGTCAGACATCATTCCTAATAAGGTAAATCACAGAGTTTTTGGGGGTCAATCAGAGCAAATTCAGGGGATGATCTCCTGCTGAAAGTCCTTTTGCCAGGAGGCACTGGACAAACCACAGGTTGAAGCTCATGTCCACCAATAACACATTGCCCATCCAACAAGCGTCTCTGAGCTCTGACTGCAACTGGACTACTCCTAAATGAGAGCTTTGCTTTAGAGCACTCATCCTGCTGGCAGCTGAGGCAGCTGGGGCAGAGCCTCCCTGGTTTTCCAGAGCCTTTATTTCCTTATTCTTTTGTTAAAAATATATTTCAGAGTCTCCCTCTCTGGAGATATTCCAACCTCACCTGGATGTGATCCTCTGTGACATGCTCTAGGTGACCCTCTCTCCAGTTTGGGGCTCTCCAGGTGAAGAGAGACAGAGAGCTGCTGGAGAGAGTCCAGGGCAGAGGCAGGAGGATGCTTAGGGGACTTGAGCATCTCCCCTGGGAAGAAAGACTGAGAACCCTGGGGCTGTTTAGCCTGGAGAGGAGAAGGCTGAGAGGGATCTGATCAATGTCTCTCAAGAGCTGAGGGCTGGGGGGCAGGAGGCAGGGGACAGGCTCTGCTCAGCTGCACCCTGGGACAGGACAAGGAGCAGTGGATGGAAACTGCAGCCCAGGAGGTTGCAGCTCAGCAGGAGGAGGAACTTCTGCCCTGGGAGGCTGCCAGAGGCCTGGAGCAGGCTGCCCAGAGAGGTTGTGGAGTCTCCTGCTCTGGAGCCTTCCCAGCCCTGTCTGGATGTGTTCCTGTGTGCCCTGTGCTGGATTCTCTGCTCCTGCTCTGGCAAGGGGCCTGGACTGGAAGATCTCTTTGGATCCCTTCCAACCCCTGACAGCCTCTGACAGGGCAAAATCTTTTCCTTGCTATCAGACATCAAAAATGAGTCTTCACCAACTTTTCCTTCATCTGTATTAACTTTGTCCATTCTTGGTCAGAGTTCTTACTTGGTTTAGCATTCATTAAGTAGAGTTGGATATCCTGTTTACTGAAACATCCATTTGTTTGCAGAGCTTGTGGTTTCCTCTCATAGCTCAGAACCCAGTTCAGCCTGGGCTGAGCCTTCCAGTCCGTATAAATCGGACTGGGACTGGGCTGCACTGGCCACTGATGGTAGAGAAGCAGGGAGAGGTTTTGTAATTAACAGATGAACATCCAAAGCAGCACTGCCAGCAGAGCCAGAGAGGGGATTCTGCCCCTTGGCTCTGCTGAGACCTCCCCTGCAGGGCTGGGTGCAGCTCTGCAGCCCTCAGCACAGCAAGGACCTGGAGCTGATGGAGAGGCTCCAGAGGAGGCCAGGAGAATGCTGAGGGGCTTGGAGCAGCTCTGCTGCCAGGCCAGGCTGAGGGAGCTGGGGGTGTGCAGCCTGGAGAAGAGAAGGCTGCAGGCAGAGCTCAGAGCAGCCTGCCAGGAGCTGAAGGGGCTGCAAGAAGGCTGCAGAGAGACTGTTGGCAAAGGCCTGCAGGGCCAGCAGCAGGGCCAAGGGCTGCAAAGCAGAGCAGAGCAGCTTGAGCTTGGAGGTGAGGAAGAAGTTGTGCAGCAGGAGGGTGGTGGAAGCCTGGCCCAGGCTGCCCAGGGAGGTGGTTGAGGCTCCCTGCCTGGAGCTGTTGAAGGGGAGGCTGGAGAGGGCTGTGGGCAAGCTGCTGGAGTTGGGGCTGTCCCTGCTGAGTGCAGAGGCCTTGGGCTGAGCTCTGCAGCTCCCTTCCAGCCCAGCCCAGGCTGTGACTCTAAGTCTTTCCTACCTTCCAGGGAGCCCTTCTTTTAAACTTTCTTTTTCCTGCTTTTATTTTTTTAACTTTTCCCCCCCACACACTTTCTTCACTTTTTCCCTCCTCCCCCCTCACTTTTTTCACTCCTCTTTGGCTTAACTGATCTTGTTCAATCATATTGTGTGGGGTGTCCCTGCCCAGTGCCGGGGGGTTGAAACTGGATGAGCCTTGAGGTCCCTTCCAGCCCTGACAGCTCTGTGATTCTCTCTCTCTCCAACCCAGAGTCCATCCAATGCTGTCTTACATAAACCACAGACCACGGAGGGCGGAGGTACAAAAAAGGGAACCAATATTTCTCGGTGCTACTTTGCAGCAGGGCTGCAGCTGTCAGCATCTTACTTTTTCTTTTGCATTCTGCTTCCCTGGAGAAACTTTCCCTGGCACAGCTTGAGACTGTGTCCTCTTGTTCTGGTGCTGCTTGTCTGGGAGAAGAGGCCAACCCCAACCTGGTTACAACCTCCCTTCTGGGAGTTGTGGACAGCAATGAGGTCTCCCCTGAGCCTCCAGGCTAAGCAACCCCAGCTCCCTCAGCCCCTCCTCACAGGGCTGTGCTCCAGACCTCTCCCCAGCCTCCTTGCCCTTCTCTGGACACCTTCAAGTGTCTCAATGTCCTTCTTAGATTGAGGAGCTCACAACTGGACATGACACTCAATGTCTCGAGCTGTGCCAGGGGAGGTTTGGGTTGGAGGTAAGACAGAAATCCTTGCCAGCAAGAGAGATTGGCCGTTGGAATGTGCTGCCCAGGGAGGTGGTGGAGTCACCATCCCTGGAGGTGTTTGAGAAAGGTTTGGATGTGGCACTTGGAGCCATGGTTTAGCTGTCAGGAGGTGTTGAGTGTTAGGTCATAGGTTGGACTTGCTGATCTCTGAGGTCTTTTCCAACCTGGTTGATTCTGTGATTCTATGAAGCAGTTACACACTGAAGCAATAACCTTTGCAAATGACTTATCATGGCACTTCCAAGTGGTTGGAATAGCTCTGCTGGCTGAGGAGAAGAGATAAATCAAACTGCAAATCAAAACCCAAAGTGAAGATGGTGACCAGTGTGACAAATTGTGGCCATTGGATCACAAGTTCCTGCCTGGGGGAAAATAACAAAGTTGATGAGGGGCTTGGAACACAGCCCTATGAGGAGAGGCTGAGGGAGCTGGGGCTGCTTAGCCTGGAGAGGAGGAGGCTCAGGGGAGACCTTCTTGCTCTCTACAGCTACCTGAAGGGAGGTTGTAGACAGGCAGAGGTTGGTCTCTTCTCCCAGGCAGCCAGCACCAGAACAAGAGGACACAGTCGCAGGCTGCACCAGGGGAGGTTCAGGCTGGAGGTCAGGAGGAAGTTTTACACAGAGAGAGATTGCCCATTGGAATGGGCTGCCTGGGGAGGTGGTGGAGTCGCCATCACTGGAGGTGTTCAGGAGGAGACTTGCTGGCGTGCTTGGTGCCATGGGTTAGCTGATTAGGTGGTGCTGGATGATAGGTTGGACACGATGATCTTGAAGGTCTCTTCCAACCTGGTTGATTCTATTCTATTCATGCAAATGGAGCCTTTTCATTTGCAAGATGGAAGATGGCCAGAGGAGTGAAACAGAAGCGAGCACAAGGACAAAGTGTACCAGGAAAATGTGACAGCGGGACAGAAATAGGCAGATTGAGCAAACATTCTGCCGGAGGGCCCAGGGCTTTGAAGGGATCTGATTCAGGCTTTGCTTCTGCTTTGCTTTCCTTTCAGAGCTTTTAGGTCAAAAGGGATCGCTGGAAAATCCAGGCCGGCCTGCTGGCTCCAGAGGGATTTTACACTCCACTGCACAGCTCTTGCGCAAGAGCCCTCCCTGCGGCCTGCAGTCCATTCCGCTGCAGATCCCTTCACGTCCAGTCCCGTTCGACTGCTGCCGTGTGTTCCTTTGGGGTTTAGTTGAATGCTAGTTCATTGGTTTAGTCCCCTTTCCTTTCCTTTCCTTTCCTTTCCTTTCCTTTCCTTTCCTTTCCTTTCCTTTCCTTTCCTTTCCTTTCCTTTCCTTTCCTTTCCTTTCCTTTCCTTTCCTTTCCTTTCCTTTCCTTTCCTTTCCTTTCCTTTCCTTTCCTTTCCTTTCCTTTCCTTTCCTTTCCTTTCCTTTCCTTTCCTTTCCTTTCCTTTCCTTTCCTTTTCCTTTTCCTTTTCCTTTCCCTTTCCTTTCCCTTCCCTTCCTTCCCTTCCCTTCCCCCTTCCCTTCCCTTCCCTTCCCTTCCTTCCCTTCCTTCCTTCCCTTCCCTTCCCTTCCTTCCTTCCCTTCCCTTCCCTTCCCCTTCCTTCCCTTCCCTTCCTTCCTTCCCTTCCCTTCCCTTCCTTCCCTTCCCTTCCTTCCCCCTTCCTTCCTTCCCTTCCTTCCCTTCCCTTCCCTTCCTTCCCTTCCCTTCCCTTCCCTTCCCTTCCCTTCCCTTCCTTCCCTTCCCTTCCCTTCCCTTCCTTCCCTTCCCTTCCCTCCTTTCCTCTTCTCCTCTTCTCTTCTCTTCTCTTCTCTTCTCTTCTCTTCTCTTCTCTTCTCTTCTCTTCTCTTCTCTTCTCTTCTCTTCTCTTCTCTTCTCTTCTCTTCTCTTCTCTTCTCTTCTCTTCTCTTCTCTTTTCATTTTATTTTTTATTATTTTTATTATTTTTATTTTATTTTATTTCCTTTTTATTTTTTAAAATTTTTATTTATTTTATTAATTTTATTTTATTATTTTTCATTTTATTTTTCATTATGTTTTAATTTTTCATTTTTTAAAATTTATTTTTATTGTTTTTTTTTTTATTTTACTTAATTTATTTTTTAATTTTTTTAGTTTTTAAAAATTTATTTTGTTTTATTTTAATATTTTTAATTTAATGTAATTTTATTTTATTTTATTTTATTTTAATTTAATTTCAATTTTATTCTATTTTTTAATTTTATTTTATTTATTTTATTTTTTATTTTTTATTTTTTAATATTTTAAATTTATTTTATTTTATTTTTTTATTTTTATTTTATTTTATTATTTTTTAATTTAATTTAATTTAATTTAATTTAATTATTTTTCATTTATTTTTATTTAAATTAAATTAAATTAAATTAAATTTATTTATTTATTTTTCATTTCTTTTTATTTTAATTAAATTTAATTTTTAATTTAATGTTATTTCATTGGATTTTTTTAAATTTTATTTTTAATTTAACGCCATTTTATTTTATGATTTTATTTTCTTCTATTCTATTATACATTTTATTTTTTTCCATTCTATTCATTTCTAATTTGATATCATTTTTACCTGATTTTCATTTTAGTTTACTATTTTATTATTGTATTTTAATTTTACTGTATTTTAATTTTATTTTACTTTTAATTTGTTATTTTCTTTTATTATTTTATCTTCTTCCATTCCATTTTATTTTATTCTACTGCATTTTATTAATTCTATTATATTTTATCACATAGAATTTGTGCATCTGTGCATCCATGCCATGTGTGTAATAGGATAAAGATTTTGCCCTTTGTTCTACTCAGTGTAATTCACTTGAGCTCCTTGCTGTAAGCCATTGAAAAGGTCATTTCGGTCAATATGATCAGGTCAAGCATAGAATCAATCAACAAGGCTGGAAAAGAGCTCAGAGATCATCAAGTCCAACCTATCACCTATAAACCATGGCTCCAAGTGCCACATCCAATTGCATTTTATGTTTAAATAACATTTTATTGCATTTCATTTATTTTGTGTGATTTGATTTGATTCTACTCTATTTTATTGTATTGCTTTATCTTGTGTGATTTATTTTACTTCTTTTTGCTTTGCTTTGATTATTTTATCTTATTTCATTACTTTAGTTTATTTAATTTCATTCCTTTCATTTAATTCTTTATTTCATTCCATTTCATTTTATCATCTCCTATTTCATTCCATACCAGGTTTTTGCTTGCATGCCCTGTGTTTGGCTGCTGTGGATTCAGAGCTGCCTTCAGTCTCCAACAGCAGAACCAGGCTGGGGTCGGAGTGGCTGGAGAGCTCCCAAACAGAGAGGGACCTGGGGGTGCTGATGGACAGCCGCCTGAATATGAGCCAACAGTGTGCCCAGGTGGCCAAGAGGGCCAATGGCATCCTGGCCTGCATTAGGAATACTGTGGCCAGCAGGAGCAGGGAAGTCATTGTGCCCCTGTACTCTGCATTGATTAGGCTGCACCTCGAGTCCTGTGTCCAGTTCTGGGCTCCTCAGTTTAAGAAGGACATTGAGAGACTTGAAGGTGTCCAGAGAAGGGCAACAAGGCTGGGGAGAGGCCTTGAGCACAGCCCTATGAGGAGAGGCTGAGGGAGCTGGGGTTGTTTAGCCTGGAGAAGAGGAGGCTCAGGGGAGACCTCATTGTCCTCTACAACTACCTGAGGGGTGGTTGTGGCTGGGAAGGGGTTGGCCTCTTCTCCCAGGCAACCAGCACCAGAACAAGGGGACACAGTCTCAAGCTGCGCCAGGGGAGGTTCAGACTCGAGGTGAGGAGGAAGTTCTTCACCGAGCGAGTCGTTCATCATTGGAATGTGCTGCCCAGGGAGGTGGTGGAGTCACCGTCCCTGGAGGTGTTCAAGGGGAGATTGGATGTGGCACTTGGTGCCATGGTCTAGGCATGGGGTCTGTGTTGATAGGTTGGACTCGATGATCCTCGAGGTCCTTTCCAACCTAAGTTATACTGTGAGACTGTGATACTGTGAACCAAGGAAGGTTATTTCCCCCTCACCCTTGGCAGTTCACTTCAAAACCTTGACCTTTTCTCTCAAAAGTATGCATTGATTCTTTGTTTTACTTTGCCATCCATCTCTACCAGGACACAATTAGATTGCACAGGAACACAGAGTGCATGAAGCTGGAAGAGACCTCCAAGCTCAACCAGTCCAACCCTCACCCCAGCACTTAATACTGAACCATCTCCCTAAGTACCAGGTCATTAAACACCCCCAGGGGTGGTGAGTCCAGCACTGCCCAAAGGCTGGGAATGGAATGGAATGGAATGGAATGGAATGGAATGGAATGGAATGGAATGGAATGGAATGGAATGGAGTGGAATGGAGAGGAACGGAGAGGAACGGAATGGAATGGAATGGAATGGAGTGGAATGGAATGGAATGGAATGGAATGGAATGGAATGGAATGGAATGGAATGGAATGGAGTGGAATGGAATTAACCAGGTTGGAAGAGAGCTTTGAGATCATCCAGTCCAACCTATCACCCAACACCATCTGATCACCTAAACCATGGCACCAAGTGCCTCATCCAGGCTCTTCTTAAACACCTCCAGTAATGGTGACTCCACCACCTCCCTGGGCAGCACATCCCAAGGGCCAATCTCTCTGTCTGGGAAGAACTTTCTCCTCACCTCCAGCCTAAACCTCCTCTGGCACAGCTTGAGACTGTGTCCTCTTGTTCTGGTGCTGGTTGCCTGGGAGGAGACACCAACCTCTGCCTGTCTGGAGAGGGCTGTGGGCAGCCTGCTGGAGTTGGGGCTGTCCCTGCTGAGTGCAGATGGCTTAGGCTGGATGAGCTCTACAGCTCACTTCCTCTTCTCCAGGCTAAGCAAGCCCAGCTCCCTCAGACTCTCTGGGAATCCTCCCAGGAAGAAATATTTCCTAGCACCCAGCCTGAACCTCCCCTGGTGCAGCTTGGAATCCTTTCCTGATAGTCAGGAATACAGCCCCCAAACCCACCCACATCCTGCCCAGGTTGAGACCCAGAGTGTGCTGAGCTGGGAGCTGTGCAATCACCTCAGCAGAGGCTGTGTGGGGGCTGTTTGTTTCTTTATTGACCTCACTATTGGCCTACCAGAAGCATGTTTGGGTTTGTCAATAAATCATCTGACATCCAAGGGGAGAGGAACCTCCTGGAGCTGGCCAGAGGAAGCCTCTGGCACTCACCCCAAGCCAACCATTCATGCCTGAATGTCATTTTCTTCTCCATTCTCTCTCAGTGACACTGCTGCCACACTCTGCCCCTTTGCCACCCCTCCTGCCCCATTTTCCCCCTTTTTCCCCTCAAACCCACAGCACCTGAGCTCTCCTGGAGTCTCCTCCCACCCCAGGTGTGGACTCTTTGCCCTCCCCACCCACTCCCCTATTTAATCCCCTTCAGGAAGGGCAGCAGCCCCAAGCTGAGCCCTTCTGGGCTGAGGATCCTCCTCTCCTCCCTGGTGAGTGCCCCTGGAGCACACTGGGTGCTGGTGGTGGTGACTCCAAAGGCCGGGGGGCCTGCTGGCCCCCCGGTTGTTAGGGCCAACATTGCTGACTGCTCCAATCCCCCCCCCCCACGGGTGCTGGCTGGGGCTGAGCTCCCCTGGGTGGTCTCTTGGCTGGCTGAGGGTCTTGCCCCAGGCTGTGGGATGAGTGCAGGAATGGTGGTGGTAGAGCAGGAGCTGTTTAGGCAGGGGTGAGGATGGGGTAGAGGGAGCAGGAGCTGCTTTGGGAGCATGAAGGCTGGAGGTGGGGGAGGCAGAGGGGTTAAAGCAGATGACCTATAGAGGCCACTGCCAGCTCTGTGATTCCATGAGCAAGTTCCAACCCCCTTGCCATGGGCAGGGACACCTTCCACCAGACCAAGTCAGCCTCTTTAAGGGCTTATTACTTTATTGTTCTTTCAACTGTGCCTAGCCCCCCAAATCCACTGTGGTGGCTCTGCACTGATGGATTTTGGATGTGAAGCTACCTCACTTTTCAGAGAAGGCTTTCTGTGTGCTGGGCTCAGGAATGAAATGGTTCCATGAAGCTCCAGGGTGAAGAACAATGATTGGCACAAGAACCACTTCAAAAGCTGCTGAAGCTGTGGCAAGGGTTTGGCTCTTCCCAGGCTATGGCTCAGCAAAGTGAGTCTGTGTCTGAGGTGCAGGAGTGCAGGCACTGAAGGAAACTCATGCAGAGAAGCTCTCTTAGCAATGCATTCAACTGTGTCTTGCTAGAGAGGCAATTCCCTGCTCCATGGCTGGCTGTGCAGCCTGACTCAAACCTTGATGGAGCATAAAGGGTAGGAAGGATACTGCAGGAGAGTTGGGCTGGCTGAGCTTTGAGCTCCTTTCCAACCCCTACCCCTGCCTGCTTCTGTGGCAGCCATCAGTTCAGGGCTTTGCTTCCCAGCCCCCTGGAACACCTGGGAATCAAGACTCTTGTGTCTGCTGAGGGAATTCCCCCCCAGAAGTGTGTGAATTCAAAGGAGATTCTTTCAGCAGCTGCCCTCAGAGTTCTGTGAGTCTTCCACTGAAACAGATTTCCCTGAGGAGCCTTCCTCGTGCCTCAGCCTCGAGTCTGGCTTGAGCTGGAGGGATGGAAACTGCCTGAGCCAATGAGCAACTTGCTGGAGTTCTGCTCTGCCTCTGGAAGAAAGAAAGGTAAATATGTTGGGAGAGGACAACTCCTTCATTTGGTTCCTTTTTAGCAGCTCCTCTCAGTGAGGTCCCAATGCAGCTGCCTTGGGATAGGGGAAGAGAGATTCTCTGACTGCAATTTGTGCTTCAGGGCCTTCTGCTGCAGCAGCTGAGAGCTTGCACCCAGGTGGAAGGGTTGGGCTTGGTGTGCCAGCTTCTCTTGCAAGTGCCAGCTGAGGCTCTCAGTCTCAGGCCTGCTTGTGGAGCCCAAGCTGCTCTGCTGCTAGTTGAAATACTTTATCCCTGCTTCCTGCCCAGCTTGGAGGTTGATGACTTGGGACAGAATAGTTTGAGTTATGGAGGTGAGCTCCAGCACAGGAAGCTCCATCTCAGCATGAGGAGGGACTTCTGCCCTGGGAGGCTCCCAGAGCCCTGGAGCAGGCTGCCCAGAGAGGTTGTGGAGTCTCCTGCTCTGGAGCCTTTCCAACCCCCCCTGGCTGCATTGCTGTGTGGCCTGCCCTGGGTGCTGCTGCTCTGGCAGGGGGCTTGCACTGGATGCTCTCTGCAGCTCCCTTCCAAACTCTAATGTACTCTGATACTCTTTCCTCAGGCCTCTACAAATCCAGTTCTCTTCAGCCTTTGCTCATGTCAGGCTTCCCAGTCCTTCAGTCATCTTTTTGGCCATTCTCTGTCCCCTCTCCTGCTTGTTCACATCTATCTCTTTTCTTTTCTTCAGGTCTCAGAAGGCATTTGCAAAGTGCAAGTCAAAACCTTTGCTCTCTGCTCCATTTGGCCATGGACTTATGGAAGAGGGGAGTGAAGGAAGAGGCTGAGAGGCTGTGCCTGAATTGTCTTTTGTGATCTGAGAGCTGGTTTGAACTCCTTGTTCATTATTCAGCTGAGAAACTGAAGCTGGGCATCTTGGAGCTCACCCTTGCCTGATCTAATGATTGGCTTCTAAACAGCAGCTGCCCTGATTGTCTCTTGCAGCTGCTCCAGCTGCCAAACACTGCTGTGTCAGCACTGGTGTTGAGCTCTCCTGTATGGCAGAGAAATGCTCGAGCTGACGTGCACCACCTGGCAGCACCTTCTGCCTCCTTCTCGTGGCATCATAAAATGGTTTGAGTTGGAAGGGACCTTTAAAGATCATCTAATTCCACTCACCCTGCCATGGGCAGGGACACCTCCCACTTAGTCCACATTGCTCAAGGCACCCAACCAACCTGACTTCAAATACTTCCAGGGTTGGAGCTTCTCTGGGCGCCCTGTTCACCTCACACACTGCTGGGGAAGAATCTCTTCCTGAAGTCCAAACTAAATCCATATTTTTCCAGTGTGAAACCTTTACCTCTCTTTATATCTCTGTGAAAAGTCCCTCTCCAGCAGCCCACAATCAAACTCTTTCACCTTGGTGAGAGATCTCCGTGGCAGGATGCAGTCAGTGTTGGAGTATCTCAGCTATAAGTTACAATGCAGTAGTGTAAATTACAGTGGAGGTGAGACAGACTCAGAGCTGTCAGTTCACACCTGAAATAACTGAGCAAGGCAGCCCTGAAATCATGGAATGGCTTCAGTTGGAAGGGAACTCAGACATCACCTAATCCAACATCCCTGCTCTGGGCAGGGAAGCCTCTCTGCTAGACTTAGCTGCTCAAGACCTCACCCAACCTGACCTTAAACAGCAGCATAGAGTCAGGGCTGGAAGGGAGCTAAAGGCTCAGCCAGCCCCAACCCCCTGCCATGGGCAGGGACACCTCACACCACAGCAGGTTGCTCACAGCCACCTCCAGCCTGGCTGCAAACACCTCCAGGCAGGAGGCTTCCACCACCTCCCTGGGCAGCCTGGGCCAGGCTCTCACCACTCTCCTGGCCAACAACTTCGTCCTCACAGCCAATCTCAATCTTCCCACTTCTAGTTTTGTTCTTCCCCCCCAGTCCTATCCCTCCCTGACATCCTCAAAAGTCCCTCCCCAGCTTTCTTGGAGCCCCCTGCAGATCCTGGAAGGCCACAATGAGGTCTCCTGGGAGCCTTCTCCTCTCCAGCCTGCACAACCCCAACTCCCTCAGCCCTCTGCTCATTCTCCTGGCCCTGCTCTGGACACCTTCCAACCCCTCCAGATCCTTCCTGGCACAGAGGCTCCAGAACTGGACTCAGTGCTCCAGCTGTGGTCTCAGCAGAGTGGAGTAATGAAGGCACAGTCTTGGAACCAGCCTGGCCTGTGTGAAAGTGTAAACTAGACACCTGATCCCAATCTGGGTTGTGTAAGAGGTCCCCAGGAATCGATCAGCTCTCTGGGGCAGCAAAAGTTTCTCTCCTTCATTGCTCACTGACAGAGCTCCCAGCTGCTCTATTGAGCTATGAGCAATTGCTTCTCTTTCCCCAACCCTCCTTCAGGTACAGCCCGAACCCAAATGTTGCCTTTTAATAATCCCATTCTGTTTCAGCAGGGTGAAGGAGGAAAAAAGAGGTGGGTTTGTGTTTGAACATTCATGCCAAAGCCAATCCCCCTTGCAGTCCAACTCCCTTTCTGGAGGGGATGCTCTAGTTTCTGTCAGAGGTGCCATGTTTCCACACCTTGTCACAGATGACCTCAGGGTTTTGTTGGTGCCCAGGCTCCTGTGAGTGCACCATATGTTCTCCTCTACCAAAGACATGCTGCTGAGCAAGGTAGAAAGCTGCCTTGCCCTGTCTGACATGTCCTGGGTCAGGTAGCAACAGCTGGTGGGAAGGGAGGTTGCACCTTCCTGGGCAGCAGCCCAGAGTTCTCATGCAGAGAAGCCCTGGGCTCAGCACACAGGGAGGTGGCCACTTGCATCAGGCTCCTGGGTCATGGGCAGGACACAGGCCAGCAGCCAGCCCCTGGAGGTGATGGCAAAAATCACCTCTCAGCTCAGGCAGCACAACACAAGCCCTGTGAGGAGAGGCTGAGGGAGCTGGGGCTGCTCAGCCTGGAGAAGAGGAGGCTCAGGGGAGACCTCCTTGCTCTCTCCAACTCCCTGAAGGGAGGCTGTAGCCAGGTGGGGGTTGGTCTCTTTTCCCAGGCACTCAGCAGCAGAACAAGAGGACACAGTCTCAAGCTGTGCCAGGGGAGGTTTAGGCTGGAGGTGAGGAGAAAGTTCTTCCCAGAAAGAGTAATTGGCCACTGCAATGTGCTGGCCCAGGGAGGTGGTGGAGTCCCCATCCCTGGAGGTGTTCAAGAAAGGCTTGGATGTGGCACTTGGAGCCATGGTTGTGTTGTCAGGAGGTGTTAGGTATGAGGTCATGGGTTGGACTTGATGCTCTCTGAGGTCTTTTCCAACCTGGCTGATTCTATGAACACCAGTGCTGACTCAACTGGGGAGGGTGCTGGATGTTGCTGGGCTGGGGTGAAGGGCTGATCACAGAGGGGAGGTTGGGTTTCTAACTTACTTTCTTCCCAGAGGAGCTGAGTTCAGGCATTGTTTTGGCTGGAGAAGACCTTCAAGATCCTCAAGTCCGACCTCAGCACCACATCCCTGCATCTTTCAGACACCTCCAGGGATGGGCATTCCACCACCTCCCTGGGGAGCCTGTTCCACTGCTTGAGAAGTGAAGCAGAGGCTGTTAGAAACTGGGAGGAACCTCAGAAGCTATTTCCTGAATAGGCAAAATGTACTTCCTGGTCACTGATCGCAGAATCACAGGATGTTAGGGGCTGGATGGGACCTCCAAAGCTCATCCAGTCCAACCCCCCTGCCAGAGCAGGGTCACCTAGAGCAGCTCACACAGGAACACAGCCAGGTGGGTTTTGAATGTCTCCAGAGAAGGAGACTCCACAACCCCTCTTGGCAGCCTGCTCCAGGGCTCTGTCAACCCCACACTGAAAAAGTTTTTCCTTATGTTCACATGAAGAGACCTTGAAAGGTTCAACAACCTTCAGTGAGCAGGGGCATCAGCTCAGGGTTTGCTCAGAGCCCCACCCAGCCTGATCTGGAATGGTTCCAGGGTCTTTAATGCCTCTCTGGGTGGCCTGGACCAGGGTCTCCCCACTTTCAGTGTCAAAGGTTTCTTCCTCATGTCTAGCCTGGATCTCCCCTCTATTAGTATCAAATCCCCACCCCTTGTCCTGTCACAACAGGCTCTGCCTGGTCTGTCCCCAGCTTTCTGATCAGAGCATCACAGGATGTCAGGGATTGGAAGAGACCTCTGGAGATCACCAAGTCCAACCCCCCTGCCAGAGCAGGAGCAGAGAACCCAGCACAAGTCACACAGGAACACATCCAGATGTCTCCCTCCCTTCCCTCCCTTCCCTCCCTTCCCTCCCTTCCCTCCCTTCCCTCCCTTCCCTCCCTTCCCTCCCTTCCCTCCCTTCCCTCCCTTCCCTCTCGTGGTGTAATGAGAGAAATAAAACCCTGGTGAAAGGGAAAGATGTTTTAATCCCTTTTGAAAGCCAAGAGCACTGCTCTGGTGCCAACAGTTCCTGAGCCTGAAAGATGCCTGCATGTTGGGATAATGAAACCACTTGAAAACAACACCAGAAGGCAGCTGAAGGTGGATTGAATCAGTCTCCTCCTTCAGCCAAACCAAACTGAGTGGTTTAAACGATTTTTTTAACAAATAATGGGAGGAGTGATTCTGGAGAGAGTCTTTCAGGCAGAGAGGAGAGGGGCAGGAGTTAGTGTTAGGGTTCCAGGATCTCCCTCATAGTGATGCCCAGCGACAGGACAAGGTGAGGCAGAGGAAGTGCCATGGAAACAGGAGGAATCATTTCCCTGTGAGGGTGAGAGAAGCCTGGCAGAGGCTGCCCAGGGGGGCTGTGGAGTCTCCCTGTGTGGAGCTCTTGCAAGGCCAGCTGGCTGTGTTGCTGTGTGAGCTGCTGTGGGTGACCCTGCTGGGGCAGGGGGCTTGGGCTGGCTGAGCTCTGCAGCTCCCTGCCAGCCCCTAACCTTCTGTGGCTCTGTGTTAGAGGTTTTCCTCTGCCAGATGTCTGTGCAGATGGGACACAGGGGCTGTGACTGGGGGGAGGGGGGACTCTGTTTGTTTTTCCACTGAAGCAGAAGGGCTTTCTCAGAACTGTAAACTCCGTGAGCAACAACCCAGCTTGGCTAGGAAACGTCACGCCTGCTTGAGGCTCCCTGGCAGGGCTTCTGCTGGGCTCCTGAAACACCCCACGTACTTGGCCTGCTGAGGGAGGGAGGCTCAGGCTGGGAGCACCCAGGGGATGGGTTTGTGGGCTAGGCAGTGGAGCAACTGCCCCTCTCACGTTTCCTCTTCATGCTCCAATAAATCTGCCTCTGCCTCTCTCACATCTCCTTAGGATGTTCCAATAAATCTGTGTCTACCCCTCTCAAATCTCCTTCTGATGCTCCAAGGAATCTGCCTCTGCTCCTCTCACATCTCCTTAGCATGTGCCAATAAATCTGCTTCTACCCCTCTCAAATCTCCTTCTGATGCTCCAAGGAATCTGCCTCTGCCTCCCCTCTCTAATCTTCTTCTGGTGCTCCAAGAAATCTTCCTCTGCTCCTCTTACATATCCTTTTGGTGCTCCAAGAAATCTGCCTCTACCCCCTCTCAAACCTCCTCCTGGTGCTCCATTAAATCTGTCTCTGTCCCTCTCACATGTCCTTAGCATGTTCCAATCACTCTGCCTCTGCCTCCTCTCACATTTCCTCATGATTGTTATGGTTTGAAGGGGGAACTTCAGCCTAGTCCCTGGCTGCAGAGGCTGGAAGAGAAATAAATTGCCATGGGATGCAAAAGGAAAATGAAGCTGAGGTCTATAGAATTCATGGGCTACTGGGGACACAGAACAGTGGCAGGAACAGTTCTTGCTCTTCACAGAGTCACAGAATGTTAGGGACTGGAAGGGACCTCCAAAGCTCATCCAGTCCAGAGCAGGGTCACCCAGAGCAGCTCACACAGCAACATCCAGGTGGGGGTGGAAGATCTCCACACAGGGAGACTCCACAGCCCCCCTGGGCAGCCTCTCCCAGGCTTCTCTCACCCTCACAGGGAACAAATTCTTCCTCCTGCTTCCATGGAACTTCCTCTGCCTTTTCTTCTGTCACTTCTGCTTGCAGCTTCTCTCTCTGCCTTCCTTGGCCTTGCCAGGGGATCTCTGTTTTGACTACAGTGTGAGGTACTGGGAAGGAGGGAGGGAGTGGGGGAGGTGAATGTTTCCCCTGGATCCATCCAGGAGGCTCTGAGGGTTTCTGTGTTGTTTGTACATTGGAAGTCTCTCTCTGTTGTGCATCTGTTGTATGCTTTGCACACATTCATTGCATTCCCTCTCTCCAGGTTGTAGTTTGCTTGTGAACAGAGCTTCATTTGCTTCCATCCCAAACTGAGCTGCTCTGGCAAGTTGATTTTGGGGTAGTTTTCTCCAAATTAGTTGGGGAGGGATGGGGGGAGGGGTAATTTCCAACCCACCACAGTGATGCTCCAATAAATCTTCCTCCCCCAGTGTCTGATGCTCCTTAGAAGTCACAGAGTGATGGTCTCATAGAAGCCACTTGAGGACACTGATTTGTTGTTGTTGTGTTTTATTTGTTCCCAGCAGCACAGAGCCCCTGGGGCTGGAGCAGACCTCTGAGCTCATCCAGCCCAGCCTGTGGCCCAACACCACCACACCAACCACACCATGGCACCAAGGGCCACATCCAGTCCTGCCTTAAACACCTCCAGGCACAGCCACTCCACCACCTCCCTGGGCATCCATCCCAGAGCCTAATTCCCCTCTCCAGCAGGAAGTGCTTCCTAACATCCAACCTAACCCTCCCCTGGCACAGCTTCAGGCCATGCCCTCTCCTCTTGGCACAAGCTGCCTGGAAGCAGAGCCTGACCCCCACCTGACTGCACCTTCCCTTCAGGTGGCTGCAGAGTGTGATAAGGTCCCCCCTGAGACAAACACCCCCAGCTCCCTCAGCCTCTCCTCATCAGCCTTTCCCTCTAGTCCCTTCCCCAGTCTTGCTGCTCTCCTCTGGCCCTGCTCCAGCCCCTCAAGATCTCTCTTGCAGGGAGGGCCCAGAGCTGCAGGCAGTGCTGGAGGTGAGGTCTCCCCAGTGCCCAGCACAGGCAGAAGGAGCTCCCTGCTCCTGCTGGCCACACTCTTCCTGATCACCTCCAGGGATGGCAACTCCACCACCTCCCTGGGCAGTCCATCCCAGTGGCTGATTAACCTTTCCCTGAGTGTTCTGTTTTTCCTCTTAGGACACTCCAAGGGAAACAGAAATTGAGAGCTCTGTGGAAAACTCTTCCTATGTCCTGAAGAGTTATTTTGGGTATTAAACAAAACAAACCAAAGCAAACCCAACCCAAAACCAAAACAAACCAACGAAAACCAAACCCAATCCCAACCCAAACCCAATCCCAACCCAAAACCAAACCAACTGAAACCCAAACCAAAACCCAACCCAAACCCAATCCCAGCCCAAAACCAAACCAACTGAAACCCAAACCAAAACCCAACCCAAACCCAATCCCAACCCAAAACCAAACCAACTGAAACCCAAACCAAAACCCAACCCAAACCCAATCCCAACCCAAAACCAAACCAAACCCAACCCAGCCCCTCCACCCACCCCAAGCCCAACCCAAAACCAAACCCAACCCAGCCCAGCCCCAACACCAACTACAGCCCCAAACCCAACCTCAAACCAACCCAATCCCAATCCAACCCAAACCCAACCCAAACCAAATCCCAAACCAACCCAAAACCAAACCAAACCAAATCCAGCCCCAACACCAACCCCAGCCCCAAACCCAAACCAACCCCAATCTCAACAAACCCAAAACCAAACCCAACACCAACCCCAGCCCCAAACCAAATGCAACCCCAAACCAACCCCAATCTCAACTCAAAACCAAACCAACCCAAAACCAAACCCAACCCAACACCAGCCCCAGCCCCAAACCAAATGCAACCCCAAACCAACCCCAATCTCAACCCAAAACCAAACCCAACACCAACCCCAGCCCCAAACCCAACCCCAAACCAACCCCAATCTCAACTCAAAACCAAACCAACCCAAAACCAAACCCAACCCAACACCAGCCCCAGCCCCAAACCAAATGCAACCCCAAACCAACCCCAATCTCAACTCAAAACCAAACCAACCCCAAACCAACCCCAAGCCCAACACCAAACCAAACCCAACTCTAATCCAACCCAAAACCAAACAAACCCAAAACCAAACCCAACGCAGCCCCAACACCAACCCAAGCCCAAACCCAACCCAAACCCAATTCCAAGTCAAAGCCAAACCCACCCAAATCCAAACCCATCCCAACACCAAACCCAACCAAACCAAACCCTATCCCCAATCCAATACCAAAGCAAACCAAAGCAAAACCAAGCCGACACAAACCAAACCAAACCCCAGCCCTCTCTCTGTTATCATTTGCTGCTGCATCTGCAGTCATTTCTGGGAGCTGCAGCACCAAGGCCTCTCTGTGATGTCAGGAGCTGGAAAATTGCCTTTTTTTCCTCCCTTCTCCCCCCTCTGCAGTTGCATCCTAAAAGGCTTCCTCAAGAATGTGACACCTAATTAAGTTCCAGGAATGCAATTTCCCAATTGCTGTTTGCTCTGGCAGTCCTGAGCTGCTTTTGGAGGGTGGTTGAAGATTTCCATCCCAGTAGCCAGAATGTGTCTGATTTGTAAGATTAAGCTGCTAGGGTTGATTATCTCAGAGCATTATAATGGCATTAATAACAATGACCTCAGAGGGGATGAGCAGGGAGCTTTGTCCATCAGGCAGCACTTGCTTCCCTAGATGTGGCTGCTGCTGCTGTTGCTCTCTTGGGCAGGCTGCAGCATTGCTTCAGAGAGGAGCTTTGCCATTTTAGAGAACTTTTTCATGCTGTTGAAGAGTTCTGGAGCCCAGAATCACACAATTGTCAGGGTTGGAATGGACCTCAAGGATCATGCAGTTCCAACCCCTCTGGCATGGCCAGAGAGACCTCACACCAGATCAATAAGGAGCAAGAAGGTCTCCCCTGAGCCTCCTCTTCTCCAGGCTGAGCAAGCCCAGCTCCCTCAGCCTCTCCTCACAGGGCTTGTGTCAAAGAACCACAGAATCAGCCTGGCTGGAAAAAACCTCTGAGAGCATGCAGGCCAACCTATCACCCAGCACCTTCTAAGCAACTCAACCATGGCACCAAGGGCCTCAGCCAGGCTCTTCCTAAACACCTCCAGGGATGGGGACTCCACCACCTCCCCAGGCAGCACATCCCAAGGGCCAATCTCTCTTGATGGGAAAAATCTCTTCCTCACCTCCAGCCTAAACCTCCCCTGGCACAGCCTGAGACTGTGTCCTCTTGTTCTGGTGCTGGGTGCCTGGGAGAAGAGCCCAACCCCCACCTGGCTACAGCCTCCCTTCAGGGAGTTGGAGAGAGTAAGAAGGTCTCCCCTGAGCCTCCTCCTCTCCAGGTAGAGCAACCCCAGCTCCCTCAGCCTCTCCTCACAGGGCTTGTGCAGCAAAGCCTTCAGCTGCAGGGCTTGGGCTGTGTTCAGGAGAGTTTCCATCTTCAGGACATGCCCCAAGGGAAATGGCTTACAAGTCAGGAGCTTTCTCTGTTTGTTTCCAGAGAGAGAATGTTTGGCTTGGGTTGGTTGTTTCTTTTCCCCTAGTAAATTGCAGGCAGCTGGAACCCAGCTGAGATTCTCCTTCCTGCAGGTTCCTTAGGAAGAGGAAGCTTAAAGGCTGCTGCTCAGCAGGTGCAGCTCCAGGGGGAAAGAGCTGCTGGGAAACCAGGATTAGAATCAGTCACTAAATGAAACTGCCAGGGAGAGCTCCTCTTGAGTGTCTGCACTGAACAGAACAACTTCACTGCTTCACAGAGTCACAGAACTGTCAGGGCTGGAAGTGATCTCAAGGCTCACAGCCCCCCTGGGCAGCCTCTGCCAGCCTCCTCTTCCCATGGCACTTCCTCTGCCTCAGTTTCCACCCCTGCCCCTTCTGCTGGCATTGGGCAGCCCCCAGCAGAGCCTGGCTCCAGCCTCTGGCCACTGCCCCTGCACAGCTTTAGCCCCAGCCAGGAGCTCACCTCTCAGGCTCCTCCAAGCCAAGCTCCAGAGCCCTCAGCTCCCTCAGCCTCTGCTCCTAAGGAAGAGCTTCCACTGCCTGCAGCATCTTTGTGCCTCTGCCATGGACTCTCTCCAGCACTTCCCTCAGCTCCTTCCTGACCTGAGGGGCCCAGAGCTGGACACCAGATTCCAGCTGTGGCCTCAGCAGGGCAGAGCAGAGGGGCAGGAGAACCTCTCTGACCTCCTGAGCACAGCCCTGCTGATCCCCCCCAGGCTGCCCTTGGCCTTCTTGGCCCCCAGAGCTCATTGCTGGCTCCTGGTCAACCTCCCACCCCCCAGCACCCCCAGGTCCTTTTCCCCTTCCCTGCTCCTCAGCTGCTCAGTCCCCAGCCTGTGCTGGTACCTGGGGTTGTTCTTTAGCTGTGCACATCTCCTGGTGCTCTGGGGATGTGAGGACAGCTCCCTTGCACTGGTGGTCTTCTAAGCAGTACATATTCAGAGCTATTTAAGTCACTTCAGATGAGTATCACAGGCTCTTTATGCCTCATTCTTACAACAAATAGCTGTGTTCCAACAAGCTTACTACCCTCTGCTGCTAGCAAAGGCCTGAGTGGGATTTTCTTGCTTACATGCATTCCCAGGGCATGAATTCATATACAATAGTGTTGGGGTTATTTAACGCTGCTGAAAAAACCCAGTGAGAGAGATGCAGGCACAGCCAGCAGAGAGGATTTTCTCTAAGGTTCACTGCCAGTTTAAGTGGAACTTTACTTAAAGTTATCAAAACAGCATGGAGCTGTTTAGATGTAAAGCCCTCAGTCCCTGCAGCCCCTTCCTTAGGCTCCATAGCATGCCTAGGTTGATAAATGTGGTCCCAACAGCTCCAGACAATGACATCAGCACTGTGCCTTCTTCTGTTGTTCCTGGCTGGCCTTCAGCAAGAAGAACAGTAGTAAGCTTTTAATCTCCACACGTCCTCACAGGCTCACAGGATGTGAGGGGTAGGAAGAGACCTCTGGAGAGCTCCCAGCCCAACCCCCTGCTAGAGCAGGAGCAGAGAACCCAGCACAGGGCACACAGAACACATCCAGACAGGGCTGGGAAGGCTCCAGAGCAGGAGACTCCACAACCTCTCTGGGCAGCCTGCTCCAGGCCTCTGGGAGCCTCCCAGGGCAGAAGTTCCTTCTCCTGCTGAGCTGCAACCTCCTGGGCTGCACTTTCCATCCACTGCTCCTTGTCCTACCCCAGGGTGCAGCTGAGCAGAGCCTGTCCCCTGCCTCCTGCCCCCCAGCCCTCAGCTCTTGATAGCCATTGATCAGATCCCTCTCAGCCTTCTCCTCTGCAGACTGCACAGCCCCAGGGCTCTCAGCCTCTCCTCCCCAGGCAGTGCTGCAGTCCCTTCAGCATCCTTGGAGCCCTCCCTTGGACTCTCTCCAGCAGATCCCTGTCCCTCCTGAGCTGGGGAGCAGAACCTCCCTGGCTCTGCTGGCCACACTCCTCTGAATGCAACCCAGGCTCCCCTTGGCCTTCTTGCTCCCCAGGGCACATTGCTGCCCCATGCAGACCTTGCTGCCCCCCAGCACTCCCAGCTCCTTCTCCTTGGGGCTGCTCTCCAGCAGGTCACCTCCCAGCTGTGCTGCTGCAGTTTGTTCTTCCTGCCCAGCTGCAGGACTCTGCTCTCAGCCTGGTTGAACCTCATTTGGTTCCTCTCTGCCCAGCTCTCAGTCTCACTGAATGTCCTCACAGCCTTCAGCTGTCTCAGCCAAGCCTCCCAGTTTGGTGCCATCAGCAAACCTGCTGGACAGAGTCTGTCTGTCTGTTTGCTCTGTCCTCCTCAGTGTCATGGATGAAGATGCTGAACAGGACTGGACCCAGCACTGATCCCTGGGGGACTCCACTGGTTACAGCTCTCCAGCTGTTGCTTAGAGACTCATTACAGCCTTTGCCTCATCACCCAGCAACTGGCCTTGCACCTTCTTTCCTTCTCAGTGTTTGAAAACAATTGTCAGCAGCTTCCTGAGAGCCTTTGCAGCCCTGATGGAGTGCACTTGCTTTGTTTACTCCAGGCCAAGTGCATGCTGGCTGAGCACACTTCCATACAGCCTCTCAATGTGATCCTCAACTGCCAGCTGCTTTCTTTTGCTTTCTTGGTGCCTCTCAGCCAGGCTAAAAATAGGAACTGTTGATCTGGATGCTGAATTTGATTCCTGTGATGCCACCAGAGTGAGGCTGGGAAAAAACCTCCATAGCTTTCAACACTCAAATTACAGCAATGCAGGCTCCAACGAGATTCTGGTGTGAAGTTTATGTTCTACAATCTCTGTGCTCTGCTCCCAGGCCAGGCTGAGGGAGCTGGGGGTGTGCAGCCTGGAGAAGAGAAGGCTGCAGGCAGAGCTCAGAGCAGCCTGCCAGGAGCTGAAGGGGCTGCAAGAAGGCTGCAGAGAGACTGTTGGCAAAGGCCTGCAGGGCCAGCAGCAGGGCCAAGGGCTGCAGAGCAGAGCAGAGCAGCTTGAGCTTGGAGGTGAGGAAGAAGTTGTGCAGCAGGAGGGTGGTGGAAGCCTGGCCCAGGTTGCCCAGGGAGGTGGTTGAGGCTCCCTGCCTGGAGCTGTTGAAGGGGAGGCTGGAGAGGGCTGTGGGCAAGCTGCTGGAGTTGGGGCTGTGCCTGCTGAGTGCAGAGGCTTTGGGCTGCCTGAGCTCTGCAGCTCCCTTACAGCCTGGACCATTTCATGAGTCTAGGACACTACCTCTTCCCTCTAGCTCAGCTTCCCCCCATGATGTCCTCTCCTAACCTTTGCCATTCCCATGGTGTTCTCCTGGTCACCCTCAGGCACCAGCAGAGGCAGAGGCTTTCTTAGGGATGTTTTCTGAGCTGCCTGTCACAGGAGTTCCTCAGGGGTCATATAAGGTCTCACCCCAAGGTACAATGCAAAGCCCACAACTCACTCTCATGGCACACAGCCCCTGCTGGTGCTGAGATTTACAACCTCAGAAAGCCAAATCTTCAGACTGGATGTGAGGAAGAAGTTGTTGCCCAGGAGGGTGGTGAGAGCCTGGCCCAGGCTGCCCAGGGAGGTGGTGGAAGCCTCCTGCCTGGAGGTGTTTGCAGCCAGGCTGGAGGTGACTGTGAGCAACCTGCTGTGGTGTGAGGTGTCCCTGCCCATGGCAGGGGGTTGGGACTGGCTGAGCCTTGGGGGTCCCTTCCAGCCCTGACAGTTCTGTGGTGCTGCCAAAGGCCATGGCAGGAACAAGCAGTACCTCTATGCTCTGCACTCCTGAGCCAGATGTTGCTGCCTGCAGTGTCCCTGGAAGCCAACCCCCTGCTAGGACAAAGCACTTTGAAACCTTTCCCTTTTCCATAGTCTGAGCAAAACTCTTGTGCTGGGCTCATGGAGCTGCAGGGGGGAGGCTGAGCTTTGCAGCCAACATTGTAAATAGGCCATAACCAGCATCAGGCTGAGGCTCTTCCCAGTCCATCTGGCAGACTTCTTTTATTCATCTCCACTTCTCTCTGTAGGCTTCTAGAGCTGAGACAGAGAAGGCAGACAGCTTGGTAAATGCTCTTTCAAGCCTTCACAAGAAATGTTTTCATAGATGGGCTGCTCATTCAGTCTCCCATCCATCCTCTGCAGCCTCCTGCTGGATTATTTTTAGCAGCTGAAATCAGCAGGGCAGTTTAAATGGAAGGGCCAAATCCTGACCTCAGCTCCAGAGCCATCTGCCCATATTGTAAGCCTGAAGTTGTTCTACCCTGTGCTCAGCACTGCTGAGGCCACACCTGGAGTCCTGTGTCCAGTTCTGGGCTCCTCAGGTTAGGAAGGAGGTTGAGCTGCTGGAAGGTGTCCAGAGAAGGGCAAGAAAGCTGGGGAGGGGTCTGGAGCACAGCCCTGTGAGGAGAGGCTGAGGGAGCTGGGGTGGCTCTGCCTGGAGAAGAGGAGGCTCAGGGCAGACCTCATTGCTCTCTGCAACTCCCTGAAGGGAGGTTGTAGCCAGGTGGGGGTTGGTCTCTTCTCCCAGGCAGCCAGCACCAGAACAAGAGGACACAGTCTCAAGCTGTGCCAGGGGAGGTTCAGGCTGGATGTGAGGAAGAAATTCTTCCCAGCAAGAGAGATTGGCCATTGGGATGTGCTGCCCAGGGAGGTGGTGGAGTCCCCATCCCTGGAGGTGTTTAGGAAGAGACCTGATGAGGCCCTTGGTGCCATGGTCTGGTTGATTAGTTAGGGTTTGATGACAGGTTGGACTTGATGATCTTGGAGTTCTCTTCCAACCTGGTTGACTCTGTGACTCAAGGAACTGTTCCTGGAGTGCCATGGGTTCAGAAAGCCATCCTGGGATGCTAACAGGGAGGAAGATCTCCCCTTGGGGACTCTGGTTTAGGTTGTTGAGGCATGGGAGGCATGCAGAGGCTACAGGATGCACACATTCCCAACCAAAGCTACACATTGCTGACATTTCTGCCCTGCACACTGTCTGAAGAATGCAGATCTGAGCTCTGCCTTCCTCACACTTTAATTGGAATTCCTCTGGTGAAAAAAATGAAGAAGAACATTTGGGGTCCATATAAATGCAGCCTGAAGCTGGCTGAGAAGGAAAGTGTCCTGAGCTGTACCAGTACGTGTTGGGTGTGGGGCTGAGGGAACATTTCATCGCTGTACACACACAGACAACTCAAAACATCTGCTCTGCACACAGCCTGGTGGGGCAAAGGTTCAGCAGGAAAGCAAACTGGAGCTGCACTCAGTGGCTGCCTGAGCTGCCTGACCTAAGGGCACCTGCATGGCTCTCAGGTTGTGCCCACATCAGCATCAGTGTCCAATGCCAGCTGGCTCTGGGAGCAGGAGGAAGAATTTGTTGGCTGTGAGGGTGAGAGAAGCCTGGCAGAGGCTGCCCAGGGGGGCTGTGGAGTCTCCCTGTGTGGAGCTCTTGCAAGGCCAGCTGGATGTGTTGCTGTGTGAGCTGCTGTGGGTGACCCTGCTGGGGCAGGGGGCTTGGGCTGGCTGAGCTCTGCAGCTCCCTGCCAGCCCCTGGCACTCTGGGATGCTGTGTTTGTGGAGCTGCCCCAGAAAAAGATTGAATTTACAACTAACCCAGCATGAACCTGGGAACAAGTGGTCAGGAGGACAAGGAGGAGACAGCAACTACTAAGAGACCTCAGAACCAGACTGGAAACTCCTCCTGACAACAGCCTGCAGCCAGTCCAAGGCTGAGTTTCCATAGGTGTGTGGATGGCATGGAATGGTCCAACAGGACCTGGACAGGACACTTTCCCTGGAGCAGGAGTCAATCTGGGAAAGCCAATGGGAAGAGCAGGACTGGAGCTTGCTGGGAGCCATGGACATCCAAGCTCAGAGAGCAGAGAGACAATACTGAGAGGAAGGCTTCCCAGGGGGCAGGAGTGGATGTGGGGGCAGAGGGTTGTGGCACAGATCCATCAGTGGTTTGGCATCTCTTCAGGCAGTAAATCCATGGACTCCTCCTCCTCCTCCTCACACCTTCCCTTGCTTCAGTCTTGCACACCCTTCCTGCCCACTCCTTCCCATTTCCATCTCCCCCCTCTCACTCTTTCCACACTCTGTCTCCTGGACTCCATTCCATCTCCCAAGGCACTCAGGATCCCTCTGCCACCCCCACAGCACCTCCTCAAAGCTTTTGTCCCAGCTTCCCTTTCCACAGCAGCCTCAGTGTCCACATCCAGCTGGCCTCTGCTTGCCCCCTGCTCAGTCACATTTCCCCAGGCTCTCTCTTGTGGTCTTCCTCACTTGGCTCCAGCTGCCTAAGCTTCTCCCAGCCACCAACTCCAAAGCTTTCTCCGGTTTCAGTCCCCAGCCCTTACTGATGCCTTGGCTGAGGGATCCAGGCTGCCATCAGTAAACTGGCAGAGGACACCAGGCTGGGGGCAGTGTGGATCTGCTGGAAGGGAGGAAGACTCTGCAGAGAGCCCAGGCCAGGCTGGGTGGAGGTGCTGAGGCCAAGAGGCTGAGGTTTTGCAAGGCCAAGGAGCAGGCTCTGACACTTTGGCCACCATCATCAAATGCAGGCTACAGACTGGGGGGGGTGGCTGCAGAGCAGCCTGGCAGAGAGGGACCTGGCAGTGCTGGGGGACAGCAGCTGCACAGCAGCCAGCAGAGTGCCCAGGGGGCAGGGAAGGCCAAGGGCATCTTGACTTGGAGCAGGAAGAGTGTGGCCAGCAGGAGCAGGGAGCTCCTTCTGCCTGTGCTGGGCACTGGGGAGACCTCACCTCCAGCACTGCCTGCAGCTCTGGGCCCTCCCTGCAAGAGAGATCTTGAGGGGCTGGAGCAGGGCCAGAGGAGAGCAGCAAGACTGGGGAAGGGACTGGAGGGAAAGGCTGATGAGGAGAGGCTGAGGGAGCTGGGGGTGTTCAGCCTGGAGAAGAGGAGGCTCAGGGGGGACCTTATCACACTCTGCAGCCACCTGAAGGGAAGGTGCAGTCAGGTGGGGGTCAGGCTCTGCTCCCAGGCAGCTTGTGCCAAGAGGAGAGGGCATGGCCTGAAGCTGTGCCAGGGGAGGGTTAGGTTGGATGTTAGGAAGCACTTCCTGCTGGAGAGGGGAATTAGGCTCTGGGATGGATGCCCAGGGAGGTGGTGGAGTGGCTGTGCCTGGAGGTGTTTAAGGCAGGACTGGATGTGGCCCTTGGTGCCATGGTGTAGTTGGTGTGGTGGTGTTGGGCCACAGGCTGGGCTGGATGAGCTCAGAGGTCTGCTCCAGCCCCAGGGGCTCTGTGGTTCATCTCTCTAACACAGATGCAAACATCACAGTCCTGGCAGAGCCACAGGCATGCCTTGAGTTCTTCCACCTGGAAATCCTTCCTGCAGGGAAGTGCAGAGCACGAGACAAGCTGAACAGCAAAGCTGCCTTCTTCTGATGTGCCCCTTCCTTTTGATCTTCTGCTGGCAAACAGGGAGGTGGTGGAAGCCTCCTGCCTGGAGGTGTTTGCAGCCAGGCTGGAGGTGGCTGTGAGCAAGCTGCTGTGGTGTGAGGTGTCCCTGCCCATGGCAGGGGCTTGGAGCTGGCTGAGCCTTGAGCTCCCTTCCAGCCCTGACAGTTCTGTGACTCTGTGATTTGTGTGATCTACCCCCAAAGTGTTTCTGGTCAGAGAAATCAACCACTTGAGAAATACAGACTTTGAGAGCTCTGATGAGGAACTGAGAACAGCATTTAGGCTTCCAGCCCTGCTTCATTTGCTCACAATACAGAAGAAGGAAAAGTCCTTCAAAGTTAATCTTTGTGCTCTCAAAGTGCTGAAAGCCAATTTGCTAATCACTGCTGCAGCTGATAGAGCTCCATCCAGCTTCTAGCTGGGGGAGCTTGGCAAAGCAGAGGAAAAGACTGAAGAGCTGTTAGCCTCTGCTCTGTGTGTAATGACTTGGCACAGGGCTGTGTTAGAGACACAGTTATTCACCAGCTCTGTCCCTTAGCTTCAGTGGAGGCTGGAATAGAATCATAGACCCAGAGAGTGGTCTGGGTGGGAAGGGAACTCCAGAGCATAGAGGTACTGCTTGTTCCTGCCATGGCCTTTGGCAGCATCCCAGAAGTGTCAGGGTTGGAAGGGAGCTCCAGGCTCAGCCAGTCCCAACCCCCTGCCATGGGCAGGGACACCTCACACCACAGCAGGTTACTCACAGCCACCTCCAGCCTGGCTGCAAACACCTCCAGGCAGGAGGCTTCCACCACCTCCCTGGGCAGCCTGTGCCAGGCTCTCACCACCCTCCTGGCCAACAACTTCTTCCTCACAGCCAATCTCAATCTCCCCACTTCTAGTTCTGCTCCATCCCCCCCAGTCCTATCCCTCCCTGACACCCTCACAAGTCCCTCCCCAGCTTTCTTGCAGCCCCCTGCAGATCCTGGAAGGCCACAAGGAGGTCTCCTGGGAGCCTTCTCCTCTCCAGCCTGCACAACCCCAACTCCCTCAGTCTGTGCTCACAGCAGAGCAGCTCCAGCCCTCTGCTCCTCCTCCTGGCCCTTCTCTGGACACCTTCCAGCCCCTTCAGATCCTTCCTGGCACAGAGGTTCCAGAACTGGACTCAGTACTCCTCAACAATATGAAGCCTTCCACACCTCCAGGCAGGAGGCTTCCACCACCTCCCTGGGCAGCCTGGGCCAGGCTCTCACCACCCTCCTGGGCAACAACTTCTTCCTCACAGCCAATCTGAAGATTTGGCTTTCTGAGGTTGTAAATCTCAGCACCAGCAGGGGCTGTGTGCCATGAGAGTGAGTTGTGGGCTTTGCATTGTACCTTGGGGTGAGACCTTATATGACCCCTGAGCAACTCCTGTGTGCTAGCACAGCATTGGGAACCTGCTGTGGACACCAAAGCTTCTCAAGTCTGAGAGGGGCTGAGGGTTTCCCTGCCTTGCAAAGCAGTGCTGCAGCTCTGATGACCTTCCCTTCCCTCTGCTAATGCTCATCCTGTGTCCCATGGGGAGGCAAGCCAGGATGTGGCCTGGGCTCTCTCTTCTGTGTCCTCACTCCCTCCTAGCTGTGGTCCAAGATTGCATTGCACCCTTCCAGGAGCTCCCACAGCCTGGTTGCTGTTCCTGAGTGTGTAAAGACAGATAGGATGGGGAAGCACAACCCCCCTGGGAGCAGAGGGAAGGTGAAATGTTTGTGGGGAGGCTGTGCACAGGAGGCATTGTCACCACCCCAGCAGCACTGGGAGGCACCAGAGGCAGTGATCCACTTGGAGAAGCTGCCAGCCAGGGTGAGAGGCAGCCCAGAACACATCCCTAGGAAAGCCTCTGCTGGTGCCTGAGGGTGACCAGAAGGACACCATGGGAGTGGCAAAGGTTAGGAGAGAAAATCATGGGGGGAAGCTGAGCTAGAGGGAAGAGGTAGTGTCCTAGACTCATGGAATGGTTTGGGTTGGAAGGGAGCTGCAGAGCTCAGCCCAAGGCCTCTGCACCCAGCAGGCACAGCCCCAACTCCAGCAGCTTGCCCACAGCCCTCTCCAGCCTCCCCTTCAACAGCTCCAGGCAGGGAGCCTCAACCACCTCCCTGGGCAACCTGGGCCAGGCTTCCACCACCCTCCTGCTGCACAACTTCTTCCTCACCTCCAAGCTCAAGCTGCTCTGCTCTGCTCTGCAGCCCTTGGCCCTGCTGCTGGCCCTGCAGGCCTTTGCCAACAGTCTCTCTGCAGCCTTCTTGCAGCCCCTTCAGCTCCTGGCAGGCTGCTCTGAGCTCTGCCTGCAGCCTTCTCTTCTCCAGGCTGCACACCCCCAGCTCCCTCAGCCTGGCCTGGGAGCAGAGCACAGAGATTGTAGACCTCCAAAGGTGACCCAGTCCAACCCCTCTGCACTCAGCAGGGACAGCCCCAACTAGATCAGGCTGCCTCCTCCAGCCCAGACTCTCTGATTCTCTGACTCCAGGACTTTATGTCTCTGTGATTCTGTGATTCCATGATCCTGTGCCATGCCTCAGGAGAGAATCCTGGGTTCTGCCTCAAGGGGAACGGTGCAAAACCATGAGCAGCCATTGTCCTTCCCCACCATCTACCTCTGAATGTCTTCTCCACAAACATGTGAGAAACCTGAATGCTGTTGTGGAATTTCCTCTCCCAGCCTGATGATTTTGAGTGCAAATTCTCCTCCCTGGCTCCTTGCTGCCAGCTGATGTCTATGGTGTGCAGGTGGCCAGAGAGGATGATCTGGCAGCCCTTCAGCAATCCACAGCAGATGATGCAGAGGTTGTATCTCATTGCAGGGTGGGTTTTTCCCCTCTGTAAGCTGCCCATAAATCAGTCAAGAGGGTTATTCATTAGCCTGCTGTGCTTGGCTGCTGAAGGGATTGCAGTTATGGCCATCCTCTGGACTGCAGGGATCTGGCACCTACTGCTGCATGAATTAATCTCATTATCAACATTCTTCTAGGGATAGAACAAGGGAAGATGGCTTTAAGCTGGGCAGAGTGGAATGGGTTTAGACCAGGAGAGATTGGGGACTGAGCTGCTGAGGAGCAGGGAAGGGGAAAAGGACCTGGGGGTGCTGGGGGGTGGGAGGTTGACCAGGAGCCAGCAATGTGCTCTGGGGGCCAAGAAGGCCAATGGCAGCCTGGGGGGGATCAGCAGGGCTGTGGTCAGGAGGTCAGAGAGGTTCTCCTGCCCCTCTGCTCTGCCCTGCTGAGGCCACAGCTGGAATCTGGTGTCCAGCTCTGGGCCCCTCAGGTCAGGAAGGAGCTGAGGGAAGTGCTGGAGAGAGTCCATGGCAGAGGCACAAAGATGCTGCAGGCAGTGGAAGCTCTTCCTTAGGAGCAGAGGCTGAGGGAGCTGAGGGCTCTGGAGCTTGGCTTGGAGGAGCCTGAGAGGTGAGCTCCTGGCTGGGGCTAAAGCTGTGCAGGGGCAGTGGCCAGAGGCTGGAGCCAGGCTGTGCTGGGGGCTGCCCAATGCCAGCAGAAGGGGCAGGGGTGGAAGCTGAGGCAGAGGAAGTGCCATGGGAAGAGGAGGAAGAATTTGTTGGCTGTGAGGGTGAGAGAAGCCTGGCAGAGGCTGCCCAGGGGGGCTGTGGAGTCTCCCTGTGTGGAGCTCTTGCAAGGCCAGCTGGCTGTGTTGCTGTGTGAGCTGCTGTGGGTGACCCTGCTGGGGCAGGGGGCTTGGGCTGGAGGAGCTCTGGAGCTCCCTGCCAGCCCCTGGCACTCTGGGATTCAGGCAAATGAATCCAC
This sequence comes from Melanerpes aurifrons, assembly GCA_011125475.1. Lineage (NCBI taxonomy): Eukaryota > Metazoa > Chordata > Aves > Piciformes > Picidae > Melanerpes > Melanerpes aurifrons. The sequence continues at coordinate 1,185,679 of WWNC01000060.1, forward strand.
TTCAAGTTTTGTAACTGAGTCAGGAACTCAGCTGCTATCAGACATCCCTGTGAGCAGTGTAAGCCTCTCTGCATCTCTGTTTGGTGTGTGTGTGCACTTGAGTGGGAAGCACAAGCAGGTTACCAGGGATCAGAGCCAGGGACTGAGAAATAAAATCTGCAAAAGGAAATAGATAAATTAGATATTTCTGTGGATATTTATTACCTAAATCTGAGAGTCTGAAGGGGCTCTCCACTGCCTGCACTTCCTAGATGGAAAGCACAAATCAGATGGAAACTATTTCTTGGTAGGGAGGCTCCGTTTCAGTCCCATTTCAGGGCTGATCATGTGGGTGAGCTGAACTTTCCAGTGGGGGAGTTCCTGACATTGATACAGCAGCTGATGGGAATGGACATGTCACACCAGAGCTCTGAGAACATTGGAGAGCAATTCATTTGGGGGCTTTGAGGTGTTTATGGGGACTAGAGATGGTGCTGAGAACATCAGCCTCCTCTCCTCATCATGTTCTGCTCTCCTCGTCTTGGTTCTGCTTTCCTTGCCTCGGCTCTGCTCTCCTTGACTCTGCTCTCCTCATCTTGGTTCTGCTCTCCTCATCCTGGTTCTGCTCTCCTCGTCTTGGTTCTGCTCTCCTTGCCTCGGCTCTGCTCTCCTCGTCTTGACTCTGCTCTCCTTGCCTCGGCTCTGCTCTCCTTGTCTTGGTTCTGCTCTCCTCATCTTGACTCTGCTCTCCTTGTCTTGACTCTGCTCTCCTTGTCTTGACTCTGCTCTCCTCGTCTTGACTCTGCTCTCCTTGTCTTGACTCTGCTCTCCTTGTCTTGACTCTGCTCTCCTTGTCTTGGTTCTGCTCTCCTTGCCTCGGCTCTGCTCTCCTTGTCTTGGTTCTGCTCTCCTCATCCTGGTTCTGCTCTCCTCGTCTTGGTTCTGCTTTCCTTGCCTCGGCTCTGCTCTCCTTGACTCTGCTCTCCTCATCTTGGTTCTGCTCTCCTCATCCTGGTTCTGCTCTCCTCATCCTGGTTCTGCTCTCCTCGTCTTGGTTCTGCTCTCCTTGCCTCGGCTCTGCTCTCCTCATCTTGACTCTGCTCTCCTCATCTTGGTTCTGCTCTCCTCATCCTGGTTCTGCTCTCCTCGTCTTGGTTCTGCTCTCCTCGTCTTGATTCTGCTCTCCTCGTCTTGACTGCTCTCCTCATCTTGACTCTGCTCTCCTTGTCTTGACTCTGCTCTCCTTGTCTTGGTTCTGCTCTCCTCATCTTGGTTCTGCTCTCCTTGCCTCGGCTCTGCTCTCCTTGTCTTGACTGCTCTCCTCATCTTGACTCTGCTCTCCTTGTCTTGACTGTGCTCTCCTTGTCTTGACTCTGCTCTCCTCGTCTTGGTTCTGCTCTCCTTGTCTCGGTTCTCCTCTCCTTGTCTTGGTTCTGCTCTCCTTGCCTCGGCTCTGCTCTCCTTGTCTTGGTTCTGCTCTCCTCATCCTGGTTCTGCCCTCTTCGTCTTGGTTCTGCTCTCCTCATCTTGGTTCTGCTCTCCTTGCCTCGGCTCTGCTCTCCTCGTCTTGACTCTGCTCTCCTTGCCTCGGCTCTGCTCTCCTTGTCTTGGTTCTGCTCTCCTCATCTTGACTCTGCTCTCCTTGTCTTGACTCTGCTCTCCTTGTCTTGACTCTGCTCTCCTTGTCTTGGTTCTGCTCTCCTCATCTTGACTCTGCTCTCCTTGTCTTGACTCTGCTCTCCTTGTCTTGACTCTGCTCTCCTTGTCTTGGTTCTGCTCTCCTTGCCTCGGCTCTGCTCTCCTTGTCTTGGTTCTGCTCTCCTCATCCTGGTTCTGCTCTCCTCGTCTTGGTTCTGCTCTCCTTGCCTCGGCTCTGCTCTCCTCATCTTGACTCTGCTCTCCTCGTCTTGACTCTGCTCTCCTTGTCTTGGTTCTGCTCTCCTCATCCTGGTTCTGCTCTCCTCGTCTTGGTTCTGCTCTCCTTGCCTCGGCTCTGCTCTCCTCATCTTGACTCTGCTCTCCTTGTCTTGACTCTGCTCTCCTTGTCTTGACTGCTCTCCTCGTCTTGGTTCTGCTCTCCTCGCCTCGGCTCTGCTCTCCTCATCTTGACTCTGCTCTCCTTGCCTCGGCTCAGCTCTCCTTGTCTTGGTTCTGCTCTCCTCGTCTTGGTTCTGCTCTCCTTGCCTCGGCTCTGCTCTCCTCGTCTTGGTTCTGTTCTCCTCATCTTGGTTCTGCTCTCCTTGTCTTGACTGTGCTCTCCTTGTCTTGGTTCTGCCCTCTTCGTCTTGGTTCTGCTCTCCTCGTCTTGGTTCTGCTCTCCTCGCCTCGGCTCTGCTCTCCTCATCTTGACTCTGCTCTCCTTGTCTTGACTGTGCTCTCCTTGTCTTGGTTCTGCTCTCCTTGTCTTGGTTCTGCCCTCCTCGTCTTGGTTCTGCTCTCCTTGTCTTGGTTCTGCTCTCCTTGCCTTGGTTCTGCTCTCCTCGTCTTGGTTCTGCTCTCCTTGTCTTGACTCTGCTCTCCTCATCTTGGTTCTGCCCTCCTCATCTTGGTTCTGCCCTCCTCGTCTTGGTTCTGCTCTCCTTGTCTTGGTTCTGCCCTCTTCGTCTTGGTTCTGCTCTCCTCGTCTTGGTTCTGCTCTCCTCGCCTCGGCTCTGCTCTCCTCATCTTGACTCTGCTCTCCTCGTCTTGACTGTGCTCTCCTTGTCTTGGTTCTGCTCTCCTTGTCTTGGTTCTGCCCTCCTCGTCTTGGTTCTGCTCTCCTTGTCTTGGTTCTGCTCTCCTTGCCTTGGTTCTGCTCTCCTCGTCTTGGTTCTGCTCTCCTTGTCTTGACTCTGCTCTCCTCATCTTGGTTCTGCCCTCCTCGTCTTGGTTCTGCTCTCCTTGTCTTGGTTCTGCCCTCTTCGTCTTGGTTCTGCTCTCCTCGTCTTGGTTCTGCTCTCCTCGCCTCGGCTCTGCTCTCCTCATCTTGACTCTGCTCTCCTTGTCTTGACTGTGCTCTCCTTGTCTTGGTTCTGCTCTCCTTGTCTTGACTGTGCTCTCCTCGTCTTGGTTCTGCTCTCCTCATCCTGGTTCTGCTCTCCTCATCCTGGTTCTGCTCTCCTTGCCTTGGTTCTGCTCTCCTCGTCTTGGTTCTGCTCTCCTTGCCTCGGCTCTGCTCTCCTCGTCTTGACTCTGCTCTCCTTGTCTTGACTGTGCTCTCCTTGTCTTGGTTCTGCTCTCCTTGTCTTGGTTCTGCCCTCCTCGTCTTGGTTCTGCTCTCCTTGTCTTGGTTCTGCTCTCCTCATCTTGGTTCTGCCCTCTTCGTCTTGGTTCTGCTCTCCTCGTCTTGGTTCTGCTCTCCTCGCCTCGGCTCTGCTCTCCTCATCTTGACTCTGCTCTCCTTGTCTTGACTGTGCTCTCCTTGTCTTGACTCTGCTCTCCTCGTCTTGGTTCTGCTCTCCTTGTCTCGGTTCTCCTCTCCTTGTCTTGGTTCTGCTCTCCTTGTCTTGACTCTGCTCTCCTCATCTTGGTTCTGCCCTCCTCGTCTTGGTTCTGCCCTCCTCGTCTTGGTTCTGCCCTCCTTGTCTTGGTTCTGCTCTCCTTGCCTCGGCTCTGCTCTCCTCATCTTGACTCTGCTCTCCTTGTCTTGACTCTGCTCTCCTTGTCTTGGTTCTTCTCTCCTTGCCTCAGCTCTGCTCTCCTTGTCTTGGTTCTGCTCTCCTTGTCTTGACTGTGCTCTTCTTGTCTTGGTTCTGCTCTCCTCATCTTGACTCTGCTCTCCTTGTCATGGCTCTGCTCTCCTTGTCTTGGTTCTGCTCTCCTTGTCCTGATTGTGCTCTCCTTGCCTTGGTTCTGTTCTCCTTGTCTTGGCTCTGCTCTCCTTGTCTGGTTCTGCCCACAGCCCTCTCCAGCCTCCCCTTCAACAGCTCCAGGCAGGGAGCCTCAACCACCTCCCTGGGCAACCTGGGCCAGGCTTCCACCACCCTCCTGCTGCACAACTTCTTCCTTACCTCCAAGCTCAAGCTGCTCTGCTCTGCTCTGAAGCCATTGGCCCTGGTCCTATCACTGCAACCCCAACTCCCTCAGTCTGTCCTCACAGCAGAGCAGCTCCAGCCCTCTGCTCATCCTCCTGGCCCTTCTCTGGACACCTTCCAGCCCCTCCAGATCCTTCCTGGCACAGAGGCTCCAGAACTGGCCCCAGAGCTGCAGCTGTGGTCTCAGCAGAGTGGAGCAGAGGGGCAGAATCCCCTCCCTGGCCCTGCTGGCTACACTTCTCCTGCTGCAGCCCAGGCTAGGATTGGCTGCAAGTGTACCCTGGCAGCTCCTTCCCACCATCCAGTGAAGCTGCTGATCATCAGTCTGCTTCTAATTTCAGTGCAGAGCTGTGGCACCAGCAGGCTGTTTTTTTGCTGATGGTAATGGCTTTATTAGTATTAGTATTTAATGTATTAATTGTTTTTTTGGTTCTGTGGTTGGGTCTCAAGCTCCTGTGTTTCATATTGGTGTCAAGCCTAATTTTCAGGGCTAAGTTGAGCTTGAATGCTGCTGAATTGCCATTAGCCACACATGGGTCAGACAAGAGAGATTTTCTTCTTCAAGTGTCCCTTCCAGGCCAGCTGAGAAGTCTGTGTGCTTGCTGAAAAGTCACCTCCAGCAGACACTCCAGAAGAGGCATGATCTTAAATGTGCTGTTCTGATGAATGCTGCTTGTAAAATGCATGCCTCTGAAGATCAGGGCTTGAACAATGGAAAAGGACACAAAGGAATGCAGCTCCTTCCCATCCAGAAACCTCTCCACAATCCTTCTGTCCCCTTGGCTCGTGCAGGGGGAGCTCCCCCTTCATAAATAGACCATTTCCTAGAAGAGAGATGAGGAATGGGGAGCAGCCCAGCCAGGATTAACTCAGGGTTGTTTTAACTGGGTACTGCTGATAAAAAAATACTCTCTGCTGTTTGTTCAGCTCTGATAAATCATCCAAAATGTTTTAAGGACACTGAAGGTTGTCCATAGAGTCACTGCAGCTGCACTGGCTGCAGGGAGGCTACTCTCAGTTGCTGCAGCTGACAGGCAATGGCAATAACATTGGCCAGAACAATCCTCACCATCAGTACAGGCTGTGGGAGGAGGGGAGAGAAAGCAGCCCTGAGGAAAAGGACCTAGGGGTGCTGGGGGTGGGGGGGGAGAAGCTGGGCAGGAGCAGGCAGTGTGAGCCTGCAGCACAGAAGGCCAAGGGCAGCCTGGGCTGCACCCAAAGCAGCACTGCCAGCAGAGCCAGAGAGGGGATTCTGCCCCTTGGCTCTGCTGAGACCTCCCCTGCAGGGCTGGGTGCAGCTCTGCAGCCCTCAGCACAGCAAGGACCTGGAGCTGATGGAGAGGCTGCAGAGGAGGCCAGGAGAATGCTGAGGGGCTTGGAGCAGCTCTGCTGCCAGGCCAGGCTGAGGGAGCTGGGGGTGTGCAGCCTGAGAAGAGAAGGCTGCAGGCAGAGCTCAGAGCAGCCTGGCAGGAGCTGAAGGGGCTGCAAGAAGGCTGCAGAGAGACTGTTGGCAAAGGCCTGCAGGGCCAGCAGCAGGGCCAAGGGCTGCAGAGCAGAGCAGAGCAGCTTGAGCTTGGAGGTGAGGAAGAAGTTGTGCAGCAGGAGGGTGGTGGAAGCCTGGCCCAGGTTGCCCAGGGAGGTGGTTGAGGCTCCCTGCCTGGAGCTGTTGAAGGGGAGGCTGGAGAGGGCTGTGGGCAAGCTGCTGGAGTTGGGGCTGTGCCTGCTGAGTGCAGAGGCCTTGGGCTGCCTGAGCTCTGGAGACCCCTTCCAGCCTGGCCCATTCCATGATCTGTTAAATTTAGCCCTGAGACAAAGCTGGCCTCTCACAGGGTCATCATTTCTCAAGGCAGTTGAGCAAATCAAAGAATTCTTCCAAGTGATTCTATATTGAGGCCATAAATTCTCTTTGAGGTGGAAGTGTAGCTCTTAGAGAGTCACTCTCTCTTTATTTAAGCAGCTCATGTAAAGGAATTTCTTTGTCTGCAAATAAAATTCAAGAAGTCATAGTCCCAGTGTGGCCAGGACTCCGAGCAGGGAGTGGGAAAGCTCAGGATTACTGAAGAGAGAATGATGTGGGCAAGGGCTGTTTGCAGAATATCAGAGTAACACAGAACAGGGAATGAACCAGGCTGGAAAAGACCTCAGAGATCATCCACTCCAACCTATCACCCAACACCATCTGATCAACTAAACCATGGCACCAAGTGCCTCAGCCAGGCTCTTCTTAAACACCTCCAGGCATGGGGACTCCACCACCTCCCTGGGCAGCACATCCCAGTGGCCAATCTCTCTTGCTGGGAAGAACTTTCTCCTCACCTTCAGCCTAAAGCTCCCCTGGCACAGCTTGAGACTGTATCCTCTTGTTCTGGTGCTGGCTGCCTGGCAGAAGAGACCAACCCCCAGCTGGCTCCAACCTCCCTTCAGGGAGTTGGAGAGAGCAAGAAGGTCTCCCCTTGTGACCATTTGAGGCTGTCCCCTTAAGAAAGGGAATATTGTGGTCGGATGTTTGTAAACGAAAGATGGATCTAAACTAATTTCATTGGTAGATTGGGGGGAAGCACCTTCTGAACTGGGAGCACAGCAGAGCATCCTGGGCATTCCTGCACTTTTCGTCAGTCTTGCTTTTCCCCCTTTGCAGCTCACAGCTCCTGGGCTTTCAGCCAAGCCTGACCTTGAAACTGATAAGCTGCAAGGCCTGCATTAACTGCTTTCCATTTAACACAGAACTGCTTTTAAGTTTTTTCTCTTTTCTCTCTTTCTAACCCTCTCTGGGGAAAGGGGGAGAGAAGGGGGAGCAGAGGTGGGGAACCCCCTCAGCAGAGGGGGGAACTCTCATTTCTGTGCTACTTTATTGTATATTTTTGTATATATTGTAAATCCTGTATGTTCCCCTGCATATCCTATATTGCTTTGTAAATATACAGCTCCACTGCTTTGCTAATTCAGCTGTGAGGTTTCTTTCCTTCACTTTCCGGGGGGAGGAGGCCTTCCCCTTCCAACCCTCGACATTCTTTTTCTTGGCGCCCAACGCGGGGCAGATAATTAGCTTAATTTATTACTTGATTGATTTAGTGTTTTCTAGCTGGATTAGCAAACATGAAGGTGTTGTGGCCTGTAGAGCCGCTATTCTTTTCAATTTTGGGGGCTGTGGTTTACAGATATTGTTTGGGTTTGATTTTGGATTACCTGGGCAAATATTTGGTGCAGACAGTTTATCTGTGGGTTATGGATAGAGCTAGATTATGGCACGGAAAATGCGTGGATTTCTTATGGCCAGCGAGGTATAGCAATGTTACCTCCACCCCCCAGCTACGTCAAAAGCCTCCTCTTCTCCAGGCTAAGCAACCCCAGCTCCCTCAGCCTCTCCTCACAGGGCTGTGCCCCAGACCCCTCCCCAGCTTAGTTGCCCTACTCTGAACACCTTCAAGTCTCTCAATGTCCTTCTGAAGCTGAGGAGCCCAGAACTGCACACAGGACTCCAGGTGTGGCCTCAGCAGTGCTGAGCACAGGGCACAATGACCTCCCTGCTCCTGCTGGCCACACTGTTCCTGATGCAGGCCAGCATGCCATTGGCCTTCTTGGCTGCCTGGGCACACTGCTGGCTCCTGTTCAGAATGAAGCAGTCAGAATGCAATGAAGCAGCCAAATTCCATATTCTGGGGTAGGAGCAGAGTTTACACAGAACCACAGCATGGGCTGGGCTGGAAGGTTGCTGCAGAGCTCAGCCAGCCCAAGGCCTCTGCACCCAGCAGGGACAGCCCCAACTCCAGCAGCTTGCCCACAGCCCTCTCCAGCCTCCCCTTCAACAGCTCCAGGCAGGGAGCCTCAACCACCTCCCTGGGCAACCTGGGCCAGGCTTCCACCACCCTCCTGCTGCACAACTTCTTCCTCACCTCCAAGCTCAAGCTGTTCCACTACCCTAAACCTCAGTCTCCTCTGCTCTAGTTTAAGATGCAGGGGGACTGGTGAAAAAGAGGCTGAAAGGCTGAATCACCTCAGGCTGTGAAATGATCACTCATCTGCTTTGTCATTCTTGTTTGTCTTTCTCCTCTGGGCTCTGGCCAGGTCCTGAGGCAGAACAAGCCTTTGTGGCACACAGCTCATGTTTATGACATGTTTAATAAGGTGCAGGGCAATGGATTGTAATAACAGCATTTGTCAAGTGAACACTTTCAAAGCAGATTGGGTCTGCTTGGTAATTCAAGCCCTGCAATTCAGACCATATGTGACCTAGTAACAGGGATCTGAGCCTTGGGTATCCACTCTCTGTAGCCTTTTCCTAAGGACTTGGGAGATGTGTAGAAATGCTAAAGGACATCACAGAGCCACAGAATTAGAGAGGCTGGAAGAGACCTCTGAGATCTTCAGGACCACCTTGGACAAAACACCACCACAGTGGTAGTCAGGTTGAAATTAGAGTGGAATCATAGAATCACAGAATTGTCAGGGCTGGAAGGGACCTCAAGGCTCAGCCAGTTCCAACCCACCCCTGCCATGGGCAGGGACACCTCATAGCACAGCAGGTTGCTCACAGCCACCTCCAGCCTGGCTGCAAACATCTCCAGGCAGGAGGCTTCCACCACCTCCCTGGGCAGCCTGTGCCAGGCTCTCACCACCTGCCTGGGGAAGCAGGTGTAGGCTGGATGTTAGCAACAAGTTCTTCACCATGAGAGTGGTGGAACACTGGAGGGGATTCTGCCCCTCTGCTCCACTCTGCTGAGACCACAGCTGGAGCTCTGGGGCCAGGTCTGGAGCCTCTGTGCCAGGAAGGATCTGGAGGGGCTGGAAGGTGTCCAGAGAAGGGCCACGAAGAGGCCTGGCAGAGGGCTGGAGCTGCTCTGCTGTGAGGACAGAGTGAGGGAGTTGGGGTTGTGCAGGCTGGAGAGGAGAAGGCTCCCAGGAGACCTCATTGTGGCCTTCCAGGAGCTGCAGGGGGCTGCAGGAAAGCTGGGGAGGGACTTGTGAGGGTGTGAGGGAGGGATAGGAGTGGGGGGGATGGAGCAGAACTAGAAATGGGGAGATTGAGATTGGATGTGAGGAAGAAGTTGTTGGCCAGGAGGGTGGTGAGAGCCTGGCACAGGTTGCCCAGGGAGGTGGTGGCAGCCTCCTGCCTGGAGGTGTTTGCAGCCAGGGTGGAGGTGGCTGTGAGCAAGCTGCTGTGGTGTGAGGTGTCCCTGCCCATGGCAGGGGGTTGGGACTGGCTGAGCCTTGAGGTCCCTCCCAAGCCTTACAACTCTGTGATTCTATGAACAGGTTGCCCAGGGAGGTGGTTGAGGCTCCATCCCTGGAGACGTTCAAGGTGAGGCTGGAGAGGGCTGTGGGCAACCTGCTCCAGTTGGGGCTGTCCCTGCTGAGTGCAGAGGGGTTGGACTGGATGAGCTTTGGTCATCCCTTCCAACCCAGACCATTCTATGCTGGATTTTGGATCCCAAATCTGCAGCTTCCTTTCTGACGGCTCCTGCTGCAGGTCAGGCAGTGGACAGAGCGAGGATCATTTCCAGCAGCCTCTCTGTGTCTGGCTGTGTGCTTTCTCACAGGCAGTGGTGCAGGTGGGTGGTTGAGTGCCAGGTGGCCTCCTGGCCAAAAGAGCAATCCCAAGCACCTCTAATTGCCTGCTGCTGATGCAGTCACTGTGTTCAGCCAGTCCTTTGGACACCCTGAAGAGTTCAAGCTCAGCTCTTAGCACAGGGCTGACGGAAGATGGCATCTGTACAGCTCTGCAGCCTGCCTCCACCCCAGGCTCTCTGAAAAGGGGAGTTTTCTTCCCCTACAGCACACCAGGCTGGAATTTCACACCTTTCCCACTTCTGGACCGAATTTGTGATGAAAAATGGCCTGTGTGTGGCAAGCAGTCAGCAGTGTGCAGCGCAGCAGCAGCTCCTCTCTCGGAGAAGCTCGTGGGGAGAGCTATTGTATCAGCAGCCTCCTTGGAAGAGAAAGCTCTGTGAAGCACTGGACAGAATGTTCCAACACAACAGAGCCTTGCAGAGCAACAGCCTACACATTTTGGGGTCAGTTCTGGGGTTTTTTGTCTGTGTGTGTAGCTACAAGCTGCGTTTATAAACAAACCCAAACATCAGATGAGCTTCTCCTGGAGAGCCCCAGTGCTATCCAAGCACAGAATCAAGCAGGTTGGAAAAGACCTCAGAGACCAGCAAGTCCAAACTATGAACTAATGCCTAACACCTCCTGACAGCCAAACCAGGGCTCCAAGTGCCACATCCAAGCCTTCTGTGAACACCTCCAGGCTTGGGGACTCCACCACCTCCCTGGGCAGCACATCCCAGTGGCCAATTACTCTTTCTGGGACGAACTTTCTCCTCACCTCCAGCCTGAACCTCCCCTGGCACAGCTTGAGACTGTGTCCTCTTGTTCTGGTGCTGGCTGCCTGGGAGAAGAGCCCAACCCCCACCTGGCTCCAACCTCCCTTCAGGGAGTTGTAGACAGCAATAAGGAAAACAAGCCCCCAGACCCCCCTGCCCAGGTTGAGACCCAGAGTGTGCTGAGCTGGGAGCTGTGCAATCACCTCAGCAGAGGCTGTGTGGGGGCTGTTTGGTTGTTTATTGACCTCACTATTGGCCTACCAGAAGCATGTTTGGGTTTGTCAATAAATCATCTGACATCCAAGGGGAGAGGAACCTCCTGGAGCTGGCCAGAGGAAGCCTCTGGCACTCACCCCAAGCCAACCATTCATGCCTGAATGTCATTTTCATCTCCATTCTCTCTCAGTGACACTGCTGCCACACTCTGCCCCTTTGCCACCCCTCCTGCCCCATTTTCCCCCTTTTTCTCCTCAAACCCACAGCACCTGAGCTCTCCTGGAGTCTCCTCCCTCCCCAGGTGTGGACTCTTTGCCCTCCCCACCCACTCCCCTATTTAATCCCCTTCAGGAAGGGCAGCAGCCCCAAGCTGAGCCCTTCTGGGCTGAGGATCCTCCTCTCCTCCCTGGTGAGTGCCCCTGGAGCACACTGGGTGCTGGTGGTGGTGACTCCAAAGGCCGGGGGGCCTGCTGGCCCCCCGGTTGTTAGGGCCAACATTGCTGACTGCTCCAATCCCCCCCACGGGTGCTGGCTGGGGCTGAGCTCCCCTGGGTGGTCTCTTGGCTGGCTGAGGGTCTTGCCCCAGGCTGTGGGATGAGTGCAGGAATGGTGGTGGTAGAGCAGGAGCAGCTTAGACAGGGTGGAACTGGATGATTCTTGGGGTCTGTTCCAACCCTCATAACTCAATGGATCTATGATCCCACAGCCCAAGTCCCCCTCTGGGCAGCCCCCAGGCTGTGGTGTCTGCAGGGAAGGTGTCTTTTCTCCAGGAGTCCTTCTTCAGGAGCCACCTGAAATTGCAAGCCACAATAGCAGCAGATAGCTGAATCAATACAGCTTCCCTGCAGCACCTTTTAGACCATGGGGGGAAGGAATATTGGAGGGTGTCAGGGAGTGATAGGACTGGGGGGGGAGGGATTCAAGCTAGAGGAGGGGAGATTTAGGTTGGATGTGAGGAAGAAGCTCTTCCTGCTGTAGTGTGATGTGTCCCTGCCCATGGCAGGGGGCTGGGACTGGCTGAGCCTTGAGGCCCCTTCCAGCCCTGACAGTTCTGTGATTCTCTATGTTCATTTCCATGGCAGAAACGTGGATCACCTGCCCCACCAACTCTTCCCCTGTGAGATCTGCCAGCATTACCACAGGAGGATCTTGCAGGTACCCCTCAGATCATCTCTGCCCCAGAGCCTCCCCTGAGGCAGCAGCTCCTGTGCCAAGCGGGCTGGGAGCCCACACTGAGCTCTGCAATCGGTCTGGCTCCCAGGACAACCCAGTCCAAGCCTCCAGCGCCTGCCAGGCCCTGTTCACACAGCAACGTGCAGTGCTCAGCCCTCAATTCCAGCCTGCAGCTGGGGAGTCCTCGGGCTGCACCAACCTGAAATCACTGCTAGAGGGAGGCTGGGATAGTCTCAGCCCCACCAGCACTGTGCTGGGGTCAGAAGCCATATGGGAACATCTTGATGTCTTCTCTTCTTCCTCCTGGCTGGCTGTTGCAGATGTCTTGGCTTTCCCTGCTTCCCTTCATCTGCTTCTTAGAGCTCTCTGCTGTTTCTCTGCCCTGCTGAGGCCACACCTGCAAGATTGCATCCAGTTTGGGGATCCTGGGCTGCATCCAGAGGAGTTTCTCCAGCAGAGCCAGGGAGGTTCTGTTCCCCCTCTGCTCTGCCCTGCTCAGACCTCACCTGGGGTATTGCATCCAGTTCTGGGCTGCCCAGCTCAGGAGGGGCAGGGATCTGCTGGAGAGAGTCCAGGGGAGGCTCCAAGGCTGCTGAAGGGACTGCAGCACTGCCTGGGGAGGAGAGGCTGAGAGCCCTGGGGCTGTGCAGTCTGCAGAGGAGAAGGCTGAGAGGGATCTGATCAATGGCTATCAAGAGCTGAGGGCTGGGGGGCAGGAGGCAGGGGACAGGCTCTGCTCAGCTGCACCCTGGGATAGGACAAGGAGCAGTGGATGGAAAGTGCAGCCCAGGATGTTGCAGCTCAGCAGGAGGAGGAACTTCTGCCCTGGGAGGCTCCCAGAGCCCTGGAGCAGGCTGCCCAGAGAGGTTGTGGAGTCTCCTGCTCTGGAGCCTTCCCAGCCCTGTCTGGATGTGTTCTGTGTGCCCTGTGCTGGGTTCTCTGCTCCTGCTCTGGCAGGGGGATGGACTGGAGCTCTCCAGAGGTCCCTTCCAGCCCCTGACACCCTGTGAGCTGTGACAAGGAGAAGGTAGGAATCTCAGGAACAGGGTGTGGGCGGGAGTAGTCTGGAAAGCAAGGCAGAGATGTGGAAATGAAGGTCTGGGGATGACAGCAAATGGCACAAATCATAGCATCCCAGAGCTGTCAGGGCTGGAAGGGACCTCAAGGCTCAGCCAGTCCCAACCCCCTGCCATGGGCAGGGACACCTCACACCACAGCAGCTTGCTCACAGCCACCTCCAGCCTGGCTGCAAACACCTCCAGGCAGGAGGCTTCCACCACCTCCCTGGGCAGCCTGGGCCAGGCTCTCACCACCCTCATGGGGAACAACTTCTTCCTCACATCCAATCTCAATCTCCCCATTTCTAGCTCTGCTCTGTCCCCCCCAGTCCTATCCCTCCCTGACACCCTCACAAGTCCCTCCCCAGCTTTCCTGTAGCCCCCTGCAGATCCTGGAAGGCCACAATTCGGCTTCCTCAGAGCATAGTTGTTGTAATTAGCCCCCCATTAATGAGGTGAAGATGCTTCCCTGGGTGCAGTAGTGTCCTGTGAGGATGTTTGAACAGTACCCAGCACGTCCATCCAGCTTTGGGCTTCCTGTGTTTGCCCAGGGACTCTGGCTCAGCAGTGGAATCCCCTTGAGGTTTGGAGGAACTCAGCCTAGGAGGGGGTCTGGAAAAGCCCAAGTGGGAGATCGAGATCCAGCTGTGCTTTCCTGGGTGCTCCAGCTCTGGGACACATCTGGATGCAGCAATATTTTGTGTGTTCAGCTCTGTGGCAGCTGGAGGCTGATGCCTGGGAAAATCCCAGAGGAAACAGGAGAGGTGGAAATCCATTACCCTTGGTGTAAAAGGAAATTGGTATAAGGTCTGAATAGTTCCCTTGGCCTCTTGACTGGCACGAAGGTCATTGTATAAACTGCTCTGTCTCTTTGCTCAGCTCTGCCTCTGGCTGCTGGCTTCTGCTTGGCTCTACTGACCTTGGCTGCATTGTTGTGGCTAAGCACTAAGAAAGCTTTTCCCTCTCTGCTTTCTCCTTTCTCTCCCTTTTCCTTGTGCAGGAGGGACTGGGGGGAGCTAGTGGTAGCCTCCTGCCTTTGCCCAGAGGAGTTCTCTGTGCTGGTTATAAATAAAGGTCTCTGTTTTGTACACATTCAATTCCATGTCATACTTCTATTTGTTTTGGTTTAGTTTGCTTGTAAATAAAGTTTCACTTGCTTCCCAAACCCTTCTGAGCTGCTCTGCAGGTGTATTTGGGGGTCAATTCTCCAGACTGGTACTGGGGATGGGGGGAGGGGGTAAAAGGTGGCTTAGTTCCCAACCCATTCACAAGCTGACATGAAACAAATGTGGCTGCTCCATGCTCAGGATCAGAGAGTCACAGAGCTGCCAGGGCTGGAAGGGAGCTCAAGGCTCAGCCAGTTCCAACCCCCTGCCATGGGCAGGGACACCTCACACCACAGCAGGTTGCTCACAGCCACCTCCAGCCTGGCTGCAAACATCTCCAGGCAGGAGGCTGCCACCACAGTATCACAGTACTGAGCAACCTCACAGCCTGCCTGGGCATCCTGTGCCAGGCTCTCACCACCCTCATGGGCAACAACTTCTTCCTCACAGCCAATCTCAATCTCCCCACTTCTGGTTCTGCTCCATCCCCCCCAGTCCTATCCCTCCCTGACACCCTCACAAGTCCCTCCCCAGCTGTCTTGGAGCCCCCTGCAGATCCTGGAAGGCCACAAGGAGGTCTCCTGGGAGCCTTCTCTCTCCAGCCTGCACAACCCCAACTCCCTCAGGCTGTGCTCACAGCAGAGCAGCTCCAGCCCTCTGCTCCTCCTCCTGGCCCTTCTCTGGACACCTTCCAGCACCTCCAGATCCTTCCTGGCACAGAGGCTCCAGCACTGGACCCAGAGCTGCAGCTGTGGTCTCAGCAGAGTGGAGCAGAGGGGCAGAATCCCCTCCCTGGCCCTGCTGGCCACACTTCTCTTGCTGCAGCCCAGGCTCTGCTTGGCTCTCTGGGCTGCAAGTGCTCCTGCTGGCTCCTGCTGAGCTTCTCCTCCCCCAGCACCCCCAGCTCCTTTTCTCCAGGGCTGCTCTCCATGCAGTCCCTGCCCAGCTTTTCAATGTGAACAAAGAATCCTCCTCTTCCATTTTCCTGTTGAAGCTGGAACAAGAGCATTTATTATCTTCTCTGTTCCCCACTGCATTCCTAACTCTTGGAAAGCAGTGGGAATCTATACAAAGGCATTCTGGAGAGAGCCCTCCAGGAAGGAATTTATGCTTTTGGCTCCTGGCTAAATGATGTGAGAAGTTTTCACCCAGGCCAAGAGGCCCTGGGGTTGTGTTCGTGTGAGTGCTCAGTAGTAGGAACATCCTCTTGCCAAGCCCAGTGACCCTCCAGTAAACACAAACAAGGGAATTCAAAGCCTTGCAGCCATCTCAGAGCTGCTCCCAGCACAGAGGAGGCTTTGTTTTAGTTTATTTACTCTTGTTTTGTTTTGTTTTGAGCAGATCCCTTTGGCTGAGAGATGTCTGCGAGGGCAGCCTCTGAATGGAGCGAGTAGGAGGGAGCTCTGCCTCCTCCAAAGGGCTTTTGCTGAGCACAGAGGAACCTGAGGGGGCTCTGCAGGAGATCCTCGCTGCTTGGGAAGAAGGCACCACGAGATGGCACCTTCTGAAGAGGACAACGAACAGGAACAGGGGAAGCAACAGCCCTCCCCTCCAGGAAACAGGCGTTGTGTGAAGCTTTCCTCTTGAACATGTGGAGCATCAGAGGCTCACAGGATGCTAGGGGTAGGAAGGGACCTCTGGAGAACGCCCAGTCCATCCCCCTGCCAGAGCAGGAGCAGAGAACCCAGCACAGGGCACACAGAACACATCCAGACAGGGCTGGGAAGGCTCCAGAGCAGGAGACTCCACAACCTCTCTGGGCAGCCTGCTCCAGGGCTCTGGCAGCCTCCCAGGGCAGAAGTTCCTCCTCCTGCTGAGCTGCAACCTCCTGGGCTGCAGTTTCCATCCACTGCTCCTTGTCCTGTCCCAGGGTGCAGCTGAGCAGAGCCTGTCCCCTGCCTCCTGCCCCCCAGCCCTCAGCTCTTGATAGCCATTGATCAGATCCCTCTCAGCCTTCTCCTCTGCAGACTGCACAGCCCCAGGGCTCTCAGCCTCTCCTCCCCAGGCAGTGCTGCAGTCCCTTCAGCAGCCTTGGAGCCTCCCTTGGGCTCTCCCTTGGGCTCTCTCCAGCAGATCCCTGTCCCTCCTGAGCTGGGCAGCCCAGAGCTGGCTGCAATATTCCAGGTGTGTGCTCACCAGGGCAGGGTAGATGGGGAGGAGGATATGAATGAGAGGCAATAAGATGGGAAAGCATAAGGTCATCTTTGGCAGTTCTACAGCTCCAATCCATGAGAGAAAGCATTTCTGCATGTTTAGCTTTGGAGCCAAGCCAGGAACTCTGCTCTTCATGTGTGCATTACATACTTGGAATGGATGCCAGCTCTCAAAGTACATTTTTCACCCCTGTGTGCCAGGTTTGCTCCTGAGCCTCCAGAATTCCTGCAGCACTCAGTGAGAGCTGCAAATTACAAACATCAGCCAGGCCCTTTAATGAGGAGGTGAATAACTGAGACTGTGTGGAGCACTCTGGATTGAAAGAAGTATTTCTGGATATCACAGAGTCACAGAATGGTCCAGGCTGGAAGGGAGCTGCAGAGCTCAGCCCAAGGCCTCTGCACTCAGCAGGCACAGCCCCAACTCCAGCAGCTTGCCCACAGCCCTCTCCAGCCTCCCCTTCAACAGCTCCAGGCAGGGAGCCTCAACCACCTCCCTGGGCAACCTGGGCCAGGCTTCCACCACCCTCCTGCTGCACAACTTCTTCCTCACCTCCAAGCTCAAGTTGCTCTGCTCTGCTTTGACACTGCTCCAACCCCCTGATCATTTTCATGGTCCTTCTTTGGACCCTCTCCATCAGCTCTATGTCCTTCCTGTATTGTGGGCTGCAGACCTGAACACAGTACTCCAGCTGAGGTCTCACCAGGGCAGAGATGTTTTGCAAGTTAACAGGCAAGGAGCAGCTCTGCTGCCAGGCCAGGCTGAGGGAGCTGGGGGTGTGCAGCCTGGAGAAGAGAAGGCTGCAGGCAGAGCTCAGAGCAGCCTGCCAGGAGCTGAAGGGGCTGCAAGAAGGCTGCAGAGAGACTGTTGGCAAAGGCCTGCAGGGCCAGCAGCAGGGCCAAGGGCTGCAAAGCAGAGCAGAGCAGCTTGAGCTTGGAGGTGAGGAAGAAGTTGTGCAGCAGGAGGGTGGTGGAAGCCTGGCCCAGGTTGCCCAGGGAGGTGGTTGAGGCTCCCTGCCTGGAGCTGTTGAAGGGGAGGCTGGAGAGGGCTGTGGGCAAGCTGCTGGAGTTGGGGCTGACCCTGCTGGGTGCAGAGGCCTTGGGCTGAGCTCTGCAGCTCCCTTCCAGCCCAGCCCATTCCATGGTTCCATGTAGATAAAACCCACTATTACTTCTTGCTGCAGCAGCCTCTCTCTGAGCAGTGCAGAGCCTGCACAAACACATCTCCTGTTCCATGGGATCCCACAGCTGGGATCTTGCCAGGCCTGAAGGACATTTCAGTGTTCACCTTCCCCTCCCCCCCCCTCCTTTTTTTCCTCTCAACAGCTATGATTAGTGTCCTTAAATCAAGTTCTCTTTAACATGCTGTAAGTTTTAAAGCCTTTGAAAGCAGCACAGGGAAACTAATCCTCATCCCTGGCAAAACACCAAAGGGATTGCACACTGGGTAGGGGTGCCCTGAAGGATAACCATTTCACTGCTCTGACCTCACCATTAACCCAGGCCTGATCCAACATAAATGATTTGATGTTTTCTGGGTGTAAATGATGGAGATTTTACTTCTTCTGCAAACTTTGTGTGGCCAAATATCTGTTCTCCTCCCTGCACTGCCCTTCCTTCCCACCTCTGCCAAGGGAAACTCTTCCCCCCCCCAGGACACAGAATGATAGAATGGGCTGGGTTGGAAGAGTGCTTACAGATAGTTTACTTCCAACTCCCTGCAGGGACACCTTCCACCAGAGCAGCTTGCTCAAGGTGTCCCCCAGACTGGATTTGAAGTTGTGGAAGGCATCCACAGCTTCCCTGAGCAACCTGTCCCAAGGTCTCATTACCCTCACTGTAAAGAATTCCTTCCTAGTATCAGGGAGTCCCAGAGTGCCAGGGGCTGGCAGGGAGCTGCAGAGCTCAGCCAGCCCAAGCCCCCTGCCCCAGCAGGGTCACCCACAGCAGCTCACACAGCAACACAGCCAGCTGGCCTTGCAAGAGCTCCACACAGGGAGACTCCACAGCCCCCCTGGGCAGCCTCTGCCAGGCTTCTCTCACCCTCACAGCCAACAAATTCTTCCTCCTCTTCCCATGGCACTTCCTCTGCCTCAGTTTCCACCCCTGCCCCTTCTGCTGGCATTGGGCAGCCCCCAGCAGAGCCTGGCTCCAGCCTCTGGCCACTGCCCCTGCACAGCTTTAGCCCCAGCCAGGAGCTCACCTCTCAGGCTCCTCCAAGCCAAGCTCCAGAGCCCTCAGCTCCCTCAGCCTCTGCTCCTAAGGAAGAGCTTCCACTGCCTGCAGCATCTTTGTGCCTCTGCCATGGACTCTCTCCAGCACTTCCCTCAGCTCCTTCCTGACCTGAGGGGCCCAGAGCTGGACACCAGATTCCAGCTGTGGCCTCAGCAGGGCAGAGCAGAAGGGCAGGAGAACCTCTCTGACCTCCTGACCACAGCCCTGCTGATCCCCCCCAGGCTGCCATTGGCCTTCTTGGCCCCCAGAGCACATTGCTGGCTCCTGGTCAACCTCCCACCCCCCAGCACCCCCAGCTCCTTTTCCCTTTCACTGTCCTCTAATAGCTCAGTCCCCAACCTTTCCTGGTCTAAACCCATTCTGCCCTGTCCAGCTTAAAGCCATCTTCCTTTGTTCTATCACGACAAGCCTTGGTGAAAAGTCCTCCCCCAGCTCTCTTTTTGGCCCCCTTCAAATACTGGAAGGCCACCATTAGGTCCCCCCAGAGCCTCCTCTTCTCCAGGTTTGTCCAGCCCCACCTCTGCCAGCCTGTGCCCAGAGAGAGAGGGCTGGCAGGGGGTGCAGGGGAGGCAGCTGGAGCAGATCAAGAGGCCAAAGTGAGGTACTCAGCCCCCTGGCTCCCCTCCTGCAAACCAAGCTTGAGGAAGCCATTGGTTTCAAGGCTGCTGGTGTGGAGGGTTGTGGTATCAAAGCCAATGTAACCACACACTGCTCTGGCTGTACAGGGGCAGGAAAGGGTAAGAAGGAGTGGGCTGTCCAGGCTGCTTGCTGGCCCAAAGAGAGCTTCCCAAGAAGCCTGAATCTCAACAGGCTGCTGCAGAACTTTTGTCATGGAGACCTGGCTGGCTCCAGAGCTCCCTGGGTCTTCTCATGAGCATGAATAGGGGAGAGGGTTTCCCCTTGGCATTGATGTCTCTTTCTATTCAGGAAGCAGACCCTGGCATGGTTTCTCAGATGTTTACCAGTGGCTGCTAGCTTCTCTGGTGCCAGGAATGATGCCAATGTCTCTGCCCCCAGAGAAGGAACTCTTTGTTCACTTAGCCTTCCTTGTTTCGCCTGTGTGCTCCCACAGAAAGCAAGCAAATGGTTTGCAGTGAGGAGAGACCTTACAGAAGTGACCCCTGGAGCTCTACCACACAACTCACTGAATCACAGAATCAGCCAGGCTGGAAGAGACCTCAGAGAGCATCCAGGCCAACCTATGACCCAGCACCATCTAACCAACTCAACCAGGGCACCAAGGGCCTCAGCCAGGCTCTTTTAAAGCACCTCCAGGGATGGGGACTCCACCACCTCCCTGGGCAGCACATCCCAAGGGCCAATCTCTCTTGCTGGGAAGAATTCCTGCCTCACCTCCAGCCTGAACCTCCCCTGGCACAGCTTGAGACTGTGTCCTCTTGTTCTGAGAGAGAGCAATGAGTTCTCCCCTGAGCCTCCTCTTCTCCAGGCAGAGCCACCCCAGCTCCCTCAGCCTCTCCTCACAGGGCTTGTGCAGCAAAGCCTTCAGCTGCAGGGCTTGGGCTGTGTTCAGGAGAGTTTCCATCTTCAGGACATGCCCCAAGGGAAATTGCTTACAAGTCAGGAGCTTTCTCTGTTTGTTTCCAGAGAGAGAATGTTTGGCCCTGGCTTGGCTTGGGTTGGTTGTTTCTTTTCCCCTAGTAAATTGCAGGCAGCTGGAACCCAGCTGAGATTCTCCTTCCTGCAGGTTCCTTAGGAAGAAGAAACTTAAAGGCTGCTGCTCAGCAGGTGCAGCTCCAGGGGGAAAGAGCTGCTGGGAAACCAGGATTAGAATCAGTCACTAAATGAAACTGCAAGGAGAGCTCTCTTGAGTGTCTGCATTGAATAGAACAACTTCACTGCTTCACAGTGACTGAAGTAGCTTTCCCCTTCCCTGCCATGAGGATGAGCAGAGGGTTGGAGCTGCTCTGCTGTGAGGACAGACTGAGGGAGTTGGGGTTCTACAGGCTGGAGAGGAGAAGGCTCCCAGGAGACCTCATTGTGGCCTCCCAGGATCTGCAGGGGGCTCCAAGAAAGCTGGGGAGGGACTTGTGAGGGTGTCAGGGAGTGACAGGACTGGGGGGGATGGATCTTAGCTAGAGGAGGGGAGACCCAGATTGGATGTTGAGTCACCATCACTGCAAGTGTCTAAGAAGAGCCTGGATGAGGCACTTGGTGCCGTGGTTTAGTTGGTTAGATGGTGTTGAGTGAGAGGTTGGATTCAATGATCTTGAAGGTCTTTTCCAACCTGGTAGGTTCTGTATTCTGTAAATTCTTCCCCAGGAGGGTGGTGAGAGCCTGGCCCAGGCTGCCCAGGGAGGTGGTGGAAGCCTCCTGCCTGGAGGTGTTTGCAGCCAGGCTGGAGGTGGCTGTGAGCAACCTGCTGTGGTGTGAGGTGTCCCTGCCCATGGCAGGGGGTTGGGGCTGGATGATCTCCAAGGTCTCTTCCAACCTAAAGCATTCTGTGAATCTGTGAATCCATGCCATATGTGTAATAGGATAAAGATTTTGCCCTTAGTTCTTCTCATTATAATGCACTTGAGCTCCTCAGTGTAAGCCATTGAAAAGGTGATTTAAGTCAATATGATTAAGTCAAACATAGAATGAATCATGGAATCAACCAGGTTGGAAAAGACCTCAGAGATCATCAAGTCCAACCTATGACCTAATACCTAACACCCCCTGATAACTAAACCATGGCTCCAAGTGCCACAGCCAAGCCTTTTTTGAACACCTCCAGGGATGGGACTCCACCACCTCCCTGGGCAGCACATCCCAGTGGCCAATTCCTCTTTCTGGGAAGAACTTTCTCCTCACCTCCAGCCTAAAGCTCCCCTGGCACAACTTGAGACTGTGTCCTCTTGTTCCAGTGCTTTGTGCCTGGGAGAAGAGCCCAACCCCCACCTGGCTCCAACCTCCCTTCAGGGAGTTGCAGAGAGCAATGAGGTCTCCCCTGAGCCTCCTCTTCTCCAGGCTAAGCAACCCCAGCTCCCAACGACTCAGAGCACAGCAGAGATGTGGTTCAATCTGCAGGTTAACCTTTCCACTTCCACAGGCAGACTTCTAGCTCAAGCACTTCCCAGCAACAGCCCTCTGTGAGATTTGTCTTCTCAAGTTCAGACACCAGAGAACATCATTTGCCTCATGAGGAGAGGTTGGAAACAGTCCCACATCTGAAGCTGGGAATGGCTTGCTTCAGAGAGTGTCATTGATTCCCTCACTGCTTAGCACATCCATTTGCCAGCAGGTCCTTGTCATAAGATCCCAGTTGCCTCACAGAATATTTCACTGGCAAGTCATCTTTTCTAATATTCTCAGTGTTCTGAACATTACATATTAGAAAAGATCCTTTGCAGGCAGGGGGGACTGCAGCACTGCCTGGGGAGGAGAGGCTGAGTGCCCTGGGGCTGTGCAGTCTGCAGAGGAGAAGGCTGAGAGGGATCTGATCAATGGCTATCAATGGCTGAGGGCTGGGGGGCAGGAGGCAGGGGACAGGCTCTGCTCAGCTGCACCCTGGGACAGGACAAGGAGCAGTGGATGGAAAGTGCAGCCCAGGAGGTTGCAGCTCAGCAGGAGGAGGAACTTCTGCCCTGGGAGGCTCCCAGAGGCCTGGAGCAGGCTGCCCAGAGAGGTTGTGGAGTCTCCTGCTCTGGAGCCTTCCCAGCCCTGTCTGGATGTGTTCTGTGTGCCCTGTGCTGGGTTCTCTGCTCCTGCTCTGGCAGGGGGCTTGGTCTGGGAGCTCTCCAGAGGTCCCTTCCAAGCCATCCTCTGATCCTGTGATGCTGTGAGCAGAGCAATAACAATTCAACAGTAAGCAGATTTCGTTAGCATTGGTTATTAAACTGTGTTGCCACCTCGTGTATCATTGCAACCTTTCCCCTCTATACTCCCTGGGCAGGAGCAGGCAGTGTGAGCCTGCAGCACAGAAGGCAAATCACAGCCTGGGCTGCACCCAAAGCAGCACTGCCAGCAGAGCCAGAGAGATGATTCTGACACTTGGCTCTGCTCTGACCTCACCTGCAGTGCAGTGTCCAGCTCAGGAGCCAACTGTATCATCAGCTGCATCAACAGGAATGTGGCCAGAAGAGTAAGAGAGGGGGTTCTGCCCCTTGGCTCTGCTCTGCTGAGACCCCCACCTCCAATCCTGCCTCCAGTTCTGGTGTCCCCAGCATGAGAAGGACACAGAGCTGCTGGAGTGAGTCTAGAGGAGGCCACGAAGATGCTCCAAGGGCTGGAGCAGCTCTGCTCTGAGGTTAGACTGAGGGAGCTGGGGGTGTCCAGCTTGGAGGGGAGAAAACACAGAGAGCATCTCATAGCTACCCTGCAGGGTCTGGAGGGATCCTACAGGAAGGTTGGAGAGGGACTTTTCACAAAGGTGTCTAGCAGTAGGGATAGGGGGAATGGATATAAGCTGAGCTAGAGTAGGGTTAGACTGGATCTTAGGAAGAAGTTATTCAGTGCAAGGGTAGTGAGACTCTGCAATAGGCTGCCCAGGGTGGTGGTTTAAGGCCAGGCTGGATGAGCCCATGAGCAGCTGAGTCTAGCTGTGAGGCCTCCCTTGCCCATGGTGAGGAGGTTGAAGCAGATGATCTCCAAGGCTGGAGGTGAGAAGGAATTCTTCCCAGCAAGAGAGATTGGCCCTTGGCATGTGCTGCCCAGGGAGGTGGTGGAGTCCCCATCCCTGGAGGCGTTCAGGAAGAGCCTGGATGAGGCACTTGGTGCCATGGTTGAGTTGATCAGATGGTGCTGGGTGAGAGGTTGGACTTGGTGATGTCTGAGGTCTTTTCCAACCTGGTCTGGTCATTCTATTCTATTCTATTCTATTCTATTCTATTCTATTCTATTCTATTCTATTCTATTCTATTCTATTCTATTCTATTCTATTCTATTCTATTCTATTCTATTCTATCCTATTCCCCATTCCCCATTCCATTCCATTCCCTTCCATTCCATTCCATTCCAACCTAAGCCATTCTCTCTATGCACTAAAGGAGGCAGAGCGACACAGGGAGACAGATAAAAGCAAGAGCCACAAAAAGTGCTATCCAAAACGTGGAGAAAAGTGTTCCTAGAGCACTCTGAGCTTCCTATCAGCCCCACTGCCCCCTTCCCAACCTCCTTCCCCAGCTCCTGGGTGATGTCAGCCTGCAGGAATGGATTGCTTCACTTTCTAGGTGAGGCAGGGAGCTGTGAGCTCACTGAACACAATGCCTTTGGAGCAGCCATTAATCTGCGTGGAAAAAAGTACTCCATGGGCTGTGGAATGCACTGAATCCATCCCCCCTCTGAAACCTCATCTTTGTTCCTGGTAATTAGCCATCTGGTTCTGATTGCTGGCGCTCTGTGTCGGTGGCAGGGGCTGCTCAGGCTTCTGTGCACAACATGAGCTGAGAGAGTGGATACAGCTTTCATCCAGTGAGGTCCTTTGCTTTTTCTCAGGGCAATAAATAAACCTCAGCTTGGGAAAACAGAATAGTTTGTGCTCCTGCTGCTGCCAGGTAAAGCAAGAGGAGAAACCAGAGACTTCTTTACAGCTCTTGCTGTGAGCAGCCCATAGGTTCCTCTGTCATGCAGGCCAAGATGAGAAAACAAAAGTCCTCCCAGGAGCAGGATCTGCTGTAAGAACAGAAGGAAAGGAAGTGTCTGCACCGAGGCAGTTTCTTTTGCCAGCATAGGCAAATCAGTGAAAGCAAAGAGCAGCCTTGTGGAAAGGAGGAGAGCTGCAATGCACTCCCCTGAAGAAACCCCCCAAGGTTTGCCTCGTGCTCTTGGCACCAAAATGGGCACTGCTGCCATCCTGCCCTCACATGAAGCAGATGGACAGGGCCACACCAGAGCTGGTTTCAGGGAAAGAGAAGCCACAGCTGCAGTCCTGGGTCCAGTTTGGGGCTCCCCAGCTGAAGAGAGACAGAGAGCTGCTGGAGAGAGTCCAAGGCAGAGGCAGGAGGATGCTTAGGGGACTTGAGCATCTCCCCTGGGAAGAGAGACTGAGAGCCCTGGGGCTGTTGAGCCTGGAGAGGAGAAGGCTGAGAGGGATCTGCTCAATGTCTCTGCAGAGCTGAGGGCTGGGGGTCAAGGGGAGGGGGCCAAGCTCTTGTGGGTGCTGCACAGCAAGAAGCCAAGGAGCACTGGAGACAAACTTGAGCAGAGAAGGTTTCAGCTGCCCAGGAGGAGAAACTTCTTTGGGATGAGGGTGGGAGAGCCCTGGAGCAGGCTGCCCAGGGAGGTTGTGGAGTCTCCTCTGGAGCCTTTCCAACCCCCCCTGGCTGCATTGCTGTGTGGCCTGCCCTGGGTGCTGCTGCTCTTGCAGGGGCTGCACTGGATGCTCTCTGCAGCTCCCTCTCAGCCTCTGATGTTCTGTGATTCTCTGTCACTCTCATTTAGGCTTTTGCAATGCTTGCAGTTGTTTTTAGGGTTTTTTTTCAGCAGGACAGAGCAGCTTGGACCAGCAGGTGTCTTCTATTCCAGAGTCCCTTGCTCTGCTTGAAGCTTTCCTTGGTTTGTTTGGTTTAACCCCAAGTGGTAAAAGGAAAATAAATCTACATCACTGTGCCCTTGTAACTCTCACTCCATCAGCTTTCCAGTAACCACTTCTGTACTGACAGATTTCCTCAGTCCCTGGGGAAAACAAAACCTCTTCCCCTCCAAGAGCTGCCTCTGGCACTGCAGACTCCAGGAGAGATTCTAACAGTTAAAGAAAAGGTTTCAGGAATATGAGGTCTGGGGGGAGTAGGTGGAAGGATTTCTTCCTTGAAGGCAGCTGGGCAAGGAAAGCTCAGTTCCTCTCTGCAATGAGCCAAAACCCTGCAGCACTCTGGCATCTCATGAAACCTGGAGGCGTGGTCCAAACCCCACTGGAATAAAAGTAAACAATTTTGTTCAGTACCTTTATCAATAACCTGGCTGAGGGCATCGAGAGCACCCTCAGCAAGTTCCTGATGACACAAAGCTGGGAGGTGGCTGCCACCTGCCAGGCTGTGCTGGCACCCAAGCAGAGCTGGACAGGCTGACAGCTGCCTGAAGGCAAACCTCCTGGAGTTCGACAAGGACAAGAGCAGGGTCCTGCAGCTGGGGAGGAAGAACAGCAGGCACCAGGACAGGGTAGAGGCTGCCCTGCTGGAGAGCAGCTCCATGGAGAAAGACCTTGGAGTGCTGGGGGGCAGCAAGTTCTGCAGGGGACAGCAATGTGCCCTGGGGGCCAAGGAGCCAAGGGGAGCCTGGGGGGCAGCAAGAGAAGTGTGGCCAGCAGGGCTGGGGAGGTTCTGCTCCCCCTCTGCTCTGCTCTGCCCTGCTGAGAGCACAGCTGCAATCCTGGGTCTGGTCTGGGGCTCCCCAGGTGAAGAGAGACAGAGAGCTGCTGGGGAGAGTCCAAGGCAGAACCTTCCTGGGCAACTCTTTCCAGTGTCTCACAACCCTCATGGCAAAGAACTTCCTGACATCCAATCTAAACTCCCCTCCTCTAGCTTACATCCATTCCCAGAGTCCTATCTGAATCTCCCCACTTCTAGTTTTGCTCCATCCCCCAGTCCTGTCCCTCCCTGACACCCTCACAAGTCCCTCCCCAGCTTTCCTGCAGCCCCCTGCAGATCCTGGAAGGCCACAAGGAGGTCTCCTGGGAGCCTTCTCTTCTCCAGCCTGCACAACCCCAACTCCCTCAGTCTGTGCTCACAGCAGAGCAGCTCCAGCCCTCTGCTCCTCCTCCTGGCCCTTCTCTGGACACCTTCCAGCCCCTCCAGATCCTTCCTGGCACAGAGACTCCAGAACTGGGCAGAGAGCTCCAGGGTGTGGATGTGGCTGTGAGCAACCTGCTGTGGTGTGAGGTGTCCCTGCCCATGGCAGGGGGGTTGGAACTGGCTGAGCCTTGAGGCCCCTTCCAACCCTGACCCCTCTGTGATTCTGAGCTATCAGGCATGAACCATCCAGGGGCTCAGTCTGGAATCCATAACCATTCAAATAATCAAAGCAATACTCTTCTGTCATCACTTCCCTGGGGCTGTAGTATGGGCTGGAACCATCACCAGTTTTCAGATACATTTGTGGACAGGCTTAGATGAAGCAGATCCTGAAGCAGCAGGGGACTTGAATCAATGACACTGTTGTGATTTCCCCCCCTCTTTTCCCTGTCTCCAAACACATCAGAGGGACTTTATCCTTCCTGTGAGGAAAGAGTGCTCTCTCTGCCTGTCTTTACAGGAGAGGTGGTCCAGCAGTCTGCCAGCTTCATCCCCTTGGACTTCTCCAATCCTTAAACTTCATCCCCTTCCCGTTCTTAGCTCACTTCCAGTCCCTGCTGGCCAAAGCTTCAGCAGAGTCTTGTCCCTCTTCCCTTGGGGAACTCTTCCACTCTTTTGAAAGGACTCTATAAAGAAAACTTCATCTTAAGATTATTTTCCCTTTCCCATAGGCAGTTCCTCTTCGTGGACAAAGGCCCAGGGAAGCCTTGAGAGCCCTGGCTCTAGGGTGAGCAGATAGCTGCTGGAAGCCCAGGGACTCCCAGCCTTTCCCCTTGGTGAAATGTGAGTCCTGGAAATTCAGAGCTCCTGAGCACGATCTGACAAATCAGAGGGAACAGTCTGAGTGGCAGGAATCCCAGCTGGCCTTGGTTTCACTGGCAGTTCAAGGCACTGATCTGAACCAGCAGGTGACTGGAGATCATCTCCCTGGTCAAGACCTGCAAAGCTACCTCTTCATGGGGCTCACACTGAAGAGCGACTCTGGATGTGTGTCCCTGGGGCAGGAGGTGCTGAAAGGTAATCAAAAGGAGAGATAAGGCAAAGGCAGTAGCTGGACACACTCCTGCCTGGAGCCGGGCATCCCCTTAAGGCATGATGAGTGCTCACTTCAGCAAGCAGCCTCTCAGGTCACAGAGCTCATTTCTCTCTCAGTATCAGAGAAGTCAGCCCCAGAACCCCTGCTTGCCACTGGGAGTAGTTCTAGGCTCTGCTCTGCTCTACTGCTGGGGTTGAACTGGATGATCTCTGGAGGTCCTTTCCAACCTCTAATGTGCTGTGATGATCAGGATTGCAGAGCAGGGAATGGAATAGGATAGGATATAGGAAACAGAATAGAATACAGAATTAACCAGGTTGGAAAGACCTCAGAGATCCTCCAGTCCAACCTCTCACCCAGCACCTTCTAAGCAACTCAACCATGGCACCAAGTGCCTCATCAAGGCTCTTCCTAAACACCTCCAGGGATGGTGACTCCACCACCTCCCTGGGCAGCACATCCCAAGGGCCAATCTCTCTTGCTGGGAAGGATTTCTTCTTCACATCCAGTCTGAACCTCCCCTGGCACAGCTTGAGACTGTGTCCTCTTGTTCTGGTGCTGGCTGCCTGGGAGAAGAGCCCAACCCCCAGCTGGCTCCAACCTCCCTTCAGGGAGTTGGAGAGAGCAAGAAGGTCTCCCCTGAGCCTCCTCTTCTCCAGGCTAAGCAACCCCAGCTCCCTCAGCCTCTCCTCACAGGGCTTGGGTTTCTGTGATCAGGCCACAGCAGGGGCACAGTGTGATGCTTCTGAGGTCTTTATTGAAGGAGTCTATATACTGTCAGAGGTCTTAGGAAGTGCTATCTGTGGAAACAAAAGATGCCAAAGGAGTTTGGAGTGTGTAAGCTGGAGGAGGAGTGGCTGGAGGGGGTGATACCACTCTTTAAATATGTACAAGGTAACAAACAGAACAAAGTGTTCTGTCTCCAGCAGGCTGAGATGGGAGGTGCTGCAGCTCAGAGGCAAGTGGTGGAGGCCTGACAGTGAGCAGGGACAGGAACAGGCTGTCCAAGGACACTGTGGAGACTCTGCCTCTGGATATTTCGAAGAGCAGCATCAGACAACCATCTGCCAGGAGTGGTTTGGATAGAGTCAGCCTTCTGGGGGGGGAAGGATTCGGTGGCTCTGTGAGATTTCCTCCCCTCTGTGTTCCGTGGGCTGTGCTAACTATGACCTGAGAATAAACCACTTGTGCTTTGGCCCTTTGCACCCAGTTTGTGGGGAGCTCTTCTGAAGCGGGAGGCTTGCACAGTATCAGGTTGCTGAAGTGCCACAACGTTTCCGCAAGGGAAAGGGAGACCACTGAAAGCAGGCACAGGGGCTTCAGGACCTGCTGGCTTACCCTGAGGAAGGAAACAAAATGTTCTGAAAGTAGAGAGTGGAGCACATAGCTGGGTTAGCTCCCTTGGATGGGGCTTACACGGAGGAGGTACACACACAGGGGCTCAGGCTCACAGGAGCTTAGGGCTTGGAAGAGATCTCCAGAGATCCAACATGACCAGAGAAGGGCAAGGAGGCTGGGGAGGGGTCTGGAGCACAGCCCTGGGAGGAGAGGCTGAGGGAGCTGGGGTTGCTTAGCCTGGAGAAGAGCAGGCTCAGGGGAGACCTTCTTGCTCTCTACAAGGATGATGTAGCCAGGTGGGGGTTGGTCTCTTCTCCCAGGCAAGCAGCATCAGAACAAGAGGACACAATCTCAAGCTGTGCCAGGGGGGTTCAGGCTGGAGGTGAGGAGAAAGTTCTTCCCAGCAAGAGAGATTGGCCATTGGGATGTGCTGCCCAGGGAGGTGGTGGAGTCCCCATCCCTGGAGGTGTTTAGGAAGAGCCTGGTGCCATGGTTGAGTTGATGAGATGGTGTTGGGTAGTAGGTTGGACTGGATGATCCTGGAGGTCTCTTCCAGCCTGGTTGATTCTGTGACGATTTTGCTGCAGTGCAACATCAAAGTGATGAATAGAGAGAGAGGCTGTTTTGGAAAGCCAGCTCTGACTGGGAAAGGTGTCACTTCCTGTGATTTGGCTGGCATTTCAGCAGCAGAGAGGGAGGTTTCTGACATGGAGGAAGAGAGTCAAGTCTGTGCCTTGTAGGCTTGATAAGGAAAATGAATTTGCTCATCCTGTCATGATCAGGTGGCAGCAGCATTGCATTTAGGCTTGGCTGGCTTCATGGTCTCTCACACAGGACATCCAGACAGGGCAGCCTCTAACCTGTCCTGGTGCCTGCTGTTGTTCCTCCCCAGCTGCAGGACCCTGCTCTTGTCCTTGTTGAACTCCAGGAGGTTTGCCTGCAGGCAGCTCCCAGCCTGTCCAGCTCTGCTTGGATGCCAGCACAGCCTGGCAGGTGGCAGCCACCTCCCAGCTTTGTGTCATCAGGAACTTGCTGAGGGTGCACTCAATGCCTCAGCCAGGTCCCTGGCTGCTAGTCTGTGCTATTCCAGCCAGTTTAGTTTTTCCCTTCTGCCTTCCCTTCTGTACTGGTTCAGAAGTGACACCTCCTGCCCCAGGGCTCTGTGACCTTTACAGTGAAGAAGTTTCTCCTCTTGCTGAGGTGGAACCTCCTCTGCTGCAGTTTCCATCCATTGCCCCTTGGTCGATGTAAATGCCCCAATGCAGCAGCTTGGTGTTGCCAGAAGGGCTTTGGGTTCCTTATTCACGAGTTCAATGCACAGGCCACCAAAGCCTGCTGGCAATAGATGAATTCACCTGTCTCAAAAGGGGGAAAACATCCCAGCCCAGGAGCTAACAGAGCTCACTCAAAGAGCTTTAAACTGGATTGGAAGGGGGAAAGGTGTTCAAGAGGAGATTGGATGTGGCACTTGGTGCCATGGTCTAGTCATGAGGTCTGTGGTGACAGGTTGGACTCAATGATCTTTGAGGTGTCTTCCAACCTTGGTGATTCTGTGAGACTGTAAAGCCCAGGGAAAGCAGCCCAGGGTTTGAAGGCCGCTGTGCTAAAGGCTGGGTGCTGTACCAGTGCAGGTAGGGAATGGAGACCCACGGGGCAGCAAACAAAGAAGGCTTATGGGTGGCTAAGGAGCCACACAACAGCACCCAACCTCTGCACTGCACAGCTTGGCACAGGGAGGTGGTGGAGTCTCCTGCTCTGTAGCCCTCCCAGCCCTGTCTGGATGTGTTCCTGTGTGCCCTGTGCTGGATTCTCTGCTCCTGCTCTGGCAGGGGGCTTGGACAGGAAGACCTCCAGAGGTCCCTTCCAACCTCTAACATTCTGCGAGCCTGTGCTGTGCCCTGAAGGAGAGTT
Organism: Melanerpes aurifrons; assembly: GCA_011125475.1. NCBI lineage: Eukaryota > Metazoa > Chordata > Aves > Piciformes > Picidae > Melanerpes > Melanerpes aurifrons. The sequence goes on from WWNC01000060.1 coordinate 1,215,950, forward strand.
TTTCAAACCCCATCTTACAAGAGCTTTCCTTTTGCTGCCACCAATGTCCTAATTCCTATGATCCCTGACCAGGAACGCTGTAAATCCATTTCCTGGAAATCTCAGGGGGGACATTAGGTGAAGGCAAAGTACACATTCAGGGCTTCTGTAGCTAACAGAGCAAGGCTGGGGGCTACACTGGAAGCTGGTGATTTCCTGAGAAATGTATGCCTGGAGCTGGGGATAAGCTTCCATCCTGTGCACAGCTGTGGAGCCCTTAGTCCCATATGGAAGTAAGAACTTGGGTTTATTTCATTGTATTTTACTTTTTCTTTCTTTACTCTTAACTGATGCCCTGAAAACTCCTTTCTCTCTCCACCTTCTTCTTTCATCCTCTGGATTGTGATCTCCTTCCTCAAGCCACGTCTGGCTGTTTCTTCTGGACAGAGTTCAGAGCCTGGGAAAAGAACCAACTCTGCTGGTTGGTTAAATCTTTATTGTTCTCTCCTCTCTCTCTCTCTCTCTGTCTTGGTTTTGAGACCATGTTACAGAGGCCTTGAAATGCATTCTAAGCATATGTGCTGTATGTGAATGAGAGGCTGGGTGGGCAGGCAGCCAGCAATGACTGGGCCTAAATGCAATTCTGACCCTAACCACTTCACTGCAGTGCTGTGACAGAGCTGCAGCCTCTTGGCACTCGGCCACCGCTTGAAAACAAACAAGAAAAAGCAAAAGCAAAAGAAAAAGGCAAAGAAAAGGATAAAGAGAGAAAACAGAAAAAGGGCAAAGGAGAAGAAAAAGGAGAAGAAGAAAAGAAAAGGGAGAAGAAAAAGGAAATGAAAAGAAAAAGGAAAGAAAAAAGAAAAAAATAAAATGAGACAAAGAAAAAAATAAAAATAAAAATAAAAATAAAAATAAAAATAAAAATAAAAAGAAAAAGAGAAAGAGAAAGAGAAAGAAAAAGAAAGAAAAAGAAAGAGAAAGAAAAAGAAAGAAAAAGAAAAAGAAAAAGAAAAAGAAAAAGAAAAAGAAAAAGAAAAAAAAAAGAAAAATAGAAAGAAAAAGAAAAACAGAAATAAAAACAGAAATAAAAATAAAAATAAAAATAAAAAGAAAAAGAAAAAGAAAAAGAAAAAGAAAAAGAAAAAGAAAGAAAAAGAGAAAGAAAAAGAAAAAGAAAAAGAGAAACAAAAAGAAAAATAGAAAGAAGAAGAAGAAAAAGAAAAAGAAAGAAAATGAGAAAGAAAAATAGAAATAAAAAGAAAAATAGAAATAAAAATAAAAATAAAAAGAAAGAAAAATAGAAATAAAAAGAAAAAGAAAAAGAGAAAATAAAAATTAAAATAAGAAAAAGGAAAAGGAAAAAGAAAAAGAAAAAAGAAACTGAAAACAAAAAGGAAAAGCAAAAAGGAAAAACAAAAAGGAAAAGGAAAAGAAAAAGGAAAAAAAACTAAAAGAAAAATAAAGAAAAACAAAAAGAAAAAAGAAAAAGATAAAGAAAAAAAGCAAAATAAAAAATAAAATAAAAACAGAAAAAGAAAAGAAAAAAAGAGAAAAACTAAAAGAAGAAGGAAAAGACAATAAAGGGAAAGAGAAAGAAAAAGGGAGCCTGGTTTCAACCCTGTAGGGATTTCAGTCCCTACCAACCTTTGCTCACTGCCTGTCAGGGCAGCAGCCATCCTGGGCTGCACTCAGAGGAGTGTGGCCAGCAGAGCCAGGGAGGTTCTGCTCCCTCTCTGCTCTGCCCTGCTGAGACCTCACCTGGAATATTGCCCAGCTCAGGAGGGACAGGGATCTGCTGGAAAGAGGCCAAGGGAGGCTCCAAGGATGATTAAGGGAGTCCCTGTTCACAGCTCACTCTGAGAATGGGGCCTGGCAGGGGCTACACCTCCAGCTGTGCCCAGCAGCGTCTGGGACAGGGTTGTTGGCACAGACTGGGCACCATGGAGTCTACTGCCCTGTGGGATCAGGCAGGTGCCATGGCAGAAGCCTGTGTATGAGGAGAGGCTGAGGGAGCTGGGGGTGTTCAGCCTGGAGAAGAGGAGGCTCAGGGGGACCTTATCACGTTCTGCAGCTACCTGAAGGGAAGGTGCAGTCAGGTGGGGGTCAGGCTCTGCTCCCAGGCAGCTTGTGCCAAAGGAGAGGGCATGGCCTGAAGCTGTGCCAGGGGAGGGTTGGGTTGGATGATAGGAAGCACTTCCTGATGGATGCCCAGGGAGGTGGTGGAGTCTCTGTGCCTGGAGGTTTTTAAGGCAAGATTGGATATGGCACTGGAGCCATGGTTTAGCTGTCAGGAGCTGTTAGGTATTAGGTGATAGGTTTGCCTTGATGATCTCTGAGGTCTTTTCCAACCTCCTTGATTCTCTGATTCTCTGACTCTATATATAAAGGGTCAATGATGTGCAAAGGGTCAATGATGTGCAAAGGTCAATGATAGACAAAATGTCAATGATATGGAAAGGGTCAATGATACACAAAGGTCAATGATAGACAAGGGTCAATGATATACAAAAGGTCAATGATATACAAAAGGTCAATGATATAGAAAGGGTCAATGATACACAAAGGGTTAATGATAGACAAGGGTCAATGATAGATAAGGTCAATGATAGTCAAAGGGTTAATGATACACAAAAGCTCAATGATATAGAAAGGGTCAATGTTAGACAAAGTGTCAATGATGGACAAAGGGTCAATGATGGACAAAGGGTCAATGAGGGACAAATGGTCAATGATAGGCAGAGATTAATGATATACAAAGATCAATGATAGACAAAGGGTCAATGATAGTCAAAGGGTTAATGATACACAAAAGGTCAATGATATAGAAAGGGTCAATGTTAGACAAAGGGTCAATGATAGACAAAGGTCAATGATATACAAAAGGTCAATGATATAAAGGATCAATGATAGAGAAAAGGTCAATGATAGAGAAAAGGTCAATGATATAAAGGGTTAATGATAGGGAAAAGGTCAGTGGTATACAAAGGGTCAATGGTATACAAAGGGTCAGTGGTATACAAAGGGTCAATGTTGTACAGAAGGTCAATGGCATACAAAGGGTCAATGGTATAGAAAAAGTCAATGATATAAAGGGTCAATGACAGAGAAAAGGTCAATGGTATACCAAGGGTGGATGGTGGATGGTATACAAAAGGTCAATGATACAAAGGGTCAATGACAGAGAGAAGGTCAGTGGTATACAAAGGGTCAGTGATGCACAGAAGGTCAATGATGTACAGGAGGTCAGTGGTATACAAAGGGTCAATGGTACAGAAAGGTTCCCTTCCCCCCCTGGCAATTCTGATTACTTGCTCCCCTCCTAAGGCAGGAGTGCCAACAGCCAGAGGAGAGCAGTGCTGTGGATGCAGGGCTGTGGGGTGCAACCACAGCAAGCAGGAGCTTTCGAACAGGCAGCTCTGGTTTCACAAGCCTCTGCAATCTGGGACTGGCAAGGCAGCCCTCAGGCCTTCTGGGACTGTCATCACTATGCACAGGCTTCCCTTCCCTCTCTAGCACATGTGGTCCCAATTGCTGGGCTGGCCAGACTCTGGAGCTGGATTCTTCATGCACTGCCTGTAACATTGGCAGACATTTACTCATCCACTGCTAACAGCTTCTAATGGAAAAAATCTCCAGCCATTCATGCTAGAAAAATGCTGATGTTCAAACAGAGGAAAAGCAAGGAGAGAAAACCAGATACCAGTAGCTTTTATTTCCCCCCCCCTCCCCCCCAGCTGCCAGTAGTAGATATTCTACTACTTCATTACCATTTAGTGTATGAAATTTGAGGACAGAAGGAGGAATATGGTCAAACATGTGGAAAAAAACCCAAACCCCAACTATTTTACACAGCCTCTTGGGCAGGTTCTGCAGAGGCTGCCACTTGAGGGTTATACAACACAGGCTTATGAATTCAAAGGTTGTCTACACCTGGCTCAAGCCTCTGAACAAGACACACTGGAAGAAAACTTTATCCTTGGAGCATGGCAGCTGGCACAGGGGATGAGTCAGGGGTGGATGCTCAGCACTTCTCTCGTGGCTGTTGCACATAACACACAGCTGTTTGAGCAGTGGAATAGAGTTCTCAGCTAGAGGCCCCACTTGCCTTTGCAACCAGGAGCTTTCCTGTGTTGTTTGAGCAGTGGAATATTAATCAGAGAATCCCAGAATTGTTAGGGCTGCAAGGGAGCTCAAGGATCAGCCAGTTCCAGCCCCCCTGCCGTGGGCAGGGACACCTCACACCACAGCAGGTTGCTCACAGCCACCTCCAACCTGGCTGCAAACACCTCCAGGCAGGAGGTTTCCACCACCTCCCTGGGCAGCTTGTGCCAGGCTCTCACCACCCTCCTGGGCAACAACTTCTTCCTCACAGCCAACCTGAATTCTCAGCTAGAGGCTCCACTTGCCTTTGCAAGCAGGATGCTTTCCAACTCCAGACCTTCTCCTGCTATCAAACACTTTGTGCTTTGCCTCTGCTTAGAAAGATAGTTCTGCAGTCACAGGAAGATGGGAATGGTGAAGATGAGTTTGGAATCTCCCAGGTCTCTTGCTCACTGTGATGTGGCCTTCCAGGATCTGAAGGGGGCTCCAAGAAAGCTGGGGAGGGACTTTTGAGGGTGTCAGAGAGTGGTAGGATTAAGGGGGATGGATCCAAGCTAGGGGATGGGAAATTTAGATTAGACCTCAGGAAAAAGTTGTTGCCCAGGAGGGTGGTGAGAGCCTGGCCCAGGCTGCCCAGGGAGGTGGTGGAAGCCTCCTGCCTGGAGGTGTTTGCAGCCAGGCTGGAGGTGGCTGTGAGCAACCTGCTGTGGTGTGAGGTGTCCCTGCCCATGGCAGGGGCTTGGAGCTGGCTGAGCCTTGAGCTCCCTTCCAAACACTATGATCCATTCTGTGCTTCTGATCTCTGATGCATTAACTTCAGTTTGAAGCTCATGTCTTGTAGCAGTGGCAGAAGCTGAGTCTAGCTGAACAGTAAGCAGGGTTGGTACAAAGGAAGAGCAATTAAGAGTGGTGCAGAAAACTCTGTGTGAGTGTGGAGAAACAGGAGCAGCATGTGTTAAAAGCAAGGGTAGGCTGGCCTGGAAAGCATTTCCAGCTGGAGCTCCTCAAGGAGCAGCCTCCATCACATTTTTAATATTGAACTTGGCACCAGCAGTGGAAGAGGTCTGACAAAAACTTGTTGATGACACAAGCATCATCCAGGGCAGATGATGATGTGTATTAGCAGGGAAATCAAAATGCCTGAAAAGTGAAGTAAGAAAGAAATTGAAGCCTGGAGAAGAGAAAACTCCAGGGAGACCTCAGAGCAGCCTGCCAGGACCTGAAGGGACTGCAAGAAGGATGGAAAGAGACTGTTTGCAAAGGCCTGCAGGGACAGCAGCAGGGACAATGGCTTCAAACTAGAATCATAGAATCAAAGAATCAACCAGGTTGGGAAAGACCTCAGAGAGCATCAAGTCCAACCTATGACCTAACACCTCCTGACAACCAAACCATGGCTCCAAGTGCCACATCCAAGCCTTTCTTGAACACCTCCAGGGATGGGGACTCCACCACCTCCCTGGGCAGCACATCCCAGTGGCCAATTTCTCTCTCAGTGAAGAACTTTCTCCTCACGTCCAGCCTAAACCTCCCCTGGCACAGCTTGAGACTGTGTCCTCTTGTTCTGGTGCTGCTTGCCTGGGAGAAGAGACCAACACCCAGCTGGGTACAACCTCCCTTCAGGGAGTTGTGGACAGCAATGAGGTCTCCCCTGAGCCTCCTCTTCTCCAGGCTAAAAGAAGAGCAGCTTGAGCTTGGAGGTGAGGAAGAAGTTGTGCAGCAGGAGGGTGGTGGAAGCCTGGCCCAGGTTGCCCAGGGAGGTGGTTGAGGCTCCCTGCCTGGAGCTGTTGAAGGGGAGGCTGGAGAGGGCTGTGGGCAAGCTGCTGGAGTTGGGGCTGTGCCTGCTGAGTGCAGAGGCCTTGGGCTGGCTGAGCTCTGCAGCTCCCTTCCAGCCTGCACCATTCCATGATCTTATGATTAAATGTGACAGTGCTGCGCTGGGCTATGGGCTGACAGAGCTGGAGCAGAAGGCTTTTCTCACCATTCCAGTGGCTCATCCATCAGCAGGGATAAAAAGAAGAGAGGACTTGGGGGGCTGTGAATGAGTTGCACACTGGCTCAGCACCTTCAGTGGTTTTTTTTCCATATTGGGAAAAGCTGAGGGATCCTAAAATGTGTGCAGCAAAGTACTACCAGAAAAAGGCAGAGAAGTACTGCTGCATTTGTGCAGTGAACAAACAAACCACAACCACATATTGGTAGATGAGTGGAGGAGGCCTCCTGGAATCTAGCACAGACAGAAGCTATTTAAAAAGGGATAATAAGGAAGATTTGTTGTCTAGCCCAGCAAAAGCTAAAGCTTAGAATGAGTCTGATTGTTGGCTCTGGACACATGAGGCAGATAAACTCCTGTGAAGGAAGAAGTTATTGAAGGCAAAGGGCAGCACTGATAAACGAGTGCATGACAATAGGTTAATACCTTTTGGTTAATTGATGAAAAGAGCTCTTTGGCAAACAAAGCAGTGAGGTTCTAGAGCTGCTCCCATGAGCTAGAAATGTGACCTAGTGGCCAAGAAGGCCAATGGCAGCCTGGGGGGGATCAGCAGGGCTGTGGTCAGGAGGTCAGAGAGGATCTCCTGCCCCTCTGCTCTGCCCTGCTGAGGCCACAGCTGGAATCTGGTGTCCAGCTCTGGGCCCCTCAGGTCAGGAAGGAGCTGAGGGAAGTGCTGGAGAGAGTCCATGGCAGAGGCACAAAGATGCTGCAGGCAGTGGAAGCTCTTCCTTAGGAGCAGAGGCTGAGGGAGCTGAGGGCTCTGGAGCTTGGCTTGGAGGAGCCTGAGAGGTGAGCTCCTGGCTGGGGCTAAAGCTGTGCAGGGGCAGTGGCCAGAGGCTGGAGCCAGGCTCTGCTGGGGGCTGCCCAATGCCAGCAGAAGGGGCAGGGGTGGAAGCTGAGGCAGAGGAAGTGCCATGGGAAGAGGAGGAAGAGTTTGCTCCCTGTGAGGGTGAGAGAAGCCTGGCAGAGGCTGCCCAGGGGGGCTGTGGAGTCTCCCTGTGTGGAGCTCTTGCAAGGCCAGCTGGCTGTGTTGCTGTGTGAGCTGCTGTGGGTGACCCTGCTGGGGCAGGGGCTTGGGCTGGCTGAGCTCTGCAGCTCCCTGCCAGCCCCTGGCACTCTGTGACTCTGTGATTAGAGTCTCTCCAGTAAAATAGGTTTGACATTCAGTTTGGTTGCTCTGTGAAACACATCTGATGGCAATGCTGCCAGCACTGTCCATATGCTCAGTTCAGTGGTCCAAACTCTGTAGTGTTGGGAGGTAGTTCATAGTATCATAATATCATAGTATCATTCAGGGCTGGAAGGGACCACAAGGATCATCCAGTTCCAACCCCCTGCCATGGGCAGGGACACCCCACACTACATCAGCCTGGCCAGAGCCTCAGCCAACCTGGGCTTAAACACCTCCAGGGACGGGGCCCCAACCACCTCCCTGGACAACCCATTCCAGGGCTTCACCACTCTCATGGGGAAGAACTTCCTCCTCCCCTCCAGCCTCAATCTCCCCACCTCCAGCTTCAGTCCATTCCCCCTAGTCCTATCACTACCTGAGATCCTGAGCAGTCCCTCCCCAGCCTTCCTGGAGCCCCCTTCAGATCCTGGAAGGCCACAATGAGGTCACCTGGGAGCCTTCTCTTCTGCAGACTGAACAGCCCCAACTCCTTCAGTCTGTCCTCATAGGAGAGGTGCTCCAGCCCTCTGCTCATCCTTGTGGCCCTTGAGTCTGAATTTGGGAGTGAATTGAGTCAGAATTTGGGAGCTAAGTATAAACCTGGGAGTGAATTGAGTGTGACTTTGGGAGTGAATGGAGTATGAATGTGGGAGCTGAGTCTGAAGTTGGGAGTGATTTGAGTCTGAGTTTGGGAGCTGTCAGCAGCCCTTGCCATAAGTACTCCATCATGGTGTGTTTGTTCCCACCACCACCAAATGTGCCAATGCCAAGCTGTTATCTTATCCACTGATGGTCTGTGGTTGATGTTTCCACATCTTGTTCTGACATTAGTTCTGGCCTGTCTGCAGGCCCTGCAGTCAGGCTGGAAGCAGTGTGTGAACACAGTGCCTTTAGACATTGAACTCCTTAAAATAATCTGAACCAAAGCAACTTCTCCAAGAGGACATGGGAGATCTGTGGCAGAGATCAAGCCTTAGCCTTAGGGTCATCTTTCTGTGGGAATTAATTGGGGAATCAGAAGAATTGAATCATAGAATTGTCAGGGCTGGAAGGGACCTCAAGGCTCAGCCAGTCCCAACCCCCTGCCATGGGCAGGGATACCTCACACCACAGCAGGTTGCTCACAGCCACCTCCAGCCTGGCTGCAAACACCTCCAGGCAGGAGGCTTCCACCACCTCCCTGGGCAGCCTGGGCCAGGCTCTCACCACCCTCCTGGGCAACAACTTCTTCCTCACAGCCAATCTCAATCTCCCCACTTCTAGTGCTGCTCCATGCCCCCCAGTCCTATCCCTCCCTGACACCCTCAAAAGTCCCTCCCCAGCTTTCCTGCAGCCCCCTGCAGATCCTGGAAGGCCACAAGGAGGTCTCCTGGGAGCCTTCTCCTCTCCAGCCTGCACAACCCCAACTCCCTCACTCTGTGCTCACAGCAGAGCAGCTCCAGCCCTCTGCTCCTCCTCCTGGCCCTTCTCTGGACACCTTCCAGCACCTCCAGATCTTTCTTCTCATAGGGGCTCCAGAATTGTTGCCAGCCAGGCTGGATGTGGATCTGAGCAACCTGATGTAGGGGAAAGTGTCCCTGCCCATGGCAGGGGGGTTGGAACTGGCTGAGCCTTGAGGTCCCTTCCAGCCCTGGCATTTCTGTGATTCTGTGAAAAACAACATCCTTTGAAATCTTTCATTTCAAATAGAAGGGACAGTCTTGCTTGTGCTCTCCAAGACAGCTCACAGCCCAGTGCCTGAAATGTTGGCCTAGAAGTTGTTTGGAAGGTTTTCTATGCAGTGTGTTAGGCTGGAGAGCAGCAGCTCATTAAAGTATGAAAGAAATCTGCTCAGCACAAGGCTGTTTGTCACAAAGCTGGGGAGGGACTTCTTAGGGTGCCAGGGAGTGATGGGATCAAGGGGAATGGGTGCAAGCTAGAAGAGAGAGGGGAGATTCAGATTGGATGTTAGGAAGAAGTTATTCCCCAGGGGGTGGTGAGAGCCTGGCACAGGCTGCCATAGGTGGCAGGACAGATGAAGTGTTGGTAAGATCTGCTCAGTCCAAACTGCCTTTATTTTTGTTGGTGTTGTTATAAAAGCCTTCTGCATGGGGAACAGGTTGCCCAGGGAAGCCTGGTGGTGGAAGCCTCCTGCCTGGAGGTGTTTGCAGCCAGGCTGGAGGTGGCTGTGAGCAACCTGCTGTGGTGTGAGGTGTCCCTGCCCATGGCAGGGGGGTTGGAACTGGCTGTGCCTTGAGGTCCCTCCCAGTTCTGTGACTCTGTAGGTTCCCCCAACCACCTTTCTCCTCTTTTCATCTCTGTTGAAAGTCTCCATCAATGTCAAACTTGTTAAAGGATGTTCCAAGACCTGGCCTGGCTGTGGAGTGTGAGCAGCTCTGCTGCAAGCAATGGGAGAAGGCTGTGCTGAACAAGGGAACCTTGGTAGCCAACAGTGGTCAGCATCCACTGGGAGCAATGCTCACAACTTCCAAGCCCACAACTTGGCCTTGCAAGCAGCTGGGTCTCTTTCTCAGTGCACTGGGGTGGTGCTGAGGTAAATTATACACTGCATTGGTAGCTCTGCCTGCTATTAAGGCTGCAAACATTTCCTGTCCTAAGACCTAATTGCTTATGCTTTGGGGTGGTTGGGGTGGGTTTCTTTTTTGCCAAACTAAGTGTTTAGGTTGAATTTTTCCACTCATGGCTCTGTGTGGAAAGAATCTTCTGGAAAAATTCAGCCCCAAAAATGTTTCTGCTGTGAAGCAAGAGGAAAAACATCTCAGTTTTTATGGTGTGCTTTTTTATTTTGCAGTTAACAAAACAAGCCTCTAACCTTTACTTTGGCTGCTCCTGAGCCCTCCTCATATGCTGGAGAAGGAGCTTGACAGCTGGCAAAAGGGGAGCTCCTGTCTCCCTGATGTGCACTCAAAATGGAACTCTGGGGATATGGGGATGGGGGGAGGGGAATAAAAAACCCCGAAGTGATCTGCATGGACTCACTGAAACTCTGCTGAAGTTTGAGCACAGCAATCCCAGCAGGTTCTGATCTTACTGAGCATGCTGGAGCTGCCTCTCCTTCCTGCAGCTGGCTGGGGGTAGGTCATTCCCATATAACACCAGGCTGTGCTGCTGCTGCTGAAAGAGCAGTGATGCAGTCACTGAGTCCAGCACAGGGCTGTGCTCTCATCCCATCTATACATGGGAGGACTCTGGGGTTCATTTCTTAGTGGTAATATGCAGGCTGGGATGCAGACAGATAGCAGAAGGGACAGAAGAATCCTTCCTGATGTCTGCATTGTGACTGAGCCACTCGATGACACCCAGCAAGCCACAAGGAGGATGCCTTGTGCAAAGACACACAGGACTGGAGATGAACTTAGGACACCAAGAGAGGTGGCTGCTGCTCACAGAAGCACAGGATCAGAGGACCACAGAATGTGAAGGGTTGGAAGGCACCTTTGGAGATCTTCCAGTCCAAGCCCCTGCCAGAGCAGGAGCAGAGAATCCAGCACAGGGCACACAGAACACATCCAGACAGGGCTGGGAAGGCTCCAGAGCAGGAGACTCCACAACCTCTCTGGGCAGCCTGCTCTAGGGCTCTGGCAGCCTCCCAGGGCAGAAGTTCCTCCTCCTGCTGAGCTGCAACCTCCTGGGCTGCAGTTTCCATCCATTGCAAATCCTGTCCCCTCCCTCCTGACCCCCAGCCCTCAACTATTGACAGGCACACAGTGTCTTCCTCACAGGGCAGAAGTTCCTCCTCTTGCTGAGCTGGAACCTCCTGGGCTGCAGTTTCCATCCACTGCTCCTTGTCCTATCCCAGGGTGCAGCTGAGCAGAGCCTGTCCCCTGCCTCCTGCCCCCCAGCCCTCAGCTCTTGATAGCCATTGATCAGATCCCTCTCAGCCTTCTCCTCTGCAGACTGCACAGCCCCAGGGCTCTCAGCCTCTCCTCCCCAGGCAGTGCTGCAGTCCCTTCAGCAGCCTTGGAGCCTCCCTTGGCCTTTCTCCAGCAGATCCCTGTCCCTCCTGAGCTGGGAGCCCAGAGCTGGCTGCAGTCTTCCAGGTGAGGTCTGAGCAGGGCAGAGCAGAGGGGGAGCAGAACCTCCCTGGCTCTGCTGGCCACACTCCTCTGAATGCAGCCCAGGACCCCCTTGGCCTTCTTGGCCACCAGAGCTCGTTGCTGTGCCATGCAAAACAGCAAGTAGCAGAAGGTAGGACATCTGAGGTGCCTGGTTGCTAATCTATGTCTTGAAAGCAGGGAAGGAAATCTAGTGGCAAAAGTAAATCCCTGGGAGCTGTAGGGTGCAAGAGGCTGGATGGCAGAGCTGCATTCCTGGGAAGTAAAAATCAGCAGGACAAATTGAAGGAGGCTTGGGTTTAAAGAGTCAGAGGCTGGGGCTAGTGTAGTCTAGATGAAAATCTTATGAAGGAGACAGACTTCTGAGGAAAATAAATGTTCCTGTGGAGAAAGGAAGTCTTTCAGAAGCAAGGCTCCTCTCCAGTGTGGAATAAGAGATCCCACAGTCACCAGCAGAGGCTATGGCCACTGTCTGTCATGCTTCTGTCCCACTGCTCTACTCTTAGGTGACCATCCTCAGACTGCTCTTTGAGGTCCCTTCCAACCTTATTGATTCTATGATTCTATGATTCTGTGCTCTCCCTGACTTCACAGAATCACACAAGTGTCAGGGCTGGAAGGGAGCTCAAGGCTCAGCCAGCTCCAACCCCTCTGCCATGGGCAGGGACACCTCACACCACAGCAGGTTGCTCACAGCCACCTCCAGCCTGGCTGCAAACACCTCCAGGCAGGAGGCTTCCACCACCTCCCTGGGCAGCCTGTGCCAGGCTCTCACCACCCTCCTGGGGAACATCTTCTTCCTCACAGCCAATCTCAATCTCCCCACTTCTAGTTCTGCTCCATCCCCCCCAGTCCTATCCCTCCCTGACACCCTCCAAAGTCTGCCTCAGCATTTGTGACACAGCTATTGCCAACCAGCTGCCTGCCCAAGATTTTATTACATTTCTTTAATGGACACCCAAGGAAAGATTTGAGGAGTGGGAAGCTGAAGGAAAATCTTACCACAGGACAAACAGATGGTGGGGTGCTGGGTGTCCACTTTGGAGCAGGACAGCAGTTGCCACAATAAGTGCTTCAAGATGATGTCCTTCAATTGCACACTGCAGTGGTAGAGATTACACTGCTTACACTTCCACAAAACCACAGAGCTAGAGCAGCATTTCTGACTGAGCTGGAAATGCTTTAACCCTGGAACTGCTGTTGAAAGGCACTGGAAAGAGGTGAGGGCACAAAGCACTCTGAGCACAAAGTGGGAGCTGCTCCAGCCTGTACTCACAGGCTCACAGGATGCTAGGAGTTGGGAGGGACCTCTGGAGATCATCCAGTCCAAGCCCCCTGCCAGAGCAGGAGCAGAGAATCCAGCACAGGGCACACAGAACACATCCAGACAGGGCTGGGAAGGCTCCAGAGCAGGAGACTCCACAACCTCTCTGGGCAGCCTGCTCCAGGGCTCTGGCAGCCTCCCAGGGCAGAAGTTCCTCCTCCTGCTGAGCTGCAACCTCCTGGGCTGCACTTTCCATCCACTGCTCCTTGTCCTGTCCCAGGGTGCAGCTGAGCAGAGCCTGTCCCCTGCCTCCTGCCCCCCAGCCCTCAGCTCTTGAGAGACATTGATCAGAGCCCTCTCAGCCTTCTCCTCTGCAGACTGCACAGCCCCAGGGCTCTCAGCCTCTCCTCCCCAGGCAGTGCTGCAGTCCCTTCAGCATCCTTGGAACCTCCCTTGGACGCTCTCCAGCAGAGAGCTGGTTCTGGTTGGAACTAGATGATCCTTGTGGTCCCTTCCAACCCTGACTGATACTAGATCCCTGTCCCTCTTGACCTGGTGTGGTGGGTTGGAAGGGGTGAGGCCAAGAAGCCTCTTCCCTCCCCCCTGTAAGTAAAGGGAAAGAAAAATTGAAGGGAAAGGAAAAAAAAAACTCACCAGCCGAATTAGCAAAGCAGTGGAGCTATATTTACAAAGCAGTGTAGGATTTTGCAGGGGAATATTTACAAATTTACAATATCTACAATATATACAAAGATATACAGCAGTGTAACACAGAAATGAGAGTAACCCCCCTCGGCCGAGGGGGATCCTCACCTCCGCTCTCCCCTCTCTTCCCCCCTTTCCCCAGAATAGTTCGGAAAAGAGGGAGAAAGAGAAAAGAAAGAAGTTAAAAGCAGTTTGTGTTAATTAGAAGCAGTTAATACAGACTTGGCTTTTCTTATCTTCAAGGCCGAAGTCTTGGCGGAAAGCCCAGCACAGCAAAGAGTTGCTGCCTTGTGGAAAGGCGGAAGCAAGAGTGACAGAGAAGTGCTGGGAATGCCCACTTCACTCTCAGGCCAGACAGTGCTTCCTCCCACTCGACCAATGAAATTGTTTAGAATATTCCTTCCGTTTACCAACTTCCGTCCACCATATTCCCTTTCTTAAAGGGACACCGTCAACCGGGCACAATCCACCCCTTCTAAACAATTTTCATTGACTGTTTATACTGTCCATCCAATCCAAGATGATATTTACAGTTCGTGAGTAAAGTTCATAGTCCATTCCGGCTATGCTCAGGTGTAGATGATTCAAAAGTCCAAGAAAATCAGAAAATGAGAAAAATGGAAAACAGTTTATTTCTTCACTGACGAAGAAAAGGAAACAGGGAAATCTCAGGGTCTCTTAGTTGACTCAGGGCTCTCAGGGTTCTCCGTAGATTCCTCATTGATTCTTCTTTTTATTACAACAGTTCGAAGTTAACCTCTTTCAGCTAAAGTTAAATTTCTTTGTGGAATACACTGAATTTCACCATTCTCTTGCATTACCCAATAAGTGTGACCCGGACCTTCAGCTGAAACCACCCCTCGGACAGGTTTAGCCTCTCCTGAGGGTGAAAATACCCAAACAGTTTTACCTAACAGGTTCTTTTCTCTAACAACAGGAACTCTGTCACCTTCTACTTTCCGTAGCAAATCTGAATGTGCAGGTCCAGCTCGGTTCACTGAACCTCTACTATTTACCAGCCAGGTTGCTTGTGCTAAATGTTTTTCCCAGTTTTTCAAAGATCCACCCCCCATGGCTTTAAGAGTGGTCTTCAACAAACCGTTGTAGCGTTCAATCTTCCCTGAAGCTGGTGCATAGTAGGGAATGTGGAATATCCACTCAATACCGTGCTCTTTTTGCCCAGTTCTTTACAAGGTTGTTCTTGAAATGAGTTCCATTGTCTGACTCGATCCTCTCTGGAGTTCCGTGTCTCCACAGGATTTGTCTCTCCAGACCGAGGATGGTGTTGCGTGCAGTTGCATGTGGAACTGGATAAGTTTCCAACCATCCAGTGTTTGCCTCTACCATAGTAAGCACGTATTGCTTACCAGAACGAGAACGTGGTAGAGTGATGTAGTCAATCTGCCAAGCTTCACCATACTTGTACTTGGACCATCTGTCACCATACCACAAGGGCTTAAGTCGTTTTGCCTGCTTAATAGCAGCACAAATGTCACAGTCATGGATGACTTGTGTGATAGCATCCATGGAAATGTCTATGGATCTGTCACGAGCCCATTGGTATGTTGCATCTCTGCCTTGATGTCCTGACGAATCGTGAGCCCACCGAGCTAAGAATATCTCACCTCGGTGTTTCCAGTCGAGATCAAGATTAGAGTCCATGTCTACTTGAGAAACTCTTGCAGCTAGATCTGCCTGATGGTTGTGTTGCTGTTCCTCAGTAGCTTTGCTCTTAGGAATGTGAGCATCAATGTGCCTCACTTTCACTGGAATTCTCTCGATTCGGTCAGCAATGTCCTGCCATAGGTTGGCTGCCCAAATGGGTTTTCCTTTTCTCTGCCAACCACTCTTCTTCCAGTTCTTTAGCCAACCCCACAGAGCATTGGCTACCATCCATGAGTCGGTGTAGAGATAAAGCTTTGGCCATCTCTCACGTTCAGCTACGTCGAGAGCTAGCTGGACAGCTTTTACCTCTGCGAACTGACTGGATTCTCCTTCTCCATCTTTCGCCTCTGCAACTCGGCGTGTTGGACTCCACACTGCAGACTTCCACCTTCGCTTGTTTCCAACAAGACGACAGGAACCGTCTGTGAACAAAGCATATTTCTTTTCATCATCAGAAAGGTCATTGTAAGGAGGAGCTTCCTCAGCACGAGTTACTTTCTCCTCTGGAGGTTTAGCACAGTTGATACCTTCAGGCCAACTTGAGATCACCTCCACTAGACCAGGTCTTTCAAGATTTCCCATTCGAGCTCTCTGTGTTATCAGAGCCATCCACTTAGACCATGTGGAGTCTGTGGCATGATGTGGTGTGGAACCTTTGCCTTTGAACATCCAATTCAAAACTGGTAATCTGGGAGCTAGAAGAAGTTGTGATTCAGTTCCAATCACTTCAGAAGATGCTTTCACTCCTTCATAGGCAGCTAAGATTTCTTTCTCTGTTGGAGTATAGTTAGCCTCTGAACCTCTGTAACCTCGACTCCAGAAACCAAGAGGTCGTCCACGTGTCTCACCTGGAGCTTTTGCCACAAGCACCAGGTTGGACCATTGTCACTTGCAGCCGTGTACAAAATGTTCTTAATGTCTGGACCATCTCGGACAGGTCCCAGACCCATTGCTTGAATTACCTCTTGCTTTATCTGGTCAAAGGCTGCTTGTTGTTCAGGTCCCCAGTGGAAATGGTTTCTCTTTCGAGTCACATCATACAGAGGTTTCACAATCTGACTGTATCCAGGAATGTGCAGTCTCCAAAATCCCACTATCCCCAAGAAACGTAGGGTCTCTTGCTTGTTTGTGGGACTTGCCATGGTAGAGACTCTGTTTACCACATCCACTGGAATGTGTCGGCGTCCATCCTGCCACCGGACTCCCAGAAACTGAATTTCTGTGGTAGGTCCTTTCACCTTGTCTCGTTTGATGGCAAAACCTGCATTCAGAAGAATGTCAATGACTTTGTTGATTCCAGCAAGCAGCCAAGGGCATCGGCTGGTATCAACATGGCACCTACTCCTTCTCCTACTCCTTCTCCTTCTTCTTCTTCTCCATCGGCCATTAACGGAGCAACGTCACTTCCGCCTAATCCCTCGGTGGGACCGGAAGTCACTGCCCCAGCAGCTGATTTATCTCAGGACCTGTCAGCTTCCATTAAGGTGGCTGTCAATTCAAACACAGCTCCAGTTAAGGTGGCTCCTTTAAAGACTAGAGGTGCAAAGGCCAAAGATGGAGAAGAAGAGGAGCTGGAGACTGATCCTGGTGAGGGGCCCTCTACTCTAAGAGATCCTGCTCAGGAGGAAGAGGTGGTTTGTTTTAAAGATCTAGCTAACCTAGTGAGATCAAAGCAGGATACAGATGAAGCTAGGAAAGCAGCTGGCAAAGGTGGTTCTCAGCTTAAAGAGATCCTTAGGAGAATGACAGCAGGATTATATGGGCAAAGAATTCAGGGAGATGAAGAGCAAGATGATATTTTGGAATGTTCTTCGCCCCACGTTGGGCGCCAATAAAAAAAAATGTGGTGGGTTGGAAGGGGTGAGGCCAAGAAGCCTCTTCCCTCCCCCCTGTAAGTAAAGGGAAAGAAAAATTGAAGGGAAAGGAAAAAAAAAACTCACCAGCCGAATTAGCAAAGCAGTGGAGCTATATTTACAAAGCAGTGTAGGATTTTGCAGGGGAATATTTACAAATTTACAATATCTACAATATATACAAAGATATACAGCAGTGTAACACAGAAATGAGAGTAACCCCCCTCGGCCGAGGGGGATCCTCACCTCCGCTCTCCCCTCTCTTCCCCCCTTTCCCCAGAATAGTTCGGAAAAGAGGGAGAAAGAGAAAAGAAAGAAGTTAAAAGCAGTTTGTGTTAATTAGAAGCAGTTAATACAGACTTGGCTTTTCTTATCTTCAAGGCCGAAGTCTTGGCGGAAAGCCCAGCACAGCAAAGAGTTGCTGCCTTGTGGAAAGGCGGAAGCAAGAGTGACAGAGAAGTGCTGGGAATGCCCACTTCACTCTCAGGCCAGATAGTGCTTCCTCCCACTTGCCCAATGAAATTGTTTAGAATATTCCTTCCGTTTACCAACTTCCGTCCACCATATTCCCTTTCTTAAAGGGACACCGTCAACCGGGCACACCTGGGCAGCCCAGAGCTGGATGCAATATTCCAGGTGAGGTCTCAGCTGGGCAGAGTAGAGGGGAAGAAGAATCTCCCTGGATCTGTAGGGAGAGGAACATCTTCCTTAGGAGCAGAGGCTGAGGGAGCTGAGGGCTCTGGAGCTTGGCTTGGAGGAGCCTGAGAGGTGAGCTCCTGGCTGGGGCTAAAGCTGTGCAGGGGCAGTGGCCAGAGGCTGGAGCCAGGCTCTGCTGGGGGCTGCCCAATGCCAGCAGAAGGGGCAGGGGTGGAAGTTGAGGCAGAGGAAGTGCCATGGGAAGAGGAGGAAGAATTTGTTGGCTGTGAGGGTGAGAGAAGCCTGGCAGAGGCTGCCCAGGGGGGCTGTGGAGTCTCCCTGTGTGGAGCTCTTGCAAGGCCAGCTGGCTGTGTTGCTGTGTGAGCTGCTGTGGGTGACCCTGCTGGGGCAGGGGGCTTGGGCTGGCTGAGCTCTGCAGCTCCCTGCCAGCCCCTGGCACTCTGTGAGTCTCTGATCCATTGGACTAGAGATTGGGTGCTCACTAAAGGAGCATCACTCCTCTGCCCTGCTAGAGCAGCACAGGCTGCTGGTGAGACCTCTGCCTGTCAGCACAGTACCAAAGGTTGCATCCAGGAGCAAATCTAATTCTGCCTGATATTGCTTTTAGCTTCCTGGCTTTCCATAAGATCCTTCTGAGGTGTGAATCAGGCAGCAGTGCAGCTGTGGGGTATGTGAATTTGCCATGAGTCACCAGCAGCACAGAGCTCTGAAAAGCATCAGGATGGCCATGAGGAAATCTGTGTGGCTGTGTTCAGCCTGGCCAGCAGTGAGCAAGGAGTGGCTCTGAGCTATGCACACAGCAGATGCCGTTGTTGCTGCACCAAACACAAACACTTTGCCTCTGTAAGGGTTAGTTGTATATCTGTAAGGCAACCTGGGGCACAGTGGGACTGCCTGTAAGAAAAACTAAAGCCAACCCTGCATTCAAATCAGATTCTGGAAGGTATTCAAATGATTTCAGCTGCAGAGTGGACTCCAATTGCTCTGTGGCTCATGGGCAACAAATAGTGCTGAGATGCTTTGTGCCCCAGCTGAGGTGGAAATACCAATGCCAGCCACAGGCATGCATTGGATCTTCCTCAGGACACTCTGCTGGAGAGGGAGGACTGGGAACTGCTCTCAGGAATGGCTTTAGGAAGTCTTTCTCATGAAAAACAAAAGAGCAATCACCAGCAAATCTCTGCTGCTGTCACAACCTCAGCACTCTGGGATCACAGAATTGTCAGGGCTGGAAGGGAGCTCCAGGCTCAGCCAGTCCCAACCCCCTGCCATGGGCAGGGACACCTCACACCACAGCAGGTTCCTCACAGCCACCTCCAGCCTGGCTGCAAACACCTCCAGGCAGGAGGCTTCCACCACCTCAAGTTGAATCATAGAATGGTGCAGGCTGGAAGGGAGCTGCAGAGCTCAGCCCAAGGCCTCTGCACCCAGCAGGGACAGCCCCAACTCCAGCAGCTTGCCCACAGCCCTCTCCAGCCTCCCCTTCAACAGCTCCAGGCAGGGAGCCTCAACCACCTCCCTGGGCAACCTGGGCCAGGCTTCCACCACCCTCCTGCTGCACAACTTCTTCCTCACCTCCAAGCTCAAGCTGCTCTGCTCTGCTCTGCAGCCCTTGGCCCTGCTGCTGGCCCTGCAGGCCTTTGCCAACAGTCTCTCTGCAGCCTTCTTGCAGCCCCTTCAGCTCCTGGCAGGCTGCTCTGAGCTCTGCCTGCAGCCTTCTCTTCTCCAGGCTGCACACCCCCAGCTCCCTCAGCCTGGCCTGGCAGCAGAGCTGCTCCAAGCCCCTCAGCATTCTCCTGGCCTCCTCTGCAGCCTCTCCCTCAGCTCCAGGTCCTTGCTGTGCTGAGGGCTGCAGAGCTGCACCCAGCCCTGCCGGGGAGGTCTCAGCAGAGCAGGTGGTTCCATCTCTAGAACACCTCTGCTATGAGGACAGGCTCACCCTCCTCCTCTTCCCTGGCATCGCTGCTGTGCTGCTTTCTGTACTGAGACTGGGACCTCAGGATCAGAGAATCACTGTCAGGGTTGGAAGGGACCTCAAGGATCAGCCCCTGCAGGGGGGTTGGAACTGGCTGAGCCTGAGGTCCCTTCCAACCCTGAGAGTGATTCTCTGACTCCTGTAGTTCCAGACTGCAGTACCTGGATCCTTATTGCCAAGTATGAGAGAAAACCTGAATCTGGAGCTAGTGAGGGAAAGGGAGAGGGAACAGAGCAGCAGCAGCTGAAGGAATTTGGATGCTGTGCATCCTCCTCTCTGTGCTGTTGCTCAGGCTCCATCAAACCTTTCATCTGAGGCCAAGGGCAATGTGCTGCATTGCATTAAACTTATTTTTGCTTTGTGTTCTTTGCAGCAAGGATGAGAGAGAAATAAATATGTATAGCCTGAGCCAAAGTTGGCTTCTTTGCTTTGCTTTGCTATTGTTTTTTCCTCTTCCCCCCCTCCCCCTCCCAGCTTGGCTGTTAAACAGAGCAAGCTCCTATTCAAACAGCCATCAAGTCCTGATATTGATCTCATACCAGACTGAATCAGAATGACTCCAGTAAGGTTAGTTGGCTGTGTTGGGATAAAATGCTAATATTATCCTTGGCTGCACTCAGAGGAGTGTGGCCAGCAGAGCCAGGGGGGTTCTCCTCCCCCTCTGCTCTGCTCTGCCCTGCTGAGACCTCACCTGGAATTTTGCATCCAGCTCTGGGCTCCCCAGCTCAGGAGGGACAGGGATCTGCTGGAGAGAGAAAGAAAGATCTTCAGAAATTATCTTGAAGTGGTGGAGCAGGACCAGAGGAGAGCAAGCAGAGTGGGGAAGGGACTGGAGGGAAAGGCTGATGAGGAGAGGCTGAGGGAGCTGGGGGTGTTCAGCCTGGAGAAGAGGAGGCTCAGGGGGGACCTCATCACACTCTGCAGCTATCACACTCTGAAGGGAAGGTGCAGTAAAGTGGGGGTCAGGCTCTGCACCCAGGCAGCTTGTGCCAAGAGGAGAGGGCATGGCCTGAACCTAGGCCAGAGAGGGTTGGGTTGGAGGATAGGATAGGATAGGATAGGATAGGATAGGATAGGATAGGATAGGATAGGATAGGATAGGATATGTTAGAGTAGAATAGAATAGAATAGAATAGAATAGAATAGAATAGAATAGAATAGAATAGAATAGAATAGAATAGAATAGGAGTAAATCAAGTTAGACTCCACAACTTCTCTGGGCAGCCTGCTCCAGGCCTCCCTCACCCTCACCCCAAAGAAGTTTCTCCTCCTGGGCAGCTGAAACCTTCTCTGCTCAACTTTGTCTCCAGTGCTCCTTGGCTTCTTGCTGTGCAGCACCCACAAGAGCTTGGCCCCCTCCCCTTGAGCCCCAGCCCTCAGCTCTTGACAGACATTGAGCAGATCCCTCTCAGCCTTCTCCTCTCCAGGCTAAACAGCCCCAGGGCTCTCAGGCTCTCTTCCCAGGGGAGATGCTCAAGTCCCCTAAGCATCCTCCTGCCTCTGCCTTGGGCTCTCCCCAGCAGCTCTCTGTCTCTCTTCAGCTGGGGAGCCCCAAACTGGACCCAGGATTGCAGCTGTGCTCTCAGCAGGGCAGAGCAGAGCAGAGGGGCAGCAGAACCTCCCCAGCCCTGCTGGCCACACTTCTCTTGCTGCCCCCCAGGCTCTCCTTGGCTCTCTTGGCCCCCAGGGCACATTGCTGTTTGAGGTGTTTAAGGCAGGACTGGATGTGGCCCTTGGTGCCCTGGTCTGATTGCTGTGGTGGTGTTGGGTCATGGGCTGGGCTGGATGAGCTCAGAGGTCTGTTCCTGCCTCCACGATTCTGTGCTGCTGTGAAGTGCAGGCAGCCAGCTTCCAGGCTGCTTTGCCAGCTCCCATGCTGTAGTGCTGCTCAGCAGGCTGCTGTGGGGTGAGGGAGCCTGGAGAGTGCAGGGAGTTTCAGGAACATGGACATGGTCCTATGGCAAAAACAGAGCTTGGGCTTTCCATCTCCAGACAACTGAAACAAAACCTTTCAAAACATCAGATCTGTTCTGCAGAAGTGAAGTGAAGCTTCCCAGCCAGGTGGGAGCCTGTCCTGAAGACCCATCCAGAGGTGACTAAGCTTTTCTTGACTGATCCCAGGGCAGGGAGTAGGGGCTGTGCCACCTAGGAAGGCTCACCTGAGGCAGAGCTGTCTTCAGATTTCCCAAAGCAGTGGCCCTCAAGTGCCCCAGAGCTGGGACAGGGGGCAGGAAGCTGCCTTCTCCTATTTGGTCTTTAAAGCAAGTGATGACTCTGCAGAGCATTCCTGCCAGATGGAATCATGGAAAGGCAACCTGAGGGGGGGAAATGATGAGGATTACAGTTGTGCTTCTGCCCTTGGAGAAACCACACGGGTTAGGGGCTCTCCAGTCATGGGAGAGTGTGTGGAGGGGGGTGGGAAGTGAGCATGTTTGAGTGCATCTATATATAGCAACCACAGAGCTGTCAGGGCTGGAAGGGACCTCAAGGATCAGCCAGTCCCAACCCCTGCCATGGGCAGGGACACCTCACACCACAGCAGGTTGCTCACAGCCACCTCCAGGCAGGAGGCTTCCACCACCTCCCTGGGCAGCCTGTGCCAGGCTCTCACCACCCTCATGGGCAACAACTTCTTCCTCACATCCAATCTCAATCTCCCCACTTCTGGTTCTGCTCCATTCCCCTCAGTCCTATCCCTCCCTGACACCCTCACAAGCCCCTCCCCAGATTTCCTGCAGCCCCCTGCAGATCCTGGAAGGCCACAATGAGGTCTCCTGGGAGTCTTCTCCTCTCCAGCCTGCACAACCCCAACTCCCTCAGTCTGTGCTCACAGCAGAGCAGCTCCAGCCCTCTGCTCCTCCTCCTGGCCCTGCTCTGGACACCTTCCAGCCCCTCCAGATCCTTCCTGGCACAGAGGCTCCAGCACTGGCCCCAGAGCTGCAGCTGTGGTCTCAGCAGAGTGGAGCAGAGAGGCAGAATCCCCTCCCTGGCCCTGCTGGCCACACTTCTCTTGCTGCAGCCCAGGCTCTGCTTGGCTCTCTGGGCTGCAAGTGCTCACTGCTGGCTCCTGCTGAGCTTCTCCTCCCCCAGCACCCCCAGCTCCTTTCCTTCAGGGCTGCTCTCCAGCCAGTCCCTGCCCAGCCTGCATCAGTGCCTGGGGTTGCCCTGCCCCAGCTGCAGGACCTTGCATGGTTGATATTATTTCTTCATAGGAAGAGTGCTTTGGGGGAATTATGAGGTCATATAATCTAGAGTGCAGATGAGACTAAATGTGATTAACATTGAAAGCTTTGCAGCCTGACAGCCAGAGTGGAGAGGGAAAAAAAAGCTGTGCAGTGCATAAACCAAGGCCAGGCTGGTTTAGGACTTGAGCAGGTCTAAAGAGAAGCTGAGCCCTGTGTTAGTCACCCAGCTCTGAATTACAGCCATGTGTTTGAACACCTCTGGGACAACAGGGGACACTTCTGCAGCCAGCTGGAGTGATGCTAGAGATCTTTGCCTGTGGGGAGGCCTTTACCTCATCCTGCCTGCAGTATTTCTCCTCTTCTTTGTGATTTCTTTTTCCTATTCAGGACATAAATGCCTCAGGCCAAGCCAAGGAAAGGGCTCAGACAGGACTCTAGACAGAGAGAAAGAAGAGTTTCAACCCTGAAAAGCAAATGCTTTAAAGAGATCAATCCAAACCCCACCTAGGAAGGCCAAGGGGTCCTGGGGGCTCTCAGAGGAGTGTTTGCTTCAGAGCCAGGGAGGTTCTGCTCCCCCTCTGCTCTGCCCTGCTCAGACCTCACCTGGGGTATTGCATCCAGCCCTGGGCTGCCCAGCTCAGGAGGGACAGGGATCTGCTGGAGAGAGTCCAAGGGAGGCTCCAAGGCTGCTGAAGGGACTGCAGCACTGCCTGGGGAGGAGAGGCTGAGAGCCCTGGGGCTGTGCAGTCTGCAGAGGAGAAGGCTGAGAGGCTATCAAGAGCTGAGGGCTGGGGGGCAGGAGGCAGGGGACAGGCTCTGCTCAGCTGCACCCTGGGACAGGACAAGGAGCAGTGGATGGAAAGTGCAGCCCAGGAGGTTGCAGCTCAGCAGGAGGAGGAACTTCTGCCCTGGGAGGCTGCCAGAGCCCTGGAGCAGGCTGCCCAGAGAGGTTGTGGAGTCTCCTGCTCTGGAGCCTTCCCAGCCCTGTCTGGATGTGTTCTGTGTGCCCTGTGCTGGATTCTCTGCTCCTGCACTGGCAGGGGCTTGGACTGGGAGCTCTCCAGAGGTCCCTTCCAACCCCTACCATCCTGTGAGCCTGATCCTGTGCTATCAACATTCAAAAGATGGTACTTTGGAAGGTTCCAGAACATTTCCCCATCCCTTTGGAAAGCTGACCTGGGAAGGCCATATTTGTTAGCTGTCACATTAACTGCCCCACATCTGGCTGTGGATGCCCTTCCTTTGGGAAGGGATCCTTCAAGCCTGGTCTCACTGGAGTCCAACATCCAAGCTGTGGGATGGGGTGAGGGGGAAGGGAAGCAGAGGCTTCAGTGGATGGCAGCTTGCTTTAACCCAACAGAGAAGAGGAGGCTCAGGGGAGACCTTTTTGCTGTTTACAGCTCCCTGAAGGGAGGTTGGAGCCAGGTGGGGGTTGGTCTCTTCTCCCAGGCACCCAGCACCAGAACAAGAGGACACAGTCTCAAGTTGTGCCAGGGGAGGTTCAGGCTGGAGATGAGAGGAAAGTTCTTCATA
Organism: Melanerpes aurifrons; assembly: GCA_011125475.1. Classification (NCBI taxonomy): domain Eukaryota; kingdom Metazoa; phylum Chordata; class Aves; order Piciformes; family Picidae; genus Melanerpes; species Melanerpes aurifrons. The sequence goes on from WWNC01000060.1 coordinate 1,240,089, forward strand.
GAAAGAGTTAATTGGCCATTGGGATGTGCTGCCCAGGGAGGTGGTGGAGTCCCCATCCCTGGAGGTGTTCAGGAAGAGCCTGGCTGAGGCCCTTGGTGCCATGGTTGAGTTGATCAGATGGTGCTGGGTGAGAGGTTGGACTGGATGATCTCTGAGGTCTTTTCCAACCTGGTTAATTCTGTATTCTGTAACCCTTTAACCCATGGTGGGTCAGTACTGGGTGATCCTCGAGGTCCCTTCCAAGCCTGCCAATTCTATGCTTGTGTGATAAGTGCTGGATGGAAAGCAAATGCCTTGAGAGCTGTGAGGTGGAGTGGCAGGCAGCTCTCCAGGAGCACCATGCTGCCAGAGCTGCCTATAAATCACACACACACCCCAGAGGGGCAGGCTGGGAAGCTTCTCACTGGCACTTGCACTTGTTCTGGAAGCAAGATAAATGAAGGGGGAGCAGAAAGGTAAGCCAGAAGGCATCCTCCTTGCTGCAGACCTGGCCTTGCAGCTCTGGAATTTCCTGAGCTGACAGTTGTTAAGGAAATCCAGGGATGGTTTGCTCACCTCCACCATCAGCTGCAAAGAAAACCCAACTGCAGTCCCAGGGAGTGCTTCCCAAGCAGACATTTAGGTGGAATTCCAGAGAAAGTATGGGGGGGAAAGGGGCATTTGAGCCAGCTTTGCACTTTTCCAGCAGTGATCACAGCCAGGACCTTAATGTCAAGGAAATTTAGAGCTGCTTTGAGCAGCTTCTGCCTCTGGATGGCTTTCTCTGAGCTTTATGGGGGCAGATAGCTCAGCCAGGAATGCAGGTTGTGCTCTTGGGTTTGAAACCCTTCTGGAGGCTTTTCCAGGTTGCCACTGCTGGGACAGTTGGAAAGCAGGGAGGCCAAAGGACAGGCTGTCCTCAAAATCTCTGCTGCAAGTACAACTTGGTCTGCCCAAGCCAGGATTGCTGCTCCAAGCTGAGGGAGCCCACAGAGAGCAGATTAAACCTGCAGCCAGAAGGGCAACAACCAGCCTGAAGAAGGCAGGATGTATTGCTTTTGTGAGTGTCCAAGTCAAGCCTGGCAGCTGGAATGTACCTGAGAACAATATTGTTAGGTAGTCTTCCTAGCACTGTAGGACAAAGAGAATCACAGAATTGTCAGGGTTGGAAGGGAGCTCCAGGCTCAGCCAGTCCCAACCCCCTGCCATGGGCAGGGACACCTCACACCACAGCAGGTTGCTCACAGCCACCTCCAGCCTGGCTGCAAACACCTCCAGGCAGGAGGCTTCCACCACCTCCCTGGGCAGCCTGGGCCAGTTCTCCAGTCCCCTAATCATCCTTGTAGCCTCCCTTGGGCTCTGTCCAGCAGACCTCTGTCCCTCTTGAAACGGGGAGCTCAGAACTGAACACAGTACTCAAGATGAGGTCTGAGCAGGGCAGAGCAGAGGGGGAGCAGAACCTCCCTGGCTCTGCTGGCCACACTCCTCTGAATGCAGCCCAGGATCCCTTTGGCCTTCTTGCCCCCCAGGGCTCATTGCTGTCCCATGCAGACCTTGCTGCCCACCATCACTCCCAGCTCCTTCTCCTTGGGGCTGCTCTCCAGCAGATCCCCTCCCAGCTGTGCTGCTGCAGTCCCATCTCATCCAAGCCAAGGCTCACTCCTCACTGCCTCCACTTGTCACAAGCTTTTATTGTCAGCCATGGGTGACTGGGAGCATCTGACCCAATCTGGTGAATGTGGTCTCCTCAGCACGCTTCTAGGTCTCCAGCCTGATTAGAGGGCCAGGTGCTCAAGTTCAAAACCACAGAGCTACCAAACCTATGTGGTGAACATATTTTACCACTAATGTAAAAAAATAGATCTGAGAAACTATGAAGAATGTTAAAGCTCCAGGGAGCAGCTCCAAAACACACAGAGTGCCTGTTCCTCCCAGCAAGAGCCCCTGATCACCACCCTGATGCTGCTATTAACTTCATCATTCCTCCATAAGCAAATGGAAGGCCAAAATCTACACCATTTGCTGTGAATCAAGGCTTGGAGTGTTGGCCCAGCTGAATTCATAGCATTTATTTCACTTCCTCCAGTGAGGAGAGGCTGAGAGCCCTGGGGCTGTGCAGTCTGCAGAGGAGAAGGCTGAGAGGGATCTGATCAATGGCTCTCAAGAGCTGAGGGCTGGGGGGCAGGAGGCAGGGGACAGGCTCTGCTCAGCTGCACCCTGGGATAGGACAAGGAGCAGTGGATGGAAACTGCAGCCCAGGAGGTTGCAGCTCAGCAGGAGGAACTTCTGCCCTGGGAGGCTCCCAGAGGCCTGGAGCAGGCTGCCCAGAGAGGTTGTGGAGTCTCCTGCTCTGGAGCCTTCCCAGCCCTGTCTGGATGTGTTCCTGTGTGCCCTGTGCTGGATTCTCTGCTCCTGCTCTGGCAGGGGGCTTGGGCTGGAAGCTCTCCAGAGGTCCCTTCCAACCCCTGGCATCCTCTGATCCTGTGAGCCTGTGTTGTGGAGGAGGCAGGTGGGAGGTAGGAAGTTTCCATATCCACACAAGGATGAACTGCCAGGATCATGTCAGGGACATGAAGAGCAAGGGTGGTGAGAGCCTGGCACAGGCTGCCCAGGGAGGTGGTGGAAGCCTCCTGCCTGGAGGTGTCTGCAGCCAGGCTGGAGGTGGCTGTGAGCAACCTGCTGTGGTGTGAGGTGTCCCTGCCCATGGTAGGGGGGTTGGGACTGGCTGAGCCTTGAGCTCCCTTCCAGCCCTGGCAGCTCTGTGGTTCTAGGGTTATCCCAAGATCCTTTCACTGCAAGGACTGAGGAAATGAAAAGAGAAGCACAAAGGAAATGTGATCATCTGAGAGCTATGCTGCTCTGAGTCACTCCATGAATGCAGGCAGCGATAAGTCCTGTTCCCACAGAGGGGAAGCAGTGGGAATCCTGACTGCAGTTTCATTTCCAGTGGCCTCTCTCTCAGCATGAAGATGAGGAAATGTGAGATTCTGGCTCCTGAGAAATGCAGGGCAGGTGACACAGGTGGCAGGACAGACGAAGGGTTGGGAAAACCTGCTCAGTCCAAACTGTCTTTATTTTCCTTGTTGTAAGAGCCTTCCAGCAGGAGCAGGGAAGTCATCCTGCACAGCACTCAGCACTCAGCTATTACCTGGTACCAACCTACCTAATACCTATTCCTAATAGGTCATAGGTTGGACTTGATGATCTCTGAGGTCTTTTCCAACCTCGTTGATTCTGTGATTTTATGATCTCAAGAGGCAAAAGCTTCTTTTCTGAATCAAATCTTGCCTCCTCTCTCCTCTCCTCTCCTCTCCTCTCCTCTCCTCTCCTCTCCTCTCCTCTCCTCTCCTCTCCTCTCCTCTCCTCTCCTCTCCTCTCCTCTCCTCTCCTCTCCTGAGTCTCCTGAGTCTCCTCTCCTCTCCTGAGTCTCCTCTCCTGAGTCTCCTCTCCTGAGTCTCCTCTCCTGAGTCTCCTCTCCTGAGTCTCCTCTCCTCTCCTGAGTCTCCTCTCCTCTCCTGAGTCTCCTCTCCTCTCCTCTCCTGAGTCTCCTCTCCTCTCCTGAGTCTCCTGAGTCTCCTCTCCTGAGTCTCCTCTCCTCTCCTGAGTCTCCTCTCCTGAGTCTCCTGAGTCTCCTGAGTCTCCTCTCCTGAGTCTCCTGAGTCTCCTCTCCTCTCCTGAGTCTCCTCTCCTGAGTCTCCTGAGTCTCCTGAGTCTCCTGAGTCTCCTGAGTCTCCTCTCCTCTCCTCTCCTGAGTCTCCTCTCCTCTCCTGAGTCTCCTCTCCTCTCCTCTCCTGAGTCTCCTGAGTCTCCTGAGTCTCCTCTCCTCTCCTGAGTCTCCTCTCCTCTCCTCTCCTGAGTCTCCTCTCCTCTCCTGAGTCTCCTCTCCTCTCCTCTCCTGAGTCTCCTCTCCTCTCCTGAGTCTCCTCTCCTCTCCTGAGTCTCCTCTCCTCTCCTCTCCTGAGTCTCCTCTCCTCTCCTCTCCTCTCCTTTCCTGAGTCTCCTGAGTCTCCTGAGTCTCCTGAGTCTCCTCTCCTGAGTCTCCTCTCCTCTCCTCTCCTGAGTCTCCTCTCCTCTCCTGAGTCTCCTCTCCTCTCCTCTCCTGAGTCTCCTCTCCTCTCCTGAGTCTCCTCTCCTCTCCTCTCCTCTCCTTTCCTGAGTCTCCTGAGTCTCCTGAGTCTCCTGAGTCTCCTGAGTCTCCTCTCCTGAGTCTCCTCTCCTCTCCTCTCCTGAGTCTCCTCTCCTCTCCTGAGTCTCCTCTCCTCTCCTGAGTCTCCTCTCCTCTCCTCTCCTGAGTCTCCTCTCTCCTCTCCTCTCCTCCCTCCTCCTCTCCTCTCCTCTCCTCTCCTCTCCCTCTCCTCTCCTGAGTCTCCCTCTCCTCTCCTGAGTCTCCTCTCCTCCTGAGTCTCCTCTCCTCTCCTGAGTCTCCTCTCCTCTCCTCTCCTGAGTCTCCTCTCCTGAGTCTCCTCTCCTCTCCTGAGTCTCCTCTCCTCTCCTGAGTCTCCTCTCCTCTCCTCTCCTGAGTCTCCTCTCCTGAGTCTCCTGAGTCTCCTGAGTCTCCTGAGTCTCCTGAGTCTCCTCTCCTGAGTCTCCTGAGTCTCCTGAGTCTCCTGAGTCTCCTGAGTCTCCTCTCCTGAGTCTCCTCTCCTCTCCTGAGTCTCCTCTCCTCTCCTGAGTCTCCTGAGTCTCCTCTCCTCTCCTGAGTCTCCTCTCCTGAGTCTCCTCTCCTGAGTCTCCTGAGTCTCCTGAGTCTCCTGAGTCTCCTCTCCTGAGTCTCCTGAGTCTCCTCTCCTCTCCTCTCTTCTCTTTTTATCTTTTCTTCCTTTTCCTTCTCTTCTCTTCTCTTCCTGTACCATCTGAAGACTCAGTTGTGTCTACCACTACCTTTGGAACCAAGACCCAAATCCTCCAATAGAATTGCTGAGGGAGCACCAAATATCCTCTCTGCATATTGCTGCTACATTTTTTCCCCTCAATGAAATGCAATCAACCAGTTTTATGGTTTTTTTTTTCCTGTGAATGGTTTTAAAGTTAAGGAGAGAGAGAGGTTGTTGTTAAAACAATTTCAGCTGTAGCACTTCCAGGTTGTTCTTAGATCTGTTGCAATCTCTTGGATGTTATTTCTTCCTTTCTTCTTGGGCTGGATGTTGAAATCTCCAAGCCAAGCATTGAAATGTGGCTATAAACATTGACATACCACCACTCAAAGCCTTTCCTCTTCCTTATTTGGTTCATCCACCCCCATGAACTGCACAGAAACTTTAAGAAACCAGATGTTTTGTTCCCCTTGCCTTGTTCACTCCACTCCATAAAGTCCTTCAGCCTCTGTGCAAGTGGAGCTGGGAGCTGCTGAGGCTGCCAGATGTCACTTTGAAATGATGCAGCATCTTCTGCTCCCCAAACCTACCCAGAGTGGGATCCATTTTGAGAGAGGAGATGTGCTCTGGGTTGGTTTTACAGCCCCTCACTGGCAGGTGCCAGAGCCACCCTGCACCACTAGCTAATAAATGGCTGTCAATAGCTGAGGGCTGGGTGTCAGGAAGGAAGGGACAGCCTCTGCTCGCTTGTGCCTGGTGGTTGGCCATTGGGATGTGCTACCCAGGGAGGTGCTGGAGTCACCACCACTGGAAGTGTTCAAAAAGAGCCTGGATGAGGCACTTGGTGCCATGGTTGAGTTGATTAGGTGGTGTTGGGTGATAGGTGGGGCTGGATGATCTCAAATGTCCTTTCCAACCTGGTTAGTTCTGTGATTCTGATTCTGTAAACAGCTAAAAGCTGTCAGGTAAAAGGAGTCAGGGGATCTAACCAATGCCTATCAATAGCTGAGGGCTGGGTGCCAGTTGTTAATTTCTTTGCAATGCAGATTTCTTTCAAGTGAACGTCACTGTGGGGATCTGCTGGAGAGAGTCCAAGGGAGGGCTACAAGGAAGCTGAAGGGCCAAGGGGGTCCTGGGGGGCATTCAGAAGAGTGTGACCAGCAGAGCCGGGGAGGTTCTCCTCCCCAGCTCAGGAGGGACAGGGATCTGCTGGAGAGAGTCCAAGGGAGGGCTACAAGGCTGCTGAAGGGACTGCAGCACTGCCTGGGGAGGAGAGGCTGAGAGCCCTGGGGCTGTGCAGTCTGCAGAGGAGAAGGCTGAGAGGGATCTGATCAATGGCTGTCAAGAGCTGAGGGCTGGGGGGCAGGAGGCAGGGGACAGGCTCTGCTCAGCTGCACCCTGGGACAGGACAAGGAGCAGTGGATGGAAAGTGCAGCCCAGGAGGTTGCAGCTCAGCAGGAGGAGGAACTTCTGCCCTGGGAGGCTCCCAGAGGCCTGGAGCAGGCTGCCCAGAGAGGTTGTGGAGTCTCCTGCTCTGGAGCCTTCCCAGCCCTGTCTGGATGTGTTCTGTGTGCCCTGTGCTGGGTTCTCTGCTCCTGCTCTGGCAGGGGCTTGGACTAGAAGCTCTCTGGAAGTCTCTTCCAACCCCTGACATCCTGTGCAATAACACCACAATAAACGCCGTCCCACACTCTTGCTCCTTCATGTCTGCTTATAAACCCCTGGCCACCTGCAGGTGTCCCTTGGTCTGTGCTAGGAGCTCTGTGCTCTCAGTACCTGCCAGCTGTCAAACACAGCAGCACAGTATCAAAGGATTACTTTCCAATAATGGCTGTGTCATATTATTTATGGTGGAGAAATTGGATTTCAGTGTGCCCTAAGATTTATGAGCAGTTGTTGCAGCAAGAATGTTGCTGAGGTGGTTGGGGTTTTTTTTCCCCATGGCTGCAGTCCTTGCTGTTCACAGATTAAAGAAGATAGCTCCAAAGGATTTCATTCTCAAGGGGCAGATGGTGATTGTGGTTTGCATTTCTACCCCCTCAAAGAAAATCATTAATAATCCCTGAGTCTCCCAGATGTTCCCTTCCTGGCACTGGTGAAGATGATCTGCTGCAGAAGAAGGCAGCTTTGCTGTTCAGCTTGTCTCGTGCTCTGCACTTCCCTGCAGGAAGGATTTCCAGGTGGAAGAACCCAAGGCATGCCTGTGGCTCTGCCAGGACTGTGATGTTTGCATCTGTGTTAGAGAGATGAACCACAGAGCCCCTGGGGCTGGAGCAGACCTCTGAGCTCATCCAGCCCAGCCTGTGGCCCAACACCACCACACCAACCACACCATGGCACCAAGGGCCACATCCAGTCCTGCCTCAAACACCTCCAGGGGCAGTGACTCCACCACCTCCCTGGGCATCCATCCCAGTGCCTAATTCCCCTCTCCATCAGGAAGTGCTTCCTATCATCCAACCCAACCCTCCCCTGGCACAGCTTCAGGCCATGCCCTCTCCTCTTGGCACAAGCTGCCTGGGAGCAGAGCCTGACCCCCACCTGACTGCACCTTCCCTTCAGGTGGCTGCAGAGTGTGATAAGGTCCCCTCTGAGCCTCCTCTTCTCCAGGCTGAACAC